>CM072512.1:75514072-75637568 GCA_036898135.1 Oncomelania hupensis | reverse complement strand
CTGATACGTCTGCGTTTGGTGTGTGGTTGTAGAGGTCGGAGCAATACTCTGTTCATCAACCCAAGACTTCTTGTTCTTTTGTAAGACTTAAGCCAGACTTGCTTTGGATCGTGGAAGTCATCGGCTAATTAACACTTGTCAGCCGCTTCGCAGTCTGGTAGGCCTTCTTGTTGTTGTTTTTGTTCAGACTGTTCTCTATTTCCTGGTAGGGATCTTATATCCAGTTCTCCTTTGCTGTGCGCATGCCTTTTCGGATATCACTGTTGATTTTTAGGTAGGCATCAGCTGTAGGTGTTCTTTTCCGTTTTGATCTCTCTTCGTTTTTCACACAGGTCCAAACGTTCAGGCGTGATCCACGATTTCTTCTTTGGGCGGTGCTTGCCAGGGATCTCAGTGGCGGCATCTGTCACTGCTGAATTAAAGGTGGTGGTCATGGTGTTGACATCTACCTCACCATCTCCTAAAATGAGCAGTGGTGTAAATTTTCATCCAATTGTGGCTTATAGTATTTCTGCCACCTCCGGGTCTTGCATTTCAGCCTGGTGCACTTTGTTTAGATTATTATTTTCTAGTGGAGCCGAAAAGACATCATCAAGAGATAGTTGTTACTTCCAATGTCTGCTCCTGGAAAAGTGCTCGTCCTGCCAATGTTGACGCTTGATCTGAAGAGTTTCTTGACCATGAAATAGCCGGTCTGGTTGTGATTCTCCCCGCTGGGACTGTTCTAGGTCCATCGTCTGGATTTTTGTGGGGATCAAGCGTGTTTGCCAGTATTAGATTACCTTAAGAGTCTCAGACTTCTGTCGTGTGTCTCGTTGTTGCAGTGGGGTTCACAGGTGTCTCCCCTCCTCTCCCCCACCTCCTTCCAGTTGTGGTGCGCATCTTGGTCAGTCTTGGCATTTCAGTCGCCTTGCGCTATGACTATGTTCTTCCTCGGTATGAGTCTAATGAGTCTACTGTAGGCTGGGCGGCAACCCATGACAGTGGCCAGAATATTTTTGGGAACCAAGAATCCAACGCTGTGTTCGCGTGCCTGTCATCTCTCCCGCTGAAATGAAATAAGGTTTGTTGTCTTTTTCGGTAATTGTTTTATTTACCTGCGCAATTCACTGATACCTAAAATGTTCCATCGATAGTAGTCCCGCTCGTGGGCCAGTTCTTTTACTTTTCCCCTCGCAGTTAGGGTCCTAACATTCCAGGCTCCTATGACGATGTTGTCTTTCGTGCGGATCTTCTAAGTTGTCCGTCAGTAACCCACATATCACTTCCGTCCTAATGGCTAACGGTCCTTGGTGACCTGGACGACGACCGATCCGGTTCTTTTCATCTTAAGGTGTGTCTTGGGCAAGAAAGACCTGGCAGAGCCCAATCCTCTCCAAGCTGAAGTCTAGTCTGTGTCGCATACATTTCATCATAACGGACTTTAAAGATCCTGACGCTCATGTCCTAGACGAGTGAGTGCCGGTGACAACAACACACCCAGCATGCACCTAGGTTCTTCTCCCCCATCCCTGGCTGCCCAGGATTGTGCTCAGTTGTCCGGGCGTCAGACCATGCGCCCAAAGGCTGCGGGTGGGCGTCTCGGGCGGTTTGAGTTAGATCCTGTATCGGCCAGCGCCTTGAGCAGCTCTTGAGCTGGAAAAGCGCTATATAAGAACGATTAAATAAACAAGCTGTTGGCCACAGCCGAAAACCACGAGTACAGTGTGGTTCGCCTTGGCCCCGAGCACGTGGTCGTTGAACTTATACTAACGTGAGGTTCCTCTGCCATGGCGGTGACTTCTCTGTAGAAGACCTTCGCCTATTGATGCCGTTCTGGCATCACCCCTGGTAGTCGCCTCTTACAACATACTGGGATAAGTAGTGTCTATTCTATTCAGTGCTCGAACCCACAGGGCTAATAATCATTTGGCCAGACCATAATAGTTTTTTTTAATGCCTGTTCTTATTTATTTATCTATTTATTTTATTTCATGTCTATTCACATGCACATTTAAGATGTTAGACAAATGTTTGTTAGTTTTTGTTGTTTGTTTCTGTGTTGTCATTTTAAGTTAGGTAATTACTCTTGTTCTGCAAGTCTTTTAAAATCCTTTATTGCGTCTGGGTGTAAACACGCATTTGCCTATGTATGTTATAATAGCTAGGTAAAACTTACTTCTTGCCTTATTTGATGAGGAGGAGGAATAGAAGGAATATTTTTTTTAAAAGGAAGAGGATGCAGTTGTGTATAGCGCGTCTATTAATTCACGTCAGCAGAAACAAGCGCTTCGGTCTCCTTGCTCTTCAGTCTGTTGAAATAATAGCTCTTTCTTAAATGTCACGCACATACAATACAAAGAACACGTGCGTGATAGATGACGCATCGCACCGTCTTCAGGGTAGAGGGGAAGGGTTAGAGGGATGTCGTTTTCCAAGCCCTTAAATACCCCCAAGGGGAGTAGAATTGACTCGTTTACGCAGCAACAACACGACTGTTGCACAATTCGGATGACGCTAAGGGTTGTGGATAGGGGATGGGAAGAGAGGGAGAGGGAGAGAGAGAGAGAGAGAGAGAGAGAGAGAGAGAGAGAGAGAGAGAGAGAGAGAGAATTTGAAAGTGGAAGGAGAAGGCAAAGGAGAGGGTTTGATGACTCACCAAGCAACACCCCAACCCCACCCCTCACACCCCTTCCTAGTCAGAACTTTTCTGCACCAAAGACAGAGGAGAGCAATAATAGACAAATCTCCCTTGTTTAAACCTTGTATTGTTTTGTTTTGTTTTGTTTCCGTTCCTACGCAGAGCCCGTTTTCCAACAAGAACAGTGGAGATGAATTCGAAATTACCCTTCCTGGTTTAAGGGTGTGTGTGTTTTTGTTTTTTGTTATTATTTTATTTTATTATATTCTATTGTATTTAATGTTTGTTTGAAATGTTCACTGGTTTTGCGTCAGTTGTACCACGGGGACATTAACCAGGTAGAATGGGTCCACGACAGCATAAAGAAAGTGGATCCTCGATAGCATAGCGGTAGCAGTAGTAGCTCATGTTTCATAGACAGAAGGGTGGGATCACATTGCGTCTTTGGCCAAACGAATCGGCCGATCAGACGGTTTGTTCCCAAACAGCGTACCAACGAACTTATGATATCTTCATTTACATCGAAAAATAGTCTAATAACTCGGAAAACATTGATATAGGCCTATTTTATTATATGCGGAACTTTCACCTATCATAGGCCTACATCGTTACGATTTAAGGGAAGTTTACATGTTTGTTCTTACGCGGTTTGAGAATAAACCGTTTGAGCACCCGATTCGTTTCGCCAAAGATGCAGTCTGATCCCCCCCTTTATTTTGTATAATACAAATGGCTGTGTGTTATCTACCGCTGTGAGATCGAGGATCCACTTTCTTTTTGCTATCGCGCATCCATTCTACTTAATTAATGCTTATGTGGTTGAACTCTGTGTACAGAATCTGGATGTTCAAGGAAATCGTATTACACAATGTTTATGTTGATGGATATGGCGTTAATGCAAAGGTGTATTTAACAGTTTACAGTCTTCTCCAAGCGCACAAGATTTTGGACAGAGTAATAGTGCACATGCTCACACACACGAAAAGACACACACCCACACACACCGCTCGACACACACATTCACACTCACTAAATTTCCTCACTCGTCCAAAAATACTTATCCTACATATTAATAAATCTACTTACCGAAGCACAGTGCAGACTAATTTAAACCCCGACAGAGAATTTACAATGATTCAGAATGTTATTTAAGCAATCTAGTTCTACCAAAGAGCTTATGATAGAAAGAGGGGGAACTTGGTACAGAACCGCGAGACAAAATGTACGAGTTATGCTCCCTTGTCGACATGCTGAAAATGGCTCGTGGCAGATTGAAAGTCAAAAGGCGACCGAATGAAACAGGGCGCTGACTTTTGCACAGCTATCAATTGCCATAAGGCCAGATACAAGAAAAGTTGTGTTGGCAAGTCCTTTTTCAAATTTCTAAGAGACAAAGAAAGGTAAATTGCAATTGAAAAACTTCATTTTTTGTGTTTATGTAGGCCTAAACTAAGACCGCTGCAGTGTTGTTAGTGTTAAAACAATCGGAGAGCAGCTTGAATGATTCATGTTATACCTATGTGCTAAATCCAAAACAGTTTGCTTGCTGACAGTTTACGTTCAACAGGTCGCTCACTGTTTACGTTATTGCTAGGTTGTTTGACTATATTTGTCCTTATATTTCAAAAGTAGATGTCAGATTGGCAGTTTGGCTTCGTCAAACTGCTTATGTTAACAAGTTAAATTAGACTAAGTCTGTTTTCTCTTCGTGATCAAATACTGTGCAAGATAACCCCTTACCTAGGCACAAAAATGGTCCTTGATCTGTTGTAATCCCTTTTCGTTTGAGAGTAAACGGGAAAACAAATGTAATGTAGAAACTCAGTCCTTGTTCTGATCTGTGAATTTCTGCGCATTAGATCTATATTGCGTGGAATTTTGTAGTCTAGCCAGTAGGTTCTGATTGTTCTGTCTGATTAATTAATTATTTTCCATGAAGTGACTGATGTTATTATAGTCCAAGCCCAGAATGCAGCAAAATGTTTAATTTTGCTTTTTTGGGTATCCAAAATAATTTTTACTGCATCGGAAAGATAATAATGTACTCTATCACATATCCAAAATGTAAAAAAAAAAATATCGCAAAACAAAGTTATTGAGCATTTATTATCTAGCCGTGTACTATGGCATTCCGTTCAGTTATTGCTTGCTTTGTAAGGCCCAAAACTAGTATGGCAGATTACTGACAAAACAGCTTCCCCCCCCCCCCACCACCACCACCAAATTTGATGTCCATGATATTTAAGACCTACTATTTCAAAAAAGCCTGGTAGCCATTAAAAAAAATGGCGGCCATTTTCAAGATGGCCGCCATGCCGATTAAACTCTTGTTCTACAATATGAAGATTTCGACCTACAAGCGCCACATTTAGTATACATGATACTTAAGACCTACTCTTTTAGAAAAGCTCAGTGGCCGTTAACAGAAAAAATATGGCGGACATTTTTCAAGATGGCCGCCATGCCGACAACACTTTTGTTCTACAATAATTATGGAGTATGAGATCAAGATTTCGACCTACAAGCACCAAATTTGGTCTACACGCTACTTAAGACCTACTCTTTTACAAACGCCCGGTAGCCATTACCAGAATCAATATGGCGGCCATTTTTAATGATGGCCGCTATGCTGATTACATTCTTGGTCTACAATATAAAGTATGAGAAGATTTTCTCCTAAAAGCACCAAATTTGGTATGTCTGATATTTAAAATATTTTCTTTTAGAAAAGCTCGGTAGCCATTAAAAAGAAACAATATGGCGGCCATTTTCAAGATGGCCATAATGCCGATTATACTCTTGTACTATACTATGAAGTATTAGACGAAGATTTTGCCTTACAAGCACCAAATTTGGTATATCTGTGACTTAAGACCTGTTTTTTAAAAAAATCCCAGTAGTTATTACAAAAAGAAATATGGTGACCATTTTTCAAGATGGCCACCATGCTGATTACACTCCTAGTCTATAATAAAAACTACGTAATTAATAAAGAAATAATATTATATACATTAAACAAACACATTTTTAAAATGTACAATACCATAAATTAAGTGATGGAAGTAACATTCTTATGCATTGTTTGTAATCTGAAGAAGAGCATAGCTCGAAAATTCATTTGTCTTATATTGTTGTATAATTAAAAGTATCTTTGATATTTTTTGTTGTGTTCATGACTTTTACTAAAGAATCTATTCTTTAGGTTATCGAAATAGCTCTATACAAATAATTAATTGTTTGCAGTCTTGCTTCCATTCTTTATATAGAATTATTTATAGCCCTAAATACTATGGTTTTGGCCTTAAAATGCAAACTATCAATTGTTTTACAAACGGAATGCCATAGCCATGCTGTGCTTGAATCAGCACTAGAAAACGTTTCATTACACGAAAACAAAAACATAATGCAGTGCTGGTGATAGAGCCAGACTGTTAGGTCTCAACGCTATTGTCACTCATGTCTTCTTCCATTTCTTCTTCCTCTTCCTTTTTCTCTTCTTCTTCCTCGTATTCTTCCTTTTCTGTGTACTTCATGACGTTTAAGCAGATTTCACCTCGGCATTCTCCACATCCAACAGTGCAGACCAATCCATGTCGTCGGCATGAACACCTGGTTGACGCAGTCAGTTCTGCAATTGCTACGCACAAGGTTTAGAAGATGGTCTGGTGCACTGGTTCCTCTCTTGCTACAAAACTCCAGCAACCTACCCTTGAATTCTAATGTTCTTATAGGTGTCAGTTGATAATGATCATCCTTTGATCCTTTTGTTCCCTTTGCTTCCATTGTCACAAAACAAGCACTTTGGACCCAAAACACTGGTGCCAGAAGCTATGTTCAGTCCAGACAACCTGTGTTTTCGAGGTGATGGTGACTGATTCAGCTTGCTCATAGCTTTTTTCACATGGTGCTTGATTGTGAATGTTTGTATGCAAACAGCATGTACAAGATCTCCAAGAACTGCGTGCATGTATACTTTCCTCTGTTTACTAGCTTTTTTTTTTAAAATAGAATCACATCCTTTTTGTATTAGCGTACGAACAGGGTCAAACGCGCGATGAAAAGTAGCGATGCTGCTTTGCATCGATACTATTCTCATATGGATCCATCCGTTTAGGAAAGTATCGCTACTTTTCTCAAAAGGATCGCACATTTTCTCAAATGGAACGCCAATTGCGAAAGTATCGATGCTTTCTGAAAAGTATCGATGCTTTGCATCGATACTTTTTAAAAAGTATCGATACTTTGCATCGATACTTTAGCTCGAGCAGTTTCATCGCGCAGTTCCGAAGTTTACCGAGGCGAAACACACTGTTTCTACAAAACTGAAATCGGTCAAGCTAATGAAATAATATACATGTATTATGTAACATTCCACCAATTATCCTTTGCAGAGCAAATTAATTAATAAATATAATTTTTCCAAATAGCTAAATTTAAGAATTACTATTAGTTAATAAATAATGTGTTCCGCTTTATTTCCGATCAAACTTTTGGAAAATTTGCATACTGTGTATTCGGAAGAATTCGGAAATGCGCGATGAAAAGGATCGATCCTTTCGTAACGGAGCAATGCAAAGTAGCGATACTTTTCAAAAAGTATCCATGCAAAGCATCGCTACTTTTCATCGCGCGTTTGACCCTGTTCGTACGCCATACAGGGCAGCGACCTCAGCAAGCAGCAAGCGGAGAGCGTCTGCTAGTGACCTATTTAGCCATAACTGAAAACCGGCAAGTTTAAAACTATTATATTGCGCGTTATATTATTTATATTTTAATAAGGCAAACTCAGGGGAGCAAAGAAAATGTTTGCTTAACTCAAAAGACACGGTGGGATTTAATGATGGTGAATATTCCAGCAAGTCATCTTCAAAATCCTCTTCCATATCTGTGAAGTCACGCTGACAGTGTTGAATGGGCATGTGGGCGGAGTTATACTTCGCCCGCAAGGAAATTCCCGCGTATGACTGGCAAAATGTGCGAATACCGTTTTAGCAATTTTTAATTCGTTGTATCTCCTAATTGCGCTAATTTTTTTTTTTACATTTTGGTAAGATTGTTCAACAACCTAAACTCTTTACATTTGCCTTGTTTTCATTTTGGATACCCTAAAAAGCACCTCTAAACAATCTGGGCTTCGGCTATTAAGCCAGTGATGTGGGAAGTGAGAGGGTTGGGGGGTATGGGGACACCTGATATAAATTAAATTCACACTATTAGTGAAACATTTTGTTATTGTGCTTTATTGTGATTAAATGATTGAATGACAGAGCTCTCTCTCTCTCTCTCTCTCTCTCTCTCTCTCTCTCTCTCTCTCTCTCTCTCTCTCTCTCTCACGATTACGGATTCACAGTTTCGGATAAATGAAACAGTCTGTCATGCATATTTTAATTTTAAAATATCTGTCGTTGATTAAAAAATAATAAATTCTAGGGCAGAAAACGAACCTATGACATACACACATAAGCAGCCGGGGATGGAATTAACCGGAAATTACCGGTATTTTACCGGTTTGAGAATAAAAATACCGGTTGAAAAATCAGTAGCTGGTAGAGCCTACCGGTTCTTATTTTGTTTGACTGGTTTCAAAAATAAAGGAAAAGAGAAAGAAAAACAAGAGAAATGAAGAGAGAGACTGTTAGTAGGCTTTACGGTGAGCAATAAATTAATCACTGCATTCGTCGGCAGATTTTCGGTGGCAAAAATAGTGACGCATTATTAAGCTTTGCTATGGGTCATACCGGTTTCTGTGACTGGCCTACCGGTTTGCGTTCGAGTGGTTTTGTTTACTGTGACGTCGTACCGGTTGTGCAAATCCATAGGACGATCACTGGCAGCATAAAAGCACCTAATAAATGTCAATAAGTAAACATAAACAAAAACAACCAAAAAAAAGACAGCAATAGCGGAATGTTAATAATAATGATGGTTAAAAGTTTGGTTTTTGCAAACGTTGCCATAAAAATGTTATTTTGCAATGGCATAGGCTCAATAAGTTACCACGCACAGATCATTCATACAGCAGATGGTGAAATATAGCCAGTCCGAGCAAAGGGAAATAACCCGTGAGAGCGCCTCGCATTTTTGTATAGGACATAATGGAAGTTCCCTCTCTTTCCGTAATAAGCTCTTTGGTTCTACTTAACTGCTGGTAAGACAAAACTTTACACGTTTCCTGATCCGACAATACGGAAAGAAAGGAATTATATATTACTGCGTTCGCAGTATCTCTGAGTTAAACTGAGTTATGTGGAATTCTATTTGCGCTGTCATAGAGTGCAGACGGTATAGATATTCTAAAATGCATGTGTTGTTGTTTTTTTATTGAATGCCTTCGATCTAGCAACGGTGTCTTATTTTTCACGCATTTTCCAAGAAAAAGATGGATATAAAATTTAATGCGTCATTAAACGCAAACGTGATGGTGGTTTATTTATTTATTTACTTATTTATTTATTTCAGTCATAAGGCACGTTTTACGTCATTCATTTGGTTGATAGATGAGACCTACACGAAAGCCATTTGAGAGCAGACGGCATATTTGGGAGAACTGAACTCAGGTTTTGTCAAACAAAATTATGAATAAAATCGAATAACTACGAACAGAACATACATCTAGGGGTCAGAATTACTATATAAAACTTGAACATTGACTCTCATATTTTTGTAGGGCTCCAAGAACACAGCTGTGCTTGAAGACGCAACGATTTGTTGTTGTTGGTTTGATACTCCCTAAGGCTTCGACGTGTGATGCGAGGCAAGAAGGAGCAGCGTGCATTAGCTCCGTTGAAACAACAATGGCCTACCCTGACAAAATAAATGTTAACAAATACACTTTGAAAGATTATGTATGAATAGAGATAAAAATATAAAAGAAAAAGTAAAATATATATACATATATCTTGAAAGGTTCTATATGTAAACTATGGCCAAAATGTAGAAAACTAAAGTGCAAGTAATAATAAAGTCTACCCTGTTCGGGCAAAATTAAGATAACTACATTTATGGATATGCATACAAAGCCATAAATGTCAAATTCTGTTCAAGCCTGTTCATTTACAAAAAAGTCAGCATTTCCTTTTGAGATACCTAAAAGTGCAAAAAAATAAATAAAAGTAAAGTCTGCCTTTATCTGACAAAATATATATTATGAATGGAACTTACCAAAAACGAAAATCAAATGCTAATAATGTTATATATCTTTTCAGACAAAATAAATTGTACCAAATTCACACTGAAAAATCTGTAGGAAAATTCAGATGTTTAAAAACAAATTATTTATAATTCGTATTGCAAATATACTTCATGGCTGTATGTGGAAGGAACAGTCGTAATTTGCATGACTAATGCATTTTTCGTATGTGTGTGTGTGGGGGGGGGGGTGTGTGTGGGTGTGTGTGTGGGGGTGTGGGGGTGTGTGTGTATAAATATAAATATAATTATATGCAAAATCTTAAGAAGAAGCAATTAAAAAAAAAAGACGACGAAGTCGACGACGACGACGACGAAGAAGAAGAAGAAGAAGAAGAAGAAGAAGAAGAAGAAGAAGAAGAAGAAGAAGAAGAAGAAGAAGAAAGGTGCAGTAGACATTGCCAAAGTCATAATTATGTTGTTGTGTTGAGTTTCAGACAGAACCAGAATTTTCTTATCTAGATTCTGTACATTTTGTACTTTGATGTTATTTTTCTTGTATGCTAGAACTCTTAACTCACCATCAGTATTTCGGTGATGTTTGTTTGCTGGAAAGTGTAACGATCTAAAAAATATATTTAATCCGATTACCTGCCTCATATGTCACAGTGCCGATGAGAGGCTGAAAGAACAGCGAAACGCCCTGGTGGTGACTTCCCACACAGGCGATTTGCTGTGGATGCCCCAGGCCATCCTTAGAAGCTCCTGCTCCTTCAACACCCTCTTCTTTCCCTTCGACGAGCAGTTCTGCACCTTGAAGTTCGGATCCTGGTCCTACAATGGCTTCAAGCTAGACATCCACTTCCTGCCGAACAGGACAGAGTTCGACTTGCTGGTGAGTCCTGTGCGAGGAACATTGAAGTCTGGATGGGAAATTGGCTTATGAGTTGAATAGTGGACTAATGAAATGTCAAATTTTGATGACGTGTATTTTGCGGGTTATGTCATTACACCTTGAATTATTTACCAACATTTTTTTTTATAAACAATCTATCTCCCACTCCTCTTCAATCAAACAGCTCAGCCTTTACGTTAAAACGTATTCATAAAATATTTTTAGTATCAATGTGACCATTCCTTAATTGCTTATTGATGTTGTCCTTGGTTAACAGAACGATTTTAAAAAGGCATTTGGTTAACTACTGGACTGATATTAAGTACAGCAAAGAGACGGCTCCTTTTTATGGTCTTTTTCTTCTAATAAGTAATTAACTTACGTATGAGGGTTATCAGGTCACCTACTACTTCGGATGAGAGTATAAATCAAGGTCTAGTCTGTGCACAAATGCATTCCATTGCACGGACTTTATAGATTCTTACACCAGCACATCCAGCAAGAACTTTAAAGTCTCTCCCCCCACACCCCTCCCCACGGTGCCCAGGATTGTGCTTTGCAGTTCTATGGGAGGTTAGACGATACGCCTACGGCAGCACGTTGGCGCCTCGGGCGGCTTGAGTTAGAGCCTGTATCAGCCTTGAGCTGCAGCTGTTGAGTTTGTAAAACGCTTTATAAGAAAGAAAGAAATGAATAAATAAATAAATAAATAAATAAATAAATAAATAAATAAATAAATAAATGACCTTCCGTAAGCTTAAAATATGATATATTTGCCCATAATTATGTTGCTTTCAGGACTATATAGTGAACACAGAATGGGACATAACGCTGAATACCGCAGAGAGAAACGTGAAATACTACACCTGCTGTCCTGAGCCCTACCCCGACCTTCAGTTCCACCTACGCATCAAGCGAAGAGTTGCCTTCTATACCGCCATCCTCATCATGCCCTGTGCCCTCCTCAGTCTTCTTACCCTCGTCATCTTTTGGGTACCGCCAGAGTCTCCTGCTAAGCTTATATTAGGTGAGTAAATATATTCGTTAAATTAGATAATGTTGATAGACTGTATAGTAGTCGTACATAATACATACAATGGGAGAATAATACTTACGTTCATAGGATCTACATGTAGAGTAGTCGTAGAAATACCTACTCAATAATGAGTAAATATAAATCCTTTGTTTGTTTGAATATCTGTAAGATCCAAATAGATCTACTTGTAGTTAGAGGATGTTGTTAACCTTTCGATAGAAAGTCAAAATTAAGGTGATATTTTGTTTTATTTTATTTTATTTGATGATCTGTACACATAGTGATATTACCAATAACAATTCTTGTTAACAACTTTAGATGATATTTTATTGTCATCACTCTTGTCATCTTTGGGGATGATCCCGAGTCTTCTAATCTTTCATTGGGTAAGTCATTTGTTTTTCGTTTTGAGGTAGATATAGTACACTCGTTAACAAGGTAGGGCTAGATGTTATTAAAGTATAATAATCCAATCTAGCTACATCCATATCTTAATGGCTGCTCATAATTTTTATTTTTTTCCCGAATGTCCGCGTCTGTACTTTGTCTACAAACTATCTGTACATTACGTTAAGCTTGATTTTGTTAGTAAGAGTTACCAGTTTCCTGGAGATTTTCCAGAATGCTCACCACACATCACAACAATGTTGGAAATAATCTTTTTTCAGCTTTTACGTTTTGCGTCCATGAATGTAGTCTATGAAATGTGCAGACTGTTTGTTTGTTTTCGTCAAGGAATGAACATTTTCCTGGCGTTCTTCGTGCTGCTGCTGTTGCTGGCAGAGTCCACTCCCAAGGCGGCCTCGTCTATACCACTGATTGGTAAGTCCGCCAGATTTTATATTTATATAATTATATAATTGTTTCCCCCTTCTAGGAATGAACATTTTCCTGGCGTTCTTCCTGCTACTGCTGCTCCTGGCAGATATGACACCCAAGGCGGCGGCATCGGTACCACTGATTGGTGAGTCTTGGGCTTTAATATTTTCTCTTTTGTCTAGCTAGAAATGTGGGGCATCATCATTCTGGTGAGATCCTTCCTTGCGTGTGACATCGCTTTCTACCCCACCGTAGAGGTAGCTACATTCCGTGTTTAGGGGATGACTTTTTTAACAATTTAAACCCGCTGACTACTCGTAGAAAACACTCCTTCCCCATTTCATCTCTACTCCCTACAAGCGACCGCAGTTAGCTCAGTGGTGTACGCTGTGTACTCCAATGTCAAGCGATTACATTGCAACCTGTACAGGCAGTGGTCCAAACGCCGGTAACGGCCTGTAGAAAAAAAACAACGGAGAAACTGCGCTCCTAATCCTACGGATGAGAGTATATACCGCGGTCTAATTTGTGCACGCACGCATTCCATCGCGTGGACTTTAAAGGTCCTGGCATTCATGCCCTAGACGGCTGAGTGCCGGCTACTCGAATACGCCCAGCGCCCACTGGTTCCCTTCCCCGGCTACCAGGATTGCGCTCAATCGTCTGAGCATCAGACTATGCGCTCAAAGACAGCAAGTGGGCGCTTCGGGCAGCTTGAGTTAGATTCTGTATTGACCAGCGCCTTGAGCAGTTCTTGAGCTGGAAAAGCGCTATATAAAAGTGACTAAATAAATAAAGAAAGTAAATACTTCCAATAACATCACTTCATCACATACATCTTCTTACAGCAGCCTACGACTATTGGATGTATGTTGGTAGGTTTAGGTTGTTGTATAACTCAGCCCGCATTGACCCAAAATGGAGGCCGTTTTTGCAATTTGCCGCTGCAATTTGCCGATTAAACATTTCGCTCATAACATTTAATATTTGTGAACAGCTGAGAGAAAACATATGGTAATAACCTGCTTAGGAACATAACGATTGTTCGTGCCAACTTTGGTGACTGTCAGAGCCAAACTGTGGATTTTGATCTGCTTAGACTTACAGACCCACCTCCACCCCCAATCCTCATCCCCAACCCACCCCTCAGAGAGAAGTTGGAACACAGTCAGCACTGCAACACTAACTTAACTGGTGGAGTGTGTGACATGGAGAATTAAAGCTAAAATTTTTGTCAACTTATTTTCCCAGACCTTGGGATGATTCAACTCTTCAGTCGGTTAACATGAATAGTAGTAGCACGTGGGCGCTTGGTTCGTCATTCACCTTCTACAGGCTGAATTGACCACAAGGACACTGATTACGTCCACGAAACGAGCATTGTTTCTCCTTCAAATAAATAAATGAAAGGTATCCAATTAACATCACTTCACACACATCGCGACAGCAGCCTTCGACTTGTGGATGTATGTTTTAAGGTATATGGTTGTTGTATAACTCAGCCCGATACCCAATAATAGCGTTTAATCAATTTGCCGCTGCAATGGCCGATTAAACATTTCAGATTCATTTAATATTTGTGGGGGGCAAACAGCTGAGAGAAAACATAATACTGGTAATAAATGCTTTTTCAATGACATATAGAAAGAAAGAATGAATTATAAGCTTACTTATTCGAATTATCGCTTCGGTGAGGGAGAAGTTTGTAACACAGCCATGCACTGCAACACTGACTAAAAGGTCGTTTCCCTTACGTTTGAGAATTGAAGCTTAAAAGCGTCAACTTATTTTCCAAGACTTGAGAATTGATTCACTTCTTCAGTCGATACATGAATAGTAATAGCTTGCATGAAAGTATTCGTCCTTTCATCTTCTACAAGGGCTAATAATATAGACAAGGTCACTGTTTACGTCACCGAAACGAGCATTGTTTCTCCTTCATGGCCATTGAGGAGAAGCATTATCTAGTATCTAACAGGCCGCAAGGACTTCGTGATCCATTTTGCAGATATGCATTTTAATAATAATAATAATAATAATAATAATAATAATAATAATAATAATAATAATAATAATAATAAGAATAAGAATAAGAATAATGGATGCTATATATACGCGTTTTTTTTCCCAAATCATCAATCGGGCTCAAAGAGGGCGATCTATACCAAAATACACGCTCACATGTTCCACCCACTCGCTCACATACAACACACATCTATCACTCAAATATGTGGTGTAAAGGCAGGGAGTACCAAGAGAAAACCCTCGATGACCTCAATAGTCTCGTACCTAAGTCAAATAAGTTCACTCCCCTTGTGGGAATCCAACCCGCGACCTTTGGCATAGGAACCTGCGACTAACCCACTGTAACACGATGTTGGTCTCAGTATACATGTGCTTACTTGATCTCGATAATCAGTGCTCACAACAGCTCCTTCAGATGTAAACCAGCAAATTTTTTTGAAGACATTTTTTGTATGCCTGCCATGAACATTCGGCGTCGGTTTGCGTCACGGCAAAGACAAAAATCTGTTGCCAAAAGCTTCAGCTCAAAGAAAAAACTTTTGCTACGAGCCTTAATTCTTTTTGAAAATGTACTTTGATTTTGCAAAATAAAAGAACAAAATTCCAAATATATCAGATGAGTTAGAAATATGCTGTTTAACTGTTACTATTACAAATCGAGGTCAAAGTCTAGAGGTGTGGCGGACGGAAGGGCTCATTGATTCGATGCAAAGGCACGATACAAAGCATCATGTGTTTTGCCAAAATAAGGTAAAAGTATTGATCTTTAGGAAAATTTCCATACTTTCGCTTCGAGCAGTTTCAAAGAGCATTTTAACTGAGGCAGACGGAAAGGGTCATTCACTCGATGCTAAGACACGATACAAAGCATCGTGTCTTTTGCCCAAATAAGGTTAAAGTATCAATACCTTCCGAAAGGATCGTGCAGTTTCACAAGCAGTTTGAACGCGCACTTCCTACTTTAGCTGACTACTGTGCAATGCTAATTATCAATGAGAGAAAGAGGGAGTTGAAAAGACCTCTATTACAAGGCCGTACTAATCAAATTTCAGGTTTTGTGTTCATGCATATTTCCCCTGTAAGGTTTTGTGTTCATGCATTTCTCCGTTCCACGTTTTGCCACCACTACTTCGGGATTGCTCGGAAGTGCGCGTTTAAACTGCTTGGACCTTATTTGGGCAAAGGCGTCGTGTCTTTGCATCGAGTGAATGACTGCTCGTTGAAACTGCACGATCCTTTCGGAAAGTATCGATACTTTGTGCCTTATTTGGGCAAAAGATACGATGCTTTGTATTGTATTGTATTGTATTGAATATGTAGCGTCTCTTAAATTCTTCCTTACAATGTGATATTACAGCAGGCGCTAACCTAACGTGGGTCTGTGTACGAGATAAATAGATCCGTTCCCCCTTTGTGGCTTTGACGGGTAATTGTGAATTGTTGCTTGTTGATAAAGATATGGTCTGGCTGAGAGTGAGAAGAGCATTGATATGCTGTGTATCATTTACTGTTGCGAGGCACTGCATCTTTCCGCAGTGGATTTCAGCAGTGTCACTGACCACTTTAGGGTCAACGGCAATGTGTGCTTTTGCACATAGAAATAGCAATGTATGAGTATATATATGGATGGAAACAGGAATATATGCTTATGCATATAAACAGCAATGTATGCTTACGTGTGGGAATAGCAACGAATGCTTAGACCAAAAAGCCTATTTACGGTATATTGACCGATCCTAATTTTGTAGCCCGATTTGAGAGGGGATCGTCTGGGAAAAAAATCAAAAAAGAGACCAAACTTCGCTACCAAGTTGGAAAAGGTTTAGAAAAAAAAAGAAGCAGAAGCCTATCTACCGACCCTTTTTTCCTCCCTGTGTTATCGTAAACAGTGTTACACTCCGTTTGATGTTGGTGTTTTCTTTATCAGTATCTGATTCAGCCCCGATGCTGAAGTCCTGATAAGGTGTAACTCTGATTCGTTTATTCACGCAACCCGCTCAAACAGCATACAAGTCACAGAGTCGACGTATGAAGTTTTCCACTTTTATTCAGCATACATCAACAACTGCATACAATTCTCAACTCAACTCAACAACTTTTACTTTCCAAATCACTTTCAACAACTTCAACAGCAACTCTCAAAAACAGTGCGGCACACAATTTTATAACCTCTCTCTCTCTCTTCCCGAACAATGTCGAACCCAGTAGACTAAAATGACGCACTACAGCCAATCAAATAAAAGATCGTCATCACTGACTTACGTCAATACATATTTTTTTTCTCCTTCCGGAACGTCCTCTTGCTTCGACATGTATCGGGAAATTTCTATCGAGAGTAAACACGCGGATCCAGAGAATTCTACAACAATATCGACTAACGAAAATTATCAACGTTATACAAAGCCTCTCCTAACAACAATGCAAACTCAAATCAAAGGTAAATAAACCCCATTATTGAATACTATGCAAAACAAAACGATTAGATCTATCGTGCGCGTTTCCGACGTACTACCATTCGCGTTTCAACGTAACAAACAGACATGTTTGCTTTTGGCCTTATTCATATAGAAACCAATCTACTGATGAGTATGTTGCATATAGTTTAGTCTACTGGTCATAGCTTGTAGCCCTTATTCTGGTATTATGTTATAATCTGTTCCAACGACGTCTTATAGTAGTGCACAGATCCTCCTCTTACTGTAGACATCACACCTAATCGTGCTCTTTTCAATATTATTGGCATTATGATCGACGAAAGATCCTTCTATGTTGCAGAAAGACATACGATGTCTGTTAAGCTAAAAATGGTTATGTAGATCTATAAGTCTCTTTTTACCACATTTCCGAAATGTGAAAGAAAAAAGGTTTCAGAAAAGAAACGGTTCTTTGCTCAGTTATTCATAAACACTGGATAAGACTCTTGAAAACATGAAACTCCAAGTTCAGGGTCCTCTATACTGAATACAAGGATGAAAAGGAGCCATTCGTTGAAGGTGTGGGCAGCGCAAAGTAATGGTATAGTCTAAAGGAAATGGCTGCTATAACCAAAGGATTAACAATAGTGCGACTTTTGGCGTTTCAACCTACTTAAGAATCAAAGTGGTGGCTTTGGTGGTTCATTGGTTACATAGACATGGCCCAGTCTGATAAAGCCTTGTAGACGAGAGTGCGTCGTGTAGATGAGATTGCGCTATTTACGTGAATTTTTCATTATGATTGCTTTGATTGTTTAATGTCGATAGTTAATATGAGTTGTGCTCTTTCGCATGTGCTTGCGTGCACTTTACATGTACAACACTCATAGCTATGTAGGTTTTGCTCAAAAACATCCAGTTTCACTGCCTGGCCTTGACTTGAATTTTAAAGACTTTCCACAGTGATCGAGTATTTTAATTAATTACTTGAATTTAGTTGTAGATCCCTCTGGTTCATCGATTATGTGTCTAAAAGCCTTCCTTCTTCTCTTGTTGGTATGTCCACTGTTAATCTACTTCGCGAGAAAATCCGAAGATCGTGTTCTACTTACAGTCTCCCTTCCAGTTGCCGGGTACTTTCACTGTAGAAATGGTCTTTTGCGTGGGGTAGTCCGAAGCAGACAGCACGAAACGTTTATCAGAGTCAATTAATTTAAAGGGAACTGAAAGGCAGAGTTGTACTAGTCTACAAAAAGAGCGCTGTCTTATTTGATTACAAGAGAATGTCCGTTCACCAGACTATGGAGAACATAAACGACGAGAAAACTTCACTTGGGGTTGGAATGTGGGCTTAATGTTCTCTGTACTGATTCCGTGTTTCCGTTACTGGTGTGGAGGATGTTTGTGTTGGTGGTGCTGGTGGTAGTGGCAGCAGAGGCGCTGGTTAATGTTAGTTTATAGAGGTGGTGTGGAGCATTGAGGATGGTTGTTTTGGGTGTAATGGCCCAATTTGGGGTGAATAAAGTTGTGTTGTATTGTATTGTATTGTATTGTATTGTATTGTATTGTATTGTATTGTATTGTATTGTGATATTGCGATGGTAATGTAGAGTTATCAACGATCGCGATTGCTTTTTGATATTGCATGATGGTAGTGATGGTGTTTTTGGCATGATTGTGGTGATG
The DNA here is from genome assembly GCA_036898135.1 of Oncomelania hupensis. Lineage (NCBI taxonomy): Eukaryota > Metazoa > Mollusca > Gastropoda > Littorinimorpha > Pomatiopsidae > Oncomelania > Oncomelania hupensis. The sequence continues at coordinate 75,618,945 of CM072512.1, read as the reverse complement.
GTCGTGGTGCTTGTGTTGATGGAGGTGGTAGTCGTGTTGATAAGTTTGTTGTTGCTGTCTGTGGCAATGGTGACGTAGAGAGGTCTCCTGCGCCGATTACTTAATACTTGTTGTTTTAAAAAGAAACTGAACTGTTTCTTTAAACAGATAACTTACAACGTAGCTTTCGCAGTCAGCCAACTTGCTTATGTTGATTGACGTGACTGTTAGTTGTTGCTAATAACTGTTGTGGTAGTAGTTCTTATATTTAATATGGTTGTTACTCCTGCTGCTGTTGTTAGCAGCAGCAGTAGGAGAAGTAGTAGTAGCAGTAGTAGTAGCAATAGTAGTAGTGGTAGCAGCAGCAGTTCTAGTAGTAGCGTTGGTTTTAGAGAGGTCAACGGAACTGATTTCTTTCTGCTTGTTTGTATTGTTACAATTAGTGTTAGTTTTAGTGCTTGTTATGATGCTGTTGTAATTGTAGGTATATAATTTTGCTGTTGATGTTAGTGGGGGGGTGTGTGGGGTGGTTGGAGACTGGTGGTGATGCAAAGATTTGGCATTGATATCTTATAATGTTGGTAGTTTTTGTGATTTGTTGTTAGTTAGTATTTGTGATTTTTTTTAAATGTTAGTAATATTTATTATTTTATTTATTTATTATTAGTGATGACATTTGTAGTAGAGGCATCGGCTTTAGCAATACGGCTGGTAGTTGTAGTGGAGTTGCCTAGCTACTTTATAGTTTTGTGTATCAGCATCTTGTCCTATGTTGAAGGAGGTTTCTCCCAAGGCCAGACAGTGTCTACATTCTGTTCCGCCTTTCAGCCTCGACATCACAACACAACACAACGCATTGCCTGCCTTTTCATCTTCCTTCGAAAATATATTATACTGTTGCGTGTTACAGGTGTGTACTTTTGTCTGAACATGGTGATGATCACGATGTCGACAGTATTGACCTGTGTAGTGGCCAACATGTTCTTCAGAGGAGTACGCATCAACAGAGCGCCCAAGTGGCTACGTGTGGTCAGTAAAGTCTTCTTCTTCTTCTTCTTCTTCTCCTCCTTCTCCTCCTCCTTCTTCTCCTCCTTCTCATCATTCTCTTCTTCCTCCTCCTGCCCTCCTTTTCCTCCTCCCCCTTCTTGTTCTTGTTCTTCTACTTATCCTTTTGCCTAAACGATGACAACATTAAAAACGACTGTAAGGCTGGTGACAATTATGTTCATAGTTAGAGATAGGGTTTTATCAAAATAAAACAGGACGGGGGTGGCGGGTGTGATTTGGGGGTAAACAGTTGACAAGCGCAACAATTGAGTGTCACTGGTCCATTACTGAGCTAAACGATTCTTATAAGGTATAAACACACGTTTTTGCACCGCATTGAACGACACCAATCATTATTATCATTTTCCTCATTACTTATTTTCTTTCATGGTGTTTTTTCCCTCTCTGCAGCTAATAATCGACTGTGTGGCTCGGTGCCTGTGCCTGAGAGATAAAGTGACGGAGTCGGACTACACATCCTCTTCCAACAAGCGCTGGAACACTGGACGAGTAGGGGGCAACCCTAAAGGCAAGTACCGCTGGCCAAAATGCAAGTATTGTCTCTGACAGCATGTGGACTGGTTCATGATGAGCGATTGAATAACAGTTTACAATTCAAGTTACACTACATGTACAAGGTACAAGAAATATCAAATATAAATGTTACTCGCAGATACGAATGATTAACACGTTATTCGCATTTCCAACCCTAAGTCCTATGACTGAAAAGAGTTTGTCATACACTTTCGGTGACACCCTAATACCTAAATAATTGTAATATTCTAAAATTCGGTTATAGAGCAACATTAACACTTAAGGTTTGATACATATCACGTAAATTATTTTTATTTTTGGTTCAGTTTCAAAGTTTACAAAATAAATTTCAATTTGTGTAGATATTTAACAAAAATAATTTTGAGTATAGAATGAGAAAGGGCACTATACATGTACTAATATTAATTGTTATTATTTAATATAATTATTATTAGAAGACGAAAAGGACACAGACTAACAAGAACAGCTCTCAGTCCACTTGCCAGGTTACTACCTATTTTTACTAGGGATTGAGTGTGTTTGGGTGTGTGTGTAGTGCATGTATGTGTGTTTGTTTGTATGAATGTATATGTGTGTATTAATGTATATGTGTGTGTTTTGTGTGTATGTGTTTGTGTGTGTGTGTGTGTGTGCGTAAAAGTACGCGCCCGCTATATAGTGTTTGCTTGCGTGTTTTTGAGCGCGTTTTTATGCTTGACCTTTTAGTCATATTGGAAGATCCTACAAAGCGACACACCTGTAGGCTATCTTATTGATCCACCTGACAATTTTATATTATTGTGTGTAAAATCTGTTGTGCAGGTAAATACACTTACTCGGACATGAACTTCGCTCAAGTTCGCCTCTTGGACAACGGCACTGAGAAACCCCACTCGCACCATACCCACTGCCGCGCCACGCCTCCCCCGCCCCCTCCACCACCCTTGGGTCAGAGGGACGGACTGGAGGAGAACATCGGGATGGAGCGAGGGGAACGAGGCGGCTTCCAACAGGTCTTGGACAACGACTTCCAACCTACCTCCCCACTCATGGAAGAAGTGAGTGTTGGGATGACAGAAAAACCATGAACTATGGTGGTGGTGGTGATGATGATGATGATGATGATGATGATGATGATGATGATGATGATGATGATGATGATGATGATGATGATGATGATGATGACAAGAAGGAGAATGATGAAGATGCATTCTTGTTATGTGCGGCACTGTGTACAACTTGCATAATAGGAAAGACAGTGTTTTATTTTGCCTTGTGCTAGCACAGTCCTGAGCATTGTCTCCCCATCACTCTCAGGGGAAAAGACGTAGGTATACATTCAATTTTTAAAATCATAATCGCACCGTCTGAAGTGTTGCATCTACCCACTGAGCAGCGCTGAAATTCAGAATCTTTCGAGAGGCGTTAAACTTTATATTATTCACTAACAAGCTTCTGTTGCGTGATGCTTTTGAGGGTGATGCAGAGTGAAGGGAACGAGAAAGCAATATATTATCTGGTGTACTGATTGTTATTTTTTCCTAGGTGCGCGCCATCCGTGACATCCTGGAGAAGGTGCGTGACAAGAAGGCCAAGCTGGAGGAGAAGGAGAAGTACATGCGTGAGTGGCGCGTCATTTCCTGCATCACTGACCGTATCCTCTTCATAACCTATCTCGTCATCAACTTCATCGGCCTCCTGGTCATCTTCCTCTGGCAGTTCCTCAACAAGGACATGGACGGCGAAAAGAAGCTCCTGTAAAAAGCCCGGCGCAGTGTCCCAACAACAAAAAGGCATCTGCGGCCTTCAAGAGGATGAGGTGTAAATGAGCTGCTAAGAAACAATTATACGCGGCTGCTAAGGATCTAGATAAAACGTTCAATGTTCGTTGAATAAGGCAGTGCTAGCTAGTGAAATTGATAAGCAGACATGCATATTCAAAGGATGTATTAGACAATTTATTTTTTTAAATAAAAAGTCACAGTCGTCGTTTCCCTGCAGAAACTGAATGGATGGCCTAAGGTTTTAAGATCTATTCAGGCTCTCAACCCAGGGTGCTTTTCAGCCGACAAGAACTAGCTGAATCCGAGAGAACGTAGCTGTCTAAAGGACAAGTTTCGTGTTAGCTTCATTTTGTGTAGCCTATCAAATTCACTGCACGTGTAAGAAACTGCGGGGACTGTGAAAACGAGCGTTGGCGTCTGTAACCAATATAAAAGCCCTTATCGATGCAGATGGAGTACATAGTAATTTAGGGTCTGATGTGAGTATAATCCGGGAATAGATACATTAATATCTTGTTCTAATTATTTTAAACGGGTTTTCTACCTGTAAACAGTATAGGTGAGAATGGTGTTGACATGCCAAACAATGAACGGATGCAAGTCACTGCGTGTTTCGTCCGTCGTACCTATGGATTATCTGCTAAGAGAATTAAATTATTTCTTTAAATAAAACTGTACGTGAGGTGTGTAATTAAAATATGATATTCACACAAGATGGAGGTTTAGTTCCATCGGGAGACAAACTTGTTTAGTTTGTAATAAAAAAAATAATTAAAATATTCACTTTTTTTCAAGTTCGATGGTTTATGAAAACCGAGTACTAGCATTGTTGATGAATCAGACTTGAACAACTCTGAAGAATGAAAGTATGTTTGTGTTAGATGGCGGCTGTTTAGCATTCTGTATTCCTCTCCCAGATAAACATGGAGGTAACTGAGCATAAACATGTTGTGGATAAAGGGACTATTCACGTTTTCTTCATTATGACAACTTAATCCCAACGGCAACGACAAATTAATCTGACTGGCCAAAGATATTGACCATTAGTATGTTATTGGTTAATATGCATAGATGCTTGATTTTTTTATTTGCTAATTCTTTAAGAAGGCGTAGAATGAAGAAATATGCTTATGTAATGTATTATAAATGTGTATTGTATAATTATATATGTGCAAATGTTGAGACTGCACAAAAATGCAAGCAAAAGATTGGAATTAGGTGATCTCGCCCTAGGAGGAGAGGAACAGAAGTTATTTAAACATCTGTGGTATATTGCCGACTAGTTTCTATCATCCAAAGAGCGATGGGAATGATAGAGAAACAATATATAACCGTCTTTCCTGCTGCCAGTATAAAAATAAAGTTTCACAAGTATTGATGGATTGAAAATGACAGTTTACTGTTTGGACAAAAACAGCTAATATGCTGTTCTGTTTCTGATCTATATTCCAGGCAGATATATCGAATCAAGGACGAAAACATGAATTGAAGAACATAAAATAAGTCTAACGCTCGTGTCGTTATATTTTTAATGTATTGTGTTAGTTACTGAATGATAATGATGATCTCTCATGTACAGTTGGTGTGATCTCTCATTATTATATTGTTGGTTTGCTCACAGTTACTGAAAGATTGCTCATTTGATAAGTGTACACTACACGCTTAAAGTGAGGTAAGTATATTCTACATTTATAAGAGTGAAGTAAGTGGAAGTATATTAATAGTGTTCCTTTTTATCGGGGAATATCATCTTCAGGTGTTTAAGGCGTTTGGTTCTATTGAAACTACATCGAAGGTTATGTACAACGCAGTTTTTGTAAGCGGAAGAGAGATCGTACAATTGTATCAGAGGTAGATCATTACTGAATTTATTCCTTATAAAAGTTCGACATCGTCCTTTATTTACTTGATGCATTTGTGTTTGTGTGTGTGTGTGTGTGTTTTGTGCGTGTAGGTGTGGTTGCGTGTGTGTTGTAGGTAACTGTTCAACTTTGTCCATATGCTATTGCATTATAATTATGTGTGTGGTGGGAATGTATGCGTATGTGTTTAACCGGATGCACGTGTGTGAAAACTCCGGATGCATGCGTGCGTGTATATGTATTTTTTTCAGTTGTGGCCGAAATTGTAAAAATGAGAATTGACGATCACAGTTAGTTCATCAACGTGCATCTTACATTGATTTCGATTAAGCTAAAACCATACCTCTTTCTTAAATTTATATCGCAATTACCAAGAGTTGTTAGTGCGCCGGGCGAAGTCAGTCGAATGCGTGCTACCTAAGATGACAACTCGCATCAAGTTTCGGACGGTTGTTGTTGAGTAGATATCTGTCCCCGGACACCTAAGCCTATAGGGGACGTGAATAAGAAGTCGCGTTGTGATGCGATCGCCATGTCATGATGATAACATCGTCAAGAAACTATGCGCTTAAGGCGGCAGGGAAGTTGTTGAGGCAGACGTGCAAAAGTAGGAAAGGTACGTCATGATGCTCGAAGAAAGCTCAAGGCGGTGTGGCGATGGAGCCGTAGGACCTTGCGAGGAGGCCCTTTGACGAGGGGCAGACATGACAAATGCGAGAAAACGCTGGCGACGCGCGCTGAGCGCCTGCAGTACGTAGATCGCCACTCTCGACTACGATTCTCGCATTGCCCAATCGGTATGAAAGAGGGGAGCTGTCAAGGGGTAGAGCGACCTGCAGCAGAGCTGCGCGGCTTCTTTCGACGATCCGAGTCCGCGAGGAGCCCACAGGATGTAGAAACGGAAGTATGAATGTTGAGGTGGACTTTTTTTTGGCATCTCTCCAGTCTACTGAAAGACTCCAATGCCGACTTGGCTGAATGGACAGGCCGGAAAGCCCGTTCAGTCGGGGATATACGACAGCTAGAGTCTGAACGTCTGATCGGCCAGCGCCTTGAGCAGCTCTTGAGCTGGAAAAGCGCTATATAAGAACGATTAAATAAATAAAATAAATAAACGCCTCCTGGAGCAGGCGTGAGCTGAGCCAGATAGACCGCCGCAGTGGAACTTGCTGGTTTGCTGACCGCCGCAGTGGTAAATGTAGGTAAGCTTGGGTGAACGCCACAATGAAAAATGCAGGTCGGCTTGACCGCCGGGATGTAAAGTGTAGGTCGGCAAAATAGAAGATACGCTCAACGCCTGTGCGAGTGGTCGGCGCAGGAACTCATGCTACTGGAGCCTGTCTGGCAAACTCAAATGTGACGTCATCGGACGGTCTTATGTCTTTGACCACTTAGGCACCTTAAAAGTCCAAAGTCATCGGATTAGGGTAGTCAGTGGCGTCACACAGTCTGCAAGCTTGCAGAAAGTGCGAGTCATCTTCGACGTGGGTCGAATTTTGATTTCAGGTAACTAGTTTGCTGGGGACTGAAGAATGTGCCTATCAACTGTACAGGTCAGTTTTTGGCAGACCGCTAATGAATTTCATTGAGATATTACATTGTACGCGGCCAAAGCTAACTCATCATCACAACGCTGTAATGTAATTGCTTTCTCATGGCCCGTCTGCCATATCGCCAATGGGGGGTGTAGACGTTAAACTTCAATGTTTCTTCTTTCTTATGTCTACCACTTTTGTACAGATGAATAAAAACCTATTATTCTGCCATTGCTGCATTTCACAATTAAAATCTTTTTATTAGTTCTAAGCGTTTTTGTTGTAGATGTCATGAAAATGTTGTGGCAAAAATAATAGTCTTTGTAAGTTATAAGTGTGAGCGTTATGATACATGTGTGTGTGAGAGCGCGCATGCGTGCGTGCGTGCGTGTGTGGATGTACAAATGATGAGAACCAATAGAATGGTAATACATTTCCTTGCAAATAGGTGCCATAATCACTCATTGCAAATGATTACTTTTAGTATTATTGAACGTCGCGTTATTTCAAGCATATATGTTATTCATTTGATTCATTATATCAGTTTTTAATCGTATGTGTGTTTGTCTGTTTTTAATATGTGTGAAACTAAATCATATGATATTATGTACTTTGTTTTTCATCTCTACGTCGCATTAGTAATATGAAAAGTAGAGAGTAATTTGCCATTTCTGACTTGATGTTAAAGTATAAATTGCCAGAGCTTGTTGTTTTGTGTGTGTTATTTTCAACAAATCAGAAGCGACCAAAATGGTCCTTCTGAGTAGGCCAGCTCTCGCGGTTTCCAATGCTCTATCACTGTTACTATGCATGTGTCCTGTAAATACCGGTTTCAGTTGACGCGTGACTGAACAATTTAATGAAGACAGTGTGTTGTCCTTGAAACAACACCATCTCCATGTCTTGGGTGGCTGACTAAATCATGATGACTGAGCAAATGGTTTCTTCTTTGCCAGTATATAGGAGTATATCGTGATTTATTTTTTTTTAAGTTTGTTTGTCTGTGTGTATGGGTGCGTGTGCGAATGTTGCACGCCAATCGTGCGCGTGTCTTTTAACGATGGGTTTATCCAGCGTTGTAGTACTTTCATGTTCTGAATAGTATCGGCTTGAATTGAGTAGATAATAGGTGTGTTCGAATTATTATCTATGTTGTGTTCGTAATACTAACTGTACAAAACGTATTTTTTTCGGTTTTGGATTTTAGCCGACTCTGGTCGGTCACAGTTCATCAAAATACTGGTCCTGTACAAAGTCATGTTGGTGTTGTTCTGTGGTGGTCGTCAGTGATAACTGTTGTCCTATTGAGGATGTTCATGTAAAATTACGTCGACTATGTGCTTCTGTCGTTTCACCTGTAATAAATTCGATCTGTACTGTCTTTTGCAGGGCATGTGTATGACATTCTGAGTGAACGGAGTACATGACACAGACAAGCTAATATATACAAGTGAATACACGTTAATTAAATGACTAGAACTTGATTCAATTGATGTGAATGATATTGAATTGATTGATACAGAAAAGTTAATACAGCTTGTTCATCAGGTGGCCATAAAGCTGACAGCATTTCTCATCTCTCCCTTACAGGCTGAGGCTTGTAAATATACATAAAGCTTTCTGCCTACACAAACTGGCGGGAAAACCGTCGCTTCCAGCTTAAATTGATACAGAGAAGTCAGGGTGACCTTTTGATGTTTACAGGCTTTCGGCGAACAAAAACATAGCAGCAGATGTATCTATTTTTGGGAAAAGTCTGTCTTAATAGTATTGGTGTTTGAGCTATTGAACTGCGAATTGTTCTTATGTAACCTGTTTCCAGCGCAGGAACCGCTGAAGGCGCTGTCTAAGACTTACCAAACTTGATAAAGATTGTGACTGATCAGAATAAGCTAACTTATGTCCTAAACTCTAAAGGGTTTTCATAGTATTGGTACGTGAATTGGTGTACATGAATGTGTAATTGGACTTGTCTACGTTGGTGAAGTCTATATAATTTATTATGTACAAATTCAGTTTTTGGTGTTTTTGTTTAATAAAATACAGTAGATTATGTAATCCTGCTTGTGACTGTGATAGCTACTTCGTGTAGAATTCGTGTGATCTTGTACAGAAAATATTATTTCAGTTAATTTCGTCGTGCGAATCATTTTGGTACATGTGTGAAAAAAATCAAGTACTAATAGTAGAAGGAGGAGGAGGAATATTAGTAGTAGGAATAGAAGTAGGGGTAGTAGCAGTAAGGTGTATATACTTATGCTACATGCGAGAAGGTTTTTTACCCTAATAGATTGAAGAAAGGAATCAAAATCCCTATTTCATTTATTTATTTATTTGGTGTTTTTTGTTTGTTTGCTTGTTTTTGTTGTTTATTTATTATTAGTTTATATATATATATATCTACATGGGTGCAAGAATTGCACATTCTCTTCTCACGGTAAACACTGACTGACATTTTCTTTTTAAGTACAATTTATGTGTACACTCAAACAATTTGCTAGGATGCATAGACTAGATTGTATTTTCCGCTATCCTATTGTTTTGTTTCGCTATAGAATAGGTCTATGTAACAAACAAGTTCCAGTATCTTTGTTTTTGCTGCTATTCTTTTAGAGTTGTTGTTGGTGGTGGAGAAGATGTGGGGTATTGTTGCTGCTGTAATAACACTTGGTTATGTTGTTGTAGTGTCTATCATGATTTATGTGCTTGATTTCCTTTATCTTATATTTTCATGTTAAAACATGCAAAGCTTCGATCACGACTAAAATGTTAACGTCATTCATCATTAGCCTAAGAACACATTAATTGGTGCATTTGATCATGCCATTACAGCTTTACATGTACATATTCGTCATAATTTTCATTAGAACATTAACATAATCACGTATCATAATTGTCATCCATATTACCACGTTACGCATTGTCCACATCAGCCGCATTATGCATTGATCAAATCAAGAACTTTAAGCAAACATCACGAGTTTGTCATTATGTAGATCTTTTATTTTATTATTTTTTTTAATCTGCGAACTTTTATGTCGTTGTTCATTGCTCATTATTATTACAGCATCAGCCATCACGTTCTAATGTATTTAATAACAAAAACTGTGGTCGTGTTCTCGTGTAAGATTTGAAACCATTCTATTGTCATTTAAAGTGGCTAGACTAAACCTCAGATAACACCACCACCCCTTGTTTAAGGCATTTTAAACATTATATTTTCAGATAATATTTGACTGTTAAATATTTATCTGTCAGGGTCCTTATCACTTCGATGAAGAAGACGTTAATAAACCAACCGATCAATCAACCTTAGCTATCACCCAAATCAAAATTTAGTTCAGGGCTTGTAATTTTCCGCGGTTCAGCGGATTTCCGCTATTGTAAAAAAATATTTCCGAACAGTATGGTGTTCCGCGGAACAAAAAAGTTTGATATCGATATTCCTCCAATGAAAAATGTTGTGTGCGCGTCTGCAAGTCAAACGGAAAAACGGAACTGCGCATGCGCGTTTCTGAATCGTACCGGTAAAAGGGATGCGACACATTGTTCAGCGTGGCGAGGCAGTTGATGATAAAGGCGTGGAAAACGCATGGAGATGGGAAGGAATGGAAAAAGAAGTGGGTTATTAACAACTAGGATAACATTTGAGGAAGATCTCAAGAAATGGAACAGCCTTTTGTACAGTGTACAAGTCGGAAATCAAATACGAGCAATGGAGAACTTGCTGTCTGAGGCTAAAAAAAAAGCTAAACAGTCTCATGCAACTGTGAGGCAGGTGTGCAGCAGTCAATCGTCAGCCAGTGTTGCTGATGCACAATCTGTGAAGTCAGTGTGCATCTTTCAACCTTCAGTCAGTGCCGCTGATACACAATCTGAGAAGCCAGTGTGCAGCACTCAGCATTCAGTCAGTGTTGGTATAGAACCTGTTTAGAGAAACTGCAGTCAAAAACAAACCAATCTATCCAAATTCTTCAAACATACCAACTAAACCATAGCTAGTGAAAACATTGTTTCAAGATTTGGGTTGTATATCAGAATGTATTAACATTTTTAAAATTAAATATTGACTTTTTTTATTGATGAATAGGGACTGTCAGCGGGACACCAGTGAGTGTTTAAACTTACATTTATAGTTAGACTTTGTTGGCAAATATTAACTGTAAGTTGTGCATCGATAAAGACATGACATGCTACTTCAAGAGTTCAGCTGTGTGTAAGAAAACAAGTCTTTCCTTCACAAAGTTTTTTTTTGGGGTGGGGGTGGGGATTGTGTCATCAAAAATTTACGATTAAAATGCAACAATTCGCATTCACCAGGGGAGGGGGGAGGGGGTGGGGCGAAGGGGAGTTCCCCTGCACCCTCTACAGCGCCTAGTTGGCCCCTGGACCCAGGCCAATTTCCTATTTTTGAATTCCAGACCATTACAAGCCCTGTTTAGTTACAAAGTGGTGATGTTTTGTTTTATTATTATTATTTCCCCTTATCATTTTTCAACTGTCTACTATGGTAATTATTTTATATCCTGAGAGGTTTACTTGTTTCGAACATGCAACATTTTTAGTACGATGGTAATGGTAATTTTCTTACTGATCTCCGGCCAAGAGTGCTCATCGAAGTTTTAATATTATTTTTCCTTGGTAAAATTATCGTGCACACGAAGACAAGGAATGTTTTATTACATATTTTAATGGTATTGTTTTTTTCTCCTTTTGCTGCCGTCAGCGGGGTCTTACAAAGACTACATAATAAATGTTCTCATTGTTATTTATATCATTAACCAAAGAATGGGTGTCCCTGTAGGGGAAAACGCAACATGTTTAAAAAGAGTTCTCTCCCCTTCCATCCCCACTCCCCTCTCTAGTGTACAGTACTCGTTATTGTTTAGGTCAGTGCGTTGTTTTTACAATATGTTAAATGTAATTTCAATATTGGTTTATCATTTTTATAGGGGTTTATGATACGAAATTTTATTATCTATTTTTATGGATTTCTTTATCAATTTGATATTTATGGTTTCTAATCAGGTTGATATTTTTGATCATATATTGTTGTTATCGATTTGTATCTTTTTATGCGGTTTTATTATGTAAAAAGTATTGTTGCGTACTATTAACTTGGATCATTTATTGGCTATTAAGATATATCAGATGAAATTTATGAAAGTATTGTTTCATAGCAAAGGCGGTTTTATAATGGAACTGTCATAGCCACTGGAGAATTGTAATATAATTGTCTTGTGTTTTTGTTTTTATCATGTACATCTGGTAACAAAATACTCATATTAGTTTGGCATTTTCGTAGTAAAATACTTGTGCTAAACTTAGCATCACCAAAGCAGCTGCTTGTCTGTGGTAGTAGTATAGTGATTGTGTACCAGCAAGGTGATGATGCTATCTGTGTCAATTGGGAAATACGAGAAGTATGTGGCTGCAAAAATAAACTCACAAAATACGTTTTTTTGTTGATTTCATTTCCCCCGTATATTTGAATATATATTAATGTAGTTTGACGGTATGGTCCTGATTCGGCTCTTTACAGTCCGCTGGACCCTGTAAGCAATTAATAACTGACACTCCCACTCCTCTCTCTCTCTCTCTCTCTCTCTCTCTCTCTCTCTCTCTCTCTCTTTTATTCTCTCTCTCTTCCTCCTTCTCTCTCTCTCTCTCTCTCTCTCTCTCTCATATGCATCCAAATCCACACAAACGCACGCATACAAACACACTATGTCAATATTATTGTGCCCTATAACCTACAGGTTAAAATGGCAATACATTTTCTGGTCGGTTCACACCCAAACAAGTTAGCAAAGTACACAAGCCACAAGCACATTTACGAACAATTCGTTTAATTCCAGAGCAGTTCCGCAATGATCCTATCCAACATTCTTATTCAGAATTTTAATTTTAAATAAACATTAATGCCCATGAAAAATAGCGGCAAAAAAGAAGAAAAATTTTGCCTGAAACTGAGTGTTAAATAACAAATTTAAAAAAGAGGGCAAGCACTTAATGATTCATTGCCAATTTGCGAGAAAATGCCTCTTCGTCTTCTTGTTTTTGTTGGTCTTTTCTCCAAATTTTAACCCCTTATTTTCTGACTTATAAAACAGAAATTGGCCTGGTTTCTCGTAATTGTACTATATTCTTCTGATTGTCCATCTCTTCTATCTTTCTGTTGATTCTAGTCTTCTTTCTTTTCTTTTTTCTTTCTCTCTTGCATTTCGCTTTTTCTTTTTCTTTTTGTCCTTTTTTAAAATTTCGTTCGCTTGTTCTTCATCCTCCTCCTCCTCCTCCTTTTCCTCCTCCTCCTTCTTCTTCTTCTTCTTCTACTCCTCCTCCTCCTTCTTTTTAATCTTCTTCTTCTTCTTCTTCTTCTTCTTCTTCTTCTTCTTCTTCTTCTACTCCTCCTCCTTCTTTTTAATCTTCTTCTTCTTCTAACTTTCTTCTTCTTGTTCTTGTTCTTCTTGTTCTTGTTCTTCTTGTTCTTGTTCTTCTTTTTCTTCTTCTTCTTTTTCTTCTTATTGTTCTTGTTCTTCTTGTTCTTGTTGTTCTTGTTGTTGTTGTTGTTGTTCTTCTTCCTCCTCGTCATCGTCGTCGTAGTATAATCTATTCCTTCTATTGCAAATGGAGACGAGGCAAATTTAGAACGAATGAGGGCAAAAATATAGGTCAAACACGGAGGAGGGTGGGATTGTGATTCTGGGAATTTTTTGTTTTCTTAAACTACCGAAACCCCGCTAAGGGCAACCACACATGAACGGAGTGCGGTTTCAGGAAAGTTTACCAAAAAAAAAAAAAAAAAAGAATTTGTGCCAACCCAACACCGTCAACCTCTGGCATTTAGCTCGGAGCCCCAGCGATTACTCCGCTTTAATTTTGTAAATAAGACAAAATAGGGTGGAGATCGGTTTCGGACAAGCGGGGCCGCGGGAAAGAAAACACAGACTGGCGCGGGCCAATCTCGTTTGAAAATTGAGTTTGTGACTTGCGTCATTAAGAAGAAGAAATAGGGGGTTGGAGGGAAAAGTCGGAGCGGAAAACACGATCGGTCATTCTGAAAGAGACTTGCGTAAGATAGGATGACGTCGGTTTGGGAAGGGATCAACGAGTCCTAAAACGCTCTCCGTGGTTCTGTCTCGGTCAGTCAGCAAGTTTAAAAACCTGCTTTGATCGAAGGCTGTCAAGCTTCGTTAAACAATTCCCAGCTTTATTTCAGATCAGGAGCAGCCATTTTAAGCTGTTTGTTTGCTGCAGTTTCCGGATTTCCGATGTTTGATCATGTTGACAGACCAATTACACCTTTGGCATGCATGGATGGAAAAAACTTGCCGAAAGTACGGAGGACTCATTCGTGGTACAGAATGCTTGGCGTGCGCTTGTAGCATCCCTTCTAGCACTCCTTGTTGTGCGCCTATGCCGTAACTGAATTCGTAGTACGGACAATCTCACCCCACATCCTTTGTCGAGCTTTCGTACTAAAGTGGGTGCACGTGTGAACGTAGGTCTGCCTATCACCGTCCTTATTAAAATGCATAACACACGCAGTGTAATATTTACAAACGATAGGAGTAGCAATCTAGAGATGTACAATAGCTGTAATTCTTCATTTCTGTGGATGGATCACGTTAACGCGCATGCACAACTCAAGTAATTCAGAATAATGCTGATGATATAATTGGAGATTCCTCTCGCTGCAGGTAAATCTATTTGTAATGGGAGGGGGATCATTTGCAGGCCAGTGTCAAGGGGACGGTTTTTTAATACGAGTTTTTAACTTGATCAGGTTTTATTTTTTCCTCTCCTGCCAGTCGTCTGACTAAGCCCTCGTTTCAAGCCGCGAAGGTTTAGTCCCAACAATGACAGTGTTATTAAGGTCTTAAAATGCAATTTGGTGGTTCGTAGACGTTTGTTTTGAATAGGGGTGATCGTGCGGCCAGTCCATCATCTTAAACGGTGTTAGCTGTTAAAACGCTGAGAGTTCTGCGCTGCTTTACACAACACCCGCTCCTGCTCACTGTTGACATGACCATAAAAAGAGCACACACAACGCACGAGCATACATATGCACGCACAAGTACACACACACACACAAACGGGCGCGCACGAACACACACATATACATAAATACACACACACATCTGTATGGCAATAATTATCAATAACAATAATTCATTTCATACATTCCCGCAAAACACGTTCATGCACACACACTCAAAAAAAAACACACAGGCATATTCATACTTCATACACTCGCCTACAACAGACTCACATAACCAACGCAAAATATGCACACTCTCGATGCATGCTCATGAATTAAAAAAAACACATCGACCCATAGTCAGGCAGACAGACTAGACAGACAGACAGACAGACACGCATAACCACACACACACACACACACACACACACACACATTTCTGATACTTTATTGGTAAATCCGTACAGTGAACAGAAACGCAATATGTGTTCTGTGAACAATATACAAAGGCAATGCAGCACTGGATAGTAATCATCAGAACATCTTGGTACACAGCAACAAAGAAGATCAAAACTTGCAAAAGTACAACGTAAAAAACGCCTTCCCCCCCCCCCCTCCCCTCTCTCTCTCTCTCTCTCTCTCTCTCTCTTTCTCTCTCTCTCATCACCCTCCCACACCCTACCCTCGCACCACCTCTTTCCCCCGTACACACACACACCCCACACACACAAACATACACCACGCATGTATTTGAAACTAATAGCATTATAGTATAAAGTAAATACACGTTTAGCCTCATTCCTCTTCTTTCTACCTTTCATATAAACACACAAGCACACACACAAACACAAAACGCGCGCGCGTACTGCTACAAGTCCCCGTTCTCCCACCAAGCCACATAAGCTTAGGCACGTTTCCAGTGTAAAAATTACAATATAAACTAGTAAACTAATAAAAATGTAAACTAGTAAACTCATTATGATGTAAACTAATAAACTAATGCATCTACTGGCTTAATAATCTTGCTGATCTTATTAGATAGACTAGCTTACTTATTGCAAACTCAGATGCGTAGTGAAAGTAAGGCAACGTTAGTTCGCAAGAGAAGGACACAGATTAATGATAAAGTAGAGAGAGATTGATGACAAAAAAGATTCGCAGTTGATAAGGTTTAGACGACTTTGGGATAGATTGGTTGGTGGCTGCTGCCCATATATAAAATAAGTAGGGATGCGGAGTTTTGCTGGCCATCTGTCTGTCTGTCTCTCTGTCTGTCTATATCTCTCTCTTTCTCTCTGTCTGTCTGTCTGTCTTTCTCTCTCTCTCTCTCTCTCTCTCTCTCTCTCTCTCTCTCTCTCTCTCTCTCTCTCTCTCTCTCTCTCTATCAATTAATGGAGCTAATGTATGGAACTCTCTCCCTCTGGGTTGTAAACATTGCGACACACTGTTTTCTTTCAAATGTAAAATATGTAGGCATCTGCGAAATTACTTATTAAAGTGATGTATAATAACATATATGAGAACAAAGTCATTCATGTAATTATTAACTTATTTATTTATTTATTCACTTTATTATTATTATTATTATTATTATTATTATTATTATTATTATTATTATTATTATTATTATTATTATTATTATTATTATTATTATAAGGGTGAAGGATATGGGGAGGAGGGGTGGTTGCCTAAAATTGTTTAAAGATAATGTTGAAGATATTGGTGTGATTGTGTGTGCATGTGTGTGAGTGATATGCTTTCCAAGTTAAGGTAAAGGTCCTTTACTATGTTAATTTGTAAAGGGACAGATTGGAAGATTAGACTATATCATTAGTCTAAAATCTGTATCCCTAATAAAAAAAAAGATTCAAAGTTTCTCTCTCTCTCTCTCTCTCTCTCTCTCTCTCCCTCCCTCCCTCTCTGTGATGAATTTATAATTTTAAATTATATACTTCTATTACAATTTTATGATTTACTTCTTTAGTCATGTATCTGATTTTAATAACGTGGATTTCTACGTGGATTATGCTCTCTCACTGCTTTACTTTCTGGTTTTGATTGTCATGTAAGTTAAATAATTGGAGCAATATAGAATGTTTAGTTACCCAAAAGTCAATCTAGTTTCTAGGTGTATAGGTTTTTATCATGATGTGTATTTTGTATATCTTAAGTAATTGTGTGCATGTACTATTTTAGCACCACAATGGAATTTCTCTGTTGAGATAATATAGTATTCGTATTCTCTTTCTCACTCTCTTTCTCTCTCTCCCTCCCTCCCTCTCTCACTCTCTCTCTCACTCTCTCTCTCTCTCTCTCTCTCTCTCTCTCTCTCTCTCTCTCTCTCTCTCTCTCTCTCTCTCTCTCTCTCTCTCTGTTCATTTTCACAATATCCTGGTTGTACTGCATTTCACAACTTTTTGCCTCTCCGATCTGTATTTTAACCACTGTCTCGATCTTTCAAGACTAATATCACTTGACCGAAGAGAAACTATGGTCGGTGCCAGGAGCCATTTGATTGCTCTCTTATTTTTCCCGCGGAGGATCGAGAGAAACTGACGTCACAGGCGGAATAAATGCGATTGCAAAGCAGAGTTATCTGGGCCTTCCATTCCTCCAAATTGGTTCCATTTTACCACTTTCCCCTTTCTGAGGTTTCCCGCTCACTTTTCGCTCCTGTGTAATCTTTCTTTTTCTCTTTCGGTCTTTCTTTGTCCGTCTGTCTATTTGTCTGTCTGTCTGTCTCATTCCACTAGTCACCCTCACCTCATAACCATAACTCTTCCCTGTTTCTCACTTACCCATTGCTCTCTTTACTGACGCCTTCCTCCCATCTCTCCCTTCCCTCAATTTTCCCACCTTCCTTTAATGTTTCGCTTCTGCCTCTCCGCAGCCTGTGAATTGAAAAAGACCTGTGCTGACGCCATCTTTGCCAAGGTCCATTTTCTTAACGTTAACATTTAACTGCGCAATGCTCTTTGTCTTGTTGGATCTTGAATCTATTTAGTTTGTTTGACATTTATTTTCATATATTGCAACGATCATCATCGTCATCATCATCACCATCATCATCATCATCATCATCATCATCATCATCATCATCATCATCATCATCATCATCATCATCACCATCATCACCATCACCATCATCACCATCATCATCATCATAATCATCATCATCACCATCATCATCATCATCATCATCATCATCATCATCATCATCATCATCATCTTCTTCTTCTTCTTCTTCTTCTTCTTCTTCTTCTTCATCTTCATCATCATCATCACCATCATCATCATCATAATCTTCTTCTTCATCTTCATTATCATCATCACCATTATCATCATAATCATAATCATAATCATCACAATCATCATCATAATCTTCTTCTTCATCTTCTTCATCATCTTCACCATCATCATCATCATCATAATCTTCATCTTCATAATCTTCATCATCATCATCATCATCATCATCATCATCATCATCACCATCATCATCATCATCATCATCATCATCATCATCATCATCATCATCATCATCATCATCATCATAATCTTCATCTTCATCATCATCATCATCATCATCATCATCATCATCATGCTCTTTCTTTTCTTCTTCTTGTTTCGGATAAGAGTACAAACTGAGGTCTAATCTGTGCACGCATATATTCCCAAATCCTTAAGCTCACGTTCTAATCGGTTTCGTTTGAAATACAAAAACACACCCTGCAGGCACTAAGGTCTTATTTCCCCCTCGTCCTGGGTGGTGCTGCTTTGCCACTGCCACGCTTTGGTTGAGATCGGGAAGGCAGCCTGAAGTTCGCCCGCGTGTGTGACAACAATTACCCACAAAACCAAAAGCTGTCCCAAAATAAAATACATGCACAAATAAATTAATTCAATTGAATTAATCCAAATCCAAATCTTCTTAGCAAGTTACGGGCAGGCGTCGCCAGACTTGGCACGCGAAGAGAGGCGTGGTAGTGCTAACATCCGGAGTTTCTGCATCATTTTCTGCTGGAGACACCACGTTTCTTATTGTACTTGTGTGCGAAGTCCAAAATTCTCTTTGGAGGGGGGTAACACCACCAGCCAGCCTAGTCCAGTTTCCAGCCAGACCATCCTGAAGAATATATCTCTCTCGCTCTCTCTTTCTCTCCTTCTCTCTCCCTCCCCCTCTCTTTTTTACTCTTTGTGTGTGTGTGTGCGTGTGTGTGTTCTGCTCAGCTATGCTATACCCACCTAGAAAAAAATATGGTATAGTAACCGCGAAAAACAAAAATTTTACGTCTTCGGCTGATTTTCTTTGCCATACTTATTTAAGATTTCAGGAACGTTGGTACGGGACAGTCTTCCATGCTGTTGTCTAAATAAGCAGTCTTCACTTCTGAGGATTTTGCTGTTTACAATTGCTGCTGTTTTTTTTTTAAGTTTGCTAGGGATGTGATCGTACCATTTGCTGTTCTAGCTTCTATTTTGCGTTCGTTTGCCAAATAGATCCATAACTTTAGAATAAAGATACGAGGCAATACCCAAATGTCAAATACTCCTTGTGGAATCTGAAATCGGTGGAAATCCAAAATATTACTCCTGTAAACTGCTCAGACACTCTGCCTACATTTGCTAGCTCTGTACCAAAAAATCCGCGTAATGGAGGCTGCCAGGCAATGTAATGAAACTTGTTCCTCGCTCAATCATCCTTCGTCACCAAACCCGTTGGGCCGAGAAAAGCATTGGCACCCTGCGGACCCCACTACCCCGCACGGAATATCTGACCCAGTCCATAGGCCTACTGTAAATGACCTCAGCCTTATAGGGTCTCCATAGGCACATTGAGAGTCAGTATCTGCTCTTGGCTAAGGCTATTTATTGTTATCAATCAAGGTTTTGACCTGGGCAAACTCTTGAAACTTAGACTGTAATTACAAGGTAACAACATCTTAATATTTGGCTGAAAGTAAGAATGACATCTCTATGTCGCGCGAGATGAACATAGCCCAATGAAGCATTCCTTACGTTACATGGGCCATAGAAACTCTTTGTTTAATTACGTTAATGGTTCACTCAGTATTTAGATTTTCTTCATTTACATTAAAATTTCAGTGCTCGCATTGTCGTAGTAACCAAAAGTTGTTAGATAGAAGTAGGAATTCAGAAATAATTGTCCAAAATAATGTGACTATTTGTCTTAAGCTAGTATTGGTGTGCGTGTGAGTGAGGTGTTTGAGGTATGTGTGTGCGTGAATATGTGTGTATGTGTGTTTTTGTCTGTGCCTATGTGAAATAGAGGATTTTGTTTATTTTCCTGTTGATGCGATCGTTGTCGCCTGCCCCGCCTCATAATCCTCCTTTTACCCTCATCACCATATGCATCGCTTCTTCTTCATCCTCTTCTTCTCCTCCTCCTCTTTCTCATCATCATCATCATCATCATCATCATCATCATCATCATCATCATCATCATCATCATCATCATCATCATCATCATCAACTTCTTTCTCCTATCTACACTTCTTTCCAGATTTCCTTCTGGATCTTTTATTTTTTACGAATTTTCCTCGCTTCCCTTGGCACTGCCTGGAATTCCATTTTGGCACACAATCGCTGTCGTCAACGTCAACGAGAAAAGTTGACAGAAATAAATGGATAAAGCCAGAAAGAGCAACGCAGTTCTTGCATGGTGAGGACATATAAACCCATACTGTAAACGAAAGCGCACAGAACTACAGCATCAGAACAGCCTACTTGTTGGTAAAACTTACTGATAAGTTTTTGAAGCTTGGAACAATTCTTTATTTTATTTCATTTTATTTTATTTTATTTTTTAACAATATGTAATTTTTTTTTTTTTCTTTTTATTTGAATAACATATGTTTGTATTTATTTTTATAATAAAGTATTCATTTAAAAATTGTATTCCCGCATGTGTATTACTGTAAACGTCGCTTCAAAATCACACATCACAGATCTTTTTTTTTCAAATTCATATTGAGTGTTGCACCGCCGAAAAAAATTAGAATAAGCCATAAAGTAGCCTTCCAAAAGAACTGTTTTGATATTTTAATCGATACTTTTTTTTGGCTATTAATACCATCAAGGTAGATCCTAAGAATAGCTCGGCAGCGAAAACGTTTATAGTAGGCACAGTGGCCTTACCCGTTGTTGTAATCTCAGACAAGAATGCAGTTTTCCACTTAAAACTCATAGTGGCGATAAAATAAACCTAATTCGTTATTTTAATTTATTTTATTGAAAGGGACGAAAACAAACAGCTGCCCTCTAAATTAATTAGTTTATTTATGCTATTTCGTTTTATTGAAAGACAAAAATACATCAATGTGGACATCTAATCCGAATCTTGGATAACATGTATCTGGGATGGATTCCTATAGGTTAATTACATCAAATCCCCGCAACACTGTGGTGGTTCTTTTAATTACATTACTCAAGTTCTGTAAGTATGGTTGTGAGAGCTTGCAATGAGGTCCAGTGCAGTGAAGTTTCCGATTGAAGTTGCACTGCTTTGACGGACAGAATGACAGGTGGGGGGAAAAAAAGATCTGCCACGGAGCAAAGAAGAAAGAAGTTTCCAGGATAGGAAAATGTTGTGGATGCATGGAAGAGGAAAGCCGGAGAGGAGGTGGAGGAGGTAGGCAAACCTGATAAGAATGGGATATAATGATAGAGAGGGTGAGTGGCTGTGAAGGAAGATAGAGAGTAAGCATACTTATGGGGAAGATAAAGAGAGAGAAGTCGAAGTCGAAACCTTTAATAAGGATAATGGTTTTAGGTTCTGTGGATCTGTCTTACAGCTTTCATTAAGAATGCAGAACAAAACGATGAGTGAGAGAGAAATCGATAGAGAGAGTGTGCGTGTGTGAATGTTTGTGTGTGCGTATGTACGTGTATGTGTGTGTGTGTGTGTTTATATGAATTTCTGTGCAAAGGGATAGCGTATATGTGGCGGAGAGAGCGATCAAAGGTTTGGCAACGATGGGTTCAAAAGCCATGGCTGGGTAAGACCATAAAGACCAGAAGTATTAAGATAATGCGGGAGGGTGAGCATCAGGAGGGTAAACGAAGATCGTAAGTGTGTGCCAAAATATTGTGAAAGTCTTGACAGATTCGATTATCGCGGGTGTGGACAAAGAAAGCGATGCGAATCGAAAGAGTTGGACCTTCAGTGTTCTGATGGAAACTGTTAAACTAACCAAACTGGGCTTAACTTCGCTTGACTTAAAATTCGTATGCACAACCTATAATAACTATAAGGGTGAGGAGTTTTAATTATTATAACTGTACATGTTCCGTTTCCTAGTTTGTTTTTCCCCATAAAGCATGCGAGCATAAATAAACTAGCGTTGTGAGAGCATCGGAGTTATGAGTGATGTTGTTTTTTTTCTTTGTGAGCGAAAAGCAGTTAAGGAGTGAAAGGAATTTACTGAATCATTTTTGCATGTTGCTCAGATAATTTGTATAATTTATTTCTACAAAAGATCTATAAGAAACTCCATTTAGTTATGAAAACCATCTCTTTAGTTATTGAAGTAAATAAAGAGGTAGGAGATATGAAGAAAGGAGTGTAATGGGAAGTAACCCAGTGGTAAATAAGTCTTGTCCTCTGCTGTTCCTTAGTGGGGGAAAATGGCCGAACCGAACGACCGACACATTTCATTTCTGAAGTGACAAAAGTTTCTGGCAGTCCAATCTCTCTGTATCATCTACCTCGCCTTTCGTCCCCAATTCTTCTACTTCTTCACTCTCCTTCCCTATTCCTCTCCTATAACTTTGCCGCTACCCCCTTCTCCTTCTTCTGGTGTCGTTATCCTCTCTTTGCTTGCCTTCATCGCCCTCTCCTCATCTTCACTCAGTCTGAGCCTTTACACCCCCTTTTTTGTCTTCCTGTTTCTGTAACGTGTTTTGTTGTCAGCTCCATTCTCTTCCTCCTTCCTTCTTCAGTTGTCTTCACTTCTTTTTCAGCTTTTAGCCCCCAACTTCATGTATTTCCTTTTTTTTTTTTCCTGCATCGATACTTTTCTCTAAATCCCGTACTTTCTTAGCCTCACTGATTATCTCCACCTTTCAGTGCTGACCTCCAAACTCTTCTCCTACTTGCTGTGTTTTTAATCTCTTCCCGTTGTCTTTAGTATATTCCGTTCTCACTTTTCCTCACTCAAATCTGTTAAAGCCGTAATCACCCACCACCGTCTTTTATGTATGTCTGTTTATGTCATCTATATTCTCTCTTTGGTCTCATCATATTTGCTTGATTTTACACCCAAAATCATCAACATCACACACGAAATTTGCCTGAGACTATTTCGATAGCACTTATATTTACAGACCCTATTTTCAATTTCGCTCATAATCTACAACCACATGCAACTTTGCGTAACTATTCATTGATTTCACGATTGATCACGAAAACGTAAACAATATGTTAAGTTAATGTTAATGCATTTGTATTTCAAATCATTTTAAATATACTAAAATGCGAGTTTTAAAAAATGGGCAAACTCAAAGGAGTCTCTTGGACAAAATTATTTTGATCAAGAAGAACCAAGCAAATTTAGTTTTGAGTTTCAGATGAATACACAAAACGTCTTCAAAGCGAATCACAACTCTCAACCTTTATTTTTAAATGTTCCATCATCACTTACAGCATTATAGTGAACGGGAAATTAGATTGACGTAGAGTTTTGCTTTCCTTCCAGTTCAAACTGGAAATAGCATCCACGCTTCGATTTTCTTCCTGTCAAATGCTCTTTTTATCTCTTTCCTACTGACCTACAGTTTCTGACACTAGAAAGCTCGGATGTCCCGCGCTGATTAACTTTTTTCCTTATAGTGTAATGGTTCCAAGGGATGCGGATGCACTTAAGTTATGGACCTATAAATATTCAAAACTGTTTTCGGTTGGTATATATATATATATGTCTTATATATACATGTCCAAATAACGCCGCTTATATATATAGTAGTTTAAATGATAATGGTAGTCATAGATCTGTTGGATATCGTTAATATGCATTAATATAAACTGTTCCAACTTGTAGGCTTCTTTAAACTGGATAATCGACCAGTGTTAATAATAATAATAATAATAATAATAATAATAATAATAATAATAATAATAATAATAATAATAATAATAATAATAATAATACAGGATGCTATGTACGCGCCTTTCCCCAAATCAATCAGGCTCAAAGCGCGGCGATCTGTACCAACATACACGCTCACCTGTCTCATCCACCCTCACACACACACACAACAAATACACATCCATCACTCAAACAGGTGGTGTAAAGGCAAGGAGATCGCTATTAGAGGACGGAAAGAAAATCGATTTTGGGGAGGGGGGGGGGGGAATTGTGTTTTGACCGCATCCAGTACCATTATTGAAGGGAGGGAGAAAACCGGAGTGCCCGGAGAAAACCCTCGGTGACCTCAATAGTCTCGTACCTAAGTCACATGCGTTCGCCCCTTGCGGGAATCGAACCCGCGACCTTCGGCATAGGAAACGGCGACTTATCCACTGCGCCAAGAGGTCACCCCAATTATGCAATAGAGGAGCCTGCCACCCTGTCTGTGTTTTTTGTTGTTGTGGTGGTTGTTGTGTTGTTGTGCTGTGTGTGTGCGTGTGTGTGGGGGGAGGGGGTGGGGGTTATTTGTTGTTGGTGGTTATCTTTTGTGTGTGTGTGCGTGTACTTGTTTAAGCGGCGTTATTTGGACAAAGTAGTGAACATCTACATAACTTGTTTTGACAGCCCTTGTTGTTTTGACGTCAAACCAATGATCCGTTAGGATTAGAGCTTTGTTAGGGTAAGGGTTAGGATAAGGGTTATTGTTAACGTTAGAACACTTAAAAGTACTTAAAAAGGGGGACGAAATATGACCCATTGTCAACCCAATTTATTTGGAGTTTCAGGAACGTCATTAATCGCGTTGAAAACAAGTTTGTGTGTGTGTATGTGTGTGTGTGTGTGTGTGGGTGTGTGTGTGTATGTGTGTGTGTGTGTGTGTGTGTGTGTGTGTGTGTGTGTGTGTTAAATTAGTCTCCAGGTTGTTATCGCTTACGCCACGTCGGGGATGACGTGAATCGCCAAGAAAAAGAGGCATTATCAGGCAGTCGCTCCTGCTGAGATTATCTCCCCTCACATCAAGAATTAATCCACAGGCAGTAAAGTTTCGTCTTTGGTAGACCTCAATTACACACTAAACATACAAGGTGTTTTACTCCCTCGTTTCCGTTCCAAATTCACTGCCAATTTGTTCCAAAACGCAGCCACAAAAGCTGGTCCGAATTTTGACACCATCCGCTAATCTTTCCGGTAATATACCAACTTCCTTGCGTGCACACATTGGTCACCTAAAAGTACACGCTATTAAGGCTAGTCAAGGGCGGACTACTAACGAATTCGAAAGTCGCCAACGATCATTTGTTGATATCGGTAGAGCAGTCCGCCCTTCCTTAAGTCTAATAGCGTGTATTAATAAGCGACCAATGATAGGGCACAAGGCGGTTGGTATGTATCAGGATTGACTAGTGACGTGGTTTCAAAATTCAGATTAGCTTTTGTGATTGGTTTGGAACAAATTCGCAGTGAATTCGTTTGAGGTGATACGAATGTGTTGCTACGAGTAAACACTCGTTTTGTGATTCGTCGGCACCCTCCGTTTGAGTTTGCAGTGGGCACAAAAGGTAGGAAAAGCGATTTTGGGAGGTCAGTTGCTCAAACGGAAGTGAGGGCACAGTGGCTCAACCAAAGCTTTTCAGATTTTGAGATTAGGTCAGCCAGGCTCGCTATAAATTGCTTCGCCCATACTTCCTTTCACCTCAATTTCTTTTACTTCTTATATCATCGAACATTTTATTCACGTCTCCTATATGCATCTTGTGTCCGGAGACTCTAATCTACTGAACATCCTTTCACTGGAAGGAGGTGTGCAGGCAAGCTATAAATAGCCCGCAGCATGCGAAACTCAGAGGCGCCGAAAAGTGCTGCTCACATAGGAATTGAGCTGGTGTGAGGGAGTAAAACACCTTGCATGTATAGTATGTAATTGAAGCCTACGAAAGATGCAACTTCACAACCTGTGGTTGAACAAAGGTCCCTTGCAGTCCAAGTGAGCTACTCTGGTAAAATCTGCGGCCACACCACCCTCACACCTCCCCACATATTCACAGCCTTTTGGCAAATACTTATAGCTCATAAGATGCATTCACCTTACAGCTTGAATGTGTTTATAATTATAATACATACACATAGTCTTCGAAAGTTCTCAGACAGATTATATACTCAGACACTCTCTCTATAGTCTTTGCGACCAAAAACCAATTGCTCATCCTCAAAAGCCATATATAATATAATCATTGATGACGCAATCCCGCCTTAAAATCCCTTCTCCTCTTCTTGTTCTTCTTCCTCTTCCTCTTCTTCCTCTGTGTCTTTTTCTTCTTCTTTTTCTTCTTCTTCTTCTTCTTCTTCTTCTTCTTCTTCTTCTTCTTCTTCTTCTTCTTCTTCTTCTTCTTCTTCTTCTTCTTCTTCTTCTTCTTCCTCTTCTTCTTCTTCTTCTTCTTCTTCTTCTTCTTCTTGCTGCTCTTCTTCTTCTTCTCCTTCTTCTTCTTCTTCTTCTTCTTCTTCTTCTTCTTCTTCTTCTTCTTCTTCTTCTTCTTCTTCTTCTTCTTCTTCTTCTTCTCTCGTCATTTTTATACCGTTTTTTATTTAAATTTCTGATGTAATAGCGCTATTCTTCCTTTTTTTTAAAAAAAATTTCCTTCTACTGTTTCCTCACTCTCTTAAATCTTTACATATCATCATCTTCTTCCATTCGTTTTTTTTGTTTGTCTTCCCAATCTCCCATCTTCATTCTTCTTCTTCATTAATTGTTTTTAATTTTATGTGCTTTTCTTTTCTTTATTCATCCTCGTTCTCCTCTTTAATCTCTTTCTTAAATCGCTCCATTTCATCTTGCCTCTGATTTTTTTTTCTTAATAGTTTCTCCTCCTTCTTCTCCTTCACTTCTTAGATTCATGTGTACTTGTGCATTTTTCTCTTTCCACTTCTTCCTCTTATTTCTTGTCTTTTATTTTTCTCTCTCCTCTGTCTTTTACTCTATGTTTTTTAAAATTTATTTAAAATTATCACCAGAGGTGTCCTTCCAGACCTCTAGTCTTCATACTATACTTTCTCCCTCTTCTTTCTCCTCCTTCAAGGTAATCAATAACTCCTCCTCATCGTCATCAACTCCCTTATGAGTCTATACTTTTTCTTTGGCATGTTTATGCTATATTCATCACTTTTTCGTTTTCTTTCCCAGCGGGATGTCCTCGCTTTTGTCCAAGGTCGCATCATCATCTTTATACCTCCATTCCCAAGTTTTCTTCCTTTTCCACCTCTTCTTTTTTAACTTTCACCTTCTTATTTCTTCTCTTTTTTTTTTTTGCATACCTGTCTTCGTCTTTTTAAAATAATCTTTTTTTTTTTTTTTTTTTTGTTTATCAGTATTTTTCTCTTCTGTATTTTTCTCAGCCTTCTTCTTCTTCTTCTTCTTCTTCTTCTTCTTCTTCTTCTTCTTCTTCTTCTTCTTCTTCTTCTTCTTCTTCTTCTTTTTCTTCTTCTTATTTCTTTCTTTCATTCTTTTTATCTCTTTCTTTATTTTTTTCCTTCTTTCTTCTTTTCCTTCTTTCTTTCTTTTTATTTTTATTTTTTATTGTTCTTGTTCTTGTTCTTGTTCTTCTTGTTCTTCTTGTTCTTGTTATTGTTCTTGTTCTTGTTCTTCTTGTTCTTCTTGTTCTTCTTCTTCTTGTTGTTGTTGTTCTTCTTCTTCTTCTTCTTCTTCTTCTTCTTCTTTTTCTTCTTCTTCTTCTTCTTCTTCTTCTTCTTCTTCTTCTTCTTCTTCTTCTTCTTCTTCTTCTTCTTCTTCTTCTTATTATTATTATTATTATTATTATTATTATTATTATTATATAGGGTGGCCTCGTGGCGCAGTGGATTAGTCTCCGGTTTCCTTTGCAGAAGGTCGCGGGTTCGATTCCCGCAAGGGGCGAACGAATGTGACTTATGTACGAGACTATTGAGGTCACCGAGGGTTTTCTCCGGGCACTCCGGTTTTCTCCCTCCCTTCAATAATGGTACTGGACGCAGTCAGTAAACAATTACAAAAATACAAAATTCTATTTTCTTTCCATCTTCCAATAACGATCTTCCTGCCTTTACACCACCTGTTTGAGTGATGGATGTGTATTTGTTGTTTGTGTGTGAGGGTGGATGAGACAGGTGAGCGTGTATATTGGTACAGATCGCCGCGCTTTGAGCCTGATTGATTTGGGGAAAGGCGCGTATATATGATCCAGTATTATTATTATTATTATTATTATTATTATTTTTTTTTTTTTTTTTTTTTTTTTTTTAACTTTCTTCTCCTTCTACTACTTTTTTCTTTCTGTCTCTTTTTTAAAACTTCTTTTCTGCCTTCATTCTTTTCTTTCCTCTGCTAGAACCATCTTCGTATCTTCTTTTTTTTTCTATCTTTCGGACAAATCCGTACGCGGTGTTCCTTTTCTGGCAGGCCGTAACCCTAATATATGTGACACTTGCCCTTATTATTCGGTTATTATGACTAGGCCGAAGATAGTTTCGCCAATATTTAATTTTCCCTGATGGAAACTTGCCGATGATCTCTCATGCCCGGGATCACGCCTTGGGAAGGGGAAGGAACGACGTTGCCGCTGCTATTTGGAGACTGGCTTACCTCCCTTGGCTAAGTCTTTAACGGCAGTGACTTTACATTTACCGTCCAAACAACGTCTTACCAGCTACACTATGTCATGCTGAGCTCAGAGAGAGGGAAAGAGAGAGCGATGAACGAACGCATTCATTCTCTTTCTGAGAAGGTGGAAGTCTTTTGGGGTCTGACCGAGGTGCCTGTTCTCAATAAATAAAAACAAAATTACGAATAAATGTCACCTCATCTGCCAGGTTTTCATGTATTTCATCGTTGCAACCTATAATAATGAATTTACACTTATCATCGCTTTTGCGAGGTTCAACAGTTAGCAACCACGTCATCGTTGACGGGTGTACGCTATCATTTTAAAGGCCCAGATGTTAAGATTACTTTTTTCCCTTTTAAAACAATTTATTTTTTATTGTTTGTGCCGCAGTTAGTTTACTTGGGAAATTAATTTGTTATCACATTAACAGATAATAATCGGTAATCGTTGTTCAAACTGACCGTAAGCCTAACCTTTGAATATTATGCGTCTCTTCTTGTGTTACGCAAACAAACAACCGTGCTTACTAATACTATACCCACTTTCTTTGCAGTGTTATGTTTATAATCAACCTTCATGCTGTTAATAGATACAACAACAAATGAATGTATCGATTTATATCAAAATCGTATTTTTGAAATAGTTTGGTGGGTTGTTTTTTTTTGCTTAAACTCTTGTTGTTGTTTTTTTCAGAAATGTATCAAAATGCCACTTTAATAGTTTATTAGACACAGGTCTGATCCGGCATTACTCGTAAATTTAAAAAGTATAAGGAACTCTGGAATGCACGATTTAATGCCCTTTAACCTGCAAAGCGAATGTGAAAGTGAGAAAGACTAATATTGTATAATTATGTACTACTAATATGCTCTCCTTCTTTTGTGTTATCGTCACCTTCTTATTTTCTACCATCATAACCACAAACCCTTCTTTCCTCTTAGTCGTTTGCAGGATATATCTGCTTTTGAAGTGAAATCCCCCTTTCCTATAAAATTGCAAAGCGAACTTTGAAAGTGAAAATGAGATTAGACTGTAGCCTAGAGGAGAAGATTCCTCCTCGTCTCATCTCCATGAGGACGATGATGATGACGCTAAATGGAACATCGATATTTATAAACCTTCGGTTCTTCTCGTCTGGCTTGTTTGCCGGGCTGGCATGGAATGATGTTAGCTTTTCCTCCCTTTGGGCTCCTAAATTCTAATAACTGTCATCGATAACTTCCTAAATGCAATAATTCGCTACATAACTGCGTCCGTGCGGCCGGATCGATAGAAGCTAAGCCAAGTTTGTGCTTTAAGAGCTGTGCAGCGCCTGGAGCATGGTTTCTTGGGAAAGAGTTGTGCTCCATACAAGCGCGGGAGAATACCGAAGATCGTCTGATATAAGCGGTTCTGGCTGAGCTCCCTTTAGAATAATGGCTTATTTACGCGCACACAAATACACTCAGCGGAACGAGACGACACCCTGACAGCTTTAAGCTTAGTGGATTAGCCAGGGGAGGAAATTTGGGGCCTAAAAAATTCATGTTAACCCTCGTGGCGCTCTCGGGGATGCCAATGACTTTTTAAGTTGTTTATATGCTTATCGGAGAGCTTTCGCATCCATAATGGTTGATTGATAAATCCTTCTTTAATCACACTTTCTAGTGTAAAAGACCGCATTTTCATATTTGTGCTCCATGATGTTTTATTTTTAAAACACAACCAAAATCTGCACTTTTGTCTTGAATTATAATTACCCAAAATACCTATGCTTTAGACTATCAGGGTAATAATATTAAAATTTCTTTCTTTCTGTAATAATGTATGTATGTATGTTTATTTGTGATTGGAGGGATGGAGGACATCGTATAATCAGTCATCCAAACATTTTAAGAGCAGCAATCGCTGCACTCTTCATCTTTTCTTCTTTTTGTGCGTGCGTTGTTATTGTTGTTGTTGTTGTTGCTGTTGTTGTTGTTGTTGTTGTTGTTGTTCTTCTTCTTCTTCTTCTTCTTCTTCTTCTTCTTCTTCTTGAAAGGGTTGTTTATACACCTCATAAACGTTAATTGAATTCACTCTGCTCAAGTCTTCATTTAATATTGAATATGGTGTGTTCATAATATGTCCTGCGGATGACAACATGTGTCATCTTCGCAATTTTAGCATAGAAGTGTTTTTAGCCATTATGATCGTTATGACAGCTCTGACAGTGAATTGTAAACCCATGATCCCTAACCTGTTATGTTACAAGCTAAAGACCTCTCTCTCTCTCTCTCTCTCTCTCTCTCTCTCTCTCTCTCTCTCTCTCTCTCTCTCTCTCTCTCTCTCTCTCTCTCTCTCTCTCTCTCTCTCTCCCAGGTCCTTGTTCCCCAAATTTGCTCTCGCTCTTTTTTTCTTTTTCTCACACCACAACTTTTTTTTGTTAATCCCTACACCCCCTTCCCCTTCTAAACACATACACACACACACACAAACAAACACACTCTCTCTCTCTCTCTCTCTCTCTCTCTCTCTCTCTCTTTCTCTCTCTCTCTCTTCCAATATGTAAAAAGCACATAAGCCTTTTCTTTTAATTAATCGAACTCCCTCAATTGTGCCTTTCGCAGCCACGCGGAAGTCTAATTTTACACAACCGCCAACAGACCCCTTGGAATTCGGTTAATTTATTCAAGGATGCAGAAAGTAAATTCTCAAATATTTGCGGGAAACAACAACGAATTTCTCATCAAGCACGAATTGTTTCCTTCAGCCATTCTTCAGCCTTCCCGCTCTGGAAATTAACACATAAAGTCTTCATTTCTGGCATAATGAAGACACAAGAAGATGTTTTATCGTCTTCCATGGAAAAAGGAAAAAGACTTGGTGTTGTAGCTGTAGACATAATTGATTGCCATTTTACTCTTTTATATGAATTCCACTATTTGACACAACTATTCAAAGAAAGTCTATACTTCTGCTCGCTCCCCAGTACAACTTAATTTTAAGGAGCTAGCCAAAATCCACTACATCCCTATAATGATGAAAAACACTCATACGGTTTCTTTCCTTTTCAATTCAATTCTGAAAAGAAGTGGCTGGCGTTTTCTTCCGCTATGCTTAACGACCTTTTAAAACGATCACAATGCACGTCTCTCCGTGTGGTACGATTGAGACGCGCACGATAGATCCGATCATTTTGTTTTGCAAAGCATGCAATAATAGAGTGTATTTACCTTTGATTTGATTTTGCGTTGTTGTTAGAAGAAGCTTTGTATAATGTTGATAATTTTTGTCGGTCGATGTTGTTGAGAATTTTTTGGAATTACTTATTATCGACCGAAGCTTCCAGATAGATCTGGTAAAAGCTAAGCGATTCTTCTAAACTAAAGAAGGTTCTATGACGTAAGACAGGGAGTAGTTCCGGTGACGAGTTTTATTTTGAATGGGTGTTATTGCGTCATGCTGGAATGTTCGAAGTAGTTCTAGATTGCAGAGAGGCTATATAAGTAATGTGCTGTCTGCTTTTGATGATGATCTTTGTAATTATTTTCGGAAAGTAATCTTGTACATGTATACAGTTGTTGATGTTGGCTGAATAAAGTTGAAAAATGAAGACTCCTGCCTTGTTGCTGAGTGATCAGGCTGCGTGGATAAACGAATTCGAGTTACACTTATCAAGATTGAAGCATCGGGGCTGAACACCGTTTAACACAGTTGTCGGCTTAAGAGGAAATAAGTTGCTGGCCGAGTGTGGATAGATATTGGGGCTTTAGACACGGGAAATTTAGCGGGAGTCACGTTGAGATGATGGATACTGGTTTGTGACTGTGTTGCGTGACTGACTACAAATGAAACATTAAAGCCAATCTAATTAAAGATTGTAATTAGGCAGTCCCAAAAACTGAGAACTAAAGTAATAAACTAATAATGCTAGAAAGCGAAAACGAGTTTAAAGATATCAAAAAACGCGTGGAGGGAAACAAACAAAATAGTTTGCGAGATAAATAAGCTAGCAAAAAGAATGTGTGATGGGGAAAGGAATTTAATAAAGCCAAACACGTGTGCACAGAGATTGAGCTCTACAAATACGAAAAGAGTTTAAAATTGGTAAGTACCAGATGGCCACGATACCAAGCATGGATGAAAAAAGGGGGGATTTCCGATGGCCAAACACCAAGTGTTCAGACGGTCATAAAACAAGTGTGGAGAAAAACGGGGATTTCAGAAGGCCAAAACCCCAAATGTGGAAGAAAAGATGGATTTTAGATGGCAAAATCCAAGTGTTTAGAAAATCGTTATTTAAGATGGCCAAATCCCTTATAACTCCACTCTAATTTTAAAATTAAATATAATTGTATTGATTTAGCCCAGTCTTTAAAATGTGAGGTGTAAGTATACTTGAGTGTGTGCGTGTATGAGAGTGAGTATATGTGTTATGTTTTGTGTGTGTGTGTGTGTGTGTGTGTGAGAGAGAGAGAGAGATGTTTATAATGTCAACATAACTTTTATTCAAATGCATTATTGTCTTTTATTTCCATGATATATTATAATGTAACAGTGTTGTTTAAATTTGCATTACCTTTAAATATGATTTACCTTTCAATGTGTGTGGTGTGTGTGGGCATAAGGGAGAGAGAGAGAGAGAGAGAGAGAGAGAGAGAGAACGTGTGTGTGTATTAGATTTTATCAAAGCTTGTCTGTGATATAGTATATACACATGTCCATTTTTGATAATTGAAATGTCCTTTGCGATTGCGCCTAATGCTGCAACTGTGTATTCAAGATAATAATAATAATTTATTTTATAAAGCGCAATTCCAAACTAAAAAGTCTGCTCAAAGCGCTCACACGCATACTCTCACACAAGCCTTCGCACAATAAGAGACTGTACAACACACTAAAACATGGTGTATATAAAATTTTAAAAAACAAAAAAATCAACAGAAGCCTACATACATCTAACACCACATGCCTACAAACAAACACACACATAATCATTATAAGCAGCCAAAACAATAAGATAAAATTCGTAAATATACACATGTCCAATAAAATTAAACAAAAGTTTTTTTTAAATTAAAAAAAATAAAAAAAACAACAACATACATATATACATATATTTTAAATCTAAAAGATGTAAGAAACATTAACACAAAACCAATCATGGCTTAATGCAATCAAATGCAATATAGAATAAATACAATAAAATAAACTGACAGAACTTAATCCTCGTCCTCTGACTGACTGAGCCAGTAAAAAACAAACATGCAATAAGACAAGGTATGATTTTATGGAATAAAATAGTTCACTTTGCCAAATTTCATAAGCCCATAACGTGAAGATCACAAAAATGTAAAAATGTAGGACCCTGGGTCCAGCGACCGACAAACCAGGGCTAAACTAAGAAGCAGCACGCACGATCTTTTAATTTAAGTCTTAAAAAATGTAGTGTGGAGTGTGTGTGTGTGTGTGTGTGTGTGTGTGTGTAGGTGTGTGTGTGTGTGTGTGTGTGTGTGTGTGTGTGTGTGTGTGACTGTTTACCAACATCGGAGCAATTACCATGTGCAAAGTATGTTGTCATTTGGCTGAATCAATTCTGTATTGTGTATTATGTAAATGGGGAAGGAAAGGGACGTTTAAGATGGCTGAACAAAAAAGGGTGGTGGGAAATGGGCAAGGAAATCCACGCTCCACAGCCTCGTAACCTTGGAGATTGATAGAAAACTAATTGGGGTCGAAAGATGTCAGTGGAGGTAAAAGCTTTGGTTTCAGTCGGCACCGGGCTTCTCAGCTTTGCTTGGTCTAAACCGGCCAAATGTTTGCCCAGCAAGAAAAAAAGAGAAAAGAAAACAGGATAGGGAACGAATCTGGAAGTTTTTCAGCTCATTATTTTCTGTTTTATTCAGGTTTTTTAGCTCCGGTTTTTTGTTTGTTTGTTTGTTTGTTTTTTGGTTGGTCTAGTTTTTAAGCATTTTTGGTACTTTGAAGATTTTTCCTATTTTTGTCCCATCTTCACTCCCAGTTCTAGCGTTTTGATTGATTCCGAGTGAAAGAAAATGGCGCCTTAATTGAAGGGAAGACAGAATTGTGGGGCAATTTCTATACTCTAGTGAGAAAAGGCTCTAGCGTTGGCTGACCTCTAGGAACTATACTTGCTAAAGAAATGGGTATTTGTTAGAGTGGTTTCAGTAGAAAATATTGGGCACTGGAATTGGAGAGAATAGGGGCGAACAAGTGAAAGGTCAAGGCGCTGGCCTTTGCCTCTTTGGGAACGGCGGCTAGGCTTGGAATTTGGAGGGGTAGATAGGGTAGATAGCCTTGCTGTAGGACGATTGCCGCCTTAAAGAAATTTGCTGTTTATTAGTGTCGCTCCACTTAACAGCAGCAGCAGCAGCAGCAGCAGCGGCAGCGGGACTGGTTCCTTCGAAGTGTTGCCCAAAATCCTATTTCCAGCGCGCTGCGTACAAAAAATGTGCGACTCTCAAGCGCAAACATTCATCCTTCCTGGCACCCAGAGATGATGGTGATGGTCTTTGATGCCATCAAAGATTTCCGGTGCAAATAAGTGCTCGCAGTTAGGATTTGATAAATGAGTTCAATGTAGTCCTTTTGTGTTGTCCGGGGTATTTGCTTCTTCTTCTTCTTCTTCTTCTTCTTCTTCTTCTTCTTCTTCTTCTTCTTCTTCTTCTTCTTCTTCTTCTTCTTCTTCTTTTCTTTTCTTTTCTTTTTTCTTTGTTCTAATACAGGATGAATTTTGAGAAAGATTTGATTCGAAGTCTCTAAACACTGTATCTCTAAACGGCATCATCCAATTTTGCTAAATACGACTCCCTCCCCTAATGATATCATTTCTTTTTTGCGTTATGAACTCCGAAGTCCCATTGATAGTGATGATGCTCATTCATTGTGTAAATGTCTCTATCCGTCGATTATTCAGTAAAACGTTAGGACGATTTTAAGAAGTAAGACTACATAAATAAAAATGTGACGAAAATGGCGGAACAGCAGGAACAATGAAACTCGAAGACAGAGTGTTGGATCATCAAGACAGTGAGAGTGGTGCTTGGTTAAATTCTAATTCAACGCGAAGTTTTCCTCCTCCTCCTCCTCCTCCCCCTCCTCCTCTTCTTCTTCTTCTTCTTCTTCTTCTTCTTCTTCTTCTTCTTCTTCTTCTTCTTTTTATCGTCCTCCTCCTCCTCCTCTCTCTTTCTGCTTCCCCACCTATCCTCTTACTCCTCTTGTTCCTCTTCGGCCTCCTGGTTGATCCAGCAGTTTTGTACACTTTTGAGGGATCACGGAAGTAAGCAATTTCATGGACATGTACTTTCAAACTTCTGTCCCACAAGTAACAGTACCATCAAAAACTGTCCAAATCCTTGTCAGTAACCCAAAACCATTTCTTTCAGCAAATTATTACTTGCATTTGGCATACAGATCTACCGGCGCCAAATATATTATTATTATTGCCCTTGCGATGCTGGTGGGTGAATTTGTTTTGTCCCCTATATTTTCTTCGTTATTGTTTGCTCCACCAAGCATAGATCATCTGATTGGGAATTCCCTCCTTCCTCTACCCCCCACCCCTTCACCTTCCGCCCCGCCGCCACCGCTGAAAAGTTTTTTTTTTTGTTTGTTTGTTTTTTTTTGTGTGTGGCGTAGGTCGGGATTACCGAAGCACCCTCTGTCGCGTTCTTCATAACTCTCCTTCTTTTCTTGATCTTAAATAATTATCGTCTCGTAGGAAAAGCTTGCGTTATATCTTCTAACCCAGTCACATGATGATGATGATGATGATGATGATGATAATGATGATGAGGATGATGAGGATGATTATGATGATAATAGTGATATTGAAGAAGATGAGGAGGAGTAGGAGGAAGAGGAGGAACAGGAAGAGGAGTAGCAGCAATAGGATGAGGATGATGATAATGACGATCTTCTCTTCTTCCTCCTCCTTCTCTTAGTCATCCTCCTCCTTCTTCTTCCTCTCTTACCTTGCTTGTTTTCTTTAGACGTTAAGTCAAAAGCTTGCAGAGCAAGCCGAAGAAGAAGAAAAAGAGAATTGAGGGAAAGGACCAGCAAAAAAAATGAGTCGGACGCAAGCATCCTCTGATCTTGTCTGAGATAAAATTTCAATTTGTGTTATCATAGTGAGCGGGGCGAGAAGGGCTATAGCCTATAGCTTGTTGATGATGACTTACATTGATGGCGGGGCTGCTGATCTAGCCGGCCCGAGTGGTCCCAAAACGGTTTGCCCAGGGCGCCCTGGAGCCCGGACTTCGCGCTCGCTCGTGGTCATAAATCGAGCCCGACTGTCAAAAGTATCAGCCCTAAGTTTGTAATTTGTGGCCCTTTGCCGCTAAGTCCTATAGGGCAGTCTGTAAGAATCAAAGGGATTCCAAGACGTTTTTAATTTCATTGGTGTGATTGTTATTGATGGAAATTCTTCGTGTTGGGTTTGTATTCTTTCAGCTTTCAGTTTTTGTTTGTTTGTTTGTCCCCTGGAACGAAGTTAAGCTTCATAAATTAGGTTTCCGTTTGTTTGTATATGCGAACCCTCCTTCTTTTCGCATGATGGAAGGGCAGGAGAGGTGCGAGAGGCGGGGGGGGAGGGGAGAGAGATAAAGAGAGAGAGAGAAAGACACACAGAGTAACCTTAATGGCACCCTAAAGTAATAACTGATTGAACTAACCTCTAAGCACTTAAGTTGACTCTCTCTCTCTCTCTCTCTCTCTCTCTCTCTCACTCACTCTCTCTTTTGCTACGGATCTCTTTTTAGAATCATAGTAGGCATATAAACAATTGAATTTTAAAAGTTGTACTTTTAAAATTGATGAGATTTGTTTGGCTTAATCTTTTTTTTCCGGTGGGACAACACTCACAGTGAATTTGAAAAGGATCTGTGATGCTGAAATCTGTGATCTTTGGGTCGGAGCAAGATGAAACAAACCCGAAAGCCTCTGAAACACAAAACAAAACTCGCCTTTGCAAATTTACCACGTTCATTTTAATCCACGAAAACGAGCATCTCATAGCAAAATAATTTTGAGAGTTTAGTTTGTGGTGAACAATGCTATTGCTTATGAGTTATTAATATTTTTCTCCAATTTAGTTTCCTTCCAGCAGGCCAAGCGATAAATAACAAAAAGTATTTAAGAAGATTTCAGGCGATGTTCCTTCTTTACGAAGGTTTGTACAACAAAGTTGCCAAGCTGGATCTCATCGGTCACTGAGTTGTGGAAGAGCCAACAGTAATGACTCTATTGTAAATGTTGGCAGTAGTAGTGACAAAGTAATATCGCGGGAGTGGATGATTCATATTTTGGACAATGAGGGTGTATTTCCAGCCGTATATTCTTCACACTTCTTTACTATACCATCCTTGTTGGAGTTGCTCTATCATCATAATCATCATCGTCGTCACCTTCTTCTACTTTTTTCATCATCATCATCATCATCATCATCATCATCATCATCATCATCATCATCATCATCATCATCATCATCATCATCATCATCATTATCATAATCATCATCATCATCATCATCAACAACATCATCATCATCATTTTCTTTTTCTTCTTCTTCTTCTTCTTCTTCTTCTTCTTCTTCTTCTTCTTCTTCTTCTTCTTCTTCTTCTTCTTCACCATCATCATCATCATCATCATCATCATCATCATCATCATTATAATCAACATCTTCATCACCAGCTGCAATAGTAGCAACATAGTTCTGTCAAATTTTGTTTTCGTTCTCCTCCTCAACAATGTTATTCTAGTCGATCTTGTTGATTTTAAAGATTGAATTAATAAACATTTTTAATGATTTATTTTCCTGAAATCTTTGTCCCTCTTGGTCTTATTGATAAAACAAATATAAAACTTCAGAAATAAAAATCATATGTTGTTTTATTTTTTTTCTCTTTTTGAAGATGAGATAAATAACTCTAAAGATTGCAGTTGTAAAATCAATTATTTGTCTCTTGCTATGCGTAAGCTTTGACTGTGATGTGTTTCTTCCTCTGTTCTTGAGAAGAACGTAGATTATCAAATAGTATCAAATATTAGAAACGAAGGACTTCTTTACTAAAAATAACAAATATGCCATTGGTGCTCCCGGACACCACTTCGGCCGACCGCGTGGTTAGAGAGAGAGAAAAAAGAAAGACGAGCGGAAAGAAGAAAAAAATACAGACAGACTGAAAGAAGTAAAGAAAGAAACAGAGAAAGACAAAAAATTGAAGAAAAGACAATAACAGAAAGAAAGAAAGAAAATAAGAATATAATGGAAAAGAAAGAAGGAAGAAAGGTATAGAATGAAAGAGATCAATAAAAAAAATAAAAGAAGAGAAAAGATAGACAGATAGTAAGGGGAAAAAAAGAATGAAAGACACCGAAAAAAAGACCGAAAGACAGAAAGAATTAAAGAATGAATGAATAAAAAGAGAAAAAAACGAAGAAAGTAAATAAATTAAAACAAAAAAGAGAAAGAGAATGGAAGAAAAACAAACAAAGAAAGAAAATCAAGACAATAAATTAAGACAGAAAAAGAAAGAGAATGGAAGAAAGTGATGTTGCCTAAGATTGACAAGGAGTCCGTGCAGCAATAGAACTGGTCTTGCGTTCAGCAGATTTTGTAAGCCAATCTTGACAATTGGGGCAATATGTCTTGAAAGGCGTGAAGTACTGCTGAATAACATACGACATTCAATTATACGCTTAGTGAAATCTTCTACCTCGTCTTTTAGGTTAACTTTCTTTATTTCATTTCTCAATTCTTTTGTGCGTTTTCTTTTTTTCTTTATTTTCGTGTTTGTGTTGTTTATCTTTTTTTCCTGTTTTCCTTTCTTTATGTTTTTTTTCTCGGTAAGTAGGATGACTTCCAATTGTTACACAATAATTTTAATCCGAAGAGAGCGAGTTCGCAAAAAAGATAGATGAACAGAGGTACAAGAGAGACAGAGATACAGTGAGTGAGAGAGAGCGAGAGACACAGAGAAAGAGAGAGATGATGTGGGGGTGGTGGAGGGAGGGGGGAGTCAGAGAGATAAGATAAGAAAATGATAACAATTTTATTTTCCAAGAGTGAAAGAGCAAGCCCTGGGAGCACTTGAGAGAGCGATAGAAGAGATAAGATAAGGTAATTTCATTTAACAAGGGTAAAAGAGTAAGAACCGGGTGTGCTTATTTACAGCTTGCCTTTGGGACTTGAAAAAAATAACAATTATTATAACAAAAAACCTTTATAACAATAACATCGTAAAGTACCAATACAGTAAAGGAGAGACAGAGAGACAGAGAGAGGACAAATGACTGACAGACACACAGACAGACAGAGAGAGGGAGATCTAACGTAAAACACGCTTTTATCTACTATTTTCAGCGCCCTATTTGAACGAGCCCCGTTAGAGGAAAATCATTTTTATTTTGGAGTTGTATCGAGGATGCACACTGATTTATTACATGCTCCTCTTCGGCAGGGTTTCAACAAGTTTTTTTTTTTTTTCATAAACCTTTTTCAGCTTCTTTACGTCCATTACTGCACTCAAAATCCCAGGCAGCTACGGAATGGAAAGGCAAGGGGAGGGCAATGGAGAGAGAGAAAGAGAAGGAATATACAGACAGACAAAAACAGAGTTTAGGCTGGTGCACGATGATTGATTTTATATACTCACTAGTCTGATTCCACCTTTATTTGTGTAAAATTTCATTTCAATTGTATTTCTTTCTTGTTTCCTATACTTGTTAATTTATAGTATTTAATTGTAAATGTTCTAGACTAAATGAAATTTAATTTCACATTATAATAATAACATCGTATTCATTATTTTTGCATCAATAAAAGCGCACGTACAAAAAAAGGAGTTACATCATACATGCATAGTCATACATACATACATAGTCATACATACACACATAGTCATTTATACATAGTCACACATACATAGTCATACATAGTCAGATATAGTCATACATTTATTTATTTATTTATTTAATCGTTCTTATATAGCGCTTTTCCAGCTCAAGAGCTGCTCAAGGCGCTGGCCGATACAGGATCTAACTCAAGCCGCCCGAGACGCTTACCCGCAGCCTTTGGGCGCATGGTCTGACGCCCGGACAACTGAGCACAATCCTGGGCAGCCAGG
Organism: Oncomelania hupensis; assembly: GCA_036898135.1. Classification (NCBI taxonomy): domain Eukaryota; kingdom Metazoa; phylum Mollusca; class Gastropoda; order Littorinimorpha; family Pomatiopsidae; genus Oncomelania; species Oncomelania hupensis. Next base: position 75,578,336 of record CM072512.1, on the reverse strand, counting down.
GATGGGGGAGAAGGACTTAGGTGCATGCTGGGTGTTTTCTTGTCACCGGCACTCACCCGTCTAGGACATGAGCGTTCGGATCTTTAAAGTCCGTTATGATGGAATGTATGCGACACAGACTAGACCTCGGTTTATACTCTCATCCGAAGGAGTAGGAAAACATGAGTAAAGTGTCTTTCCCACGGACACAACACAATGGCCCGGCCATTGCTCGAACCCGGGACCTTCCGATCCGCAAGCCGAAGCACTACCATTAGACCACAGTGCCTTCACTTCACATACATAGTTATACATAATAGTCATACATACATAGTCATACATACTGTTACGTTGAAACGCGAACGATAGTATGTCTGAAGCGCGCACGATAGATCTAATCGTTTCGATTTGCAAAGTATTCAATGATGGAGTTTATTTACCTTTGATTTGAGTTTGCGTTGTGGTGAGAGGAAGCTTTGTATAACGTTGATAATTTTGTTGGTCGATATTGTTGGAAAATTCTCTAGATCTGCTTATTTACTGTCGATGGAAATTTCCCGATAAATATCGAAGTTGGAGAACGTTCCCGGAAGGAGAAGAAATATGTATGACGTAAGACAGTGATGACGAAGTTTAAAGCGATTGATAAATTGCGTCAAACGAGATCGTTCCACCTTGTTCTGGACTAGAGAAAAAATTATATATTCGATGCTCTGTGTGTTGTTGTAGATAGTTGTTGATAGTGAGTTGGAAAGTAAAAAGTTGAGAGTGAAAAGGCGATTGTATGCAGTTGTTGATGTGTGCTGAATAAAAGTGGAAAACTTCATACGTCGACTCAATGTCTTGTTGCTGAGTGAGCAGGCTGCGTGGATAAACGAATCTGAGTTACACACCTATCAGGGATCCAAGCATCGGGGCTGAATCAAATACTGATAGAAAAACACCAACATCAAATCGAGTGTAACACATACATAGTGATACATAGTCATACATACATAGTGATACATAGTCATATATAGTCATACGTACATAGTCATACATAGTTATACATAGTCATACATATATAGTCATACATACATAGTCATACATAGTTATGCACATATAGTCATACATACATAGTCACACATACATAGTCATACATACATACCATACATAGTTATACATATACATGTATAGTCATACATACATAGCCATACATAGTTATGCATATATACATACATAGTCATACATACATAGTCATGCATACATAGTCATACATACTTTCCCAGTTGGGGTGCCGGGGGTTTCAGTATAAATAGTATCCCCACTTTCTGGAAATTTAGTGCTTTAAATTCCCACTGTCGCTGTCTTTCTCATTTGTTCTTTTTCATTCCTGCTCTGTTCTATCAATCTGCTATACTATCTTCTTCTTCGCTAGACCAGTCATCTACCTTTTTTCTTGAAAACTCTTCCGGGACAAGACTCCTTATTTGTGTGTAAGGTCTGTTGGATCAGCTTGGGAATATTGGACGCTTTCTGCCAGGTGGTCACTAGGGCTTCCTATGATGTTATTATTTAGCAATGTAGGCATTTTATATGTAAGTGTTTTGTTGATAATTTATGATGTTTGTATTCTATTTTGTTTTTGTAAACGGGGGTTCAATAAATTAGAGCATAGCCTCAGCGTCCCCTGCGTGGGATATCTTTATTGTAAAGTGACTGGCTGGTGGAGAGCATTCAGATTTACCACTAGGGTTGTTTCAGCAAATCTTTTATGCGGATCGGAGGTTGTCCGGTCCTGATTTGTCTCGGAAGAGTCCGCTGGACCTAAAGCAATAATCATGTAATGTACAGTAATGTCGTCATACATACATAGTAATACATACATAGCTATACATACATAGTTATACATAGTTATACATATGTAGTCATACATATATAGTCATACATACATTATCATACATAGCTATACATACATAGTCATACATGCATAATCATACATACATAGGCATACATGCATAGTCATACAGAGTTATACATATATAGTCATACATACACAGTATACATAGTCATACATACATAGTCATACATACATAGTCATACAAGAGTCCGCTGGACCTAAAGCAACAATAAATCAATCAAACGTTGAAACGCGCACGATAGTTCGTGTGTGACGCGCACGATAGATGCGATCGTTTTGTTTTGCTAAGCTTGCAATAATTGTGTATTTATCTTTGATTTGATTTTGCGTTGTTATCAGTGTCACGTGGGGTTTATGGGCTCTGCACAATGGAATTATGGACCCTCACGTTTATTCGGTGGGAACTGCTAGTAAGTCACCCTATGAATTACTTTAATAAATTTATTTGTTTAGCTCGTTCTGTGTTAAGGTTGGGGTACAGAAATAGATAGAAAACTGGTAAAAGAATACTGTCACACTAGCTTTCACACGGCTATGAATCATATGTAGTCCAGCCACTTGATAACAGTTAAAATCACACATTTATTTCTTCTACTCTATACAAAATTCTCTAAGTACTAATCTAACTTAAAAAGTCTCTTTCAATGCTAATAGTTCGATCGCTGATAGTCTAGGCAGCTGTTATTTCTTCCTCGGGCACTTGCTATAATATTTCATGTAGATTTGGACTACTGTGGTCCGTTATACAGTTTCTGAGGAGTTGGACTACTGTGGTCCTGTTATGATCAGTTTAAGTGCACCTTCGCCTTATGCACTTAACTCATGTGTGGGGTGTTCGAAGTCCTTCTGTGAGGTAGCTTCTGGTCCACCTGTGTCGTTGTGTAGTTGGGTTCTCTTGCCACGCTGTGGGGTCTGACAGGGTGTTTTTCAAGGTAGCTCTTTCCGACTTGTGCGGTAGAGGTTCCTCAACCAACTTGTCGTTTCTGTGGAGTGGGTCGCACAGGATAGCTCGGGATAGCTCGCCTGCTCGTCTGTAATATAAGAGACGAAATTCTGCACAACCCTGAATAATCGGTTTGTGCAGAGCGTCTCACTGAAAGCCAAAGTAGCCCTCAGTGATAGCTCCACATCTCTATACATAAGCGACGAACATTCTGCTACTTCCGGGGTCCACTGGAATCTCACTCTAAATTCCTATACATACATAAATATCAAACGTGGCTAACTATACACATACAGAATTAGTAACAATATAAACATTCAGTGGTACAGCCACAGGTCTGCAAACATACATATAAGTTAAACAACAGTGGTTCCGTACGGGATACAACATGGCGGCGCAACCGGTCGTGTTTCGCCTCGTGCTCGGCTCTTCCACGTGGTACGGCAAATTCGGATTAACAATTCACATTTATGCATAGCAAATTCCACAAACATAATTTCAACAATAATATAAATATATCACGATGAAACAGAAGGGTGTTCATTTACCTGTTTGACAAGTTCAGGCCCGTGATGACTTGAGAGAATTCTAAGATTTCAAAGTCCTGCTTCCTGGTCTATGAGTGTAGAGATTTCTCTAGCTGTGGAGATGTTGACTCTACCTCGTCTCACACACGACTGATTCAAACTGTGTTAGGCTCGGACCCAGTCAAACTGCTCTACCCGCTTTGCCTGCTCTCATTGGTTACACGGTCCGATTCAAAACTCAAGTGCTGACTCACTGCGCAGCGTGGGTCGGGCTCGCGGTGTGTACTTTAATTGCTGCTGTGTTATATACTGACTCTCTACTGTTACAAATACTACACAAGGCAGAATAGTCAATGAGCAGAGTTAAAACTAGCCAGTTCATGACAGGCTCCCTCAACTGAAAAAAGGCGATGACTACTGGATTCGACCTTTTTCTACTACAGAGCCTAGTTTAACACTGCACTATCCTAGGGTCCTATTTACAAACTAAGTAAGTTGCTCTACCTGAGCTGCAATGCTGTGCCAGGTAGCTATGGACACTAGTGACAGGGGTTTTACTGGACGGGGACGAATTCTGGTGCTGTGGCCCTTAGTTGTGTTGGGTGGGCGACAGCTGCTGTGTCCTCCACGAGATGGCGACTGAGGTAGTCGGCTCCGTGGTTCTCTTTGCCGGGGATGTACTCGATTTGGAATGAGTATGCCTGAAGGGTGAGTGCCCATCGCATCAGGCGAGAGTTCAAAGACTTGGAGGCTGCCAGGAACGATAGTGGTTGGTGGTCCACCTGAACTGTGAAGTGGGTCCCATACAGGTAGAGTTGGAATTTCTGTATGGCCCAGACTAGTCCAAGGCATTCTTTCTCCGACGTGGCGTAGTGGGTCTCGGCGGGTCTCAATTTTCTGCTGGCGTAGGCGACAGGGAATAGCGTCTTTGCATTCTTGGGGTCGCGCTGTAGCAGTACTGCTCCGAGGCCTAAGTCGCTTGCGTCGGTGCGAAGAACGAATGGCTGAGTCAAATCGGGTAGGTGGAGTACTGGCGCCGATGTCATTCTGTCCTTGAGTGTTTGGAATGCTGTCTCGCATTCGGCTGTCCATACTACTTTGTCCGGGGCGATTTTCCGGGTTCCATTTGTCAGTGGTACTGCGATGCTGTTGTAGTTGGGGATGAACTTCTTCCGCGATGGCGATGGCCATCCATGTGTGCGTGCTGGGGGTCGCTGGTCTGTCCGTATATTTCTTGAGGAGATTGATGTGGTGGTATCGGGCTCTCCCGTTCACCTCTACTTGGTAGACTGTCTTGGATTTCTTGGCAGTCAACCGGTACGGTCCTCTCCAAGCGATGTCCAGCTTGTTGGTTCCACTTGGAAGTAAGAGTAGCACTTGATCGCCGACTTGCAGTTCTCTGTCCTTCGCGTGGCGGTTGTAGTACTTCGCCTGACGGGCTCTTGCCTTCTTCAGTGCTTCACCAGCTTTCTTCCACGTTGCTTTGAGGGTTTCCTGCAGGTCTGCGACGTACTTGGTGGCACCTCTTGGTGTGTCGTCTATCTTGGCTTCCGTCCAACTTCTGCGTAGGGCTTCTAGCGGTCCTGCTAGAGGTCTGCCGAATAGCAATGTTGACGGGGTGTAGCCTGTGGCTGCATGGGGTGTTTCTCGGTATGCGAACAGTGCCGCATTCACGTAGGTGTCCCACGCTTCTGGATTGTCGTCGGCGACTTTCCTGAGTATGGTGAGAAGGGTTCCATTCAGTCTTTCTACTTGTCCGTTGCTGGCGGGGTGGTATGGTGGTGTGCGAATGTGATGAACTTGTATCAACTCGAACACGTCTTGCATCAGGCGGCCGGTGAACTGAGATCCGTTGTCCGTTCTAATGCTGTCCGGGAATCCGACTCTGGTAAAGATGGCGATGAGTGCATCTGCAATCTTCTTGGTGTCGATCGCTGGCAACGGGACTGCTTCGCACCACATCGTACATGCGTCGACGAGTGTGAGTAGAAATCTGTTCCTCTTCTTGGTCATGGGCAGTGGTCCTACTATGTCTACTGAGACTTGCTGGAATGGCACGCCGACTACTACCGATGGTCCTAAGGTAACTGGTACGGTGTGATGTCGCGGGGAATATCGTTGACATTGGTGGCAAGATTTCACGTAGCGCTTGACATCCTCCGAGATTCCTGGCCAATAGTAGTGTGTGCTGATTCTCTGCACTGTGGCTCCAATTCCCATGTGTCCGCTGAGTGGCATGCTGTGGCCTAATTCTAGTACTTGGGCTCGAAGGGTGGCTGGTAGTACTAGTTGGGTGTGATCTCCATCTCCTTGTCGATGTAGAACTCCCTCTTCCATGTAGAAGTCTCCCTTGTGCGGGGGTGTGTGCGCCTTGGGTAGCTTCTGGAAGCACTTCGCTATCGAGGTGTCTTCTTTCTGTGCTGTTTGGATCTCTTCGAGTCCTGGATTCGGAGCGAACTCGGGCTGGGGTGGTTGGGTTTTAGCTTGGGCCCTGGTTTGCACTGCAGCTATCTCTACAGTTTTGGGGGGCGTGCCTAAGAACACATACCTACAACCTAGCACTAGATCATACAGGGGTTTCTGTAAAACAGCTGCTTGGATTCGTCCTGTGACGTACCTACTCTCTACTTCGATCCAAGCTATTGGGCAAGTAGTCGTCGGTTTCGTCAAGTCTGCTCCTTGTAAGTCGACTGTCTTGTCCGTCAAGTCCGCGCGCGATACAAGAGATTCGCTAACTATCGCGTCGTATGATAGACCTGTGTCATACAGACAGTTCGCTTCTTTTCCGTTGACCTTGACCGTGTCTGTCACCGATGGGTGATCTCCGATTGTGTGTGGCTTGTTACCGCTGCTTTGAGTTAGAACTCTGTGCGCTGGCCGGCTTTCGCGCTCTTCCCTACGTTGTGCGGCCAACTTGAAACATTCTGCGGTGGAGTGATTGTTTCTGTTGCAGAACGAACAATACCTTCTCTGTTCTGCGGGACCTCTTTTCCCGAATTCCGTGTTGGGTCCTTTATTTTGCCCAGGTCTGGGGTTATTCGGCTTATTCGCGGTGCGCTCTTCCCGGTTAAGGCTTCGTTTCTGTGCCTCTTTCCCGTTAGGCTTTAGGTCTCGCCTGAAGCTCTTGGCTTCTCCGTGTGCGGCCACGTACCTATCTGCGACCTTGACCAGATCTTCTAGTCTTTCCGCGCCCTGCTCTACTGAGAATGTCCTCAGCTCGGGGGTCATGGTTTCCCGTAGCTGTTCCCATACTAACAGTTCTGTCAGTCCATCATACGTCTTAGCCGTGGCTGACTGGCTAATCCACTTATCCAGCGTTGTGGACAACCGATCCGCGAACTGCGCATAGCTCTCTCCTTTCACTCTCCGATTGGTGCGGAATTTTTGCCGGTAGCATTCTCCTGTCAGTTCGAATCCCGTTAGGAGTGCCTCTTTTACTTTGTGATAGTCAGTCACTCTGTCAGTCGGTAGCTTACTGTAGATGTCATACGCCTTTCCTCTAAGCCCTTGACTAAGCTTAAAAGACCAATGAGTGGGATCTAGTTTGTACTCTGTTGCTAGACGCTCAAACCTAGTCTGATAGAGATCTAGACCTTCTTCTCTCTCATTGAATGTTCCCAGTGGAAATGACATTCCTTGTACAGGGTTGGATGCTACTTCTAGCTGATCTGAGTGGGAAGGGGTTGAGGAAGAACTTGAAGCTCCTGATCCCAATCTTCTTAGCTCTAACTCATGCTGTCTTTCTTTTTCCTTTTCTTCCCGCTCTTTTTCTTTTTCTGCCCGCTCATACTCCCATTTCCTAACTTCTGCATCTCTCTCTGCTGCTAATGCTGCCTTCTTCTGTTCTCCTTCTAATTCTAATTTCTTCTGTTCTCTTGCTGCTTCTAACTCTGCTTTCTTTTGCTCTGCTTCTAGCTCTGCTTTTCGCTGTTCTGCTTCGAGTTTCTTCTGTTCTCTCTCGGCTGCTCTCTCTGCCTTAGCCTCCTGTTTCTCTACTTCTGCATTTATATACGCAATTAGGTCTGCCCCTGCTAAGTGTAAAGCTTCTCCTAGTTCCTTGAAACGCAATCTCAAGGCCACTGGGTCCGACATTGTCAAACGTGTCTATGAACAACCTCTGAATCACGTGGAATACCAAAGCACTAGCAATATTGCAATTCAATAACAACAATGCAACGACCATAAAATTCGTAATCAATAATAGAATAAAACAAGAGTCAAATGGCATACAACAGTTACTTAAGCAAAACCTGCAAAAGAACAATGCAACATACAGGCACAAAAATATTTGAAGCAAACAAGTTTTTAAGTAAAGAATAGTGCACCACAACTGATCAGTGTTATACCCTTACACTATTCTAAGTTATTCTACTTCTACTGTTATCTAATTTTATTGTACTTAGGTCCGGTTATACCCAATTCCTATTATCCACAGATCCTAGCTAGGCTCGCCAATTAAAGTGTCACGTGGGGTTTATGGGCTCTGCACAATGGAATTATGGACCCTCACGTTTATTCGGTGGGAACTGCTAGTAAGTCACCCTATGAATTACTTTAATAAATTTATTTGTTTAGCTCGTTCTGTGTTAAGGTTGGGGTACAGAAATAGATAGAAAACTGGTAAAAGAATACTGTCACACTAGCTTTCACACGGCTATGAATCATATGTAGTCCAGCCACTTGATAACAGTTAAAATCACACATTTATTTCTTCTACTCTATACAAAATTCTCTAAGTACTAATCTAACTTAAAAAGTCTCTTTCAATGCTAATAGTTCGATCGCTGATAGTCTAGGCAGCTGTTATTTCTTCCTCGGGCACTTGCTATAATATTTCATGTAGATTTGGACTACTGTGGTCCGTTATACAGTTTCTGAGGAGTTGGACTACTGTGGTCCTGTTATGATCAGTTTAAGTGCACCTTCGCCTTATGCACTTAACTCGTGTGTGGGGTGTTCGAAGTCCTTCTGTGAGGTAGCTTCTGGTCCACCTGTGTCGTTGTGTAGTTGGGTTCCCTTGCCACGCTGTGGGGTCTGACAGGGTGTTTTTCAAGGTAGCTCTTTCCGACTTGTGCGGTAGAGGTTCCTCAACCAACTTGTCGTTTCTGTGGAGTGGGTCGCACAGGATAGCTCGGGATAGCTCGCCTGCTCGTCTGTAATATAAGAGACGAAATTCTGCACAACCCTGAATAATCGGTTTGTGCAGAGCGTCTCACTGAAAGCCAAAGTAGCCCTCAGTGATAGCTCCACATCTCTATACATAAGCGACGAACATTCTGCTACTTCCGGGGTCCACTGGAATCTCACTCTAAATTCCTATACATACATAAATATCAAACGTGGCTAACTATACACATACAGAATTAGTAATAATATAAACATTCAGTGGTACAGCCACTGGTCCGCAAACATACATATAAGTTAAACAACAGTGGTTCCGTACGGGATACAACATGGCGGCGCAACCGGTCGTGTTTCGCCTCGTGCTCGGCTCTTCCACGTGGTACGGCAAATTCGGATTAACAATTCACATTTATGCATAGCAAATTCCACAAACATAATTTCAACAATAATATAAATATATCACGATGAAACAGAAGGGTGTTCATTTACCTGTTTGACAAGTTCAGGCCCGTGATGACTTGAGAGAATTCTAAGATTTCAAAGTCCTGCTTCCTGGTCTATGAGTGTAGAGATTTCTCTAGCTGTGGAGATGTTGACTCTACCTCGTCTCACACACGACTGATTCAAACTGTGTTAGGCTCGGACCCAGTCAAACTGCTCTACCCGCTTTGCCTGCTCTCATTGGTTACATGGTCCGATTCAAAACTCAAGTGCTGACTCACTGCGCAGCGTGGGTCGGGCTCGCGGTGTGTACTTTAATTGCTGCTGTGTTATATACTGACTCTCTACTGTTACAAATACTACACAAGGCAGAATAGTCAATGAGCAGAGTTAAAACTAGCCAGTTCATGACAATCAGAAGAAGCTTTGTATAACGTTGGTAATTTTAGTTGGTCGATACTATTTTAGAAATTTCTAGAGTTGGATGTTTACTATCGATCGAAGCGTATGGATAATTCTAGTGGTAACTAAAGAGGCTTCCATTTCAAATAAGGTTGTATGACGTGAGACAGTGATGACGAAGTTTGTTCTGATTGGTTGAGGTGTGACACTTTTACCCCCACCCCAGCAGCAGTCGTTGTTGGGGTAAAGGTTTCTATGTGGTTCCAGAGAGCAGTTCAGGTGAGTCTTAAAAGCCTGCCACCATGGCGGTCTCAAGGGAAACAGACCACAAAGGCAGTGGAGAGATTTGTCTGCGTGAAATTGCCAATTACGTTTTTTGGGGGATGGCCTCTACTTTCTGCCAGCTAACACCCCACACAGCGTAACTGAGCATCGACACAGTCTATACTCCCCCCCCCCAAAAAAAAAGGGGGTACAAATAAAAGAGAAACAAAAATACGTTATGTCATGTTAAAAATAAAAGTAAAAATGGTCGTATAAATTGTCCTTTATTTTTAAACAAAAACCAACAACACAAAACAAAACAAAAAAAAAACTTCTTCGGAGTAAAACGTTACAGAATAAGCTTGAGGTCCTATAATGAAACTTATACTTTCTCTAACTGGGGAAGAGGGAGCATGCCAGCCTTGTTACAGTCTCAGCTACCCTGTGTATGACCCACCCCATCAGGGACTGAAAGATAGACGCCATAGTCACACAAAATACTTTCCCTTCCCCGATAGCGACCCCGCGCCATCAACATTTGTTCTTCTTCTTTTTTTTTTTTTAGAGTACTCCTCCGTGATTTCCACCTCTCTGTCTGCCTGCCTGCTAGACCCCTTCCTCCTCCACCAACCCTCCACATCACCTTCTTTTTCTTTCTCCCCTCCATCTTTCTCTCTCTCTCTTTCTCTCTCTCTCTCTCTCTCTCTCTCTCTCTCTCTCTCTCTCTCTCTCTCTCTCTCTCTCTCTCTCTCTCTCTCTCTCTTTCTCATATTCAACATTATAACAGATAAATATATACATAGACAAATACTCTTGTGGAACTATTGTTTGTCTTTTCCATTTAAAATATACATGATTCTGTTATTGATTTCCGTAATGGATTACCTCTTTAGCTGAATGTCTGTTTCTGCCTGCACCTGTTTATTTTAATTTTTTACTTGCTTTTGACACTTTTTTGCTTGCAGATAGTTCAGATAGTGCAGTGTTTGTTATAATACTGATGTTTATATTTGTGATATTAATTTGAGTGCTGTGCTTTTTGGCAATGGTGACACCTGCTACTGTGATTCTGTAGATTTTAACGCTTGGATTATGTCATATTATTTTTGGATCTGCATGCTCCGCGTGTGTTGCTGTGGCGGGTGATGGATGCTGGATGCTGCGGTTTGTGTCAAATCGGTCTCGTGTTTATTGCAGACAGCTTCTCCCGCTGTTCTAGGGTAAAAATAGATTTCTGCATGCCGAACATGCTATTCCCTTACCTGAGTTACCTCCTATGCTATACCGCCTCTTCTTCCTTTATTGTATCCAATTTCAGTGTATCCAGTGTAAGTGCACTCCAACAGTGTAGTCTTTCTTCCTACCGAAATACAGTTTATCATATTTATCGTATATAATTTATCCAGTTTTCTGCCCTTTGCCTCAAGCACATGTTGACGCAATGTTTTGTAGTGAGAGCCAGTAACTTGGTGTCAGGGCTAGTTTGGTACAAGTAGGCCTAACCTCTCCGCGTAGGCGAGCTAATGTCAAAGTAACACGAGGTCGAATGGAGGAAGCGTGAAAACTGGATGGTTAGAATTTAGCAATGTGTGTGTATGTGTGTGTGTATTGTGTGTGTGGGTGTGAGGGTGTGTGTGTGTGTGTGTGTGTGTGTGTGGGTGTGTGTGTGTGTTGACTAGCAACTATATCTTTGCCCTTTTGTACAGTTCATCTGTTTTATGACTTAAATCTTCTTTTCCTGTTATTATGATTTGCTGTCATATTGTTCACTATGTTTTATAAGTGCTTTTGTGTATGGTGCTGCAGCGTTGACCAAATGATGCCTTGCGCATTATTCACTTGGCAATAAATTATCTTGTATCTTGTATCTATCATTACATGTTTTCTTTTTGCTTCGTTAGGATAAAGCCGAGTCACAATACCGCAACAAAACAAAAAAATGAAACGAAAAGCAAAACAAAACAACAAGAAAAACATTTTTTAAGGTGCCTTTTTGTCGCATGATGTGTGGGTGTCTGGAAATATATTGATATGGTTTACTATCTTGTTATTTCTTTAAATACCCTGAGCATGCAGCCAGTGTGGGATTGTGCGTGTTACTGGTCTACATTAATCATCATTATACATTATACATTCATAAGTAATGCTGCTTGTGTGAGAGCCGTTGTTGTTGTTATTGTTGTTGTTGTTGTTGATCCTATTCTATCCTATCTTATCCCGTTACTCGGAGATCATAGGTGCACCACAGATGATCGTTTAACCAGCGTACTCAATCTTTCCCTTTCCTCAGCAACCCTGATTGTTTCGCTCAGTGTCAAACCAGTCCATTCTCGAATGTTGTCCTCCCACTTCTTTTTCGGTCTTCTTCTTCTACCACATTGCACTGTGCCTTGCAGGATGGTCTTTGCAAGACTTGATGATCTGGTGACGTGGCCATACCATCGGAGTTTCTGTTTTTTCACCATGATAGGCTTTAGCATAAAACCAAGACAGAATAGCCTCAGGATAATGAACAATGAACACTTTTGAATCTTTTCACCTGTGTGTATTAGTGTCAGGAGGCACATTTGAACATCTTGTTCGTTTTATTTCCTAAGTGACAGAGAATGACACTAGTTCAATTCATCGCATCCTGTCTTCACACTCTCCATCGCCCTTAGCCCATTCGCCTTCTTTGTTTGTAATGACAGCGGGTACAGGAGTAAAATTTACGTCCCCAGACACATTAAGCGTATAGGGGACAAATTCTGACAGCGGGTAATATCGCATCGTCCGTCTTATTATCTCTATCATCTTATCAACCACATGCACCCTCCCTCCTTTTCCTTTTTTAAAAAAAAAAACTCAGTGAATGACAGAGAACTGGATAAGATGTGGCGGTCAGTCCGTCTAGGGCCGGAGGGCTGGACTAGGTCAGCTAAGTTGCCCAGTCTTCCCCAGGCTTGGCCATTGGCAAAATGGATCACCAGTCCAATCGCTCTGGGAGAAGAGGTCAGTCAATCTGCCCACATAGATTAACTTGAGACGTGGACGAAGTAGACAGACAGGGAGACGGACAGACACACACACATGCGCACATGCGCGCTCGGATACCCACCGGCACTCACATTTGCACTCTCGCAAAGTCTCTCTCTCTCACACACACAAACACACATTCGTGTATAAGGCGATCAATCAGGAATGTTACCAAAACAGTGTACAATTATTGGTGAATGGTCTTTTTCTCAGTGATATTTACAAATCAAATGTTATATTTGATAACATTAAGTAGATGAACGAATGACATACATAATTGAGGGGTAAACTGCCCTTTAAACTTTATTTTGTTCGTAGCGCAGCTTACTATACAGGTGTGTATAATTTACACATTTGTCTACCCCTTTTTCGACAAATTGGGAAGATGCGATTTATGGATTATTACGGTTATGCTATGCTGTTCTCGAGTGGAAAATATGGGGAAGATTTTTTCTTCCGATTTTTTTTCAACACTATTTGTTACAACGTTTATATAAAGAAAAATCCCCAGTTGTGCGGTTATACAAGTACACACACACACACACAATAAACACACACACAGACACACGCACGCACACACGCGCGCGCGTGCATTCATACCTCACTTGCCCTTACATTCACAAACATCACATATACTTATACAAACCTCAAATGAATCACAATCCATCACCACAACACACAGCCACCCACCTACACATATATAGGCTACACACAAATCGGTTTCTTTTTCCATTCCCACCTCAACCACACCCTGACCCCACGTTTCTTCTTCTTCTTCTTCTTCTCTCTCTCTCTCTCTCTCTCTCTCTCTCTCTCTCTCTCTCTCTCTCTCCCCCCTCTCTCTGTCTTACAAGAAACACCCAAGCACGCACACACATTGTGGAGTGCAGTAGATGAAATCCTTGGAGGCTTAGAAACCCGTTGCGCCCTGTCGTTCCAGCAAAATCCAGATAATGACGATGGCACCCATTGTTTGGTGTGAAGAAAAAAACTATATATCCGGATTGTTATCTTCATTCCCATTCTTTCCGCTGTGTCTTATTTTCGTTTTTTCACATGTGTAGATAGATAGATAGATAGAGAGAGAGAGAGAGAGAGAGAGAGAGAGAGAGAGAGAGAGAGAGAGAGAGAGAGAGAGAGAGAGAGAGAGAGAGAGAGATAGATAGATAGATAGATAGATAGATAGATAGATAGATAGATAGATAGATAGATAGATAGATAGATAGATAGATAGATAGATAGATAGATAGATAGATAGATAGATAGATAGATAGATAGATAGATAGATAGATAGATAGATAGATAGATAGATAGTCTTACCTGCTTGTGCATATTTAGGCTTTGTTATTATGTAGGTTATTTGTGTATGTTTGTTTGTGCGCGCATGGATGTATCGTGCGTATAAGTGTGAGCGCGTTCCTGCGTGTTTACGAGTCCGTAAGCGTTATCGCATTGGTTGTCCCCTATGTCTATTCGTCTGTCTGTGTCTGTCTATGTGCCAGTGAAGCCTCGAATCTTCAAAACCTTGAGCAATGCGGCACATGGGAAATAACACTTGAGAGTACTAGAGCTTACGAATTTGACGAAGTAAAATAGTCGTTGTGTCCCTTGCATCAGATGTTTGCTGCAAGTAACTCATTAAAAAAAAAATTGCAGGTTGTACTTCCTTCATGCAAATAATTCATTCTTTATCAAGTATAATAGTAATTATTACACGTATTCTTTTTTTTTTTTCAACACAGTGGTTTACAGTAAAGTCTAATGTATCGCCGTTTTTAAAATTATTTTAGCAATCTTCGCAGTAATAAAATCAAAATAAAATAATCGTTGAGTTGTTAATCGTTACGGAAGATAAAAACAACCACGGTGGACGCAGATTTAATCTTGCCATACATGTGTGCTTATGGTAACATATCAAAAAGTGAGTAAGAATAGGTCTAAGTCTAAAATCGCTATGTTCAAAATATTAAAATTTGAAGAACGGTAAGAGTGCATATAGCAGTTGTTCAGGGGGAAAAGAATAACCAGACGTAAGTTAGACCTACATCATGAGTAGTGTCTGATACTAGAAATATTAGCAGGTAAGCGTGGTTCTAAAGTTGTTGTTTGCTTGGTTTTCTATTCTATTCTATTTGTATTAAAGACTCAAGACTCCAGACTTTTTATAACCCAGTTTGTTTTGATGATACGGTAAAACATTCAGTCACTCTGCAATACCAAACACCAATGGCACCATCGCAACAAAGATCACAAGGTGAGCGTCATATATCCTTTTTCATATTCACCCTGTGGGTTTTGACCGCACCGGGAAAAAGGATAAGGTTCTAAAGTTAGATTTGTTTAATCTTCACATCGAACCCATGCGGGTGTGAACCACACAAACCCCGGCAAAGACAATAATAATGCATATATATTTTTAATATCTGTGTGGTTCACATTTATGTTATTATATATGATCTGCGATCCCTGTGAACTTACTGCGACCGTTTAGACTAACTCCCACATTATAGTCTTACATCGTTATGCAATAATAATTTGTCAATGCAGACTGGGAGTCTATACAGCACCACCATCGGACATATAACCTCCCTCCAAATTGATTTTTTTTAAAATCCTTGTCTATAAAAACGTACATTAAGAGAGAGAGAGAGAGAGAGAGAGAGAGAGAGAGAGAGAGAGAGAGAGAGAGAGAGAGAGAGAGAGGAGGAGGAGGAGGAGGAGGAGGAGGAGGAGGCTGCGGCCGATGGGAATTAACTGTATATAACGAGAACAAGAGAACGGAAGAAAATTAGCAGACAGTGATGTTGACATGATTGATTGATTGATTTATTGTTGCTTTAGGTCCAGCGGACTCCTCCGAGCCAAATCAGGACCGGACAACCCCCGATCCGCATAAAAGATCTGCTGAAACAACCCTAGTGGGAAAATTGAACGCCCTCCACCGGCCAGTCACTTTACAATAAAGACATCCCACGCAGGGGACGGCTGAGGGTTTACCTCAACTACGCGAACCCCCGGTTACAAAAACAAAATAGAATACAACCATCATTACAAATCATCAACGAAACATATACATATAAAATGCCTATATTGCTAAATACTAACATCATAGGAAGCCCTAGTGACCACCCAGCAGAAAGCGTCCAACACTCCCAAGCTGATCCAACAGACCTCATACACAAACAAGGAGTCTTGTCCAGGAAGAGTTTTCAAGAAAAAAGGTAGGTCATTGATCTAGCGAAGAAGAAGATAGTATAGCAGAGTGATAGGACAGAGCAGGAATGGGAAAGAGTATATGAGGAAGATAGCAACAGTGGGAATTTAAAGCACTAAATTTCCATAAAGTGGGGATACTATTTATACTGAAACCCCCGGCACTCCAACGGGGTTACTGTTGCCGCAGTGAATCTGTCATGCCTACAAAGGAGTGATGTTGACAAGAAGAAGAAGAAGAAGAAGAAGAAGAAGAAGAAGAAGAAGTAGTAGTAGTAGTAGTAGTAGTAGTAGTAGTAGTAGTAGTAGTAGTAGTAGTAGTAGTAGTAGTAGTAGTAGTAGTAGTAGAACATTAGATAAAAAGAAAATAAGAAGATGAAGAGGAAAACATACAATATTGCATTCATACCCACACAATTAAAAAAAATCAAAAAACACACACACACACACACACAAACACACAATTTCCGCCATAGATATAATGTTTTGGCTCTGTAGAAATTGGCTTGGCCGCAAATGAAGTATTCAACACTATAGAAATATAATACAACATACTGAGTAAACTTAACAACAAACCACTGAACAACAATAAAAACTATTACATCTGTGCGTCAAAAACCTAGTTTTACCATTGTGCAATAAAATAATTTTAATGTAATTACATAGTAATAATAAATATAAACATAAATGCAAACAAAAACACAACAAATATAACAATAATACCGTTTTCTGCAAGAAAAAATTATAAACTACTTGTTTTCTCTTTTAAAAAAAATAAAGTACAGTTGAAATCTATTCTAATAACCAAGAAACATCACAAAAATATTGTAACGCAACACGACGTGCACATAAAAACTGTCAGATCAAATGGGTCGTCGAGCAAATATATCATATCATGACGAAACAACACTACAGCCCCCTCTTCATCAGAATAGGAAATTATTCTGTACTGCAAAGTGGGTAATGTGTAATTTGATGTAAAGAACCAAAAAAATAAAAGTGACCTATAATCCTAATATTTAAAAATGAGTAAGTGTATAAGCCTACATACTATTGTTGCACATTATCAACGAATATAAAATAGTGCACATTACCAACGAGTATAAAATAATCATTCAAACGAAGGGGAGTATTGACAATATTTGGCCCTAACAAAAGTACTATTATTAGGATCAATATAGTAAAACAGTGTGGATATTTAGTAACAAAATCACTAAATTTACTATCAATCACATTAAACCTGGCTCGAAAGACAAACATTAATTAATCTCGTGTGCCTAATTTTCAAACCTAGGCTAATTTGACTAAAAACAGAATAGCAAATCAGTTGTTCTGAAGTGGGTTGAACGGAAGGACTTTGTTTTCTCTCAACAATATCAAGATTCTGTGACAGTTTACTACGTATTTCGGCTTCTTTTTGCAGGAGGCAATGTTATCAGAATGAACACTTACTAGATGCGTTTAGTGTTGCCTTCAACTGTCAAAATCATGGAGCATGGACGGAGACATTACAGGGCACACAGACAACACTGATTTACGCATATGATCTATCTATACAATACAAAACCAAAACAACGATCTGACCCGACGCCGTAGCTCAGTGGCAGAGCGTTCACTTGGCTCACCGACAACCCAGGATCGAATCCCCATGACAGGCAAGATAAAAGTAGCAATTTTTGTTACTGTCCGTCCAAACTAAATATCATTGCTCTGGTGGTTCAGATTGGTTTAGTTTGATCCCTAACTATTCTTCCTTGGGATGGCTATATTCTCATCTGCCATATCACCAATGGTGGATGCCGACGTTACACGTCAATACGCTTTCTTAAACAAAACCAGCTAATTAAAGAATACATAGTTAAAAAAAAGATTCCGAGATTTTCCTCCAGGAATGTCAACGTGTAGTTTTAGTCCTCTTCGCCTTGTATGTTTGATATATTTACATAAAGATAACAAAAGTTACGGACGCAACAAATTCGATGAGAGGACCTGATTAAGTGAAACTCGGTTATAAGCAAATCAGCTGTTATTCGAATACAATTATCGTTTATATTCACATATTTCCTTGTTAAAATATAGATTGTGTTCAAAGATCAATTATATTCAAATTAACAATAAATTGAATCCCCCTCCGCCCCGCCCCCCACTCGTCATCACCACCATACCACCACCGTCCACGTAACTAACAATATATTTTAATTGTGTGTCTATGAGACAATGCTAAACGACGTCATACTGCAGAGTTCATCATTACTACATACAAGAAACAACGCATATGCAGCTCATATACATTATCGTTGTGATTGTTCTTACATAATAAATTAATAGATTTTAGAAGGTATTTCATTCTTCCTGAATTGTCATTATTACAAAAATAAAACTAATACTAATTACAAAGAAAATATTGTCATTATAAACTCTATACCAAAAATATGGACATTATAAACCCTTTTAAAAAAAGAAGTAAATATTGCCATAATAACATACTAAATTAAAGAAAATATTGCCATTTTTAATCCTACACCAAAGACAATATTGCCATCATAAAAAAAACTAAACAAAAAGAATATAACCATAATAAACCTTAAATATACCAAAATTACTTAATAAAACCTTAAACAAAACAAAATATGCACCTCAACAACAAAATATTGTCATGATAAACCCTATGAACAAAAGAAAATATTCCCTTTATAACCCCTAGAGGTAAAATAAAGAAAATATTGTTGTTATAAACGTGTGTGACCGCCTAGTTTGACGAAACTTTTGTAACTGAAATGACATGAACAAGAGTACTTTTGATGCTGGCGTTTCGTAAGTTACCTTTATGAGGTTAATTTTCAAACTAATTCTAGTCCACAAAGAAAAGGACTTGATAATTATGTAACAATGCAAAATGTTTACAGGAGAACAATTAAAGAGCATATTACCATTGTAAAAGCCACAACATTTTTTTCTATTGGGTGGCATTTAAACGCCAGTTGTTCTCTTATTTTACACTTTACAACATTTTTTTTCAATTCTTAGACTTCCTAGAAAAATACAATCGAACCATTATTAGTATCACTTAATAAAAGCAAAGACATTACAACATCAAGTTTTCTGAGAAAAGTCTGCAAATAATATTCCACTAATAAGGACAGAACGACATACTCAACATAGAAATATCGATACAAGAGACATAAACCATCCATACAGTTTAAGATACATCACTCACATCAATTTGAGAACACGCAAAGGGTTTAAGTCTAGTGAAGAAAGTATATATACAACATATGTAATATGGATATATGTACCATTGATATGTAACGATCCAAATGTTTTCTAGAGAACACATCGCTGTTGTTTTTCTGTAATGGTTAATATCGAATTGAGCTTGAGGACTTGCAGGCAATGCAGCTTTCATTCTGGAGATCCTTGTTCTACCAGCCTTTCTTCTTTTTCTGTCACCATCACTGAGTGAGTTTCCCCTCTGTCAAAACAGCGGAATGATTCATATCCAGATCTGAAATACTCCTCCCGTTCTCCTTCTTCATCATCTCTCTTAACCGTTTCCCCGAACGGTCATTCTTCTTTAAACTCTACTCAATCAATGCTGATCACAAATTTGCGGCTGAAAATCACATTCTTGGCGCCAACCCAATGTAACTTTTAAATCGTGAAGTCATAAAAATGGTGCGTGTTGTTTTTTTCCATCTTCGTAGGTTAAAATACACATCGTTCACTTTCACATACCTTGATCAACCTCCTGCAAATGGACGAACGTCCCATATTCGCTCACCGCTTTTCAATAGTGTTGAAGAATCCGACTATAGACGGTTCTTGCAGGTACCTAGTACCTGCCATTTGAGAGACTATCAACTCTCGATTGTTAATATGTATGTAGCCACTTACTGGACGAACCTTTGTGATTGAAATGGTTTAATGAATACGAGTTTTGATGTCAGTGTGAAGTTGTTTTAACTTGGTAAGTTAATACTTCAAATGAAAACTTTTCAGATTTCATAATACTAATAGTCATTCAAAAGACGCTCAACAATGGAGACACGATCACCGTCCTTATAATTTTCGGTATTAAAGTGCGCTTATGAAATAGTCCAGATGAAGAAAGCTGGTGGATATTGGGGAAGAGGAGAAAATGGTTATTATGCCATTTTGAAGTGCATGTAATTATGCCGTATTTCAAGGCTATTGGTTCCATCTTAGCAAACGATAACAACATGAAAATTGAAGTGTATAAGGTCGGTTTCAAAGTCACAACGCAAATTTAACATCACACACATTAATAAGATGTAATGTTAAAGAGCTTTTAAACTTCTTCAAAGGCAAGTCCCCATAAATAAAGGTTGTCCATACGACCTTTCACGGTACCGCTGCACTAAAGGATATTTCTCACGTCCTTTGGTAACACAACTTGTTTCCCTCATACGGTTAAAATGATCGAGCGTTCCTTTCAATTTGTACGTTTCGGCCTTTTTTTTTTTTTTTAAACCAGCGGCCCTTTAAAACATTATAAGCACACGAATAAAGGCTCATTCCGAGTAAACGACTTAATGTTTAAGCCATCTCTGTTTCAGATTTGTGACAAGCAATGATTGCAAGTCGGAAATGACAGATGAACTTCTCCTATCCTTCTGAATCTAGAATTCGTGATAAAGCTGATTCATGGTCATTTTCAATAGTCAATAATAATCCAACAACATTTAGAAACAAACTCAAAACAAGCTGAAAAGTTTACACGAAAAAACTTTGCGTATCATCATCTAAAAAAATTCACTTATGTAGCCTATCATGTCAATAAAACATGCGGCGATTTACTCAGGTTAGAAGTATGCAAGTCTATAAGACCAATCCTTGTAGCTTTTTCCAGTTCAGTTTATGTAGAATGCCAGGTAATTATAACCACCTCCGTGCTTTCAAGACATTTCTTGTACGTTTAGCTCCATTAATTTGAGATCCGTGAAATGCCTAAGGGCTAATCGATATCACAATCAGGCGTCTGAAGCTGAGACAAAGGACAGTTTAGTCTTCAGCTCGTTATTTTCATCAGTGTGGCGGTCTCCTATCAGCCAGTATGTTTCCATTGCTCCTTTGCCCTGAAAAAAGACAACAAAGTAGAAGTTTCAACAATGAATAGACGTTTCAATGCAGAACTTAAAAGTTAATGTCATCAAGCAATGTGCAAAAATAGAGCAACACAAACGTAACTGCATTTTGTATCCACTCATACTTTTAACTTCCCCATTCGTGATTAAATTGTCAAAACTGGCTCTGACTTATGAAATAAAAATTTTAAAATCATAAAATCCTTTACATTATAATCTGTCCAAATCTGAAGGAGGTGAATCATATTCTTAAAATCAGAATATTTCAAAATAATAATAATAATAATAATAATAATAATAATAATAATAATAATAATAATAATAATACAGGATGCTATGTACGCGCCTTTCCCCAAGGCTAAAAGCGCGGCGATCTATACCAACATACACGCTCACCTGTCTCATTTACCCTCACACACACCAAATACACATACATCACTCAAACAGGTGGTGTAAAGGCAGGGAGATCGCTATTAGAAGACGGAAGAAAATCGAATTTTTATTTTTGAAATTTTTATATTGACTGCATCCTGTACCATTATTGAAGGGAGGGAGGAAACCGGAGTGCCCGGAGAAAACCCTCGGTGATCTCAATAGTCTCGTACCTAAGTCACATACGTTCGCCCCTTGTGGGAATCGAACCCGCGACCTTCGGCATAGGAAACCGGCGACTTATCCACTGAATTATAAAAAAGAACGTCACTGTAAAAATGCTCAGGCGATACCTTTATTTCTACAATTCCACGTGGCAGCAGTTCAAAAGTGCCGAAAGATTCCAGGATGGTTGCCGTGCTTTTGCTCACATGGATCTTCATTCCTTGAAAAAACAAAATAAAAATAAATAAAATACAAATAATAAATAATTACTGTTAAAAATAAAATAATTAACAAATTGCGAAAGCTAGTGTAACAAAATAATAAACAACAAGAATTACAATGTTAACAATGTCTTTTCTCAACATTGACACACCCATTTTCATTTCGAAAGTTGTCCGCACTTTCTCACCGAAACCCATGTAGAGATAGACGTTTACAAAAGTAACAAAGAATTAGTTTATTTAAGGTCGGAAGTTAGTATTTACTCCATTACAACACAAATGGTAAAATGCAGCTCAAAGTAGTAAATGAAAACAAACTGACCTTCTCCGGTAGACTCCATCCTAGAGGCAGTATTGACGGTGTCGCCAAACAGACAGTAGCGTGGCATCTTCAGTCCCACCACCCCAGCACACACTGGACCTGACAGATTGAATGATGTCATTAATTCGTATATTCCTACTCTATCCTATCCCGTAACTCGAAAGTCGTTGGGACACCACAGATGATCATTTAAACAGCGTGCTCCATCTTTCTCTGTCCTCAGCAACCTGTATGGCTTCGTTCAGCTAGTCCATTCTCGAAAGTTGTCCTCCCACCTCTTTTTCTGTCTCGCTCTTCTTCTGCCTCCTTGCACCGTGTCTTTTATGATGGTCTTTGCAAGGCCTTATGGTCTGGTGACATGGGCATACCATCGCAGTTTCCGCTTCTTTACCACTGTGAGTATGTCATCGTGTTGTCCAATGGCTTGGTCTGTCGGACTTCATCGTTGGTGATGTGCAGGGTGAAGGAAATGCCCAAGTGTTCTGTAGCACCTAATCTCCATGCTTTATATTCTTTATTGTAGGTCTGCTGTGAGGGTCTATGTTTTGCAGGAATATAGGAGGGTAGACTGATGGTTGTATCTTTCTAAATGGGCTTCAACCTTGTCAGAGCAGCAGTTGTTTGTGTTACCCTGGAGTGGACTTTCTGTCGGGAACCATTGTCTGATACAATTCATCCAAAAAATTTTAAGCTGTGTACCGTGTTGAGGATTATTCGTGTATTACAAATTATTTGTAGTGTTATCGGGCATCGTTATCATTTTCGAATGAAATTTAATAGCTTCAGTCAATGAAATGTTACCTTCGCCCATATTTTGTTCCATTGTTTATGATTTTACTCCAGCATTGATTTTAAAAGCACTGCAAGTCGAAAGGCAGTCTTGTCTCTTAGGTTGTTCTGATCCAAACTTTATTTTAAGCCAATGTTTTTTATTCAGATCGCAGGTATTTGTTCAGACAATGCAAAAAGCTTCCATATTAATAGTAAACTATCAAAATAGTTTTTTGTAGGTGTTGTCTGTTGTTTTTATTTTAATTTTATTTTATTCGTCATTGAGGCGGGCCAAATTCGGTCTGCCTTCTCAGAAATACCTTGACAAAATACCTCTCGGGTCATCACATCTTATCAAACAGACAGTACGGGTTCACTTCCTGCATGGATCAAAGATTTATTGAATGATCGAACACAGTTTGTAAAGATAAATACTTCCTTATCAGCGGGAATGCCGGTTTCAAGTGTGTGCCTCAGGGTAACGTACTGGGCCCTCCCCTTTTTATTTATTAGCCTAAATTAGTGATATGCCTGAGGTGGTTGACTTTGTGGTACAAATCTTTGCTTTTGACACTAAAGTCTACATTTCCATGAAGACGGCGGAGAAGAAACAGATTCGTCAAGAGAGTTTAGACAACCTGGTCCAGTGAACGGATAAGTGGTTATTGCGTTTTAACAGTGCCAAATGTAAGGTGATTCACCTTAAGAAGAAAAACCCAAACTACGACTACTTTATGAAGGATGACGTAACTGTCAAATTATTGGAAAGTATTCAGTGTGAGAAAGACTTGGGAGTCATTGTTGATAGAGACCTCTCCTTTGAAGATCACATAAAATGACGTTGTAAAAGGGGCCAACAGAATATCAGCGCTGTTGATAATATCAATCACATGTAAAAGCAAAGATATAATGGTCTCCCCCTGTTCAAGGCCCTTGTTCGTCCTAATATACTTGACTACGAAAATATGGTGTGGAATCCTAGGTTTCAAAATCTTGTTAACGAGATTGAGACAGTACAGAGATATTTCACCAGGTGCATCTTGGGGCTAAAGGACTTCAATTATGAGTATAAGTTAAAGTGCCTTCGGCTTCCAACCCTGTAGTATAGACGTCTAATAGGTGACATGATTGAAGTGTTTAAAATCCTTCAGAACGAGCACGACCGCCAAAACACAAGGTTTAAATTATGTAGTGTTAAAGGCTCTTCAACCCGAGGTCAGGAATATAATTTTTTTAAGTTCGTTCATTTATACCAGCACTTATTCACGAACAGAGTTACTAACACATGGAACAGTCTGCCAATGGATATTGACACAGCTGGTACCACAAATGCATTTTTAAATGGTCTAGATACGTTGTTGTTTGTTTTTTTCCAACATAGTGTACTCCGCTGACTTGGGTGCATATTTCCTTACCCTACCTCCCTTTGGTAGCCACATTTATCAGACAACTGATGCCTGAAAGATTACCGGTGTGACAATGTAAATTAATAAGTGGGCTTATAAATGCACGTCTATTTCGAGGGCAAAAGACGGATAGCCTACGATGCCATCACTATTATACTATACTGTGATGGTATATAAAGGTAATCAGCAGCACCACAAAACATTTTGTATAATACTTTTCTTTCACTCTGATCCACATTTAAATCCTCACAATTTATTTTATTTTGACGTTCGCTGTATAGATTAATTAAGATATTTAATTCAAAATATGATTTTTTAAAACATGTTGCAAGTATATTTTACCTGAGTTGAGCCCTATCCTGAGCTGCAACATCTGGTTTGGTCGGTGCCTGATCTTGAAGCAGGCGATGACTTGTCGGATCGCCAGTGACATGCGTGCTATCTGCTGAGCGTGGAAGTTACCGTTCCTGTGAGGCAGTCCTGAGACCACCATGTAGGCATCGCCTATAGTCTCCACCTGCCCAGACAGATAGTGATCTGTTAGTTAACTGCTGAAATCGCTGCCAACACTTCGCATAGACTGACTGAAACAAATCAGTAAGAGGTAGTGAGGCGGTGGTTGTTTTGTGTTCTACAAACCTTTCTACCTTTTAACCTCTTAGCCCCATTAAAAGAGTTTTCTCCACTGGGTGGCCACGTTTTATTTTTTTTAACTTTGCGGCCGACTAACCTCATCACGGTTTTCAAAG
Source organism: Oncomelania hupensis (assembly GCA_036898135.1). Taxonomy (NCBI): domain Eukaryota; kingdom Metazoa; phylum Mollusca; class Gastropoda; order Littorinimorpha; family Pomatiopsidae; genus Oncomelania; species Oncomelania hupensis. The sequence goes on along the minus strand of CM072512.1, from coordinate 75,553,357 downwards.
TGCTTTATTTTTATTTTTTTATTTTTTTCTATGGTGATGTTGGCCTGCGTCAGTATGTGCGTAAGTGCGTTTGGTATATGGGCGTCTCTAGTACTGGAGGTTTATGGTTTCTTGGAGTTTAGCAAACCGTAATAATAGACGATTAAAGACGTTTATGATGCCAAGAATGTCTTACCTTGTACACATCAAAACCCATGAGAGTTGAATCGAAAGCTGAGTACAAGTCGTTGAGGAAATCTACCACCTGTGCAGGAGAAAAAAAAACACACAGATTACACTAACAGTTATAGCAAACGAAACAAATTCGTTAATACGCAGCAATAATACGCCGAAAGTTTACGGTCCAGCCAGTTAACGTGCATTATATTCCACTACCCTGGTCCTGATTCGACTCGGAAGAATCCGCTGGACCTAAAGCAATAACCATTCCACTACCCAGAGTTCTGAATGAATTGAATATTTTGTTTTTATCAACAGTGACTGCCGTGGACAATTAGCATCTAATTCTAGCTAGAATAGCTCTAACACAAAACTCTAGATAGTCGATTAGAGCTTTGACAGTTAATAAGGACAACTAAATTCCAAACCAGCATTTGATTGTATTTATTTATTTAATAGTTCTTATATTGCGCCTTCAAGCTGAAGAGCTGTTCTAGGCGTTGGCCGATATAGGATCTAACTGAAGCTGCCCGAGGCGCCTACTTGCAACTTTTGGGCGCATAGCCAGACGCCCAGACTATTTATTTATTTATTTATTTAATCGTTCTTATATAGCGCTTTTCCAGCTCAAGAGCTGCTCAAGGCGCTGGCCGATACAGGATCTAACTCAAGCCGCCCGAGACGCCCACCTGCAGCCTTTGGGCGCATGGTCTGACGCCCGGACAACTGAGCACAATCCTGGGCAGCCAGGGATGGGGGAGAAGGACCTAGGTGCATGCTGGGTGTGTTCTTGTCACCGGCACTCACCCGTCTAGGACATGAGCGTCAGGATCTTTAAAGTCCGTTATGATGGAATGTATGCGACACAGACTAGACCTCGGTTTATACTGTCATCCGAAGGAATACTTCCCGTCTACTTAATCTTTTGTGAATTAATCCCGAAATAAGTAACATATTTAAAGATTTATCCATATCCTTAATTCCCACTTCCCACACCCCGTCCTCCCCACTACTACCACCCTCACTCCTCTCCCCACCCCACACCCACACATAGAAAAAAGACGTTTTTGTTACTTGTAGATTAGAAGGCATTTGCATTTACATATAAGCAGTGTTCAATGATTGTCTTTGAGGAAAAAACTTTGTTTTGGGCAAGTTAAAAAGTCATTGGCAGACTTAATAACATGTAAACAAGTTTTGTATTACTATAAGAAGGTCTACCTGGATAGGTGTAGAGGTGCTGGACAGCTTAGTAAAGCCAATAATGTCACTGAAGTACACGGTAACACAGTCGTACTGTTCAGGTTGCACTGCTAAACCTGCCTTCAGCCGATTGGCTATGGCTCTGAAACATTGAGAAAATAAACTCGATGGTAATAGCTTTGTCACGAGACACGACACCTTTGCAAAAGCCATAGCAAAGAACAGTGAAAGGTGGTAGGCGCAGAGGACGACAAAGAAAGAACTGGGCAGATGATGTCAAAACGTGGACGGCGGTAAAAAATACGTCTCCTGACAACAGCAACAGACAGACCGAGTGGACCCAAAACTCTCCGCGACAGCAACCTTCATGTCACACCAACGGCTTGACAGGCTGAGGAATTACATAGAGAGAATAGCTTTAATACAAATTGTGCACAACTAATGTTCCACTGTTTCCAGCATGAGGAGAATTAATGCCGCCATACCACAGTACCAGGATCTAGACAAAAAAATCAATGGATAATCGTGTACTTGAGCTGATAAAGCGCTATACAAGGACAAGCATAATAATTATTATAATCATAATTAGTACAATCCAATTTACCTAGAGTGGTGAAGCAAATCACTGGTTATGCTTGTCCATCACAAAATTACATCTGGACTGGATTTAGTTAGTTAAGATCACGATTTTTGTACACGGATGTTGGGAATCTGTAATTGGTGGAATTACAGATTGATCGTTGGATGCATGCCTTTCAACTATTATGAACATAAATGAAAAGGAGTCACAAATGAAAACAGCACTACGTCGTACTTGAGAAGGATCGGGTAGAGGCATTCCTCCCACATTTTCCTCTGTTAACTTTTTGCATGGTAGGTGACTACTAGGCATAAACCCTAATGCAAAACAAAAGGGTGCACCTAAAGAAAGAACCAAACAAACGATTAAAAGAGCCATACTTGGGTAGGATCTGGTAGAGCAGCTCCTCGGACCTTTTCTTCTCCTCGCCCAGCTCAGCCGTCTTTTCCTCCACCAGTTTTTCCAGGTTGTTAGCGTATCGCTCCATGCGACGTAGCAGATTGTCCAGCAGGTTGGCTGACTGGCCGTATTTCCTACAGTGACAATGACCAATGAATAAATACAGTTAGGCAAAAAAAATGTATACAGTGATTAAAAATAAATGCAATTAACATGTGGAAATTTGTCAATTGTTCGAAACAACAAATGCAATGAAAAGACGGGCGATTGGAATGTGGAGAAGACACTAAATCCGCACTCCCCCAAAACACAATATGAAAGTCATTGCAATAATGGACATTGCATGTGTTTTATTTCCCTTATCCACGAGCGTTTTTAAGTTGTTAACGCTTACAAAGCCATGTATTTGATCTGTTTCTTGAGGGCTGAGGAAGAGGGTCTGAGCTGAGGGTCCTCACACCAGCAGGCCATCATCAGCTCGGAGAACATGCTGCGCTGCCCTGCCTCCTGTACTGACGGTCTGAAGAACGAATCGGCCGTGCCGCCCTGGCGCAGACGATCCAAAATTTCTGAGAAGAAAGAGGAACAATCACAAAGCTACTCTAAATGCATTTTATTGTTCACAAATATATTCAAATTTGTGTTCTGATTATTTTATGTAATGAAAGAAAGAATTGCTGTGGACATTTCTGGACATTGACTCTCTTTACAAACGTGCGAAAATTGCCGATTAAGCGATGTTCTTTTTCATGTTCTTAGTCCCGTTTTGGGTACTGACTTAGTTTGCACAGTCAGAAAAGATAATTTCCTAGTTCTCATTATTAAATGTAAATCTTTAATAAGTAGACAAAAAGAAAATAAATGATTACATGCAACAAGAAATGTACGAGGAGAGCGACTACGTTAATGATTAGGACAATGTGTTATTGTTGATAATGGTGACGATAATCATCCATCGCAGCATTCGCATAATGATAACTTTTTACTGTAATAATGATAACAACTTTTTTATGTGTTGTTGCCTGCTGCTGCTGCTGATGATGATGATGATGGTGATGACACCAAAAGACAGGAGAGGCATCTACAATGACCTAACAAAACCCTAATAATCATTAGCCGTAGAAACCCATAAGAGATTAAGTGCCAAATTCTGCTATTTACGTTGGTACCATAGGACGACGCTATACACATCAGTGCAGAAAGTGCAATGAAAAGCAAGAATCTAACCATCGATGTTGAGGAAGTCGGTCTCTCTCTCGTAGGGCGAGGCTCTGGTGATGAGTTCACTGAGGATGATGCCCAAGCTGTACACATCGCCTTCCTTTGTACCACCAGATGGAGCCTTTCCACGCAGGATCTCTGGCGCCCTCCACAGGCACTCTGCAAAATGAAGAATCCATTCTGCACTGCATTCCAAATAAATAAATCCCCTATTGCTTTTTACTTCTTACAGCGGAAAAACGGAACCGATTTGTCAAAATATGCAGAATCTGTTTGTTTCTTTAATTTAACGTCTTTCACTTAAGTGATTTTAGACTTAGGGTGAAACGAGGGAGGGGGCGGGAGGGGGGGTTGAGAGAGGCGGTGGGGGAGGTTGGAGGGGAAGAATCTTTGGCACAAAAAAGGAAGGTAAACAGGAGATCTGATTTTAAATTGTACAAACCTCTTTTGTATTCCTGCCCGTTTTTGTCAGCGACCTCTTGCCTGTAGAGCGACCTGAGGCCGTAATCGGCCAGTTTGACGGTGAAGCGGTTGTCGACCAGACAGTTGGCGCTGCTCAATCGTCCGTGATGACCCACGGGACTGTTGTGGAGATAATGCAGGCCCTGGGAGACAGTCAATTCAACAATGAATAACGGACAAAATATCAGAATGGATAACGCAGTGCAGTAATGAAAAATCATCATCAACATCATTATTTATTTTTTTTTTTTTAATGTGATGGGTAGATAAATATTATTTAATATATATTTTCCCCGGAATTCTGATCATACCCAAAAACTGATTGCCATTCTAAAAAGTATATTTTGGTCAATATTCACAAGAAAACTGAAGATTCATCAAATGTGAAGAGTTCTGTTGATTGACGATATATCATCTTTCGCGGTTGTCGAAATCAGGACGCGCGCACACTTGAAGGCGTGTGTGTGTGTGGGGTGGGGTGGGTGGGGTGGGTGGGTGTGCGTGTGTGTGTGTGTGTTTGTGCGTATATGTGTGTGTTAGTATATGCTGTATTGTGTTGTCAATTCTACACACACACAGACACACACACGCATGAAACACGCACACACACACACACACACACATATATATATATATATATATATATATATATATATATAGGCTTATAAACTATGGTTTCTGGGTACCTTAAAAGTCACCAACCGGTCATTTGGGTACCCGACTTTGGATCTGGGGACCCAGCTGGGTCCCCGGATCCAAGGCGGCTCCCAGAAAACGATCTTAGGGTAAGCGCAGTGCCTCGACGATTAGGGTAAGGCAGTACCTCGACGATTAGGGTAAGGCAGTGCGCTCGAAACGGGTTATATATATCTATATATATATATATATATATATATATATATATATATATATATATATATATATATATATATATATATATATATATATATATAATTTCTCTTTTAAAGATAGACAGACAGACAGACAGACAGACAGACAGACAGACAGACAGACAGACAGATAGATAGATAGATAGATAGATAGATAGATAGATAGATAGATAGATAGATAGATAGATAGATAGATAGATAGATAGATAGATAGATAGATAGATAGATAGATAGATAGATAGATAGATAGATAGATAGATAGATAGATAGATAGATAGATAGATAGATAGATAGATAGATAGATAGATAGATAGATAGATAGATAGATAGATAGATAGATAGATAGATAGATAGATAGATAGATAGATAGATAGATAGATAGATAGATAGATAGATAGATAGATAGATAGATAGATAGATAGATAGATAGATAGATAGATCCACTATCACTACAACAACCCACATCACCATCGTCCAACCCCAACCCCTACACCAAGAAACTTCCTCCAATGAGGTTTTTTTTCTGTGGACATTACCACGGTAAACAAGAACTTCAAGCACCGGTAGATGGTGTCATTTAATGAGGACTTTTTCATACTTCAAAAACACTGTACGACTCCTATCCTTTGAAACGTTGCATCCTTTAACAAGCAAATATCGTGCGTGAGGAATCAAACTTTAAAAACCTAACGGTCTTTGTTCGCGATATTATTTATTGCCACAATGTTTTTTCTCTTCAGTAAGTACGCATACACGATCTCTTGTTCTTTGTAATCTTCCAAGCTGAGCAAATATTGTGTACGTTTTTCCTATGGAGATTGGTCATTGTTCATTATACGAAAGTAGTTCATACTGATTTGAATGAGTTCGTATTTTTAATCTACGCTGAAGAACTATTGTGTACTTATAATAATTATTCTGCGAGAGATAACTCATTGTGAAGTACGAAGTAATCCAGAAACTGCAGTTAATTATTATCCTCTGCGGGATTATGTTGCTTGCTGATTTTTTTCGTGTTTTGACTTGCTTTTTCTGAGAATGATTGCTTTGTTCGCTGCTTTTATAGTAATTGTGGAAAACGTAGTTAGGCCATAATTAAAACGATGTGTCAGTAATTCTTGCCCGCTGAAATTAAAAGCATCCGCGTTCTGTTTATTTCCATTGTTTAAACTTAAATATTTGTTGATGATGATGATGTTGATGTCTTGTATAGTGCGATCCTCCCCGTCGGCAGGCATGCTCACACACACGAAATTGAAATTGATCTGGATATACAATTACTGCTAAGCGGATTGAAAAGAACAACGTGCGCTTTTATGTTTTAAATGCAAAGATAGGCACAATATTGTCGACTTGAGAGTTGATCTTTCTCTAATCCCATGCAGGTTGCTCAATTTATGATGTTATATAATATTAAGATGTTATTTCTCTGCTCTGCCTGCTTTCTCTCTCTCTCTCTCTTCCTCTTTCTCTCTCTCTTCTCTCTCTCTTTGTCTCTCTCTTTGTCTCTCTCTCTCTCTCTCTCTCTCTCTCTCTCTCTCTCTCTCTCGGGGATCCACACCCGCCCTTCTTGTACGTTCTTCTTCTTTTTCTCCTTATCAACCCCACCACCACTGCTCTACACCTCCTTCCTCATCTAAATTGGTTTCTTTTCTGCTCCATCTTTCTCATCCTCTTTCGTTATCTTCATCCTAACGCTCTCTCCGTTTCTCTCCCTCCTCCCCCCCCCCCCTTTTTTTCCCTCTCCCTTGCTCTCATTCCTGCCACCTCTCTCCTCATTGAAGAAAAGTGCACTAGCGTGTTGATGCGATTTGAGTGGGCTGGTTTTAATGCAATGTTATTTTTAAAACTTTATTTCTTTTTTTTTTTGTTTGTTTGGGGGTGGGGGAGCGGGGAATTTTACAGCACAATACAAATTAAACAAACAAATTAATTTCTTTTAAAGAGCAAAAAAGAAAAACTAAATAGTATTAATAATAATAATAATAATAATAATAATAATAATAATAATAATAATAATAATAACTAATAATAATGATAATAATTATTATTATCATTATTATTAGTTATTATTATTATTATTATTATTATTATTATTATTATTAATACTATTTAGTTTTTATTTTTTGCTCTTTAATAATAATAATAATAATAATAATAATAATAATAATAATAATAATAATTAATAATAATAATGATACTACTACTACTACTAAATAATAATAATAATAATAATAATAATAATAATAATAATAATAATAATAATAATAATAATAATAATAATAATAATAATAATTTAATTTTATTATTATTATTATTATTATTATTATTATTATTATTATTATTATTATTATTATTATTATTATTATTATTATTTAGTAGTAGTAGTAGTAGTAGTATCATTATTATTATTAATTATTACATAGTATGTTTATATAACATCTCTGTGAAACCACACAAGACAGTTAAAAAAGCCTTACTTGCCTTATGTATCTACCACATTTAAAGTACCCAGCCATAGTAGCTATTATAGGCATCCCCGTGCAATGCAAAAAGTAAATTAGGATGCACTTAAAAACAATAAAAAGAACAACAAAGAATAAGGTTTACGATGAATCTTACCTGTATAATGTCATTGGCCAGTGATATTTTAAACTCAGTGTCCAGCGATAAACTTGCACTGCCCAGTAGATCCTGAACAGGAAAATGACCATCACGTCATTCGCCGAAAGAGTTGAGCATGATAGGACCGGTGATATTCACACACACTACTAAAACATGTTTAATGCGTTTTTAGTTAGTTTGTTTTATTTTGGTATTGTGTATTTTAAACAAACTACTATGTACTGTTCATTGACCAGGAATTCACGCTTAATAATGTACATTTTTCACCATTAGTTACAGATATTTTTTTTATCTCTCTTTTAAAAAAAACGTTTTTTTCAAAGTTTATAATAATAATAATAATAATAATAATAATAATAATAATAATAATAATAATAATAATAATAATAATAATAATAATAATAATAATAATAATAATAGCACGTACATCTTCCGCGGTTACAGCGATTAAAGGCGCAAAAAAATAGAACGCAACACAAAACAATAAGTAACACGGTGATAACCATTATAATAAGTAAAATAATACATCTTTCCTTAAAAACAAAGCACATTATTTCATCACAATTTAGGAAAACATAGTCCTGCAATTATGCCTGTTCAAGTGAAGACCAACATAATGAATCCTTTCGATCAAAAGGATGCACGAGTGAGCATTAGGGTAAAATCCTTAAATCATCGAATTTATATGAGAAAATAAACACCTGGAGGTAGTAGGCTTACTTTTAAGTTAATATTAATAGAAGGAAAAACAATGCACAAGACATCTCAGCAAAACGATTTTTTTAAAGAGACCCACTTTGACCACGCCCCTTGACAGATCCTTTTTACATTGACAGTGAGTGTTGCCCCATTGAAAAAAGTTTACCCCAAAAATAACTCTCTCGAAAATATAGTTATTTTTAAAATGAATAAATTCGTTTAGTGCCTATGAATAGTAACAGCCATTGGCAAGGCAGCCAACATTCTGGAGCTAAAAACGGCAGCTAACAAAGGACATATTAAAAGATTGAACCAGTTAAAGCAATCGCTAGTAGGATGTTTCGTTTTAGTTTGATAAAATATATCCTACATTATCAAAAAGACATCACAGACACACAACACACTTTAAGCCGCATGGATTACTCAGAAATAGGTTCAAAGGTCAAACAGGGGAAATAACTCCCTGTCAGAACCGAAATTGAAAATTCAAACAACGGCGTTGTTGTTGTTGTTTTTGTTTGGTTTGTTTGTTTTTGAGCAACGAAAGCCCACTTTATCATCGTTTAATGTTAAAAATGCGAATTTTATGGTAAACTCGCTTTTGCCCAAGGTAAACAAATCCTTCGGATTAGGGCCTTTTAATATAATAGACCGCTCACCGACAGTTCGTCGAACGACAGAAGGTCGAATTCTTTTTGCAAATTGTGGCAGCGTGCGGTCGAAATAACATGAAGCCGAACGGCAGAAGGTCGAATGAAACCAGCACATTGCGACAAGAAATCGATCCGTAATTATATATACTTATTTTATTTACGAGATTTTGTTCACGACTCTTTCAAACACATGTTCTAAACAGCTAAGAGTTTTTGTTCATCACAGTGTCAAATGCGTTGACTATCACCGAACTATTCAAAACACGATCACACCATCACTCATATGAGTTTGCTGCCATGAAGGAGATTAAGACAGACAAAAAAATCGTCTTCTTCTTCTTTTAGATGTTTTTAGAGTATTATATTCCTTCATAAACGAATGAACAAATTCGGACTGGATATGTACAGAAAGAGACAAATGAAGAGGTCAGATGACATTGAATATCAACGAAGAAGGCGATGTTCTTGACCTGAAGAACAAAAGCCAAAGCACTCGATGAACTCGATGTTGCTGATATAGAAGTGGACAAACCTCCGCCTCTTAAACACACTTCACATTCTTCAAACAGTGTGTGAAAATTATATTCTCAGATTTAATTTGACCTAATAGAGTCGTTTTAGACGTGACGTCCTTCGACCTCATGCCGCCACTCTTTTCGACCTATTATAATGTCGCATTTGACCTTATGTCTTTTAACCTCAAGTCGTTCGACGAGCTGCTGTCAACCCTAACAGACATGTTGAAGCACTCCAGACCATAAATAAAGACAGAAGGACAGACAAACTAAAACCACACGTTTCGTTCGTTCGTTTCGTTTATTAGATTAACGTCCCTAGAAACCGAAGCAAAACCACACTATACCATGCTTTTATACATTACGTCCCACCGCCGTAGCTCAAGTGGTAGAGCGTTCGCCTGGCACACCGAAGACCCAGGTTCGAATCCCGCGGTGGGCGAAGTAAAAATTAGCAATTTTTCACTGTCTATTTTAGCAGTATGATTGCTCTTGTGGTTCAGTGTTGATTTGGTTCAGTGTTGATTAAGGTCCCTACCCCTTATTCCTTGAGATGGTTATCCTGTTGTGCCATATCGCCAATGGTGGGTGCAGAAGTTAAACCTCAATGTTCATTTATCCATCGGCGGTTTAAGACATAAGTACATGTTAACAAAAACCCGCACATCATCTTCCTGTGATTATTCTCTGACGTAGGCTACTATTGATTTGCTTACTACTCAAGATGTAAATTGTCAAACGTGCCTCGTAGCCTACATTTTATTTCAGTTTCTTTATATAGGATAATAGTTAGAGAAAAGAAGCATATGCCAACATGTGGTTCAGTTTCTGTACAATACGCTTATATAATTATTAAATATTATGAAGAGTCTGCTGATGCACATGCTACATAATTCTCATGTAAACTAATTCATGAGCCGTCTACAAACGCAGGGTGTGAACGGCTGCTACTATTACTTTCGCAAGGCAGAACGTTAATAAATAACGTATAATAATATTTGTTTTATTCAGATTACCACCGTAGACTTGTCCAAAGCGGGATGTTCATTCATTTACAGTGCTTGCTTCTATAACTACACTGAGCCGTGTAATGACATCAAAGTACAGCAAAGCCTAATGCATTAGTTTAAAAAAAAATCGTCATTTTGCGTCTTATTTCATTGTGTACTGATTAAGGGATTGCTAGTCTGGATCTCTCAACCTAAAACAACTTGACATTAAAAAATCAAATTAAAAGGTTTCCTGGGAAAACATGGCAAAAAAAAGGATTTTTTTTGCAAATGGATTTGCATTACAAAGGAACATTGTTTAACGTGTACACCCTCCAATAGCAATATTGCAGACAGGGATAACCACCCCAACCTGGGGAAGAGGGATTAGGGACATAAATCAACACTGAACCACTAGAGCATTCAAACCGCTCAGATGGACAGTGGAAAATCACCAATTTTATCTTTCCCACCACTGGAGTCGAACTTGGGTCATCAGTGCGCCAGGCGAACGCTCTACCACTGAGCTACTGCGCGGAGTCGCTGGCTTTACCTTTGTGGAGGAGTGTAGAGAGAGTTTTTATCACCTTTACAAAAGAATTAGCACGTTATCGTCAAGATGATCAATAACGACAACAACCACCAATAACATAAACTAACAGCAAACGATAATATTAATAATAATAATAATAATAATAATAATAATAATAATAATAATAATAATAATAATAATAATAATAATAATAATAATAATAATAATCATAATCATAATCATAATCATACTAATAATAATACTGGATGCTTTATACGCGTTTTTCCCCAAATCAATCAGGCTCAAAGCTCGGCGATCTGTACCAACATACAAGCTCACCTGTCTCATCCACCCTCACTCACACACACACACACACACACACACACACAACAAATACACATCCATCACTCAAATAGGTGGTGTAAAGGCAGGGAGATCGCTATTGGAAGACGGAAAGAAAATCGAATTTTTATTTTTGAAATTTATTTTTATATTGACTGCGTCCTGTACCATTATTGAAGGGAGGGAGGAAAACGGAGTGCCCGGAGAAAACCCTCGGTGACCTCATTAGTCTCGTACCTAAGTCACATACGTTCGCCCCTTTGCGGGAATCGAACCCGCGACCTTCGGCAAAGGAAACCGGCGACTAATCCACTGCGCCACGAGGCCACCTCATCCCACCCCGGTACAACAGCAGCAGCATCTACATACCTGTAAGCTGCCTTTGGGGCAGAGTTCGGTGACGATAATCGGTGGGTTGTGATCTAAACAGGCCCCTAAAACCCTCAACAGATTGGGCGCCGCCAACTCCCGCATCTGTCAACAAGTACATAATTTCGTGTAAACAACAACAAAACAACAATAAATTTAAAATGCACGGAGCTGTTGATTGACAATTTCAAGAATTGTACATTTAATCATGTTCGGATGAGAGCATAAACCGAGGTCTAGTCTCTGAACACGTACATGCATTCCATCGCATGGGTTTTAAAGATCGTGATGCTCATGTTCTAGACATTACACCAACAACACCTAGCATGTTCTAGGTCCCTCCCATCCCCACACCCTCCAACCCCGGTCGCCCATGACGGTGTTCAGTTGTCCTGGAGCGTTAGACGATGCGCATAAGGTGGATAGATGGCGCCTCGATCGGCTGGCAAGGTCCTGTATCGACAAGCGCCTTGAACAACTCTTGAGCTAGTAGAGCGCTATATAAGAATAAGAAGTGAAAATATGAAAACAATAAATAAGAGACGAAGCCACGAATGATGTACGGTGTTGTTTGCTTCGATTCCACTCTCATTGGTGATTACAGACACGTTAGTAATGAATAAACACAGACGTAGGCCTACCCCAGCGCCAATGGCATCAACACGGACATCAAAGTCCAAGGACAATCCCGCAACACTGTGCACAGCTTCAAATATTTAGGAGCAATTGTATCGGACAATGGGTCCCGACAGGAAGTCCTCTCTAGGATAGCACAAACAACTGCTGCCCTGACAAGGCTGAAGCCCATTTGGAAAGACATGACCATCAGTCTACATTCCAAGGTAAGGTTGCTGCGCTCCCTTGTCATCTCCATCTTCATACACTCTAGCGAAACATGGACCCTCACCGCAGATCTACAACGAAGAATACACAGCATGGAGATGAGGTGCTACTAAAGACTTCTTGGCATTTTCTATACCCAACACAATACTAATGATGAAGTCCAACAGACCATCACACAAGTCATTGGACAATACCATGACTTGCTCACAGTGGTGAGGAAACGGAAACTCCGATGGTATGGCCACGTCACGAGAGCATCAGACCTTGCAAAAAGGCCATCCTGCAAGTCACGGTGCAAGGAAGCAGAAGAAGAGGGAAACAGAAAAAGAGGTGGGAAGACAGCATTCGAGAATGGACTGGCTTGACACTGAGCGAAGCCATGAGGGTTGTTGATGAGGACAGAGAAAAATGGAGTACGCTGGTTAAACGATCATCTGTGGTGCCCCAACGACTTTCGAGTTACGGGATAGGATAGGACAGGATAGGTAGGCCTATTTTGGCTGCATACGCTGTAAACGGGGAAGAGAAAACATAGTGTACTAAGATAGTGCAATGAGCATTAACTTTATCCGTGAATACTTGCGCCGTCATTAACATCATTATCATCATCATCATTATCATCATCATCATCATCATCATCATCATCATCATCATCATCATAATCATCATCATTATCATCATCATCATCATCATAATCATCATCATTATCATCATCATCATCATCATCATCATCATCGTGAAAAAGCAATGACATGCGATATCCAAATTCTACCTTACAAAGATAAAAGGTTATACACAGAGTCTACAGCTAATATGTTATTGGCTACAGGGATAGCTCAGTGGTCAGAGCGCACGACTTGTGTGAGTGCGTCTTGGGCGACGTGGGTTCGAATCCTGACTTCATCAAACTATTGTGTGATTGCTGGATATTACGGGCCAGCGCTTTGAGAAGCTCTCTGAGCTTGTAAGTGCGCTATATAAGAGAAATCTCTTTCTTTTTTTACAGTCAAATTATACAAAGAACTCGTTATTGGTCATTATTTACCAACTATTGAGCACGTACAGAATCAGATTAAAACCCTGCATATGGGTGAGTTTTTAACAAGTGGGCGCAACAGTCGGCTTGAGTTAGATCCTGTATCGGCCAGCGCCTTGAGCAGCTCTTGAGCTGAACAAAACACCACATAAATAGTGATTACATAAAATAAAAGAAATCAATTCTACTCCTTAGGGATTGACCAGAAATACCAATTTTCCATAAAGGATGACTCTTTTGATTTTCTTACCATTTTGAATTCGGTCAAAAGTTCGTTGGTAACGATCGGTTTTTTGATCACCAGCTTTCGTAGTCTCACTGCTTGCCCCTGTTTCAATAAAGAGTTAATTAATTAATTCAATTCAAGCCACACGGCATTCTAACTAAAGGGTACGTGATAACGTTTTAAAAAAACGGGGGAGAGGGATGGGGGAGAAGACCAAGCACAATAGAAAGGGAGGAGGGGAGGGGAGGGGCGAGGGAGATTAAAAAAAAGAAGAAAAGAACATAACAAAGATTTTAAAAAACAAAACGGAAAACATTAAAGAAGATAAAGAATCACGACCTGTCTTCAAGACGTAGTTTCGTTTCATTGTCGACGTATTTAAATTTACGACTGTTCTTCTGGTAAAGTTACTTAAACATTACAAAAAAGAGCCTTGTTTAGTTTTCTTGACTGACGTCATCAGTGCATAACTTTTCCATCATTTACAATAAGAGCTCTCGGAATAGTCCTTAAAGATTTGATTACGATTGTATGTACATTGTGCAAGTAAGAAAAAAAATAATCACAATAAAACAATAAAAATATAACAAACAAAATAATAATTGAAAAAAACAATAAAAATTGTTTTTCTTCACTGACGTCATCAACGTCTTGAGTTGCCTTCCTTTAATTTGAAAAAAAAAAACAACAATCAAAAAACAAACAAACAAACAATCACACACAATCACACAAAACACAATTTATCCTACAAACGTTCGACGACAAAAGTTTAAATGATGTTATTCATTCATAATTAAAAATGTAATTGACTTGAATCTTTTTCAAGCAAGTGCAATTCTTCTCTTAATAGTCTACGGGTCAAATCAGGCCAGTGTACTGTTTGCTGTCAATCGAACATTCCTCACTGCATCCTCACCGGCCCCATTCCTTCCTCTCTCTAACTGTCAATTCCCATTTCTTCCCCCACCCCCACCAAAACTCATCTCTCTCTCCCTCTCTCTTGCATCAGAATTTATAGAATCAACCAATCACTTAACTCAACAGTAAGTAATTACCTTCACAAAACAAACATAACGACAAATAATTTCTACTTTTAGTGTACTGTTCAGTAAGTCAAGATAAAATTTCCAAACGAATTAGCAAAGATTTACTTTCAATTACGATGAACCACGTTAGTCAAAATGAAGTACAAATTTTATCTTCGAAGTGTTCAAATCAGTCACATCTTTTACTAACAGCGGTTTACTTCCATTTCTGACGGACGGGTTCAGTCAATTTAAGTACTGATTTATGAAGTCATTTACTTTAAATGTAGTACCAAATATATTAAAGCCTCTGGCTCCTTACAAGCAACTGAAGGCTAACACAAAACAACCACAAACAACACAGTAGCAGAATGGTAGTGCAAGTACTGAAGAAAAAAAACTGTCATTCGCCTTCCTTAAATAAATACTAAATACTGCAGGCTTCAAATGCAAAAGGAAAATTAAATGTAATCCCGTAAAGGAGGAAAGATACAAATAAACCACTTCACTCACACATACACTTACTCACTCACACACACACACATACACACAAACACGCACGTGCACACACACACATACACACACTCTCATGCAAAACAAAACCGGAGAAAGATAAAGAAAACAGTTGTTACTGTTGTGAGGAAAACGTATCTACTTTAAGAAAAACAACCTCCACCGAAAAGAACAATAACAACCACCAGCACTATCATCAACACGAACACCACCAAGAAATATTGTTGTATTTACAATGTCGCTACTGGTGAGTAGATTACGTTTGTATAGGTAGGCCTCCTGTATAATACCTTCAGTAAACCGCTGTCTATCATAAGTGTGCAAGCGGATGCTGTGTCCTTTCCGCTTTCCCCAGTGTCTTTTCTCTGATTCACCTGAAGAAAAAATGCAAATGGTTCATTGCATTACAGTCCACGTAGACCTAAATGTACAGCACATTCTACACCACCAGATTGAATGACATCAAATGACGTCATATTACGTTAGAATACAATAATTTACAATACACATGCATATATACAGTCACAGGAATACAAAATTCTTTCTTCATTGTAGGCACACTGTATTTCAGTCACGTTGTATTTCAGACACACTATATTTCAGACACGCTGTATTTCAACTCTTTAGGATTCAGCAAACAGTTATTGCCAGCTGCATGTCTTTGTATTAATTAGTACTCAGGGAATTCGACCGCTCTGACCATGCTAAGATAGTATAAATGTTAAAAATACACATCTAGGACATTGACTGCTTTAATTTGTACCTCGTGAGCTTCTAACATCTGTGCTATCTTAGCAAGGTTATGATCCTCTGATCATGCTGAATTGATGAACAATAAAAATGTACGTCTCCGGGCCGTGGGCCTTTTAGAGACACTTGAAACAATACACACTAAAATGCTAAGGGAAAATGACAGTTACATTACATTACATTATTATTGCTTTAGGTCCAGCGGACTCTTCCGAGCCAAATCAGGACCGGACAACCCCCGATCCGCATTAAAGATCTGCTGAAACAACCCTAATGGTAAAACCGAAAGCTCTCTACCAGCCAAAATGACAGTTAAAAAGCATTATCTTGCAAAACTGACTAAAAACGTTACAAAGATAAATATGAAAAAGAAAACGAACATCTATCACATATTTTATAATATAAAATGCCGTAAAAATTTAATCATAAAAGGAATAGCACTCATTAAAAAAATGCACATTTAATGGTTACAACTTAAGGTACTCAAGAAGATATATTGTATGTGTGAGAGAGAGAGAGAGGAGAGAGGGGGAAGAGAGAGAGAAAGAGAGAGAGAGATGTTAAGGTACATTTTTTCAAATCAAGCCTACAGGACTTCTGTACAATTCTCTAAGGACGAGGCCAATTTTCAACCACTTTCTGCAAAATATGACATCATACTGGGACACAAAGACACTCCCTCATTCTCCAACAATCTTAACGTTACAGTAAGAAAAGGCTGAATTTCTTCAAAATCAAAAATGTGGTCAAAACTAAATAAGTCATTACGTAAATATTTATGTGGGATAAACTCCGATTTTAACGCTTTTGTACGGAGTCTGTAAACCATAGGCAGCAAATGTACCGGTAAGTTTGGGAATGCACCGCGTTACCTACATCATAGCAATGAAGCCAGTCTTTTTCACAAGCCAGACATAAAATGTTCATTCCACTTAGTACTACAAACATTTGTAAGTTTACTGTAAACTTCTGAAACAGAGAAGTCAATGTCATCTGTCACTTTTGGCAAAGTAGTCGCTACCTTTGCCGCGCTGTCTGCCAGGTCGTTTCCACGAATGCCTGCATGACTGGTGATCCATCGCAAACTGACGCTAAACTGACGAACTGATAGGTGGTGGATAAGCTCAGTACACTTGGCTATTAAGGTCGCTCTGTTCCTACTGTGGCGGTTTAATGCCTGTGAGTGCCGGCTTAGTGCCTGACAGAACTACTACTTTCTTATTTGTAATGTCCGTCTGTACTGTTTTTCCACTTACAACAGTGCCTGATATATAGCGTAAAGTTCTGCAGAGAATACGGAAACATTATTATTTAGCCTAAAGGTTTTGCAAACAGATTTGGAAGGGATAACAAAGGCACAACCTACTTGACCACTGTCTATTTTGGAGCAGTCTGTATAGATCTTAATGTGATCCTGAAAGCATACTTGGATTTATTTCCTTTGCGGCTGATGCCAACTGCAGCGGTTGGTCATTTTGGTAACCGAGGAAATGGACACAGTGAAGTCCGCTGTATTTAACAGCCAAATCGGGGAGTTCGGCGTTAGCTTCCGCTCCACTCTACTGGGATCAGCGTCAGCAGACTCTAGAAAGTGCCGTGCATTATCGTAGACAGGGAGTCCCTTGCGTGCTACATTAGGGGGTTTTCTCTGGCGCGTTCGGAAAGCATCATCGTTAATAAATTCTTGAAGTAACTCTGCATCAGTGGAGTTCTCAACTGTTCCCGACCATGCTAAGATAGCACGGATGTTAGAAACACATGAGCCCCGAATAAAGTAGTCAATTTCTTAATTAGGTGTGTATATTTCAACAACTAGGTAAGCCTACTGACCGTGGATTGTAGAGACGTTAAGGAGCTGGGCAGTTGCACGGAATTCATAGACAGCTCGTCTGTGCCGATTTTCCACCACCATAGATTCGCCTCCGAGACACGCCGCCACCGCCTATTCGGTAGAAATAGGTTCATGTAATAATTCATTCATACTTTAAAATGGCAATTTTATGTTATTTTATTCTTTTTTTTAAATAGTACGAGACATTGAGGGTGAGAGGAGAAAAGCATCTGCAAATATCATTCTTGCCATCGTGCTGATCTAGTATGTGTGTTGGGGGAGGTGGAGTGTGCGTGTGTGTGTGTGTGTGTGATTGTGTGTCTGTGCGCGCGCTGGCAGTCTTTTTATTTATATTCGTGACGGCTTGTTTGTACCGCGTGCTGTATGCTTTGTGGAATGTGAGTGAATGGATACCATTGTTTTTAGGTCCCGAGTTACTTTTAGCTGGAGGGAACTATTGGTGTAGTTGTTTTTTTCAATATTGTGTTTGCTGTTGTACTATTCCCAAACGCGCAAGGTTACCCCTTGGGGTCATGAGCAATCTTGTCACTGTAGATTGTTCTAACCTATAAAGGGAACAGTGAAAGCCCCAGTTGAAAACCTGTCTTGCCTTTGTAGGCATGACTAATTCACTGCGGCAACAGTTCCCCCCGTTGGAGTGCCGGGGGTTTCAGTATAAATAGTATCCCCACTTTCTGGAAATTTAGTGCTTTAAATTCCCACTGTCGCTGTCTTCATCATTTGCTCTTTCCCATTCCTGATCTGTCCTATCACTCTGCTATACTTTCTTCTTCTTCGCTAGGTCAATGACCTACCTTTTTTCTTGAAAACTCTTCCTGGACAAGACTCCTTGTTTGTGTATGAGGTCTGTTGGATCAGCTTGGGAGTGTTGGACGCTTTCTGCCGGGTGGTCACTAGGGCTTCCTATGATTGTATTATTTCGCACTATAGGCATTTTATATGTATGTGTTTTGTTGATGATTTATAATGATGGTTGTATTCTATTTTGTTTTTGTAACCGGGGTGTTCGCGTAGTTGAGGTCAACCCTCAGCCGTCCCCCGCGTGGGATGTCTTTATTGTAAAGTGACTGGCCGGTGGAGGGCATTCAATTTTCCCCCTAGGGTTGTTTCGGCAGATCTTTTATGCGGATCGGGGGTTGTCCGGTCCTGAATTGGCTCGGAGGAGTCCGCTGGACCTAAAGCAACAATAAATCAATCAATCAATCAATCAATCAAACGCGCAAGGCATATTCTTCTGTCCGTGTATAACATTTCGAACGAATAAAAATAGTATGTACATATCTTAGTCAATGCTGTAATTAATTTATAATATGTCGCGTCCTCAAGTAATAAATACTTCAGTATCTCACTTTGCTTCCGGGCGGCGAAATGACAGAACAGCTTCGAAATAAAATAAAAATGTATCAGATATTGCCACAATCAGCTTTTTGGGGAAAAAAGCGTTTTAATAGGTCTACAGACGACGACGGAGAATAAGAAGAAGACAAAGACGACGACGATGGAGAAGAAGAAGACGACAACGACGACGACGATAACGACGACGACGATGAAGAAGAAGAAGCACAACAACAACAACAACAACAACAAATAAACAAATAACAATAACAACTATGTTGCCGACGCGACATTGATGATGACGATGACGATGATGATGATGATGATGATGATGATGATGATGATGATGATGATGATGATGATGATGATGATGATGATGATGATGATGATGATGATGATGATGATGATAATGATGGGTGTACCTGTATTGCACAGCGAAGACGAACAATGCTAGTACCGCGGAAATGCAGAAAAATACTGAAACGCCGATCACCAAACTCTGATCTGGAGAACCTGTAAGAAATCTTAGATAAAAAGTACATTGGTAAACATTAACATCAAATATTAAATGTGAGCATTTGAGCATTTCTTCGCATTCGTTTTCTTATGCTTTCTCACTCTTACTTTATCCTTTATAATTGCGTTTCATGATTTTATACTCGCATGTGTGTGTGTATGTGTGTTGGTGTGTGTGTGGATGTGTGTTGGTGTGGGTGTGTGTGTGGGTGTGTGTGTGTGGGTGTGTGTGTGGGTGTGGGTGTGTGTGTGGGTGTGCGTTGCTTGAAATACGTATTGTTATACAGCCCACTTGCAAGTTCAATATTCAGCTCAAGACAGTCTGCTAGTAATCAGAATTGAACCCAAAACCTCGCAGGCAAAGACGCACACCTGCTTCCAGACTGCGAACTGTGTTATACCATATGCGACAGCCACTGTGACACCTGGAGTGGCCTGGTAGCACAGTTGATATGGGGATGGTTTCCCAAGCCAACGGTCGCGGGGTCGAATCCCGCGTGGGACGAACTTACGTGACTTAGGTACGAGACTTTTCAGGACACAGAGGATTTTCTTCGGGTACTCCGGTTTCTTCCATTTCGTCACTAATGGTATTGGGTGCAATTTATCTAACATGTAAAAAAAAACATTCGATTTTGATTTCCGTCTTCTAATGGCGACTAAACTGCTTTTTACACTAAATGTTTGAGTGATGAATATGTGTGTTTGTTCTGTATGTATAAATAACATTTAAGCATGTATGTTGGTTACAGATCGCCGCGCTTTGAGTCTGCTTTATGAATAAGGCGCATATAGCATTCAATGTTGTTTTTATTATTATTATTATTATTATTATTATTATTATTATTATTATTATTATTATTATTATTATTATTATTATTATTATTATTATTATTATTATTTTTATTATTATTATCCTATCTATACTGATCCCTGTCAGGACACACAGTCCGTATCACTGTATGCAGTACATATATTGATGTAGACAACGTTTTACTCTCCTGATTTGGCTCGGAAGAGTCCGCTGGACCTAAAGCAATAATCATGTAATGTAATGTAATGTAACGTTTTACTCCCTCGGATGAGAGTATAACACTGAGGTCTAGTATGTGCGCCCTTTCCATCGCAGGGACTATAAAGATCCTGACGCTCATGTTCTAGACCGATGAATGTCGACTACACAAATACACTCAGCAATCACTAGGTCCCTTCTCCCCCATCCCCGGTCGCCCAGGATGGTGCTCAGTTGTCTGGGCGTCAGATAATGCGTCAAAAGGCCGCACGTTGGCGCCTCGGGCGGCTTCAGTTAGAGCTTATTCCGGTCAGCGCCTTGAGTTGCTCTTGAGCTGAAAAAACGCTATATAAGTAGGATTTTAAAAAGTAAAAAAAAAATAACAATCTGTGTTCAGTTTAACATACAACTGCACGTTATACCATACTGTCCTGTCCCAGTATCTTTATAGCCTATGTAGCATACATAGTACACACGACCATCAAGATCGTATTAAAGCATACTCGAGCCGTCGCAAAGATCTCCAAGGTAGCCACATATGGGAACGTCGAGTGGAGGACCCTTGTTGTTCGGCCAGGAGACACCACGCGGCAGTATCTTTACCACTTTCCGGATGTCGCTCATGTACATGGATACGATCTGTAAAGATGAACAAAAGGGAAAATAATGTCCAGGACTGAAAAGACAACCATTAATGAAATGCTGCTACCACAACAGCAACTACAACTCTCATTCAGCAGTATTCTATCCTACCCTATCCTATTATATCCTATCCTATTCTATCCTACCCCGTAACTCGGAAGTCCTCTGGCCACACAGATGATCGTTTAACCATCGTACTCCATCTTTCTGTCATCATCAGTCCTCGTGGCTTCACACCAGTCAAACCAATCCATTCTCGGATGTTGTCTTCCCACCTCTTTTTCTTTATACCTCTTCTTCTGCCTCCTTGCATCGTGACTTGCAGGATGGTCTTTTTGCAAGGCCTGATGCTCTGATGATCTGGCCATAAAATTGGTGAAAATATAGATCCTTGCGGAATTTCCATATTAGTTTTATAGCTATACGAATATGAATTCTCCACTTTACCTTTATATTTCTATCTCTTTAAAAAGTTCCAATGTAATTATATAAATAAAATGTTACCACTTTTTAATCGTAAATAAGTTGTTGTTTTTTAATGAGAACGTTTTCGAACATTTTATTCACAAAAATGTCCAAATTATTATTTCATATAATCTCACATAATCGTGTCGGATAGTGCAGTGGTTGGAGCACTCGCTACTGTGTCGAAAGTGAAGCACCGTCCGGTGCGGTTAGCACTTGGATGGGTGACCGCTAAGGTGTGAAGCGACAAACAACAACGCCCCCAGTTGACTCAACTGTGATTGAGTACCTACTCTCTTGAGGGTGGGGAAGGTAAAGCAGCGAGGGAGAGAGTTGGGCATCACCCTCATTACGCTGGCCCAAGATAAGTGTGATCTCCAACATCACGCTCCCCTACGGCCACAAGGCTATGGGACTACCTTTACCTTTACCTTTTTACTCACATAATCAATTTTTTCACTGGATTTCCTCATAAAATTCTTTCCTGGAAATATGCTTATCTCATGGTGCACAGACAACTCATGACCTGTCTACTCCCCTGATCTTTCTCCCGCAGACTACTTTCTATGGGGGAACACGAAGGAGAGAGTGTACTACAACAACCCACAGACCATTGGGCCCTGAAGACCAACATCCGTCAGGAAATTCGGAGAATCTCACTTCAATGTGCGTGTTGCAACTGTAATCCAGAGAACAGGAGCGTGTATTGAGCATATAATCAATTATTAAACTGTGTACAGAACGATTGAAAAAGTGGAACATCTTTGGTATCAAATGATAATTTGGTGCTTCCGTGACATTTCTGTGAAGAAAACTTTCGATAACGTTCTCATTGTAAAAACTTATGTACAATTAAAAAGTGGTAACATTTTATTGGCCCACCCTCTATATATAGATAGATAGACAGACAGACAGACAGACAGACAGACAGACAGACAGACAGACAGACAGACAGACAGACAGACAGACAGACAGACAGACAGACATAGACAGAGACAGAGACAGAGACAGAGACAGAGACAGAGACAGATATAGAGATAGAGACAGAGACAGAGATAGAGATAGAGATAGAGATAGAGATAGACATAGAGATAGAGATAGACATAGAGATAGAGATAGACATAGAGATAGACATAGACATAGACATAGAGATAGAGATAGAGATAGACATAGACATAGACATAGACATAGACATAGACATAGAGATAGAGATAGAGATAGAGATAGAGATAGAGATAGACATAGAGATAGAGATAGAGATAGACATAGACATAGAGATAGAGATAGAGATAGACATAGACATAGACATAGAGATAGAGATAGACATAGAGATAGAGATAGAGATAGAGATAGACATAGAGATAGAGATAGAGATAGAGATAGAGATAGAGATAGAGATAGACATAGACATAGACATAGACATAGAGATAGAGATAGAGATAGACATAGACATAGAGATAGAGATAGAGATAGAGATAGAGATAGAGATAGACATAGAGATAGAGATAGAGATAGAGATAGAGATAGAGATAGAGATAGAGATAGAGATAGACATAGACATAGACATAGAGATAGAGATAGAGATAGAGATAGAGATAGAGATAGACATAGACATAGACATAGACATAGACATAGACATAGAGATAGAGATAGAGATAGAGATAGACATAGACATAGACATAGACATAGAGATAGAGATAGAGATAGAGATAGAGATAGAGATAGAGATAGACATAGACATAGAGATAGAGATAGAGATAGAGATAGAGATAGAGATAGACATAGAGATAGAGATAGAGATAGAGATAGACATAGAGATAGAGATAGAGATAGAGATAGAGATAGAGATAGAGATAGAGATAGAGATAGAGATAGAGATAGACATAGACATAGAGATAGAGATAGAGATAGAGATAGAGATAGAGATAGACATAGAGATAGAGATAGAGATAGAGATAGAGATAGAGATAGAGATAGACATAGAGATAGACATAGAGATAGAGATAGAGATAGAGATAGAGATAGAGATAGAGATAGAGATAGAGATAGACATAGAGATAGAGATAGAGATAGAGATAGAGATAGAGATAGAGATAGACATAGAGATAGAGATAGAGATAGAGATAGAGATAGACATAGAGATAGACATAGACATAGAGATAGAGATAGAGATAGACATAGACATAGACATAGACATAGAGATAGAGATAGAGATAGAGATAGAGATAGAGATAGAGATAGAGATAGACATAGACATAGACATAGAGATAGAGATAGAGATAGACATAGAGATAGACATAGAGATAGAGATAGAGATAGAGATAGAGATAGAGATAGACATAGACATAGACATAGAGATAGAGATAGAGATACACATAGAGATAGACATAGAGATAGAGATAGAGATAGAGATAGAGATAGAGATAGAGATAGACATAGACATAGACATAGAGATAGAGATAGAGATAGAGATAGAGATAGACATAGAGATAGAGATAGAGATAGAGATAGAGATAGACATAGAGATAGAGATAGAGATAGAGATAGAGATAGAGATAGAGATAGACATAGAGATAGAGATAGAGATAGACATAGAGATAGAGATAGAGATAGAGATAGAGATAGAGATAGACATAGACATAGACATAGACATAGAGATAGAGATAGAGATAGAGATAGAGATAGACATAGACATAGACATAGACATAGAGATAGAGATAGAGATAGAGATAGAGATAGAGATAGAGATAGAGATAGACATAGACATAGACATAGACATAGAGATAGAGATAGAGATAGAGATAGAGATAGAGATAGAGATAGACATAGAGATAGAGATAGAGATAGAGATAGAGATAGAGATAGAGATAGACATAGAGATAGACATAGAGATAGAGATAGAGATAGAGATAGAGATAGAGATAGAGATAGACATAGACATAGACATAGAGATAGAGATAGAGATAGAGATAGAGATAGACATAGACATAGACATAGAGATAGAGATAGAGATAGAGATAGAGATAGACATAGACATAGACATAGACATAGACATAGACATAGACATAGAGATAGAGATAGAGATAGAGATAGAGATAGAGATAGAGATAGACATAGACATAGACATAGACATAGACATAGAGATAGAGATAGAGATAGAGATAGAGATAGACATAGACATAGACATAGAGATAGAGATAGAGATAGAGATAGAGATAGAGATAGAGATAGAGATAGACATAGACATAGACATAGACATAGACATAGACATAGAGATAGAGATAGAGATAGAGATAGAGATAGACATAGACATAGACATAGACATAGAGATAGAGATAGAGATAGAGATAGAGATAGACATAGACATAGACATAGACATAGACATAGAGATAGAGATAGAGATAGAGATAGAGATAGACATAGACATAGACATAGACATAGACATAGAGATAGAGATAGAGATAGAGATAGAGATAGACATAGACATAGACATAGACATAGAGATAGAGATAGAGATAGAGATAGAGATAGACATAGACATAGACATAGACATAGACATAGAGATAGAGATAGAGATAGAGATAGAGATAGAGATAGACATAGACATAGACATAGACATAGACATAGACATAGAGATAGAGATAGAGATAGAGATAGAGATAGAGATAGAGATAGAGATAGAGATAGACATAGACATAGACATAGACATAGACATAGAGATAGAGATAGAGATAGACATAGACATAGACATAGACATAGAGATAGAGATAGAGATAGAGATAGAGATAGAGATAGACATAGACATAGACATAGACATAGACATAGAGATAGAGATAGAGATAGAGATAGAGATAGACATAGACATAGAGATAGAGATAGAGATAGAGATAGAGATAGAGATAGAGATAGACATAGACATAGAGATAGAGATAGAGATAGAGATAGAGATAGACATAGACATAGAGATAGAGATAGAGATAGAGATAGAGATAGACATAGACATAGACATAGAGATAGAGATAGAGATAGAGATAGAGATAGAGATAGAGATAGACATAGACATAGACATAGACATAGACATATACATAGACATAGAGATAGAGATAGAGATAGAGATAGAGATAGACATAGACATAGAGATAGAGATAGAGATAGAGATAGAGATAGAGATAGACATAGACATAGACATAGAGATAGAGATAGAGATAGAGATAGAGATAGAGATAGACATAGACATAGACATAGACATAGAGATAGAGATAGAGATAGAGATAGAGATAGACATAGACATAGACATAGAGATAGAGATAGAGATAGAGATAGACATAGACATAGACATAGACATAGAGATAGAGATAGAGATAGAGATAGACATAGACATAGAGATAGAGATAGAGATAGAGATAGAGATAGAGATAGAGATAGAGATAGACATAGACATAGAGATAGAGATAGAGATAGAGATAGAGATAGAGATAGAGATAGAGATAGACATAGAGATAGAGATAGAGATAGAGATAGAGATAGAGATAGACATAGACATAGACATAGAGATAGAGATAGAGATAGAGATAGAGATAGAGATAGAGATAGAGATGGAGATAGAGATAGAGATAGAGATAGAGATAGAGATAGAGATAGACATAGACATAGACATAGAGATAGACATAGACATAGACATAGACATAGACATAGAGATAGAGATAGAGATAGAGATAGAGATAGAGATATACATTACATTAAATACGTACATACCCACGAACAACGAACACGCATATCATATAAATATGTCAATTTATTATATTTTAATCTGCTTAAGCCGCGATTCGAACCCTCGACCAAGTGCACGTGGAACCCATACATTATGGAGTGAAGCTGCCCACTAAAGTAGGTAAAGTTCCTAGGAAGTTTTGTCAAACGGCGTTCAGTGGTTTTTGAGAAATGGCGTCCAACGGAGCGATCGACAGACAGACACAGACCTACCGACATTTGGCTCGTTCTGATTCCCGACTGTTTCAAAGTATTTTCAGATAAGTCTGGAACTACAACAAACTGACAGAAGGTCTTCAAGTGAAAAATCAATGGTTGTTGATGGCGTACTTCTAACTTCTTTAAAAACCGTTACCCAAGCGGTCATAAATACTATTCTAACATTCTTATTCCTCGACGTGCGTGAAGCATCCTTCTAACTTAAAATGGAGACTTAGTATTTTTCTGAAATCAGTTTTAAAGACAGTTATTCAAACAAGACATAACTATTCCAAAGTTCTGTTTGCTTAAAGGGTCTCACTTTGACCAGGCTCTCTTAACAGATCCTTTTGCCTTTCACAATGAGTATTGCACCACTGAAAAAAGGTTTTTAAAAAAGTCTTTCGAAAGTATAGTTATTTTTTTAAGCAATAAGTTCCGTGTCGTTGCTGTGCCTATTAATATCAACCGCTAGCCAGCGTTCTGCGCTAAAAAATAGTATCACCAAACCCATAGGAGGCAGAACCCATAACAATGTTTCCTCCGAAGGATTTTCGTTTTAGGTTTATACCATTGACCCTACCCTACCACAGACACATTAAATCGCACTCTTGAAGCCACGAGGTTGATTCAGAAATAGGATCAAAAGTCACCTCGGTTATGGTATTGGTGTGCCGTTATCAGGGGAAATTACTCCATGCAGAACAGAAATAGAAAATTCAAACTTTAGTTGGTGTGAGCAACGAAAGCCCACTTTATCATAACAATGAAAAGTGTAGTGTAAAGCCCACTTTATCATAGCAATGAGAAGTGTAGTGTAAAGCCCACTTTATCATAACAATGAAAAGTGTAGTGTAAAGCCCACTTTATAATAACAATGAGAAGTGTAGTGTAAAGCCCACTTTATCATAACAATGAAAAGTGTAGTGTAAAGCCCACTTTATCATAACAATGAAAAGTGTAGTGTAAAACCCACTTTATCATAACAATGAGAAGTGTAGTGTAAAGCCCACTTTATCATAACAATGAAAAGTGTAGTGTAAAACCCACTGTATCATAACAATGAAAAGTGTAGTGTAAAGCCCACTTTATCATAACAATGAAATGTTTCGTGTAAAGCCCACTTTATCATAACAATGAAACGTTTAGTGTAAAGCCCACTTTATCATAACAATGAGAAGTGTAGTGTAAAGCCCACTTTATCATAACAATGAAAAGTGTAGTGTAAAACCCACTGTATCATAACAATGAAAAGTATAGTGTAAAGCCCACTTTATCATAACAATGAAATGTTTAGTGTAAAGCCCACTTTATCATAACAATGAAAAGTATAGTGTAAAGCCCACTTTATCATAACAATGAAATGTTTAGTGTAAAGCCCACTTTATAATAACAATGAAAAGTTTAGTGTAAAGCCCCCTTTATAATAACAATAAAAAGTGTAGTGTAAAGCCCACTTTATCATAACAATGAAATGTTTAGTGTAAAGCCCACTTTATCATAACAATGAAATGTTTAGTGTAAAGCCCACTTTATCATAACAATGAAATGTTTAGTGTAAAGCCCACTTTATCATAACAATGAAATGTTTAGTGTAAAGCCCACTTTATCATAACAATGAAACGTTTAGTGTAAAGCCCACTTTATCATAACAATGAAATGTTTAGTGTAAAGCCCACTTTATAATAAGAATGAAATGTTTAGTGTAAAGCCCACTTTATCATATTAATGAAATATTTAGTGTAAAGCCCACTTTATCATAACAATGAAAAGTGTAGTGTAAAGCCCACTTTAAAATAACAATAAAAAAAGTAGTGTAAAGCCCACTTTATCATAACAATGAAATGTTTAGTGTAAAGCCCACTTTTATAATAACAATGAAAAGTTTAGTGTAAAGCCCACTTTATAATAACAATAAAAAGTGTAGTGTAAAGCCCACTTTATCATAACAATGAAATTTTTATTGTAAAGCCCACTTTATCATAACAATGAAATGTTTAGTGTAAAGCCC
Source organism: Oncomelania hupensis (assembly GCA_036898135.1). Taxonomy (NCBI): domain Eukaryota; kingdom Metazoa; phylum Mollusca; class Gastropoda; order Littorinimorpha; family Pomatiopsidae; genus Oncomelania; species Oncomelania hupensis. The sequence continues at coordinate 75,524,525 of CM072512.1, read as the reverse complement.
ACTTTATAATAACAATAAAAAGTGTAGTGTAAAGCCCACTTTATAATAACAATAAAAAGTGTAGTGTAAAGCCCACTTTATAATAACAATAAAAAGTGTAGTGTAAAGCCCACTTTATAATAACAATAAAAAGTGTAGTGTAAAGCCCACTTTATAATAACAATAAAAAGTGTAGTGTAAAGCCCACTTTATAATAACAATAAAAAGTGTAGTGTAAAGCCCACTTTATAATAACAATAAAAAGTGTAGTGTAAAGCCCACTTTATAATAACAATAAAAAGTGTAGTGTAAAGCCCACTTTATAATAACAATAAAAAGTGTAGTGTAAAGCCCACTTTATCATAACAATGAAATGTTTAGTGTAAAGCCCACTTTATCATAACAATGAAATGTTTAGTGTAAAGCCCACTTTATAATAACAATAAAAAGTGTAGTGTAAAGCCCACTTTATCATAACAATGAAAAGTTTAGTGTAAAGCCCACTTTATAATAACAATGAAAAGTTTAGTGTAAAGCCCACTTTATCATAACAATAAAAAGTTTAGTGTAAAGCCCACTTTATCATAACAATGAAAAGTTTAGTGTAAAGCCCACTTTATCATAACAATGAAATGTTTAGTGTAAAGCCCACTTTATAATAAGAATGAAATGTTTAGTGTAAAGCCCACTTTATCATATTAATGAAATGTTTAGTGTAAAGCCCACTTTATCATAACAATGAAAAGTGTAGTGTAAAGCCCACTTTATAATAACAATAAAAAGTGTAGTGTAAAGCCCACTTTATCATAACAATGAAATGTTTAGTGTAAAGCCCACTTTTATAATAACAATGAAAAGTTTAGTGTAAAGCCCACTTTATAATAACAATAAAAAGTGTAGTGTAAAGCCCACTTTATCATAACAATGAAATGTTTAGTGTAAAGCCCACTTTATCATAACAATGAAATGTTTAGTGTAAAGCCCACTTTATAATAACAATAAAAAGTGTAGTGTAAAGCCCACTTTATAATAACAATAAAAAGTGTAGTGTAAAGCCCACTTTATAATAACAATAAAAAGTGTAGTGTAAAGCCCACTTTATAATAACAATAAAAAGTGTAGTGTAAAGCCCACTTTATAATAACAATAAAAAGTGTAGTGTAAAGCCCACTTTATAATAACAATAAAAAGTGTAGTGTAAAGCCCACTTTATCATAACAATGAAATGTTTAGTGTAAAGCCCACTTTATCATAACAATGAAATGTTTAGTGTAAAGCCCACTTTATAATAACAATAAAAAGTGTAGTGTAAAGCCCACTTTATCATAACAATGAAAAGTTTAGTGTAAAGCCCACTTTATCATAACAATGAAAAGTTTAGTGTAAAGCCCACTTTATCATAACAATAAAAAGTTTAGTGTAAAGCCCACTTTATCATAACAATGAAATGTTTAGTGTAAAGCCCACTTTATCATAACAATGAAACGTTTAGTGTAAAGCCCACTTTATCATAACAATGAAAAGTTTAGTGTAAAGACGTTTTCGCCAAAAGTTAACAAAATCTTCGAATTTGGGACCTTTTAAGCCTAACATCTAATCATGCGAAATAACTCTTTCTACGCCCGTTCGTCCTGTTTCTCACCTTTAACACGATGTTATGCAAGGCGAACTAGTATAAGCGAAAGCTCTTTTAAGCTTAAACTCTTCATCTTCGGAAATACCTTTCTCTTATAAAGAGGTAGAAAATGTTTACATGCCGAAGCCAATGACGATTATGTGCTTCAGACATAAAAGATGTAAGGCACCCCAAGAAAACGTTGTTTCCGGCCATGCAAAACAAAAATAAAAAGAAGAAACATAATAACCTTCTTCATAATGCTAGTCCTTTAAAAATTATTAGATGGCAAGCCATTCAAATGTATTTCCAGACACTCTTCCAAATAGCCACACAAAAACTGCATTTTCAAAACTAATAATTTTCTTGGTAATGTTGTGACTCGGCTCTATCCTAAAGAAGCACAAACAAAACATTGAATGATAGGCCACGATTTGAACTATTTGCAAGTAAAAAAAATCTAAAAATCTGATCCGCCAATTTTGAGATACAGTGCAAAAGGTGTTGAAGCACAATGACATTGACCTTTGAGAAAGTACAAATACGAATAATCCAACATGCTTAGCTGTATCTAAAGTATGCACAAAGTGCAAATGATGAATTTCGGTTCAGTTATTGTCCAAAAGTGTCGTGGGTTTTTTTTTTAATGAAACTCGGAGCGGAGTATCGACCGACTGACCCACTGTTCGACAACCGGACTGCTACTGAATTTTAATGATTTGAAGTACTCGTACTGACTTTTAATGATTTGAAGTACTCGTATACCAAAACTCAACAAAATCACTTCAGCCGCTTTTGAGATATTGAGTAAAACGTGTTTAGCAACAAAATGACTCCAGTGACCTTGACCGTTGCCGTAGAGCAAATATGATGGCACGGGAGGCAGACCACTAACTAACGAAATGTTTTTCTAAAAATTGGTAAAAATCCGTTCAATAGATCTTGAGATTGTCTTCCAATGGACCCACAGACAGGCGAACCGACAGACGGATCGGCTGACTGACATTAATTTTGGCTCGTTCTGATTCACGACTGTTTGAAGTCACTTCCAGATAAGTCTGGATATACAAAAAGTGTTAACGCAGAGCGACTGGTGTTTAGATTCCAACCTTTAATAAGGTTTTAGACAAGACCTGTAGTGTAAAGTTGAAGATTGTCTGCAACTGCATATCACCATTCAAAACAACAACTTAAAATGTCTGTATTATGTAAGCGTGAATAATATTGTTACAACAGGGCCCACATAACCATTGAATTAAGGGGCTGCCAATCAAGTCCACCTTCGTAGACGCATCTCTTTAACAGATTACGCTTTCAAAGCCAAACTGCTTGCTTCCTTATCATGGACAATGCTGAGCTGAAAGGGCGGTTGCTATGCACAAAACATCAAGGATGTTGTGCAAAATAACAAAAATGCACATTTCCCTTTTCTCTATCGACAAAAAAGGAGGAACATTCCTGAAGTTTTAAGCAAAGATATGGGTATGTGTTGCCATGATAAAGTGCGTTTAAAAAGGTCTCCATTACGTACAAACAGAGCAAAAAATAACATAAAAATAAAACGTTTTTGTCTTTTACAAGATCTTGGAACTTGAACCTTCACTACAGATAGCAGGTGTTCCTTTTTTTCATTATCATGTTGTTTTTTTTAATTTTCATGAATCGCTAGTTTATTTTAGCGCAGCAAGTAACCTTTCAAGAAAGAGATGAATCCAAGACGCTGCGTGTCGTTAATCCGTTACGTTAACCCCTTTCATTGCTCGAAACTACTTATTTCATGTGCTCTATCTAAAACTGAAAGCTTTCAGTTTATTCACTAAAAGGTATACTGTTCCTAGTAAATTACTTATTCAGTAAATGCTGTCAGCCCATGCGGTAGTTGTATACAGTCCTTATCTTTATACTCTGCAAATAACGCATTTACAATTCAAAACAGTCTATTCATTCTACAGTTCGCCCTTTGTTAAACCTGCGTCTGTCCAGTTTGTAGGCTAACGATTTTGGCCGCCAGCATGTAAACTGAGCCTGGAAATATAAGCCTCGTAATTACATCTCTAACTTCTAAACGTAATTTCTAAAGTTACAGCTGCCAAATATCTGTCACATGCCTGCATGTAAACTGACTGAAATTCAGACGTTAAAACATGTCTGGGATCTGAGGGTACCCAATCATAGGCCGTTTTACAGAATTAAATCACTGATAAAATCGAGAGAGAGAATAGGCAAAGAGGCAGAATGACGTGCAGAGTGACACAGACGCAGTCGAAGAGGAAAGTGAGAGGATTTAGGAATTGTGTGTAAATTACTGATACCTCAAATTCGCCGGTGGAAGGGTTCAAGTCCACAATAGCGATATCCATTGCCCGGTCTCCTTTCTCGTTGATTACAAGCGGACCCCCGACCCCTGGACCAAGAAGAAAAATGTAAACAACTATAAGCGGAGTGGTTGTTGTTGCTGTTGTTGTTGTTGTTGTTACTGCTGCTGCTGTTGTTAGTTTTCTTCTTCTTCTTCTACGTCTTATTCTTCTTTTTCTTCTTCGAGATTCAGGACTTCGCCTTGAAACATTTATGTTTATCTGCTACCAACGATGGTCCACATCATCATCATCATCATCGTCGTCGTCGTCGTCATCGTCGTCGTAGTGGTCTTCGTCATCAACATCACATCGCACATCAATCTGTTCTTCTTACTCCTTCTTATAGTCATCATCATCATCACCGTCAATCTCCTCTTATTCTTCTTCCTCCTCATCCTCTTCCTCCTCCCCCTCATCATCATCATCATCATCATCATCATCATCATCATCATCGATAACCTGGTCTGCACCTATGAAAGTTCTGTTCCACATTCTACTGGTGACTCGCAGCCCGTCTCTGGGGTTTCCCCCGTTCGCCAGGGTCTCATTCAGAACGTTGACGTATACGAGGATGGATTCGTAGTACGTCATCACATTTGCCGATGGCTGCAAACCAACGGATAGACCGTATGAATGAACGAATGTTATGTATAATTTATAAAGCGGATAAACTACACCCGAAGGCGTGCTCACAACGCATGATACTGGTCAACAGCAGCGATTCATCATCATCATCAACAACAACACCATATAGCCTAGTGCTCTTGACTCCATCAACACTTCAAAAAAAATCTCCGTTTGACCAGAATAAAAACGTCAATATGTCGAATTAAATCACGAATAAAATAAATACTGGTTGGCTTAAAGGCGCCCAATTTTACCACGCCTTCCTCGAAAGATCCTTTTATTATTCACAGAGAGTGTTGTCCCACTTCCTTCGAAAGTTGCACTGTTATCACATGGCCTGGTAACACAGTTGATAGTAAGCTGGATTTCTATGCCGAAGGTCGCAGGTTCGAGCCCCGCATGGGAAGAACTTCCGTGACTTAGGTATGAGATTGTTCAGGACACCAAGGATTTTCTCCGGGTAAAAGAAAGAAAAAGAGATTACTTTTGTATAGCGCACTTATAAACGCAGAGAGCGTCTTATAGCGCTGGCCACTAATATCCAGCAATCACAAAATAGTTTGCTGAAGTCAGGATTCGAACCCACGTCGCCCGAGACGCACGTACACAAGTCGTGCGCACGGACGACTGAGCTATCCCTGCCGCCGAGTACTACGGTTTCCTCCCTCCCTTCTCTTCAATAAGAGTACTGGATGCAGGCAACCTACATTTGTAAACAATCAACAAACAACATTGATTTATCTTCAGCCTACTGTAACGGCGATCTCTTCAGATCGCCGCGCTGTCAGTTCGACTGAAGATAAAGCGTGTGATAGCATCCTTTATTTATTTATGTATTTATTGGTAGTAGTAGTAGTAGTAGTAGTAGTAGTAGTAGTAGTAGTAGTAGTAGTAGTAGTAGTAGTAGTAGTAGTAGTAGTAGTAGTAGTAGTAAAGATAATATAATTGGAAAAAAGGTGCCCCAAATGGACCGTTATTCTTTGAAATGTAGGGGTCTCTTCCTTTTTTTTTTAAAACCACTACACCTACTTTCACTGCTGTGCTTATTTGTTTAATAATCATCTTGATATTAGTAATAGGCACACAAACAAAAGAATTTATTGATTAATAGCAAATCCGTAGTTTTTATTTTTAAAGGTTATTTTGGGGTTTAATCTTAGTTTTCATTCCAGTGGGGCAAAACTGTAAATTTGAAAAGGATCTGTGCAACCCAGAAAATGTGACAGTTAGTCCTTTTACGTACAAAGAACTGCTACGTTAAAAAAAACCTGGGGGGAGGGGGGAGGGAAGGGTGTTAGAGAGACCGCGGGGGTGGGGAGGGAGGTTGAAGGGGGGGGGGAGAGCGGGAAGAGGAGCGGGGGTGACGACAACATGACACAAATAGAGAAACTACTAATGAAAACGTCAATTACTTCCATATCGCGCAACCTGTAGTCAAAACCGTAGGCCAGCGAGTTGTTGATCATGAGCGCGTTGAAATTCTCAATGTCCTGGTTGACTCTCTCCCCAGCCAACTGCAGGGTGATAACACTTTCAAACGCCTGCCTAGCTGCCTGCAAACCATCCCGTTAATTAATGGTTTATGGTTTATTAATGGTTTATTGCTTCTCAAGTTTTCAACAAGATTGCGGTAAAACTTCAGGACATTAGGGTTCCAATGAATAACTAAAAACTTATACAGCGCATAAAAAGTTTCAAAGCCGGAGGTGTTCTGTCTCTTGCACATGTGTATGTATTCAATGACATCTTATTTAATAAATGCTGTATTACTTTGGATTCAACTGAAAGCCTATGCTAGTGTTTTTTGTTTTGTTTTTTAATTTATTTATTAGTTCTCGAGCTGTAAAAGCTCGGAAAATACTGTTTTGGGCTTTGTTCATTTTTTAAATCCTTTTTTTCAGGATCTTCTAGTTGAAGTAGGACCAGGTTAAGTTGTGCCGTCTGGTGAACAACAAAAATGGGCTGTAGCAACACGCAGTGGTGGCCTCGTTGCGCAGTGGGTTAGTCGCCGGTTTCCTAGGTCAAAAGTCGCGGGTTCGACTCCCGCAAGGAGCGAACTTATGTGACTTAGGTAGAAGACTATTGAGGTCACCGATGGTTTTCTTCGGGCACTCCGGTTTTCTCACTCCCTTCAATAATGGTAATGGATGCAGTCAATCTAAAATTTCAAAAATAAAACTTCGATATTTTTTCCGTCTTTTAATAGCGGCCGACTTACCGTTACACCATGTGTTTGAGTGGTGAATGCGTGTTTGTTGTGCATGTAGGAGTGTCTGTAACCTGTGAGCGCGTATGTTGGTTACAGATCACCGCGCTTTGAGTCTTTTTAAAAAATAAGGCGCATATAGCATCCATTATTGGTAGTAGTAGTAGTAGTAGTAGTAGTAGTAGTAGTAGTAGTAGTAGTAGTAGTAGTAGTTGTTGTTGTTGTCTAATAGTATCACATTATGTATGAGGAACTCCCTACCCTCCCTCCCTCTCCCGCCCTCCCCGTCATGAAGAGCATAATCCGCCCCGGATGGTATAACTATCAGTTCAAGTCAGTTCGTCAGTATCCCATAATGAACAAATTGTGCGGGGTGGGGTGGGGTTGTGTGAGGAAGGGTGTTACGTTGAAACGCGAAGGATAGCATGTCTGAAACGCGCACGATAGATCTAATCGTTTCGATTTGCAAAGTATTCAATAATAGAGTTTATTTACCTTTGATTTGAGTTTGCGTTGTGGTTAGAAGAAGCTTTGTATAACGTTGATAATTTTCGTTAGTCGATATTATTGGAGAATTCTCTAGATTCGCGTGTTCACTGTCGATAGAAATTTCCCGATAAATGTCGATGTAAGAGAACGTTCCTGGAATGTTTAGAAAAATGTATGACGTAAATCAGTGATGACGAAGTTAGAAGCGATTGGTTAAATTGCGTCATACGAGATTGATCCAGGGTGTTCGGGAGAAGAAATAGGCTATATATGTGCCGCACTTTTTGGTGTTGTTGATAGTTGTTGATAGTGAGTTGGAAAGTAAAAAGTTGAGAGTGTAAAGGCGATTGAGCGATTGTATGCAGTTGTTGATGTGTGCTGAATAAAAGTGGAAAACTTCATACGAAGACTTTGCCTTGTTGCTGCTGAGTGAGCAGGCTGCGTGGATAAACGAATCAGTTATACCTATCAGGATTTCAAGCATCGGGGCTGAATCAGATACTGATAGAAAACACCAACAACATCGAATCGAGTGTAACAAAGGGAATTGAAAGGTCACATTGTACATAATACACAGTTTTGATGCTTGATGATGATGACGATGATGATGATGACGACGACGACGATGATGATGATGATGATGATGATGATGATGATGATGATGATGATGATGATGATGATGATGATGATGATGATGATGATGATGATGATGATGACGACGACGACGACGATGATGATTATGAAACGACTATTTTTTCGACAATGATGGATTTTAAAAAAAAAAAACTTTATGATGAAATGGCTTCGACATATACAGCCCTAACCTAACGATGACCACAACCATGATTCAAATCGGCGAGGACAACGATGACGACAATGACAATAATACACTCACCGCATCATCTTCGTCCTCTTTTTCCCAGACGGACCTGCCCATGCTTTCGGCTACGGACGCAACGGCGAAAAAAGCAAATTCTCCTGTAGTATAGCCCATGGTGTACGCTTCTATCATAATATCTCTCAGCACTTCGGGCGGGGTCAATAGCACGATTACTGTGGACCAAACAAAAAAGCTGTGAAGGATTACACAGGTAAGGGATTTTCCGTAACATTTGGAACTCTTGAGACATACACAGATGGTGGGGGAGGGGAGGGAAGGGTGAAGAGCGAAAAGAAAAGGCTTGGGGAGGCAATGATGAGAAGGGAGGTTTGCAGAGGAGAAGAATGAAGATGGAGTTGATAGAGGATGGGGAGGAGGGTATGGGTTCTATCAATTGCTGTCCCAGCTTCTTTAGAAGTGGTTATTTACGGCGGAAACAAATGAACAACAACAGCCACACATCGGTTACATCCTTCCCCCTACTGTATTCATCTGCTGCAATGACATCAAAACAATATTGTACTCACTTGTTTGTTTCTTTCTTCGTTTCTTTGTTTCTCTCTCTCTCTCTCTTTCTCTCTCGCTCTCTCTCTCTCTCTCTCTCTCTCTCTCTCTCTCTCTCTCTCATTTGCTGCAATGAAATCAAAACAATATTGCACTCACTCATTTGTTTGTATCTTTCTTCGTTTCTTTACTTCTCTCTCTCTCTCTCTCTCTCTCTCTCTCTGTCTCTCTCTCTCTGTCTCTGCCTCTATCTCATCTCTCTGTCTCTCTCTCTCTCTATCTCCTTCTCTCTCTGACGCTCTATCTCTCTCTCCCTGTCTCCTTCCTTTCCTCCCCCCACCCCCATCTCTCTCTGTGTCTCTCTCTCTATCTCCCTCTCTCTGTCTCCATCTCTCTCTATCGCCCTCTCTCTCTCCCTCTCTCTCTCTTTATCTCCCTCTCCATCCCTGCCCCTCTCTCTCTGTCTCCTTCCCTCCCTTACCCTCTCTCTATTTCCCCCCTTCTCTCTCTCTGTCTCCCTACCTCCCTCCCCCCTCTCTCTCTCCTTTGGTTGATCTGCAGAATACAAATGGCAAAAACAAATTAACTTTTTTTAAGTGTGGAAGGAGAACAACTGGTGTTTTAAAACGTCATAGCAGCTGTGTCTACTTCTGGAAGCGTCTTCTGTGGTCGCAGGGATGATGATGGGACACAGAACCCGTGATCACTAAATTATTTTTAAAAAAAAACTAGAGAGAGAGAGAGAGATGTATATATAATGAAACGAAATAAATAGCATAATATAGCATTACATAAATAAATAACTAAATAAAGCACGCAAAAAGCCCTAGAGACATAACTTACAAAATAAAATAAAATAGACCAAAATAAAATGTAACAAACATAAATTAACTTAGCCTAGAGACGCACCTCTGGTCAATGCCTTGACGCTGGACAGTGTATGCTTGTAGTCCTCGCGTCTCATCCGGGTGCTGTTGATGCTGTATCGTGTCCACGTCAGCTGACGGCTCTTGTCCTGTCAAAAATGGTTAAATCATACATCACATTACTGTAGCGGAAAGGGAGGCGACTGGTTGAGGCTTAGGAGAGAAATTGTCTACCTTGACTTTCTTGGTTAGACTGGCCTTTGGGTGGCTCCTGCTTTGCACAATCCTTTGGGTATGCCATTGGGTTACGCAGGACAAGGCGACACGACATTTGTTCTCCCAGGCTGACCATTCGCCTGCTGCTTTTGGTGGCGAGCGGGACGACATTGTCGGCAGGCATTTTATGCAGGTCGGTGGCAGCGACCTTGCAGTAGAGTGCGTGGCACTAGTAGCCGGCAACTCGGTACTCCTAACCACGCTTCACCGCCTTGCATTTTTATGTCCCTCTTTTGGGGGATACAATGAAAATAACAGCTCGGGTGGAGAAATGTTCTCAAGGTGTTGGCCGAGAGACGGGAGTCAAATACTCTGCTCGGCTACATTAGCTTGGTTTTTTATATCTCAAAGAAGATTGTCATTATCGTCAGTCCAAAGGTGTTGAAGTTTTTTATATATAACGCTTTTCCATCTCAATGCGCAGGCCGAGATAGGGATTAACTCAAGCCGCCCAAAGCGCTAAATTGCCGCTTGATGCGCACCTTCTAACATCACAGACAATTAAGCGATCCTGATCGACTGAGAAGTAGAGGTAAAACGTATGCCTGTTTGCTTTTCTCCTTGTATGACCAAGTTTACTTCGTGTCGGTGTCCAGAGGTGTTTACTGTACTGGAAAAGCAAAACACAGTAGTGGTTGTAATGATATGGCTCCT
>CM072512.1:75284072-75509072 GCA_036898135.1 Oncomelania hupensis | reverse complement strand
TGCATGCCCTTTTGCTCACACAGGTCAACTCCGACACGCTCAAAAGGACGTGACGGCAATGATGACGGCATCATTGGCTCACTCAGTTGTGATGGTCGTCTCTCCAGGCAAAATTTGCATCGTCCTATCATATCTTTGATGTGCTTACTCATGCCTGGCCACCACATAGCTTGATTAGCGCGTTCCCGGCATTTAGTAATGCCTAAATGTCCAGCATGAATGCGTTCCAGCATCTCAGTTCTCATGGAGAAAGGTATGACAATTCTGTCACCCCGAAGCAAAAGTCCGTCACACACGCTCAGTTCGCCCTTGATGTGGAACAACTCTCTGGCCGCCAGCCACACATCTTGTTTGTAGGTCGGCCAGACATTTATTGTGTAGTCCAAGGCTGTCTTCAAGGTGATGTCTTTCTGCGTCTCCGCACGAATTGTCCTCAACTGTGCGTCTGTATGTGGCCACGTGGATGTGATCTCATTGACATAGGCCTCAACATCATCTTGCAAAAGACTGCTAGTATGTGTACTCTGTGTCAGTGGACTGCGGGACAAGGTATCTGGAACAACCATGTCTTTGCCTGGAACGTACTCAGCTCTGACGTTGTAGCGCATCAACCTCATCAAAAGACGTTGACATCTTAGTGGAGTCTCCTGGAGATCTTTGGAGTTCACCAGCGAGATCAAAGGTCTGTGATCTGTCTGAGCTGTGAAAGTCTCCAGACCTACCAAGTAGCGGTCAAACTTCTCACATGCCCAGACCATGGCTAAGCACTCTTTTTCAATCTGTGCGTAGCCCTTCTCTGCAGGCGTCAGTGAACGAGAACAGTAGGCTACAGGCTTCAGCTCTCCGTTGTGATCTTGGAGAAGGACACCGCCTAAGCCGTAGCTACTAGCATCAGCGCTGACCACTGTCCGTTTCTTGACATCGTAGTAGGCCAAAGTCAGTGGATCCTCAAGCATGTCTTTCACTTTGTTTGCTGCCGCCGCTTGCTGAGGTCCCCATGTCCACACAGCGTCATTGCGGAGCAGGTCATTCAATGGCCTCAGCACCACTGACAGGTTTGGAAGAAATCTGCCCAAATAGTTCACCATACCGAGCCATCGTCTGAGCTCAGAAACATCTCGGGGATCTTCCATCTTTCGAATGGCATCCATCTTTGATGGATCAGGCCGGACACCAGCTTTGCTGAAGACATGCCCAAGGAAGTTGATTTCTTCCTTGTGGAATTCACATTTCTCCTTGTTAAGCTTGAGCCCAACACAGTTGAGACGGTTGACCACTTGATTCAGACGCTTGTCATGCACGTCCACGCTGTCTGCATGAATCATCACATCGTCCATGAAACATTCAACCCCTTCAATGTCCCCCAGAATCGCCATCATGGTTCTTTGGAACACCTCAGGAGCGAGCGAAATTCCAAATGGCAATCGTCTGAAGTAGTATCTGCCGAAAGGAGTCATGAATGTTGTCAGCTTGGCGGTTTCATCGTCAAGTGGAAGTTGCCAGAAACCTGATTTAGCATCAAGTTTCGAGAACACCGACGAACCTTTCATCTTGTGCATCACTTCCTCAAGGGTGGGTAACATGTAACGCTCTCTTTTCACAGCTCTGTTGAGTTTCTTGAGGTCCACACAGATTCGCACCCCACCTCCTTTCTTCATTACTGGAAGCATTGGTGCACACCAGTCAGTTGGTTCTGTAATGCGGACAATCACACCGTTCTTTTCCATACGATGAAGCTCGTCTTGAACTTGCGGCAGTAGTGGAAGTGCAACTCGTCTAGCAGTAGAGATACTGTAGGGTACTGCGTCAGCTCTCAGACGGATCTTGATCGGTTCACAGCGCACTGGCTCGCCAATGTCACCAAATGCAAGATCAAGATTGGCGACGTCATCAAGTCTCATGACTAAGCCTAGGCGCATAGCAGCATCGCGGCTAAGGAGACAATCACAATTAGCACTGATGACGTAGACTTTGAAGGACACTCTTTCGTCAGCATTCTTTTCCACTTGTGCTGTGAAGGTACCAAGATAAGGAATGAAACCCCCGGGACTATTGAGTATGGCATTGGACTGTCGCAGCCTAGGTTTCGGCTTCATGTTGGTATACACCGTTTCTGGGATGATAGAAACATCAGCACCCGTATCGATTTTGAAATCGATGTCAATTGTATTCAGGGTAAGCTTGACACGCCAAGGAGGTTCTTCACCATCATGGATATTTCCAACAAAGTACTCACGTAATTCTTCAGTATCACGTTCAGGCTGATGCATACTGACTTCTCTGACATCTCTATTCTTTGAACGGCAAACTCGAGCAAAGTGATTTAGCTTTCCACATGCTCTGCAATTTTCACCCTTGGCTGGGCATGCAGCATCGCGACCATGACGACGTCCACAATTACCACAACGTTTGCGAGCTGTATCACAAGTGTTAGATTTAGGAACAGCTGCCCTCTCAGCATGAGCCTGGCGCCGGTTGGTAGCAGTACGGCGACCAACTGCATCAACTTCAGTAGCTCCATTCGGGTTCCGCTGCACAGTCAGGTGATGTTTGACCAGTTCATACTGTTTTGCCTGCTGTACCACATCCCTCAAGGAAAGTGTACCTTGAAGCTGTAACTTTTCAGAAAGTTCACGATCGGAAACACCTAGCACAAGTCTGTCACGGATAGACCCTTCCCGGTCAGGGAAGTCCGTGTTGTCTGAGAGTTCATAGAGTTTGCGGACGTATGTTTCTATGTTCTCCCCTGGCAGTTGACCTCTGGCATAGAAAATCGCACGTTCATGAAGGACATTGACCCGAGGCACAAAATGTTCATCAAATCTGGCAAGAACATCGGCCAGAGTCGGATTTTCACCAAGGTCAGTGAAGGTTGAATAGATTCTGTCGGCCTCTGGTCCCATAGCATATATCAAACTGCTTATTTGCACGGTTGGGTCTTCTTTGAACAATTTCGCCGCAACAACGTAACGGGTAAACCGTTGTTTCCAAGTTGGCCAGCTTGAAGGATTCGCGAAATCCAATTCCTCCGGTGGACGGAACGCCATTATGGTTCAACTGGAGTGTCAAACAAGGCCACACAGTTCAAAGTGAATGAACCGCTGCCACCATCTATCGTTCTTTATAGAAGAACGAACTAATAAAAGAAATAAACACAAGAGCTAAACCAACACTGTGGTTTTGTCCGTCGTCCATTTATTGACGTCATTTCATAACAATGACGTAAGTCATGATAACACGCAGTAATAATATCGTCACATATCTCATGTAGATTTGGACTACTGTGGTCCGTTTTACAGTTTCTGAAGAGTTGGACTACTGTGGTCCTGTTTTGATCAGGTTAAGTGCACCTTGGCGTGTTCACTTAACTGCTAGATGGTGTGTGCGAAGTCCTTCTGTGAGGTAGCTTCTGGTCCACCTTTGTCGTTGTGTAGTTGGGTTCCCTTGCCACGCTGTGGGGTCTGACAGGGTGGTTTTCCGGGTAGCTCTTTCCGTCTTGTGCGGTAGAGGATACTCCGCCAACTTCTTTCTGTGGAGTGGGGTTCACAGGATAGCTCGGGATAGCTCGCCTGCTCGTCTGTAATATAAGAGACGAAATTCTGCACAACCCTGAATAATCGGTTTGTGCAGAGCGTCTCACTGAAAGCCAAATAGCCCTCAGTGATAGCTCCACATCTCTATACATAAGCGACGAACATTCTGCTACTTCCGGGGTCCACTGGAATCTCAACTCTAAATTCCTATACATACATAAATATCAATCGTGTCTAACTATACACATACAGAATTAATAATATTATAAACATTCAGTGGTACAGTCACTGGTCTGCAAACATACATATAAGTTAAACAACAGTGGTTCCGTACGGGATACAACATGGCGGCGCAACCGGTCGTGTTTCACCACGGGTTCGGCCTTTCCACATGGTCACGCAAATTCGGATTAACAATTCACATTTATGCATAGCAAATTCTTCAAACATAATTTCAACAATAATATAAATATATCACGATGAAACAGAAGGGTGTTCATTTACCTGTTTGACAAGTTCAGGCCCGTTGTGACTTGATAGAATTCTAAGATTCTAAGTCCTGCTTCCTGGTCTAAGTGTGGAGAGATTTCTCTGCCAGCTTTCTAGCTGTTAACACTTCGGTGTATTCCTCCCAACTGACCAAAGCTGTGTTAGGCTCGGACCCAGTCAAACTGGCTCGAACCGCTTTGCCTAAGCTCTCATAGGGTAAAATATTTACGACTCTCGCACACAGTGCTGATTAACTACGCAGCGTGGGTCGGGCTCGCGGTGTGTACTTTTATTGCTGCTGTGTTATATACTGACTCTCTACTGTTACAAAAACTACACAAGGCTGAATAGTCAATGAGCAGAGTTAAAACTAGCCAGTTCATGACAGTAGTAGTAGTTGTTGTTGTTGTTGTTGTTGTTGCTGTTGTTGTTGTTGTTGTTGTTGTATGACGACGCGTCGACGGACGACGACCACAGCTCGACCCTGACAAAGCGACAACGCCGACGACGATGACAGCTACAACAAAAACAACAAAGCGGTCTACAACGACCAAAACACTGACCTGCAGAATAGCGTCAAAGCTGATGCCCACCAGGTCGTGGAATTGGGAGGCCTCGTCGTTGAGGACGACCATGTTTGTCCAGTTGTACGCCCGCATTAGGAGGAGGATCATTTCCACAAACTGCCCTTGCATGAAGCGAGACGTTCTGGTCAAGCGTTTGAAGACGTTTTTGTCTCCGATATTCTCAGTATTTCCTACTGGGGTGATGATAGGGAGGTTCCAAGAGTTGGCTAAATGACCCACGATCTCCACTGCTTTGGAACAGCCTGCAAAGGATGAAATAATAAAATAATAAAATAAAGTTACTTACAACTTAATGACATTTTATTGTTCGTTTTCCGTTCAGTTTAATGATCTCTTTTGAATTTTTCTGGGATTTGTTTTTCATCTCTGGTTTCTTATTTTTCACTTTCAATTTAAAACGCTCAGGTGCATCAGTTCCTGTTCAATTCTACACCTTCTCCTACTTCTCTGCTTCTTCATCTTCTTCTTCTTCTTCTTCTTCTTCTTCTTCTTCTTCTTCTTCTTCTTCTTCTTCTTCTTCTTCTTCACAACTTTCGAACAACATACAGAAATGCATTCTTTTGTGTTAAATAATTCCTTCGCATTCCTTCTTCTCCTCCTCCTCATTTTTATCTTCTTCTTCTTCTTCCCCGCCATCGTTGCTAATTAGTAGAGCCTTCGCCTGTCACATCGATGACCCAGGTTCGAATCCCGTTGTGGATTAAAATAAAAATGGCTATTTTTCAATGCCCATCTTAGCAGTATAATTGCTCTGGTGATTCAGTGTTGATTTAGGGTCCGACCCCTCTTCCCTAGGATTTGTATCCCGGTCTGCCCAATAGACAATGGTGAGTGTAGACGTTAAACTTCAATGTTCTTTCATTCTTCTCCTACTCCTTCTTAACCATCTCTTTAGTTCTTTGGCAATAATACTGTATAAGTTCTGTTGTGCAGTTTCTGGTCTCTTTTTTATACTCGTCCACTCACACACACAAACACACACAAATACACAACCACACGCACACGCACACACATACACACACATAAGCATAGATCTACAAACACAAATGCACTCTCACATACACACACGCACACACACACGCACGCACCCACACATACACACGCATCACACACGCACACAGAAAGAAAGAGGCCGTGCCTACACGATTTATTCATTGGGTCCATTCTTTCTATTGCCGATAATACTGATAACGCGCGGAAGGGAAGTCAGTATAATTCGAGCTAGTGAAACCTGGTTCTCTATGATCTCTGATACTCAGTGTGGAAAATCTAGTCTCTAGCCATTTCTTAGAGGGGACATTTACGACATTTTTCAAGAGGTTAAAATAAAAATAAAAACCATGTCAGTATTCATGAAAACCATAGTACTCCATAGACTGCGCCCAAAATGGAAGAAGAATACAGTAAAGAAAGTTAGCACATAAACGCTAACACGAAACTGAGAGAATAAAAAATACACGGGGCATCAACGGAGTTGAGGAAAACCGCAATAGCAAAGCTGAAGTATTCCCGAGCAACACCAAACATTCGTGAAACACACCAATATTTTAATGTTTTGTTTGTGTTTCACGTGTGACCAATGTCTGAAACATTCGTTGTGTGATTGTTTTAAAAATGTTTGGTGTCTGCAGATATTTACTTTTCTGCATGCGTTGTTAAAACACTTTTGAAACAAAGTTTCTAAACAATGTTGTCGAAAACAGGCTAGCAAGAATTGTTGCTCATGTGACTTCGACCTAGTAGAAAACTGGACCACGATAATGAGTACGCGTGGCCTGCTGGCGCAGTTGGGTAAGCACCGGTCCCCTATGCCGAAGTTCGAGGGTTCGATTCCTGCAGGGGACGACCTCGTGGTGACTTAGATACGAGACTTTTCAGGTCACCGAGAGGATTCTCCGGGTACTCTGGTTTTCTTCCTCCCTTCAATAATTTTATTGATTGAAGTCTGTCTCCATTTCCTTTCCGTCTTCCAATAGCGATTTGCTCCACATGTCTGAGTGATGAATGTGTTTGTTACGTATGTAGGAGGGTCTGTAACCTGTGAGCGTGTATGTTGGTTATAGATCGCCCCGCTGTGAGTCTTATATAAGAAAAGGTACTTATTGTAGCAGCAGCAGCAGCAGTAGCAGTAGTAGTAGTAGTAGTAGTAGTAGTAGTAGTAGTAGTAGTAGTAGTAGTAGTAGTAGTAGTAGAATGAGAACGTCACTAAGATGACGCAGAGTATCTGTTATGCTGACAACAATAACATCCGTGTGACATAATCTATATATATATATATAAATTGCTTAGCCGGAAGTCCTTCTTCGCCTCTACTATAAGGTTTGTCTGGTATGGACGCTGATCTGGGCAGGTGCTGGGCGCTGCGGATCGGCCTGCTGTGTGCTCAAAACCAGCGAAATCGTTATAGCCGACATTTTCTTACCGAACGTTTAACCGTTTCTGAGATAAATAAATAAACAAAATGTCCACAAACTGCAATAGCCTCATTCCGCGCGCTTCCATTAAAAATCAAATTGAGGTTTCAGCATGTTTTCCCATATAGACCAAAAAATTAATGGTCTTTCTAGGAAGCCTTGGTAGCTTACTTAGTAAAACATTCGCCTACCGTGCAGGGCGACCCATGTTCAAATCTCACGCGGGCCATATTTTTTTTATGTTTTTTTTTACATTACAATATGGATATTTTTCTTTTTAATTTAGGCTTTTTACCTTTAATTTATTATTATTATTATTATTATTATTATTATTATTATTATTATTATTATTATTATTATTATTATTATTATTATTATTTATAAACTAATAATAATAATAATAATAATAATAATAATAATAATAATAATTTATTATATTTATTATTATTATTATTATTATTATTATTATTATTATTATTATTATTATTATTATTATTATTATTATTATTATATCTATATCAAATTTTCTTTTAAAACCTTGGTGTTTTTTTTATGTTTTCTATTTGTATTATTCTATATTCAATAGTAGTAGTAGTAGTAGTAGTAGTAGTAGTAGTAGTAGTAGTAGTAGTAGTACCAAGGATCGGGATGGGGTGGTACGTGTAGGTAAAAGGGGGCTACGGGTAGGTTTAAAGGGGCATGGGTAGGCATAGCGGGGATACGGGTATATATAAGGGGGTATGGTGATGGTCGATTCCTTTCATCCATACCTGCGAAACGATCACACTGGGGAAGTATCAAGGAGGGTACAGGTAGGTTACAAGGGGGGTACGGAAGGTATCAAGGGGGTATGGGGAGGTATCAAGTGGGTTCGGGGAGGTATCAAGGGGGTATGGTGAGGCATCATGGGGGGGGGACGGGGAGATATCAGGGGGGGGGGATATGGGGAGGTATCGACGGGGATATGGGGAGGTATCATCGTCCAAATGAAACTCGCAGACAACAGTTGTCTCTCTGTCTACATTTTAAACAGCAACCTACCCTGGCTTGCCAGGGTACAAAACCACTAGTCTTTTATAGATGCAATACTGCGGTACGTAGGTTGGGGTGGGATGCTCAAGGGAATTATAAAACAGAAAAAGAAAGCAAACCGAAAACAAATACACGATGTCATTAAGAGCACACAGCAGAGCTTCATCGTCTTGTGATGTTGACTCGAATTCAGGATAATGCACGAATACAAAGAGTCCAAAGATCTGACAACAAAGGCTGGCCGCACAAACGGAGAACGATAAATACTGCAGTTATTGGAAAGAGTAGCTCAAGCAAACATGAAATCTAGTACACAGCAGCAACGTTTTCTTTTTTAATGAGGACTTTTGGAAGACTTTTCTTCTTGTTCCTTCTGTTTGTCTTTCTTTCTTTCTTTCTTTCTTTCTTTCTTTCTTTCTTTCTTTTTCCTTTCTTTCTTTCTTCATTTCCTTTTTCTTGCTTTACTATTATATATTATTATTATTGTTTTCTTTATTGTTTTCTTTTCTTATTGTGTATTTTATTTCCTTTTTTAAATTGTATAGGACGGGTAGAAGGGAGGGAAAGTGTAAAATAGGTGAGCGTAAGCGCGTGCCTGTACGTGTGTGTCTGTCAGAGCGCGCGCTCGTGCGAATAGATGTTATTATAATCATCGTGTTCTATAAGTAAGATTGCACCAGAATCTCTGTGAACACATACCGGATTCTGGAATATATTTACGTAATGCGTTTTTTTTTTTTTTTACCCCAATTTCAACTTCCTACACTTATAACGTCCCTAAAGGGCATGCTCCACAGTGAGCAATTGGCTGATTTGTTTATATTTCGGATTATGTAATTGTCCAGGCCAAAAGGAGAACAAAGTGGAGGCAAATTTAGGGCCGATCGAAAAGGATCAAAGCGCCAAGGTAAACATTATGCAAAAGTTGAGGCAATAAAGTCTGTGAAGCACGCGACAATGATGCCTAACTACAGATTTCAGAACGCTTTGAACGGAACAATGAGCGTAGACTTATTTCAACAAACGCCCTTAGTGGCTTTTTTTGTGGGGGAGGGGGGTGGGGGGGGGGAAAGCAGCTTTGGATCTGTTTAAGCTCATGTAATCCCAACAAATAAATATTCAGAATAATTACAGGGTGATACCAGTGGCACAACATCATTGATGCAGCACGCATGTCAGGTATTGGGGTCTTAACTGCAATGTATCCAGGTTTCTACAATGATGTAAGTCTAGAATATTTGTAATATTTCAAGCATTGTAGTCTAATTATGCAGCTTTGTAATAGGTACAATGGAACGGTGTTTCCGCAACCTTTTGGTCGCTGGGCAGAGATGCGTTCGAGGTTTCTCTTTTCTCTGGACCCGCTTCTCCTCTCCCTCGCTAGTTTACCTTCCCCAGTTGTAAACAGAGCCAGGTACCCACATTCACAGCTGGGTGGACTGGAGTTGTGTTGCGGGTTTGTTTCATTATTTACGTCGCTCGATAGTTGCCTTCCAAGTACTAACCAGTCCCGACGCTGCTTCACGGAACATCTAGCGTGATACCCAGGCCACTGTGCTACTGCACCACTTATAATAGACTCAGACACAAAAAGCGTTTGGCTTGTAATCGAAGATTCCTGTATTGTTGTGCTGTGTGAAAAGAAATTGTGTTTTTTTCTTTCTTTCTTTTTTTTTGGTAGCACCCATCGGGAGTTATGTCACAGCCCATCTATAACGTATTTATAAGAAAAATACTCTTATCTTGCACATATTAATTTTTGTTGGGGGTAATTCCAACCTTAAAAAAAATAATTTATTGTATGAGATTCATTTTGTTACGCATGAAATCTTACAAAAACTTCTACGCAAGTATGTATTTATTTCAATATTTATACTGCCAGGGCCCTACACAAAGTAGAATGGCCATTTAGGCAGTGAAATGGCCACAAGGCTCACATTGTAAAACAATTTTTAAAAGATAAATAAAATTTAACACCCACTCACACACACTAATAAACCCACACCCACACAGTATACATACTACCCAAAGAATCAAGAACAATTAAAGTATGGCGAAAAATTACTACGCAAGTGAAATGATTTTGGAGAACATTGCCGGTGTTTAGGGGCTTTACGCATGTGCACTGTTGTTGGTCAAATTTGAATTATGTAACCCTCATGACATATTACTACATATTACATATTGAGAGTAGCTGGACAAAGAGATTGGTGATATTTTTGTCAGGAACGGTAAGCCCGGTGACTTGAGAGAAAATGGGAGAGATGAGTACGTAGGGGCGGATAGCATAGTTCCAAATGTGAAGCAACATCCCGTTAATATCCTATTGTAGGCCAAACAATGCTAATACTATCATATTATCTTATCCTATCCTATCCTATCCTATCCAATCCCGTAACTCGAAGGTCGCAGGGGCTTTACAGATGATCGTTTAACCTGCGTACTTGTTCTGAACCAGTTTCCGATGGCGCTGTAGTGGAGGACTGCACTGGTAGCCTTGTCATACAGGTTTTTGATGACTTCAATAATTTTAGGGCTGACGTTGTACACTCTCATGGTTGCCCACAGAGCTGCATGCCAGATTCGGTCAAACGCTTTCTTGAAGTCTACAAACACATGATATAGATGTTGTAATTTGTTGGTGCTGTAGGTATTTCTCGCAGATTATTCTGAGGTTGAAAATCTGTTCAGTGGTACTTCGCGTTGCCCTGCCCTGAATCCTGCTTGTTCTTCAGCTATGGTTTGTTCAACTTTTCAGTATTATTTTCAGGAGGACCTTGCTGGGGTGGCTGATGAGGTTGATGGTGCGGTAATTTCCATACTCCTGAAGGTTACCTTTTTTGGGAAGAGTGCTGACAAGCGACTGGATCCATGGTATACGCCACTCCGCATTCTGCCAGATCTTGTTACAAATAATGGCGAGGGCGTCAATCATCGATTCTCCGCTTGAAGCAATTCCGCGGCTATGTTGTCCACTCCCGCTGACTTCCCTTTCTTCAGCGATTGCACTGCTGACTCAACTTCTTCTCGGAGAAATGAGAGGATTTCTTCTTCTTCTCTGTTCTCGGGACATGCTAGAACTGATGGGTCTCCGTTTGGTGTATGGTCAGAGCAGTACTCTGTCCATCTATCCAAGTTTTGTTGTTCTTATGTAAGCTGTGTATCGTGGAGACCTTGGGCTGTTTAACCCTTGTCAGCCGCTTCACAGTCTGGTAGGCCTTCTTGCTGTTGTTCTTTTTCAGACTGTTCTCTATTTCCTGGCATTGATCTTCTATCCAGTTCTCCTTTGCTGTGCACATGCCTTTTCGGATGTCATTGTTGATTTTTTTGGTAGGCATCAACTCCCTGTGAGGTGTTTGTTTTTTCTTTTTCATCTCTCTTCGACTTTCACACAGATTCAAAAGTTCAGGTGTGATCTACTGTTTCTTCTTTGGCAGTGCTTGCCAAGGATCTCAGTGGCGGCATCTATCACAGATAAGTTGAAGACGGTGGTCATGGTGTGGACATCTACTTCACCAGCTCCCAAAATGGGCAATGATGCAAATTTCCCTCCAAATGTGGCTTGAAATATTTCTGCCACGTCCGGGTCTTGCCGATTGTCCAGGTCGAACTGCAGTCTAGTGCAATTTGCTTTGTTTACTCTCTTAAAGTGGAGACGGAAGGACGTTATCACGAGATCGTGGTAACTTCCGATGCCTGCTCCTGGAAACGTTCGTGTCCTGCCAATGTTGATGCTTAATCTGAAGCGTGTCTTGACCTTGATGTCGCCGATTTGGTTGTGATGCTCCCCGCCGGGATTGTGCCCATGTCCATCGTCTGGATTTTTGTGGAGACCAAGCGTGTTTGCCAGTATCAGATTGTTGTATCTGGCAAACTCCAAGAGTCTCAGACCTCTGTCATTTGTCTCGTTGTTGCAATAGGGTCCACATGTGTCTCCCCAGTTGTGGTGCTCATCTTGGCCAACCTTGTCAAGTCAAGTCAAATAATTTTATTGCCAAGATAAAACACAAGGAATATGTCTCAGAATCGAGATAACACGCACGCACGCACACACACAGACACACACACACACACACGTACGTGTGTAGCATGCGAAGACAGGCAGTGGGCCACAGAAATACAGTTCAAGTGACTATGTTACTATACAAAGTTTCAGAAATTAAACAAGCTTTTCCTTAAAACGCACATCTATAATAGGCCAGAACACAAAAGCTTTCGCGCACACACTCACGCACACACACACACACGCACGCCCACACACCCATACACACACACAGTTCGCACACGAGCCAACACACTGCAAGCACGACAGACAGAACCACACCCCTGACCCACCGCGAAAACCGTATGCAGAGGTTGAGGTCGAGGGGTCAAGGCCAAAGGTCGCTCAGTCCATGGCTAGAAGTACACACAAACACACATATAGCATGCAGTGTAGTTCGATGTAAAACAGAAGAATTGGTTCTGTGCGAGGTATAGACTTTAAAAACTGTGAAACTGAAAATAAAAAGGATTATTTGAATTGGTATTCCAGTCGCCTTGCACTATGACTATATCCTTCTTCGGCACTTGGTCAAGGACATGTCTTGTCTTGCCGTGTACGCCCACAATCAATCGTGTTGATCATTATGGCATTTGAGAGGAAGATTTTGTACGCATGTCAAGTACGGATACGGAGCTAATAACATTTAAATCGTGTCGCTACATAGGAAATGTGAGTGAAGGGGGGAAATGCTGGGTAAGGAGATGGCTGGGGGGGGGGATGGCGGGTGGTGTGCAGGAGGGTAGGGGGGGGGGGGGAACTGGAGGGCTTTACTGGGAGACTCCCGACACCAAGGTGTCAGCATCCTGTAGATACATCCTGTAGATATTCATAGAGATCCTCGACTTTGCTGTCGTCATAGTCTGATGTTGGGGCATAGGCTTGGATGATAGTGATGTTAAAAGGGATTGCTCTCAGATGGATGGTAATGAGTCTACTGGAGACTGGGCGGCAACCCATGACAGTGGCTAGAATGTCTCTGTGGACCAAAAATTCTACGCCGTATTCGCGCCTGTCTTCTCTCCCTCTGAAATAATGCGTGTGGCCTTTGTCGGTCTTGTTTCACCTAGGCCTTTCCAGCGCAGTTCGCTAATGCCTAAAATGTTCCATCGGTAGTGGTCCAGATCGTGGGCCAGTTCTTCTAATTTTCCTTCTGCAGTTAGGGTCCTGACATTCCAGATTCCTAGGACGATTGTGTCTCTCGTGCGGATCTTGCATAGTGTCCATCAGTAGCCGGGCCACGACCGATCCGGTATGAAATGAGTGGTTCTTTTCATCATGTGGTGTGTCTTGGGCAAAAAATACCTGGCAGGGCCCAACCCTCTCCAGGCGGCCACAGCCGAAATCCACGAATACAGTGTGGCTCGCCTTGGCCCCGAGCACGTGGTCGTTGAATCTGTAGTAACGTGAGTTTCTTCAGCCCTGGCCGGTGACTTCTGTTAGTCGCCTTTTACGACATGCCGGGAAACGTTGGGTCTATTCTATTCAGTGCCCGCACCCACAGGGCACGTATCATATTAAAAATAATAATATCCGATGTCATTTCAAAACAAAGCTAATTGAAAAAAATCGGTCGGGAGTGGATGGGGGGAGGGGGACGGTTTTAGGGATCAGTATTCTTTTTAAAAGAAGAAGAAGAAGAAGAAGAAGAAGAAGAAGAAGAAGAAGAAGAAGAAGAAGAAAATATAGCTCTCTTGTGATCTCCACTATTTTAAGTTAATAAGATACCAAGATTTCTTGTTCTAGTTTAAAGGTTAAGACATGATTTATTAGAAAACGTAAACATATTAATGTCTTGGTTTGTAACTCGGGAATTAAATGGCACTGTATTAAAAGGAAATCGGTCGTATTTCATTCTGGAAAAAGAAATGCGACAAAATCAAAAGTAAGCAACCCGCGCACATACACACACAGGCACACGCACACACACACACACACACACATTATTATTATTATCAGTTGTGTGGTTTTTTTGACAATTTTTTTCCTTTGTAATATTAGTTTGATTATATTTATTTTATGTTACTGTAACATTTTGTTTAAATGTTCTTTCCTTTCCCCCATCCAAGTAGCAAATATCCTTCTATCCCCATCTTCCTTTTATTCTTTTAGTCTTAAATCTCTTCGGTGAATAGGCGTTAAAATTAAATGAAATAAACAACAAAAATCGCACTCACATGTATTCTCTCTCTCACACACAAACACACATGTACTCACGCACACACATATCCAAATACACAAACTTTGTAACCAGATTTCTGCAGATTCTGGGAACTTGTAAATTCCACCTTCCTCCAAGAATTTTTATTCTTTTAGATCATGGGTAGCCCAAATCAGATATAAGAAATTCCATCCATAGGCAGCAGCATCAACACAATCGTCCTCGTCGTCATCATCATCGATGCATCATGAACATCATCATTATCATCATCATCGACATCATTATCATGATCATCACAATCATCATCATCATCCTAATCATTATCATCATCATCATCATCGTCACCGTGTGTTTTTTTAAAGTATTTTGAGAATATTTTTAATAATTGGGTTGCTATCTCAGGAAAAAGTGACAGCCGCAGCGAAGCGTCAACCAGCACAAGACGGACTAAGACCCAACAGCATCATCTAATTCTAATCTTCATCTTTACCCAAAAACATTGTTTGCACTGATACAACTGATAACCGCAAAACACGATGTGGCCAATGCTTGTAATGAGTTTCATGTCTGGAGGCACTGTAGGTTTGAACCTGCAACTTCCAGAAACAAATTAAAGCTCTTCACACTGTACCAACTTAGCTATTCCACACCTTTCATACGCACGGGAATGACAATAAATATAAGATTCAAAAACGGAACAATAACCCTGTGTTCCCAATGTAGATTTCCTTTTATAGTAGCTTACATGATCATCCAGCGTTCGGAAACGCAAACTTTCTATACAATAATTATTACGTTTCATTGCGACCATTTTCTGTGTACAAAAAGCTTTCAACCGACAGTGTTCTTGCATTTATCTAATTAAGCAATGATATCTCCAATAATTATAATTGTCGTTTCCCAATTTGCCTGTTAGATCTTCCTGTGATTGCTTGCATCCTAGAATCGTCCCCTATACGCTTATGTGTCCGGGGACGTTAATCTAATTAGCTAACTAACTTGCATCCTCCATTACCCTTTAATTTTGCTCTGAAATAGATTAGCACGCCTAAAGGAAGAGCTTGAGATCCCTTTCATTATAGCTATCACTGCTTAATTCAGGCTGATTGGAAAGTTTATAATCATTCGTTTAAAGCTTATTGCTTTCAGATTATTCAATATGATATATATTTAGTCAACAGATAAATGTTATGAATGAATGATTTCCAACTAATGAGAAAGCGTGCTGCGCAGTAAACGGATCTAGTCTTTTCGTCTTAAAACGGTCAGGGTATATCAAAAGATGTTTGTTTCATTTTTGTGTGAAAAGGAGTTTACGTGGAAAATTGCACGGTTTTCACATTAAAATATATTTTGTCATATTAAAATATAAAATAATGGTAAACGTTCAAAACAACCGCTAAACTGTGAATTTTAGACGTCTTCTTTGTTGCATAAACAAGCACTTGTGGCTACTATTAATACACAATTTCACAGCGGTGGTATGTTTAGGATCAACCTGTTAATAGGCACATAAACAATACTTTTTATTTCTGTGAGTTTAATAAGAACTAGCAGTTATTACCCGTCCAAATAAATTTTTGATGACCCAATTGCTGGGCCTGATGTTATATGCCCGTTTCAAAAATTTTCCTGGAAGTGACTTTTTTTGTGCATTCTGCAGCATTTTGTCATTTTATGTTTGTTTTTAATCTGAAGAAGAGCAAAGCACGAAAATTCATTTGTCTTGTATTGTTGTATAATTAAAAGTATCTATTATATTTTGTTGTTGTGTTGCTGATTTTATGCCCGTTATAGGTTATCTTTGGGTGTCCAAGCTGTCAGCCACTGAGTGAAGTCAAATTTATTTGAGACTATAATGTTCCATTGTAGCCTACATAGTGTATAGTTTATGTTGTGGTGTTGGTACAATAACTACATGTAGGAAATAATCAATTGCCTGAAAGGGGAAGAAATTGTAAACACAACAGGAACTGCTAAGTATTTTGAAAGTAAAATACAATTATATGTTTATCTTTAATCTATGTCTCTTTTTAGTGATTCACCACTGACAGTGCACTTCAGCCTTCCACTTCCAGAATCATAAACACAACTAAGATATACAGTATATCAAAGATACTTTTAATTAACATTAGCTCGAAAATTAATTCACATTGTATAAAAGTATCTTTGATATAATAATCTTTGTTGTGTTTATGATTCTGGAAGTGGAAGGCTGAAGTACACTGTCAGTGGTGAATCACTAAAAAGAGACATAGATTAAAAATAAACTTATAATTGTAATAAAACACAATAATCATTTATTTGAGGAGAACAGCATTACTGATTTATTGCACATGCATGTGATTAAAACAATAAGGCAATGCTATCACTGCATGCACAGAACTTTTTTCCTTATAATACATACCAATGAAATACCAAATTGAGGCAATCATTAAAAAAAAGCACCAAGCCATGTAAATGTAAATATGGACCTTTAGTCCCTACAGATATTTATTTGGGAACAATTCAGTTTTAATTTAGATTCTAAATATTTATTTTTAATGTAAAGTTTGCTCTTAATTTAATATTTTTTTCTGATGAATCGAATGACAATTAATTATGCTATGAAATTTACAATAAAACTATAATGTTATTTTCTAAATGTTTATTTTGTAAACAGACCTACCTATACCTAATTTTTTTTTTAAAAGCATAAGATGTTAAGTGTTCTAAGAAGTACACGCATCATGGATAAATGGAAAAATAAAAAGAATATGAAGCAGTTATTAATACCCGTGCTATGATTTTAATTTTATTTATACATTTTTTTTTTTTTTTTAGCATTTTACTTGCACCTCGTTTTGTTTTTTAGTTGCCTCTGTTCCGCTCTTTTTCTTTATTATCTATATCTCTCTTATATCTCTCTCGCTCTGTATTATTAAATTTTATTTAAAAAAAAAAAAAAAAAAAGGACCAATCGAGATTCGATCCCGGGTCTCCTTATTGACCGTCAAACGCCTTATCCATTGAACCACGGGATGCTATAATTCTCTAACTGATTTTAGGTCCCATATCATAAAACATGTTGAACCCCTCGATTTTATTAGTGTTATAAACTTGAAACTGGATTAAACAACAATATAGCGAACGCCGATCGATTAAAAGCGATTTGGAATAAAATACGAAATCCTTGGTAGAAATGGTATGCGGAATACGGCAGGACTAAGGACAAAAAAGATTGGTTCTAAAAATACCGTCTCACACATGAGTTTTTACAGTGCTTTTGGAAGCAGTAAAATGCAAACTAAAGCCGTTTTGCGATCGAAAAGAATGTTAAGTTTCGTTGTATCGGCAGCGGGTGATCGAGCGCCGAATGGCAAAACTCGCGTGGAAGCAATTATATGGACAGTTCAGCTGTAATCTGTAAAACTTGGAGCCAAGTGAAGCTCGAAATTAACTTCACAACAAAGCCGCTGGTTGGCTAAAACGGCCCCTCGTGATCTGAAAAGGCTGCTCGATTAATATATAATAGATTTGCGACGTTGACATATGTGATCTTTATGCCAGCGTTTAAGAAGTAGTTGTAGTAGTAGTAGTAGTAGAAGAAGAAGAAGAAGAAGAAGAAGAAGAAGAAGAAGAAGAAGAAGATGATGATGATGATGATGATGATGATGATGATGATGATGATGATGATGATGATGATGATGACGATGATGATGATGATGATGATGATGACGACGAGGATGATGATGATGATGATGATGATGATGATGATGATGATGATGATGATGATGATGATGATGATGATGATGATGATGATGATGATGAAGGAATACGCAGCCATTTTCTCATATAGACCTACAGTGCACAAAGTTCAAAGACCAAAGCGAGTTTCGCGCAGAGCAAAATATTGATGGATATAAGAATTAATTTTAACTAAGGCTGTTACTTTGATTTTCTCACATTAAAGCTGATAGTGGTAGGTCTTGCTTAGACAGTGCACAACGGTGATAAAGAAAAAAATTAAGCATAGGGCCAGACCTGCTTACCTCAAAATTTTTTTGTCAGTACTCCAGGCACTTCAAAACCAGATTTTGGAAATCATGACCAGATTTTGACTTTCGGTATTTATATAAACTGTCGTTTTTTTACGTGAACCAAAATAATGATAATAAATAAATAATAATATAGAACTGTGTAAACTTATTGTCATTATTCATATTAATTTGCTCTTAGCTAAAGTTTCATATATTATTACACACGTAAAATAAATCAAGAAACGGTACACTGTTCAATAAATTTATTGTTTAAAAATTAGGGTGCTTAATTGAAAAACAATGCAAAAGTGTTAGGCCACCACATCAACATAATATGTGATAATGATCTACTTGTATTTTTAAAAAAAAACATGCATATATGCAATTTTCAGTTGCTGCAGTTCTTTTCTTGTAAAAGAGCTTTCAGGTCTGAATATACCTACCATCAGTGGGTCGACAGCATCTTTGCCCATACTGGACCTACTGTCAGTGGACGTTTTACGAACGCAACTAAACACCCTCTTACAAACAGCTCTGTTGTGTGGGATGGTGCAGAGTCCCAGCATGAACTGGCAAAGTTGCAAAAGCTAAGGGTGTTTTTGCTGACCTGCACCCCAAATTCGTCCACCTGCTTAGCTGGGCCCACCAATCCCTTGACATCAGTTGACTATACTCGGAGAATTGCTCCTGATTTGTTCAGATGTTGTATTTGGTGGAACGAGTGCAGGGAATCGCTTCACAAAAAAGCGTAGATCTTGGGAAGATGCAGTCAACTGAACTGAAGGACATATGATTCTGCAGTGCTGGAGCAAAGGGTCAGTGAGGGGCAATTTCAGGAGAAGATAGCTGCAAGTTTCCTCAAAGTATGCACGCACTGAAGCATAGAACTTTGCAATACGTTCAGATTTTAGGTTGTAGTCTTTGGGACTGTCAATCATTTTCCTTGCCTGATCACCAACCAGCAGGTCTTCATCAGCTACCAAACAAGCCAATTTTTTTAATAAGAAACCAGAAATGTCTGTTTTCGTTTCACACAAACACGCTTGGATGAACTCGCCACCTCAACATCTGAATCATCATCTGTTGTTTCATTAATTCTTTTCTCCATGACAATTAAATATTTGCAGAGTATACACTTGAAAAACACAATGCTATCCAATGAGTTATAGTTTTCTAGCGCAATTTGTTTAGCTTCCGCTTCCGGTTAAGTGTACTTTTTACCGAAATTTGTAAAAAAAATAAAAAAATAATTTTTGGGGGTCGATTTTCGTATTTTTTAAAAAGAGATCGTAACAGCGTACTCGAGGTCAAAATATCGGGACAATACGGCGAAATACGGACGGGTAAGCAGGTCTGCTAATAGGCTAATACTCCAGACATGCTAAAGCATACTTGTCTGGGATTAAAATAACCGGAACAGACGTTAACACAGCTTAGCTCAAAACCATGATGATTAAAAGTGTCACCGCGCAGTGCATTGCTTTCGGGAGTTACGATTTGATTGTTCTACAACTTCACCTTTTGCTTAGGAACATTACGCGTAACAATAAAATCTAGTTATAAGATTATAAAACAGTGTATTAGTTGTGAGGAATACACAGTTTCAAAATAATCTGAGCAAAGTTGAACGTTTTAGCAGATTTATTTTTAAAAAATCAGCTTGGTGTTTTCACAACAACAAAAACGAACCCGTGGTATGGTGATTCTTAAACGTATTAAATCTGCGCAAAAAGTGCGCTGTAATTATTCTTTAATTATATATAATCACTTGTGAATCGCAAAAGGTAATTGCCTTTTTATGAATGCATAGCTTGACCCTCAACAGTTGCTGTTAACAAACAACTGTGAAACCATGAAGATAAAATAAGGCCCCACACTCATATAACAATAACAATAACAATGACAATAATAATAATAATAATAATAATAATAATAATAATAATAATAATAATAATAATAATAATAATAATAATAATAATAATAATAATAACAATAAAAATATTTATAAGGCGCTTTTCTTAGTAAGGAACAGTTTAAAGCGCTCCCTCACGCATTCATATACTAATTAAACATTAATACAATATTAAGCCAAGGCCAGCAAATAGCAATTAAAATAATTACGCTGATAACCATTAAACCAAAATTTAATTCAACAGTGCATACTTTGCATCCTGGTAAATAGTTATAATGATATATTTGTATTAATAACAATAAATTGCAAACATTCGTAATAATTACAATAAACTGTAGGAAAAGGCTCGTTACAAAACACTGCAATAAGTATGGACAAGATGGCAAGCTATTCAAATGTATTCCCAGACAGCCACAGGTAACTGAAAAAATGACATTTTCAAAAGTACTACTTATTCCTAGGCTTGTTTTATCTCGGTGTTTTTGTCCCTACAGAAGCAACATATGAACACATGAACGCAAATGACCGCTACTTCAACTTCAAGCTGACAACACATTAAAATGTAGTTCCAGTAACTCACACAAAGGGCTGAACCTGTATTGTCAAAAGTGTTAATTTTTGTCGTGATGGGACTCGGTTTTATCCAAAAGATGAAGCAAAAGAAAGATGGAATGATGGGTCACTTCAAAGCTATCTGCAAGTAAAAAAACATAACAAACTATTGTCAATATAGGGGTCACTGACGCATACACGTGACCCAGATATCTCTGGCAATTAGCTGGATACTGTTGAAATTACAATGATGTCATTTGTCCTAAAAGATGCTCACAGTTAGTCAAAAAACTCGAGGAGAAATCTAGTTTTTCCCATTCACAATTCAAGCATTTATTTGCAAATGTTTCAATCTTGTGAAGAAGTTAGTTCAATTCATTCCAGTAATGAGGTTACGTGGAGGTCTACATTTTTCTTTTCGTTAATGTTGTTGATGGATATATTGATTGACTGATTGTGGGTATGTGTGTTTGTGTGTGTGGGTGTGGGTGTGGGTGGGTGTGTGTGTGTGTGTGTGTGTGTGTGTGTGGGTGTGTGTGTGTGTGCGTGTTGTTCAAATAAATGTGGTTCCTATGGATGGGTATTGTACGTGTAAAGGTCAGGACAACCAATCAGTTCGGGAATCAGTGTACTACCACCCTCCAATTCTCCCTCTCTGCGGGTATATGCTTGTAATCAATAGGCAGTAGTCCTCGCCCACTGATATTGCATAAGCCTACTCTTACTGTTCTAGCCACTCCCATGCCGATCTTCCTTTCTACATCCCCAACCCACATTCCCTCGCCCATCCACCCCACTTTTGCTTCCAATTTCTTTCAACCTTCATCCTCGAGTGAACGGTTGAGAGCACAAACAAGGGGTTAGACGTAAGCAACACCGCATGAGACCGCTTCATCAACCATGGTCACCTAGTCACCTTTTTGATTGCGCCGTCACTGCTGCTGATGCTGCCAACGATGTGATTAACCAACGCATCGTATTATCAAACTTTGCTAGGGAACTACGGACTTTAGGACTTGATGTTGTTCATGGAGTTGTTGCTGAAGATTGTGGTGGTGAAGCAGCAGCAACTCTGTTGTTGGTGGCGGTGGTGCTAATGAATGTATTTTTGTCGGTTCGTCTTGTTGTGGTTGTTGGGGTGGTTGTTGTGGTTGTTGGGGTGGTGGTGGGAGGGTGTGCGAATGTGTAGTGACGCTGGCGTTGTTGTTTTTCGGTTGGATAATTTTGTTGTGTTCCTGTTATTGCTATTGTTGGTTGTTGTACGCCGTTGGTGTTCTTGTGGGGTCGTATCGGTGGGTGTATATGTGTGTTTTGAAGGGAGAGGGTGGGAGGGGGCGGTAAAAGTATGACTGTGCTTTTATTTTATGTGTACGTGAGCGCGCGCGAGTGCGAAGATGGTATGTGTGTCATCTGTATGTGCATGATAGGGTGTGCGTGTGTGTCTGCTACGCTGGAGACGCGCACGATAGTTCCGAACGTTTTCTGTTGCAAAGCATGCAAAAATAACGTGTCTTTATATACCTTTGATTTGATTCTGCGCTGTTTCTAGAAAAGGCTTTATATACTGTTGTAGTATCATTGCGATTTCTGGAATTACTTGTTTTTTTCGTTCTAGATCTGCTGTGAGGGTCCATGTTTTGCACGCGTATATGAAGATGAAGATGAAAAGGGAGCGCAGCAGCCTTACCATGGAATGTAGATTGATAGTCCTGTCTTTCCAAATGGGCTTCAACCTTGTCAGGGCAACGGTTGTTCGTGTGATCCTGGAGAGGACTTCCTGTCGGGACCCATTGTCTGATATAATGGCTCCTAAATATTTGAAGCTATGCACTGTGTTGAGGGACTGGCCTTGGACTTTAATGTCCATGTTGACGCCATTGTGGTTGTTAGTCATCATTTTGGTTTTACCTGCACTTATTTCCATTCCATAGGCTTTGGAGATGGTGTCAAGCCTCTGTACAAGCTGTTAAGTTCTTGTTCCTCTCCAGCCAATCCATCAATGTCATCCGCAAAACGGAGGTTGGAGATTGCTCTACCCCCTATGCTGACGTTGCCTTCGTGATCTGCAAGGGCATCTGACATGATGCGCTCTAGGAAGATATTAAAGAGTGTTGAAGATCGAGAGAGTAGGCATCCGTGAGGCACAGCAGACCTATAACGAAGAATTCAAAGCAAGAAGATGAGGTGCTACAGAAGACTTCTGGGCATTTCTTATACCCAGCACATCACTAACAACGAAGTCCGACAGACCATCACACAAGCCATTGGACATCATGATGACATGCTCACAGTGGTAAAGAAACGGAAACTCCGATAGTATGGCCACGTCACCAGAGCATTAGGCCCTGCAAAAAACCGCAAGGCACGAAAAAAAAACCCACAATATATATATATATAGATATAGATATAGATATAGATATAGATATGTCGCTTACATTAATGTATTTATATAAAAAGGAAAAAGAATACATAGACAGTGTTACACGTGTTTATCAATACTCGATTCAGCCCCGTTGCTTAAATCTTGATATGTGTAACTCGAATTTGTTTATCCACGCAGCCTTTTCACTCAGCAACAAGGCAGGAGTCGTATATCCTATCCTATCCTATCCTATCCCGTAACTCGGAGGTCGTAGTGGCAACACAGATGATCGTTTAACCAGCTTACTCCATCTTTCCCTGTCCTCAGCAACCCAAATATTTATTTATTTAGTTATTTTTCTTTTATAAATATGTATATATACCGTGGTGAAAGAGAACAAAATTTGATGCAAATGAATAAGGGGAGCAAAACCTCGGCTGCTAATTTAAAATATAATTTATGTCCGCTTTTCTTCAAAATATGCATTACAGCGAGCAGACCAGGAACGCATAAACAATTATCGTTAGCAACAATTCAATCCATAATTTATATTAATGTCTGTTCGTGTATATGTTATTTTAGATCATACACTCTTTTTCACTCATGGACACATAAAAATGAAAGCTAATCTAATTGCAAAGGCAATAACTATTATTGCTATACAATTTCAATGGATTTCATCAATATTTACGTTGATGTTCTTTTCTTTGCATAGTGGAATCAAAATAGGACAATCACATAAAATATGTTTACTCCTTCGCCCATCCACTGGCGCAAAATAAAAAATAATGTTTCATCAGCCGCTACATCAGTAACAACAGAATTAAACTATCATCATCATCAACAGCAGCACAACCATTATCATCATCCTCAGCAACAGCTGCAGCATCACCATTATTATGATCCTCAACAGCAGCAGCAGCATCACCATCATCATCATTATCATCATCCTCAGCAGCAGCATAACGATCATCGTCATCATCATCCTCAGTAGCAGCATCAGCATCACTACCATCATCATCCTCAGCTCCAGCAGCATCACAACAACACCATTATCATCATCCTCAGCGGCCACAGCATCAGCATTACCACAAACAAATACTTCCGGGTTGTATAACAATTATCGTAGTTCTATCACGTATTTAACATGCATTATTGCAATAGCGGTGTGACGTGCTGAAATGACTCCCTTACCACTTTTACTCCAAGGAGTAGGTACAATCCAAGCCCAGATTAACTCCCCAGGCATTGGTCTGGTTGTGGTCCCCTTCTGTTCCACCAGTATAACCAATACCCTTCTGCTCAAATAATCAGTCATTCTGGAGTTAAAACAGAACAGTTCCAAAACAATCCCCTCCCTACACACCATAAGAGTTAAACTTGGACTAGGCCAAAACAGGCCAAGGGGGAGTTTAACTGGGACAGGAACAAAAACAAAAAACAAACAAAAAAAAACACCTTTAAAACACTACAAGGAAGTTAAACTGGAACAGGTCCCGAACATACCCCAAACACCTATAAAACATTAAGTTAAGCTGGTCCTATCCTATCCTATCCTATCCCGTAACTCGAAAGTCGTTGGGGCACCACAGATGATCGTTTAACCAGCATATTCCATTTTTCTCTGTCCTCGGCAACCCTCATGGCTTCGCTTTGTGTCATGCCAGTCTATTCTCTAATGCTGTCCTCACACCTCTTTTTTGGCCCCCTCTTCTTCTGCCTACCGTGCCTTGCAGGATGGTTTTTGCAAGGCCTGATGTTCTGATGAAGTGGCCATACCATCGGAGTTTCCGTTTCTTCATCACTGTGAGTGTGTCATCGTGTTGTCCAATGGTTTCTGTGATGGTCTGTCGGATTTCGTCGTTGGTAATTGTTGGGAATAGGACATAGCCAGAAGTCTCCTGTAGCACCTCATCTCCATGCTTTTTAATCTTCGTTGTAGGTCTTTCCTGGCACTAAACTACAAGTCTTTCAAGCAGTTTCTGAAGACCAGGTCAGGAAAACAGTCCATCAGATGCAAAAGAAATCTTGTCAGCTGGACGCTGTTCCAACTGATCTTCTTTTTCAATGTTTGGACGATGTTCTTCCTGCTATCACAACTATAATGAATACCTCACTCCTTTCTGGCTCTGTCCCTATGTCCTTCAAGCATGCTCTTGTAAATCCTCTCTTAAAGAAGCCTGGCCTGGATCCTAATGATTTGAAAAACTATCGCCCCGTTTCAAACCTGCCATTTCTATCAAAAGTTCTTGAACGTCTTGTTCTTTCCCAGCTCATGTCTCATCTTCAAAATCATAATCTCATAGAGCCCTTCCAGTCAGCCTACCGGAAAAGTCACTGCACAGAAACGGCACTTTTGCGCGTGGTCAATGATCTTTTGCAGGCATCGGATCGCGGAGATGTGTCGATCTTATCGTAGCTGGATCTGTCCGCAGCTTTTGACACAATAGATCATGACCTTCTTTGTAAACGCCTCGTAGCTGTCTTTGGCTGCACTGGAACGGTTCTGGAGTGGTTCAGATCTTACCTGACAGACCGCACTCAGTCAGTTATTGTGAAAAACTCACTGTCTGCCCCATCAGTTCTTAAGTTTGGTGTCCCTCAGGGTTCAGTTTTAGGCCCAATTCTTTTCACAATGTACACTCAGCCTCTTGGTTCCATAATCAACAACTTCGGTCATTCTTACCAGTTCTTTGCTGACGATACTCAGCTTCACAACTCTGTCGCTCCTTCTCACATACAAAGCCTTGCAGACAACATGAAAGAATGCATTGAGAATGTTGCAGAATGGATGCGTGAGAATAAATTGAAAATGAATGATGACAAGACGGATTTCATTCTGGTCGGTACCAGATCTAAGCTGGAGAAGGTCGCAACTCATTCCATGGTACTTTCTGGTAGTGAGATTACATTTTCTGATTCTGTGAAAAACCTTGGAGTCCACCTAGACAGCTGCTTGTCAATGGAGACCCAAATCAGTCAGCTCTGTAAATCTCTCTACTTCCAGCTCCGCAGAATCAGTAAAATCCGTCACGATTTGTCTGTTGATGATGCAAACAAACTGGTTGTCTCATTCGTTCTTTCTCGGTTAGACTACTGTAACGCACTTCTAGCAGGTGTGCCTGACAACAAGCTTTTGAGGTTGCAAAAGATCCAGAACAGCGCTGCGCGTATGGTTCTTCGTCAGCCCCGTCGTGTCAGTGCCCCCCAGTTGCTCAGAAGATTGCACTGGTGGCCCGTCAAAGCTCGTATTGAATATAAACTATCCATTCTCTGCTTCCAAAGCCTACACTCTGAGTCTTTCCCATCATATCTCTCTGATCTGCTTCATCCATACACACCTGCACGTTAGTTACGTTCTGCAAGTAC
Source organism: Oncomelania hupensis (assembly GCA_036898135.1). NCBI lineage: Eukaryota > Metazoa > Mollusca > Gastropoda > Littorinimorpha > Pomatiopsidae > Oncomelania > Oncomelania hupensis. The sequence goes on along the minus strand of CM072512.1, from coordinate 75,482,600 downwards.
CTCTCTTCTCACTGTCCCAGGTTATTCCTTGATTACTTTTGGAAAACGTTCTTTCAGTGTGTTTGGGCCTTTAACATGGAGTTCTCTTCCTGTATCTCTAAGACAAGTTCAGTGCCTCACAACTTTCAAGAAACTCCTCAAAACTCATCTATTTAATAAGTACCTTTCCTGAGTCCCTCACCTTTGGTTGCCTGCTACCCTCTCCCTCATACGAGTTTTACTTAAAACTGTTATGTTTTTAAGTATGCATTCATTTATCCCATGCATTTTATCTGTTTGATGCTTGTTTTTACATTCTTACTTATTTGTGCATGTGTGTGTGTGTGTGTGTGCGCGCGTGTGTTCATTTATTACTATTATTTTTAAACATCAGAGTATTTTAAATTTGTTATCCAATTATTCTTTATTCATTACGGTTGTCTATTGTTATGTTTATGTGCATTGTGTTTTTTATGCGCTTTGAGCAGAAATTTTGTCTGATATGTGCGCTTTATAAATAAAATTATTATTAAAATTATTATTATGTGAGGGCCCATGTTTCGCAAGCGTAAAGGAAGATGGAGATCACAAGGGAGCGCAGCTACCTTATCTTGGAGTGTAGACTGATGGTCCTGGCTTTCTAAATGGGCTTCAACCTTGTCAAGGCCGCAGTTGTCTGTACTATCCTGGAGAGGATTTCCTGTCGGGACCCATTGTGTGATACAATGGCTCCTAAATATTTGGAGCTATGCACCGTGTTGAGGGATTGGCCTTGGGTTTTGATGGCCGTGTTGATGCCATTGGTGTTGTTGGTCATCATTTTGGCCTTCTCTGCACTTATTTCCATTCCAAAGGCTCTAGAGGTGGTGTCAAGCCTCTTTACCAGCTGTTCAAGTTCTTGTTCCTCTCCAGCCAATCCATCAATGTCATCCGTAAAACGGAGTTTGGAGATTGCTCCCCCCCTATGTTGACTGTTCCTTCGTGGTCTGCAAGGGCATCTGACATGATGCACTCCAAGATGTTGAAGAATGCTAGAGAGAGTAGGCATCCTTGATGCACACCGATTGTTGTTCTGAACCAGTTCCCGATGGCGCTGTTGTGGAGGACTGCACTGGTAGCCTTGTCATACAGGCTTTTGATGACTTCAATAATATTAGGGCTGATGATAGGATAGGTCCACAGTCCCTATAAAACATGGCATGGGGAGATAAACTGGGACAAGTCCAGAACATCCGCTGACTTTCTTAGAAAACGTGACACGGGAATTTAGCTGGGAGAGGGGCAGAACAGTCCACCCACCTCCCACCTATAAAACACTATAAGGAAGTTAAGGAGGAAACACTACAGGGGAGTTGAAGAGGGTCAGACCCACAACAGCCTCCATACACACCTATGAAACACTACAGGGAAATTAAACTGGGGCAGGGCCAGAACAGCCAACCCACCCACTCACACCCACCGTTAAAACATCATAGGGAGAGTTAAACTGGTGCAGAAAAGCCCCACCCCCACCCCCGCACCACTATTAAACTCTACAGGGAAGTTAAACTGGAGCAGGTACTAAACAAGCCCCCCTCCCCCTCCGTACCTCTACAATAACAAATGGGAGTTCAACTGGGACAGTTCAAGAACAACCCCACCCCCACCCACCCCCAAAACACACATCTACATGTATATAAAAAATTTAGGAGGAGTTAAATTGGGGCGGGTTTAGAATAGCCTCCCCCATACACCAATAAAACACTAAAAGAGAGTTTAACTGGTACGAAAAGGAGTTAAATTGGTACAGGTCAAGAACATTCCCCACTCACACACACACTCACCTCAAATAAATAATACAAGGGAGTTAACCTGGGACAGGTTTAGAATAGCCTCCTTAACACACCTATAAAGCACTAAAGGAGAGATTAATAGTGACAGGGACAGAAAAGCTCCAGCCCCAACAAACCTATAAAGCACTACAGGGGAGTAAACCTTGGACAAGTCCAGAACATAACCCAATCACCTTTAAAACATAGAGTTTAGCTGGGATAGGTCTCCAGATCATCAGGCCTTGCAAAGACCATCCTGTAAGGCACAGTGCAACGAGTAGAAGAAGAGGGAGACCGAAAAAGAGGTGGGAGAACAACATTCGAGAATGGACTGGCTTGACACTGAGCGAAGCCATAAGGGTTGCTGAGGACAGAGAAAGATAGAGTACGCTGGTTAAACGGTCATCTTTGGTGCCTCAACGACCTCCGAGTTACGAGATAGGATGGGACAGGTCCACAGCCCCTATAAAACATGACAAGGATTTAAACAGGGACAGATTTGGGTCACCCCCAAGCATACTAAATACACAAAAGCCTAACAGGGGAGTTAAACTGGGACATGTCTAGAACAATCCCTGACTTTCTTAGAAAACCTAACAATGGAGTTTAACTGGGACATGGCCCAAACAGCCTCTCTTCCCCTGATCCCCCCCCCTAATCATAACACACTACAGGGGAGTTAAAGAATGAACACTACAGGGGAGTTGAAGAGGGCCAGATCCAGAACAGCCTCCAGACACACCTATGAAACACTGTAGGAATGTTAAACTGGGGCATGGCTAGAACTACCTACCGACACACACCGTTCAAACATTACAGGGGAGTTAAACTGGGACAGATTCAGAAACGCAACACACATACACACACACACACACACAACTATAAAACTCCTTCGGATGAGAGTATAAACCAAGGTCTAGTCTGTGTCGCTGTAAAGAACGGGATTTTCCCGGTATTTTTTAATTAAAATTAATTAATGATTTTTTGATTGGCTAAAAGCCTTGAGCCAATGAATGAAGAGATAGTTTGAATTAGAGGGGAAATTAGTCAGTCGACGGGTTGGTGTTATACCGTGAGGTCGAGTGTGTATGTAGGCCAAGGAAAGAACAAGAAGTTAAAGGAAGAAAGTGAAAAGTAAATTGTAAAACTAAAGGAGGTAGAAAGCGTGAAAGCCTATCAAGGTGTATAGGTGCTACGGACTTTCTCTCTGGAAGTGGATCGTTATTTTGTGCTGTAAAAATTACAGGTATTTATAGTGTTTTCATGATTGTAAAATGGCGGATAAGTATATTTTTGTATTGAAAGGTAGTGAGCTGTTGTCCACTGAGATGGAATGTTGAATTTTCATTGATGCAGTAATATTATTAATTACGTGGGGCGATAGTTGTAGAGTAGTAGATAATGAAGTATGAATGAAATGCGTGAGCTTGGCTAATAGTAATTTTCATTCATGAACTGATTACCTGGATATGAATAGTAATGGTGGAGGAAGGAAAGGGTGATCGCATACGAAACAGAATGGAACAAAGCGAGGAACAAAGGGGAGGTGAGAAAGGGTGAAACTAAAGAAGAATAGATATCCGAGTCAGAGAATTGACGTTTGAATATGTATATTGTACAGCGGCCTACTTGGAGCCGAGAGACCAGCTGGAGATTGGGAGCCTGTTGGGGCTACTGGCTTACTGGGAGCAGAATTGGCTCTATCCTGTCCGGAACGTGGACAAAAGGGGAACTCTGAGACGTTGGAGGGGAATCGACTCTATTTCTACGCTTGTTCAAGACAACGTCTTCTCCGAGTATACTGGGGCAGGAGGATAGTCCCTCCACTCGTCGACGTTCATCTGCCGTCGACGCTTTCTTATCGTCGACCCCGTCTCGCGTCGACGTGTGTTTGGCAACGTGTGCCTGATTTTGTGAACCCGGGACCCTCGGGAAGTAAGGTACTGTAAAGTTGAGCATTTGTTGCATTGACCAGGACAAGAAATTGCCGGTCTCGATTTTCCGTTCCGAGTGTCAGACTCGTCGACGTCGTATATGTGTGAGACATTGGGATAAGCCCATCTGTGATAGATTATTTGTATGAAAGGATTGGAGTGAAAGTTGATATAAAAAGTGTTGATTATTTATATAAATTTTGAGAACGTTTTGAGAACGTGTGGAACGGATATCTGGTGTTGGTGTTTGTCTGTGTTGGGAAGAATCCGTACGTTTGTGGGTGTGTCCGTAAACAGAGAACGTGCACGCACGCATAATTCAATTTAGGAGTCATATACAAATATTTTGCACTTGCACTAAATATCCATTCATTACATTTGGTGACCCTGTGTTTTCTCTGTGTTAGTAGTGTAGTTCAAAGGTTTATTAGGTCAATTCTTTCATATTCTTGGGTAGAGGTTAGATTGTCTCCCTTGTTTGCCTGTGAAGTGATTTGTGACTTGCGATTGTGTGATGTTTGTTGTTATTAAGTAGTGGTTTTTAGACCGTCTCCAGTTTCACGGTAGGGCGCTCCTGTATAGTTTCAGAGTTGCTCAAGGGCTTAGTATCTTTTTCTACCTGTGGGGTCTATTTTTCTTTTTCATTGCTCTTTCTGCTGTCTTAATATTCATTGTTTACATTGGTTCTAGTATTTGTGTTCTGTAGGCCTAACTTTGTGTGTGAGTGAATCAGTGAATGAGTTAGTAGTTCCACGTTCTTATTTTATTATAGGTTAGTTACAAAGCCCCTTAGTGTTAATATAATTTTGATTTTGTTTTCTTTTAAATTTATAAATAGAAATTTTGCAATTGATTGTTGATTTTTTTTCTTTGCTTAGAGTTAATATATCTCTTGATTTGTTCTGACGTTATTATTAGAAATTTTGGTAATATTTGTTGATTGTATTGTTGCTTAGTGTGAGTATAATTCATTATCTGTTTCTTTAAATTGAACATTAATAATTTTGAAATTTTCTGTTGAATTGTTCCTTTGTTGTGTATATATATATTTTAGTATTGATTGAAGTTATTGTTTGAACTTACGTTATTATTTGAGTTAGTAGTATTTGATTTGTTTATATTATTGCTGTTTTGTCTTATTAGGTGTTAGTATTTGACACACTTGTTTTTATTTAATTATATTTATTAAAGTAGTGTTGACTTTGAGGTGTTGAAAAAAAATTTTTTTGGGAAATAATTTATAGGGTTTAGACATTTGAGGACTGAGATTAATTGAACACTGCTGTTATTGATTTAGTATTGAGTATCTTCGACTATTTTTTATTATAAAAATAATTTATTTTAAAAAAAAGGAAATTATAGTTGTTGATATTGGATTGTTCATACTTTGTCATTTAATTGATTTGCTTTATTGCTATTTATTAGTTAGATTTGTTGATATTTGATTGTTAGTACTTTATCGGTTTATTGATTTGGTTTCTGCTATTTATTGGTTACTTACATTTGTTTCACTTTGAGTTTATTTTTGACTTAGCTTGGTTTGGGCTATTGTTAGTTTTTATTTTTACCATTCCTTCTTGGGTATTTGGGACTTAGTGTATATATAGTAGTTTAGGTAGGTGCTGATTTTGATTTATATTTTCAAAAAAATTAAACTTTAAAACTTTAAACATGGATAACTATGATGATCTGTTTGAAAAGTTTCTTAAACAAGCTGCTACTCTGGAAGTCGCTGATAAACATAAATATGTTCAAGAATGTTTTGATCGACTTGATAGACAAAGAGAACGGGAGGCTAAACAAATGGACAAAGAAATGGAATCCAAGAAGTTAGAAACACAAAAAGAAATGGAGCTGGAAGCTAGAAAACTGGAATCCAAGAAACTAGATACACAAAAAGAAATGGAGCTGGAAGCTAGAAAACTGGAAACCAAGAAACTAGATACACAAAAAGAAATGGAAACCAAGAAACTAGATACACAAAAAGAAATGGAATCCAAGAAACTAGATACAGAAATTGAACTTGAGAGGGAAAAAACAAAGCAGTTAGAACTACAGGCTAATCAGGGTGGTCATGTTGTTGGTCAAGATCAGGATCACGATCAGACTTATGCGAAGCATCAGTTCAAAGCTAGACCAATTTTTCCTAAACTTCCTATGTTTAGAGAAAAGACTGATGATATTGATTCATACTTGTTTCGTTTTGAAACAAATGCTAATGCACTTGGCTGGGAAAAGGATCAATGGGTTGTTTATTTGTCTGCCTTACTTGAAGGGAATGCTTTGAGTTTGTATCATAGTTTAGCTGCAAATGGACATTGTGATTATGACATTTTGAAAGCTAATTTGTTGAAGAAATTCCAATGTACTGCTGAAGGTTTCAGAGAGAAATTCCGTGCCACCAAAACAGACGCTAATGAACCATTTCAAACTTTTGGCATTGAGCTTAATCGATTGTTTGATCGATGGGTTGCACTTTCAGGGGTCAAACGTACTCTAGATGGCATAATTGATTTGGTATTGGGCGAACAATTTCTACAGAGTGTGTCTGCAGATCTTGCCACTTTTATTCGCGAGAGAGGATTGGTCAGCCTCAATGAGATGGTGAATTGTGCCGAAAGTTACCGTCTTGCTCGTCCGGGTAAGAATTTGGCTCGCAAGGCCAGTACTTCTGCGTTCGCGTCGGTTGGTCAGTTCAAAACAGTCGCTGAAACTAATGCCGCTTCGGGTCGTTCGGATTTTCGCGGGGGATACGGTGGTTATCGACGTCAGGTTGGTTACCGTGGCCGCTGGAACTTTAATCGAAGTGCGCCATCCACTGTTGCAGATTCTCATCAAGTTCAAAGTCGTGGTGGATTCGGACGTGGCTCGTCCATGAATTTTGCTAGTAAATGTCAACTTTGCAAAGGCAGTGGCCATTCATCTTTCAAATGTCCACTCAGAAACAATCCGACAAATCCATGCTACATTTGTGGGTTGGGGGGACATGTTAAGAAAAATTGTCCGTTTGGTACTTCTGCACTCAAAACAGATACACAAAAGACTCAGGTTGTTTCGGCTGCATTGCCTGTTGATCCTGAAGTTGTCTGTTCGGTGGCTAGTCCAGCTGTTGGTCATTTACATTTGGAGTTGGGTACAGTGAAAGGTACACCATGTTCTGTACTTCGTGACACAGGTGCTACTATTTGTGGTGTGCGTCAGCGATTGGTGTCATCTCTCGAGTACATCGAAGGACAAGTTCGTTGTAAGACTTTTGGAGGAGAGATTACTGTTTATCCACTTGCCAAACTTGCAGTTTCCACTCCATATTTTTCAGGTCAGTTGGTTTGTGCTGTGCTTCCTGACCCAGTTGCTGATTTGATCATTGGGAACATTGCTGGGTTGACAGATTCTGTTGTTGGTGCTCAGGTTTCAGTTGAGTTGAGTGTGGCGGCTGTCACTACTCGAGCTCGCACTGCGAAGAAAGATTTTCCTCATACTCCTTTAGTTGATGTTTCTCAAGACTTTGGTATTTCTCGTCAGGAGTTGATTGATTTTCAGAAATCAGATTCCAGTCTTGCTTCATGTTTTGCGTTTGCTCAGTCTGGAGAAAGGAAAGCTGTTGGTTCTGCTACTTATTTTTTCTTTGAGGATGCAGGTGTTTTGTATCGTTCGTACGAGAAGCCTGGTCAAATTCTACAGCAGATTGTTGTTCCAGAGAAGTTGCGTGCTGCTGTTTTGGCTACTTCACATGATCAGTTGCTTGCTGCTCATTGTGGTACTCGTCGTACTTTGACGCGAGTACTTTCAAAGTTTTTTTGGCCTGGAGTGTCAGCGGATACTTCAAGGTACGTTCGTACTTGTGATGTGTGCCAGAAGTCAACTTCGAAGGGGAAGGCTCCGCCAGTTCCGTTGGTTGTGGTGCCTCAGTCATCTACTCCATTTGAAAGGGTCCACATTGACTTGGTCGGTCCTTTGTCTCCACCTTCGGAGGAAGGCCATCGATACATTTTGACATTGGTCGACTTGGCAACTCGTTTTCCGGAGGCCGTGCCACTGAAAAACATTTCTTCAGTTGAGGTTGCAGAGGCGTTGCTGTCGATTTTTGCACGGCTGGGTTTTCCAAAGGTGATTTTGTCCGATCAAGGTACTCAGTTTACATCTGAACTGATCAAGCAGTTCTACGCCTTGTGTGGCACTAGGGCGATTCGGACGTCTCCATATCATCCTCAGGCAAATGGAATTGTGGAGAGGTTTCACAGGACATTGAAGGCGATGCTTGGGAAGGTTGTTCAGTCTCATCCAAAGGCGTGGCATCGTTACTTGCCTGCTCTGCTTTTTGCTTGTCGGGAGTTACCGTCGGAGAGTACTGGATTCAGTCCCTTTGAGTTGATGTTTGGTCGCCAACCTCGTGGTCCGATTTCGTTGCTTGCTGATTCTTGGACCCAGGACCAGTCTTCAAAGGATGTAGATGCACAGCCATTGTATTTGCATGTTTTCGAGTTGAAGAACATCATTGCTGAGACTTGTGAATTGGCTAGGCAAAACTCTGCACAATCATCAGCAAAGAACAAAGCTTACTTTGATAGGTCAGCTAAGAAACGCACTTTTGCCGTTAAAGATGAGGTATTGGTTCTGTTGCCATCCGAGACAAATAAATTACTCATGAAGTGGTTAGGACCATACACCATACAAGAATGCATGCATCCTGACTACAAGATTGTGGTCAAGGGGAAGACAAAAATTTTTCACGCTAACATGCTAAAGCGGTACTACCGTCGTCCCCAAAATGCTGCTGAAGTTGAAGTCTGTGGTGATACAGTTGTTTGTGAAGGTGAGGCTGTAGATTGGGGTGATGTGATTTCAGACAGGTTTTTTGATGTTGACAAGGAGAAGGTTTCTCATCGTAGACATGTTGGTTGTTGTTCTGTGGGTTCGGCAGTTGTGAATTCAATGGTGTTACGTGAAGAAACAACGAGACAGATTTTGGCGTCTGTGGGTGTTGTACAGGATGATGAGGATGATGATGTTTTGCTGCCAACTTTACCTTTGGCATCATCTATGACTGATGAGGACATTTCGTCAGTGGTTTTTGATGATTTGTTGCCTGCGTCAGATCGTCAGGATCTTTTTTCTGTTTTTTCTGATTTTGCTGGTATTCTGACAGCAAAACCAGGTTCGTTTGTAGGGGGTTTGTTTTTGGATGTACATTTGACATCGGATGTTCCAGTTCGTCGAAGGGCTTACGATCTGCCGTTTGCTTCACGTCAGGTTGTGGAACGAGAAATTCAAACGATGTTGGAACTTGGAGTTATTGAGAAGTCCTGTTCGGCATATTCTTCACCTGTGGTCTTGGTGCAGAAGAAAGATCATTCGTGCCGGTTCTGCATTGATTATAGGGCGCTGAATAAGGTTACTCTTTTTGACGCCGAACCGATTCCAGATGTCACCGAGTTGTACACAAGACTTGCAGCCAGTGTGTTTTTCACTCGCATTGACTTAGCCAAGGGATATTGGCAGATTGTCGTCAATCCTGTGGATAGGCATAAGACTGCTTTTGCCACCCACATGGGTCTGTTTCAGTGGGTTAGAATGCCATTTGGATTAGTTTCTGCTCCTGCTGTTTTTGCTCGCATGATGAGGGTGTTGGAACTCCAGGAAGTTTCAGCTATGAATTTTTTCGATGACATCCTTGTGCACAGTGAAGCTTTCCAACAACATCTGGTGCATGTGAGGGGAGTTCTTCAAAAGCTGAAGCAGTATGGTCTTACTGCTCGACCATCGAAGATTGCTGCTGGTTTTCGCAGTCTTGAGTTTCTTGGGCATGTGGTTGGTGATGGAGTGTTGCGGCCTGAGGGGAAGAAGATTGAGAAGATTTTGGCCATCCCTACACCTACAACCAAGAAACAGGTCCGTTCGATTCTGGGGCTGTTGGGATTCTACAGATGCTACATCCCAAATTTTTCTGCACTGCTTGCACCCATTTCGGACCTTACGAAGGATTCAAAGGTCAGGTCCATTGTGTGGTCAGCTGAGTGTGATGAGGCGCTGACTGCGGTGAAACGCTTGTTTTCTACTGCGACAGTCTTGCAGTTACCACGATTGCAAGAACAGTTTGTACTTCGTACAGATGCCAGTTCGTTTGGTGTTGGTGCTGTCTTGATGCAGGAGATGGAGGGTGTTTTGCATCCGGTCTGTTTCGCTAGCAGGAAGTTGTTGCCCAGGGAAGTGAGGTACAGTACCATTGAGAGAGAGTGTCTTGCCATTGTATGGGCTGTCTCGAAGTTCTCACGTTTCCTGTGGGGTGCTGCGTTCATCTTGCAGACAGACCACAGACCGCTCACATACATGCAGACATGTAGATTCAAGAATACACGAATCATGCGATGGGCTCTGTCTTTGCAAGAGTACAATTTTCATATTGAACCTCTTCCGGGATCTCGCAACATTCTTGCTGATCTTCTGTCGCGATCTGCTGTTGATCAGTTTGTGCCATAAATTTTGCGGAAGAACTTCTGTTCTTGAAAAGACTGCTCTTTTTGAAAAAAGAAACCTCGGTCGGTCTCTTTTTTTCGTAGAGGGGGGGGGGGGGGGGGTAGTGTAAAGAACGGGATTTTCCCGGTATTTTTTAATTAAAATTAATTAATGATTTTTTGATTGGCTAAAAGCCTTGAGCCAATGAATGAAGAGATAGTTTGAATTAGAGGGGAAATTAGTCAGTCGACGGGTTGGTGTTATACCGTGAGGTCGAGTGTGTATGTAGGCCAAGGAAAGAACAAGAAGTTAAAAGAAGAAAGTGAAAAGTAAATTGTAAATCTAAAGGAGGTAGAAAGCGTGAAAGCCTATCAAGGTGTACGGACTTTTTCTCTGGAAGTGGATCGTTATTTTGTGCTGTAAAAATTACAGGTATTTATAGTGTTTTCATGATTGTAAAATGGCGGATAAGTATATTTTTGTATTGAAAGGTAGTGAGCTGTTGTCCACTGAGATGGAATGTTGAATTTTCATTGATGCAGTAATATTATTAATTACGTGGGGCGATAGTTGTAGAGTAGTAGATAATGAAGTATGAATGAAATGCGTGAGCTTGGCTAATAGTAATTTTCATTCATGAACTGATTACCTGGATATGAATAGTAATGGTGGAGGAAGGAAAGGGTGATCGCATACGAAACAGAATGGAACAAAGCGAGGAACAAAGGGGAGGTGAGAAAGGGTGAAACTAAAGAAGAATAGATATCCGAGTCAGAGAATTGACGTTTGAATATGTATATTGTACAGCGGCCTACTTGAGACGTTGGAGGGGAATCGACTCTATTTTTACGCTTGTTCAAGACAACGTCTTCTCCGAGTGGACTGGGGCAGGAGGATAGTCCCTCCACTCGTCGACGTTCATCTGCCGTCGACGCTTTCTTATCGTCGTCCCCGTCTCGCGTCGACGTGTGTTTGGCAACGTTTGCCTGATTTTGTGAACCCGGGACCCTCGGAAAGTAAGGTACTGTAAAGTTGAGCATTTGTTGCATTGACCAGGACAAGAAATTGCCGGTCTCGATTTTCCGTTCCGAGTGTCAGACTCGTCGACGTCGTATATGTGTGAGACATTGGGATAAGCCCATCTGTGATAGATTATTTGTATGAAAGGATTGGAGTGAAAGTTGATATAAAAAGTGTTGATTATTTATATAAATTTTGAGAACGTTTTGAGAACGTGGAACGGATATCTGGTGTTGGTGTTTGTCTGTGTTGGGAAGAATCCGTACGTTTGTGGGTGTGTCCGTAAACAGAGAACGTGCACGCACGCATAATTCAATTTAGGAGTCATATACAAATATTTTGCACTTGCACTAAATATCCATTCATTACAGTCGCATGCATTCCATCATAACGGACTTTAAAGATCCTGACGCTCATGTCCTAGACGGGTGAGTGCCGGTGACAAGAACACACCCAGCGTGTACCTTGGGTAAAGCGCTTCACTTGGGGCTGCTGTACATTCGAAAATGAAAGTGCCCGAATTTCACATCGGTGATAATAAAGTTGTTAAAAAATTTAAAAAAATTAAAACACTACAGGGGAGTAAACCTGGGACAAATCCAGAATATACCTTAAACACCTATAAAACATAGAGTTAGGCTGGTATAGGTCCACAGCCCCTAATACACCCGACAAGGGAGTTAAACTGGGACAGGTCCAGGTCAGCCCTGTGACGACACGAGTTTTAGCATTAACAGAGAGAGCTATATTTTGTGCGAAGTTGCACTTCTCTACTGTGTAGTGTACATAGATAGCTTGACCGTTTTTTTTTAATTGCGTACGAAAGAATGCAGTAGCTGTAAGTCCCGTTTTTTTTTAATTGCGTACGAAAGAATGCAGTAGCTGTAAGTCCACGTGCTTAACGTAGGGGGAGGGATATGTTGAATTAGCGGAGAGGGGTACTGAACGAGAACTCGACCGGTTTACCTGTGGCCTGGGTTGCGTTTAGTAAGGCAGAGTCGATTTGGTGCTTTTTGCGAGAGGTCAGCTTTAGTTGGAAAAGTAACCTTGTGACTGTGTGTCAAACGAGTAGTAGGTTTTCATTTCCAAAAGGGTGTTGTAATCGTATGTTCGAACCACCCAAGGTCTTACGCCCTTGTCGGGGTAAGAATGCCTAAAGACTGTAAAGGGGGAAATGTAATTGCCATTTATTGGAGATAAATGTAGGATTCTTTCCTAAGGTTGTGTAGTCCTCTATTGGGCACCTGCCAAGGCTCAAGGTCTTTTGAAGAATTGAGATGTCCTTGTTGTGAGAATAACTATCAAATAGCCAGAAACGAAATTAACTCTCAGGACTAACCAGTGTGTGTACTGTGTTGTGTTGTTACTGTGTTGGGGAGGTGTGTCACAGGCTGAGACCTAAACGGTGAGTAAAACCCTGTAATTCATTTTCCCAGTGGCGAGCGCTCCGAGACTGCGTAAGCGAATGAATGATGGTGAATGAGAGGGAAAAAGGGATGTATTTTGATGAATAATGATTTATTGATTTTTGTTTGATTTTCATATGATTTTCTTGTTTTATACATAAACGAGAAGTGTCGTTGCTATTGTTGCTAAAGTGGGTCAAAGGTGACGATGAAGAATGCATGTTAGAGAGAGAGAGAGAGAGAGAGAGAGAGAGAGAGGGAGGGATGTATGTAAGGGGAGAGAGATAATTGTACTAGGCTGGAGAGAGGTGGAGAAGGTGATGGATATGAGGAGAGCATGTTTATATTATAGTACGATAAAATAGTATGGATGAAGGGAGATAATCGTGATGTATTTTGTCACGAACTGGCTAGTTTTAACTCTGCTCATTGACTATTTAGCCATGTGTAGTAATTGTAACAGTAGAGAGTCAGTCTATAACACAGCAGCAATTAAAGTACACACCGCGAGCCCGACCCACGCAGCGTAGTGAGTCGGCACTTGAGTTTTGAATCTGACCAGTTTAACCAATCAGAAGCAGGCTTAGCGGTAGAGCAGTTCTGACTGTGTCAGAGCCACACACAGTTTGAATCAGTCGTGTGTGAGACGAGGTAGAGTCAACATCTCCACAGCTAGAGAAGTCTCTTCACTCATAGACCAGGAAGCAGGACTTTAGAATCTTAGAATTCTATCAAGCCATCACGGGCCTGAACTTGTCAAACAGGTAAATGAACACCCTTCTGTTTCATCGTGATATATTTATATTATTGTTGAAATTATGTTTGTGGAATTTGCTATGCATAAATGTGAATTGTTAATCCGAATTTGCCGTACCACGTGGAAGAGCCGAGCACGAGGCGAAACACGACCGGTTGCGCCGCCATGTTGCATACCATACGGAACCACTGTTGTTTAACTTATATGTATGTTTGCAGACCAGTGGCTGTACCACGGAATGTTTATAATATTATTAATTCTGTATGTGTATAGTTAGACACGATTGATATTTATGTATGTATAGGAATTTAGAGTGAGATTCCAGTGGACCCCGGAAGTAGCAGAATGTTCGTCGCTTATGTATAGAGATGTGGAGCTATCACTGAGGGCTACTTTGGCTTTCAGTGAGACGCTCTGCACAAACCGATTATTCAGGGTTGTGCAGAATTTCGTCTCTTATATTACAGACGAGCAGGCGAGCTATCCTGGGTGCCCCACTCCACAGAAACGACAAGTTGGTTGAGGAGACTCTACCGCACAAGTCGGAAAGAGCTACCTTGAAAAACACCCTGTCAGACCCCACAGCGTGGCAAGGGAACCCAACTACACAACGACAAAGGTGTACCAGAAGCTACCTCACAGAAGGACTTCGACCGCACCATCAGAAAGTTAAGTGTATTCTCCGAAAGTGCACTTAACCTGATCAAAACAGGACCACAGTAGTCCAACTCTTCAGAAACTGTAAAACGGACCACAGTAGTCCAAATCTACATGAAATATCATAGCAAGTGCCCGAGGAAGAAATAACAGCTGCCTAGACTATCAGCGATCGAACTATTTGCATTGAAAGAGACTTTTTAAGTTAGATTAGTACTTAGAGAATTTTGTATAGAGTAGAAGAAATAAATGTGTGATTTTAACTGTTATCAAGTGGCTGGACTACATATGATTCATAGCCGTGTGAAAGCTAGTGTGACAGTAATATTTTACCATTTTTCTATCTATTTCTGTACCCCAACCTTAACACAGAACGAGCTAAACAAATAAATTTATTAAAGTAATTCATAGGGTGACTTACTAGCAGTTCCCACCGAATAAACGTGAGGGTCCATAATTCCATTGTGCAGAGCCCATAAACCCCACGTGACATATTTATAACAGTTGAGAGGGGTGGTGAAGATGAAGATGAGGATGGAATGAATTAGGACTGTGTGATTGAAGTGTGGTCGTAATGATTATGTATATTTATATAAATGACTGTGTTTATGAAGAGATTAATTATTAGTATCAAGAGCTGCATTATATTATTGAAACGTATGCATAGCATCATGTGTTATTATCATTGTTATGCATAACCAGGTCAAGATGGCGGACGGCGGAAGGCGTATTATGTTATGTAGTATTTGAGTTTTGTAGGCAGACTGTTAAAACTATATATTTGTTTACAGGTTTGGGCTGTATTATACTGTGTTGATACCTTGCTGATTTAGCTGTTTCTTCATTACGCCGTTACCTTGGTGCCGGATGTGCATCTGAGCTGTACCCTTTGCCTCTACAGCTGGGAAGTGAGGACGTTGACTTCGCCACCATCGCCTCGTCTTGCTTCGGGACCGTGGGCATCGCCATTTACTACAGGAACTTCACGCACCACACCCGCGCACACACAGACTTGCACAACACGCACATAAAAACACACTTCATTTAGTTAATGTAAATCATCCATCATATTGAGTGAATAACTGCTTAGCTCCTACTGAGCTTCGAACAAATGACATTTTGAACAGTGCTTCTGATCTGCAAGCTAGCTTGGACAGTAGTTTGAATATAAAAGATTTGCAGCTCCATTTCTTCAGCTGAAAATTGTATATTATTGAATTGATTGTTTACTATTATTGCTGTACATTATTGTGGGAGAACCTGTTGATACTTAGTTCTGTTTTTTCAGGTAAACAAGGGAGGTAATCGTTAGTTAATATTGGGGTGGGGGTCTTGAAAGAGGTGGAGGGTGGTTTAGTACCCCATTGTCCTGTGTATGTGTGTTTGATGGTTGAATAAAAGAGTGTGTTTGTTATTCTGGCATTTTTGTGTTAGTTTATTTTGTTTGAGTTTTTATCCTATTCATTCGTTGTATGTGCTGACGTCGCGGAACCCGCTCGGGTGACGTGACAAGCCCCAAGCACACTAAATACACACAAAGTAAACAGGGGAGTTATACTAGGACAAGTCCAGAAAAACCCCTGACTTTCTTATACAATGTAACATGGGAATTTAACTGGGACAAGGCCAGAACAGCCCCTTCCCTTCCCCCTCTCCCGCTCCTCACAAAACAACAATATAGGGGAGTAAAAGAGGAAACACTACAGTGGATTTGAAGAGAGCCAGATCCAGAACAGCCTCCAAATACACCTATGGAACACTACAGTGGTGTTAAACTGGGATAGGGCCAGAACAGTCTACTGACAAACACATCACTAAAACATTACAGGGAAGTTAAACACTACATCATGGTCAAGAAACGCTTCAGATCAAGCATCAACATTGGCAGGACACGCACTTTTCCAGGAGCAGACATTGGAAGTGACCACGATCTCGTGATGATGTCTTTCCGGCTCCATTTGAAGAGAGTAAATACAGCAAAGTGCACTAGGCTGAAGTTCGACCTGGACAAACTGCAAGACCCGGAGGTGGCAAAAATATTTCAGGCCACAATTGGAGGGAAATTTGCACCACTGCTTATTTTGGGGGCAGGCGAAGTAGATGTCAACACCATGACCAATACCTTCAACTCAGCTGTAACAGATGCCGCCACTGAGATCCTTGGCAAGCACCGACCAAAGAAGAAGCCGTGGATCACACCTGAACTTTTGGATCTGTGTGATAAACGAAGAGAGTTAAAAAAGAAAAAGAACACCTCACAGGGAGCTGATGTCTACCGAAAAATCAACAATGACATCCGAAAAGGCATGCGCACAGCAAAGGAGAACTGGATAGAAGATCAATGCCAGGAAATAGAGAACAATCTGAACAAGAACAACAGCAAGAAGGCCTACCAGACTGTGAAGCGGCTGACAAGTGTTAAACAGCCCAAAGTCTCCACTATCCAAAGCAAGTCTGGCATTTGCCTTACAGAAGAACAAGAAGTCTTGGACAGATGGACAGAGTACTGCTCTGACCTTTACAACCATACACCAAATGGAGACCCATCAGTTCTAGCATGTCCCGAGAGCAGAGAAGAAGAAGAAATCCTCCCAATTCTCCGGGAAGAAGTTGAGGCAGCAGTGCAATCGCTGAAGAAAGGGAAGTCAGCGGGAGTGGACAACATACCAGCGGAACTGCTACAAGCAGGAGGAGAAGCGATGACTGATGCTCTCACCACTATCTGTAACAAGATCTGGCAGAGTGGGGAATGGCCTACACCATGGACCCAGTCGCTTGTCATCACTCTTCCTAAAAAAGGTAACCTTCAGGAGTGTGAAAATTACCGCACCATCAGCCTCATCAGCCATCCCAGCAAGGTCCTCCTGAAAATAATACTCAACAGGTTGAAACCACAAGCTGAACAAATCATAGCTGAAGAACAAGCAGGATTCATGGCAGGGCGAAGTACCACTGAACAGATTTTCAACCTCAGAATAATCTGTGAGAAATACCTACAGCACCAACAACATCTATATCATGTGTTCATAGACTTCAAGAAGGCATTTGACCGAGTCTGGCATGCAGCTCTATGGGCAACCATGAAAGTGTACAACATCAGCCCTAAAATCATAGAAGTCATCAAAAGCCTGTATGACAAGGCTACCAGTGCAGTCCTCCATAACAGCGTCATCGGGAACTGGTTCAGAACAACAATCGGTGTGCGTCAAGGATGCCTACTCTCTCCAACACTCTTCAACATCTTCCTAGAGCGCATCATGTCAGATGCTCTTGCAGATCACGAAGGCACAGTCAGCATAGGGGGCAGAGCAATCTCCAATCTTCGTTTTGCGGATGATATTGATGGATTGGCTGGAGAGGAACAAGAACTTGAACAGCTTGTACAGAAGCTTGACACCACCTCCAGAGCTTATGGAATGGAAATAAGTGCAGAGAAGACCAAAATGATGACCAACAACACCAATGGCATCAACACGGACATCAAAGTACAAGGCCAATCCCTCAACACAGTGCACAGCTTCAAATATTTAGGAGCCATTGTGTCAGACAATGGGTCTCGACAGGAAGTCCTCTCCAGGATCGCACAAACAACTGCTGCCCTGACAAGGTTGAAGCCCATTTGGAAAGACAGAACCATCAGTCTACATTCCAAAGTAAGACTGCTGCGATCTCTGGTCATCTCCATCTTCCTATATGCTTGCGAAGCATGGACCCTCACAGCAGATCTCCAACGAAGAATACAAAGCATGGAGATGAGGTGCTACAGAAGACTTCTGTGCATTTCCTATACCCAACACATCACCAACGTTGAAGTCCGACAGACCATCACACAAGCCATTGGACAACACGATGACCTGCTCACAGTGGTGAAGAAACGGAAACTCCGATGGTATGGCCACGTCACCAGATCATCAGGCCTTGCAAAGACCATTCTGCAAGGCACAGTGCAAGGAGGTAGAAGAAGGGGGAGACCGAAAAAGAGGTGGGAGGACAACATTCGAGAATGGACTGGTTTGACACTGAGCGAAGCCATGAGGGCTGCTGAGGACAGAGAAAGATGGAGTATGCTGGTTAAGCGATCATCTGTGGTGCCCCTACGACCTTCGGGTTATGGGACAGGATAGGATAGGATAGGATAGGAAGTTAAACTGGGAAAGATTTTAAAAACGTCACACATTCAAACAATATAAACAGGGGAGCAAAGCTGAGACAAGTCCAGAACATACCTCAAACACCTATAAAACATAGCGTTAAGCTGGGATAGGTCCACAGCCCCTATAAAATACGACAGGGGAGTTAAACTGGGACAGGTCCAGATCAGTCCCAAGCACACTAAATACACAAAAGGTAAACATGGGAGTTAAACTGTGACAAGTCCAGAACAACCAATGACTCTCTTAGAAAAGGTAGCATGGGGGTTTAACTGGGACGGAGCCAGAATCGCCCCCTCCCCCCCACCCTTCTCTCTTCCTTCCCCACCATCCCCCTTCCATAAAACTCTACAAGGGAGTTAAACTGGGGCAGGTACTGAACAACCCCTCCCCCCCTTCCCCTCACTCTATGAAAAGTAAGGGGAGTTAAACTGGGACAGGACCAAAAAATCCCCAACCCCATTCACCTCTATAAAACAATACAGTGGAGTAAAATTGGGACAGTTTAGAATAGCTTCCCCACATAGCTATACAATACTAAAAGGGAGTTAAACTGGGACGAAAGGGAATTATACTGGGACATGTCAACAACAGTCCCGCTTCTCCTC
The DNA here is from genome assembly GCA_036898135.1 of Oncomelania hupensis. NCBI lineage: Eukaryota > Metazoa > Mollusca > Gastropoda > Littorinimorpha > Pomatiopsidae > Oncomelania > Oncomelania hupensis. The sequence continues at coordinate 75,463,824 of CM072512.1, read as the reverse complement.
CACCCCCCACCACGCACACCTCCATGAAACATGATCACTGTGGTGAAGAAACGGAAACGCCGATGATATGGCCACGTCACCAGAGCATCAAGCCTTGCAAAGACCATCCTGCAAGGCAAGGTGCAAGGAGGCGGAAGAAGAGGGAGGAAAAAAAGAGGTGGGAGGACATCATTCGAGAATGGACTGGTTTGACACAAAGCGAAGCCATGAGGGTTGCTGAGGACAAAGAAAAATAGAGTATGCTGGTTAAACGATCATCTGTGGTGCCCCAACAACTTTCGAGTTATGGGATAGGATAGGATAGGATAAAGGAAGTAAACTAGGACAGGTCCATAAACCTTCCTCCCCCACTCACACTTATAAAATACTTCAGGTGAGTTAAAATGGGACAGATCTAGAACAGCCCCCACCCCCAGCCCTACACACCCATCTATAAAAACTCTACACGTTAGTTGAGCTGGGGACAGACCCAGGACAGCCTCCTTCCCATAACCCACCTATAAAACACTATAGGTCCAGAACATGTTCTCCCTCCACACACACTTATAAAGCACTCTCCCCGACACGCACTTATAAAATACCACAGGAGAGTTAAACTGTGACAGGTCCAGAACAGCTTCTTCATACACACAGCTATAACGCTCTAAATGGGAGTTCAACTGGAGCAGTTCAGTAGGTAGATTACCGTCCCCGGACACGTAAGCATATAGGGGACTTCTGGAGCAGATCCAGAACCGCCCCCTTTATCCACACACACACACACACACACACACACACACACACACACACACACACACACACACACATTTTTGTAGAAACGACGTTGTGATGACTGTTGTGAATAAAAACATACATTATTTTGACACACTTTCCATTTCTTTGACATTATTTTGACATTTTTAATTTTTTTGAAGCTATCCCTAAACCTAACCCTAAACCCTAACCCTAACCTTGACCCTTAACCTAATCCTAATCCTAAAACAGCTGTAACTCTACGGAGCACTATTTTGACGTCAAAATAACGGGGCCGTCAAAAAAAGTCAAAAGAAACCATGTAGAGTTTCATGTGTATGTCAGAGTAACGTCGTTTCTACATGCCCACACCCACCCACACACACACACACACACACACTTCTAAAGCAATACAGTGGAGTTAAACTGGGACATGTTCTAAACAGCCCCCCACCCATCCATCCACTCCCCACTCTCACCCCCCTACCCCCACAACGTACAAAACAAAAGTGAGTTAGACTGGTACAGGTTCAGAGCAGTCCTCTGGTGGCTGTTCTGTACCTGTTAAGTTTAACTTCCCTTCAGTGTGTTATGAATGTGTTGGGGGTGGGGAACTGTTCTGGATCTGTACCAGTTTAACTCCCTTTCTGTGTTTTATGATTGTAAGGAAGGGCTGCTCTGGGCTTGTCCCTGTTTAACTCCTCTGGTCAAGTGTGTAAGTGGTTAATGGCTAAGTTGGGGTTTAACTCCCTGTAAGTTGATAGTTATGTTTAGGAGGGGGACTGTTCTGGACCTGTCCCAGTTTAACTCCCATTTTGTGTTTTTAGTTATTTTGGGGGGAGAAGAGGGAAGTGCTGTTCTGGATCTGTCTCAGTTTACATGTAAATCCCCTTTTGTGTTTTTAGCGTGTCAGGGGTTGTGTTCTTGGAGACTGACGTGGGTCTGTCCCAGTTTAATTCTCCTGTTTTGGGCTTAATAGTTAAGTTTTAAAAGGGGGAAGTCTGTTCCGGACCAGTCCAAGATAAATTTACCTGTAGTTAGAAGGTGGGGGTTGGGGCCGGGGTGGATCTGTCCCAGTTTAACTCCCCTGTTGTGGTAATAGTTATGGTTAGGGGTACTGGTCTGGACCTGTCCCAGTTTAACTTCTTTTTGTGTTTTATAAGCGTGCTTGGTTAAACTTCCCTTTTGTGTTCTTCTGTATTTTGTTTGTTTCTTTAATCTAGCATCTTTCCTCTATTTCATGAGTGGGGGGAGGGGCTGTTCTGGAACTGTTCCAGTTAAACTCCCCTTCGGTTTTGTATGAGTGCGTTGGGGTCGGGGGAGGGGGGTTGTTCTAGACCTGTCTCAGTTTAATTCCCTCTTTGTGTATTTAGTGTGTTGGGGCTAGAAGTGTGCTTGGGGACTGACCTGGGCCTATCCCAGGTTAACTCTCCTGTATTAGGCTTAATAGTTATGTTTAAAAGGGAGAAGCTGTTCCGGACATGTCCCAGTTAAACTCTTCTGTAGTTAGGGGGGGGGGGAGTGTTCTGGATCTGTCCCAGTTTAGCTCCCCTGTAGTGGGTAATAGTTATGTATAGTGGTACTGTTCTAGACCTGTCCCAGTTTGACTTCCTTCTTGTGTTTAAGTGTGTTTGGGGGCTGTCCTGGACCCGTTCCAGTATACAGTTTAACTCACTTTCTGTGTTTTATAAATATTTTAGGGGAAGGTGGCTGTTTCAGTTTAACTCCCTTTCTGTGTTTTTTGAATTTCATGAGTGTGTTGGTGGGGCGGGGAAGGAAGGAGGGCGGGCCATGTTCTGGACATTTTCCAATTTAACTCCCCTACTGTGTTATATTATTGTGTTGGGGGTGTGGGATTTCTTGGACCTGTTCAGGTTAAACTCCCCTTCGTTTTTTTATGATTGTTGGGGGTGGGAGTGCTGTTCTGGACCTGTTCCAGTTTAACTTCTCTGGTCAAGGGCGTAGTGGTTAATATTTAAGTTGAGTTTTAACCTCTTGTAGGTTGATAGTTTTGTTTAAGGTGGCTGTTCTGGACCTGTACCAGTCTAAATCCCCTGTTGTGTTTTGTGTGTTGTGGGGAAGGGGCTGTTCTGGATCTTTCTCAGTTTAACTCCCCTTCTGTGTATTTAGTGTGTCTGGCATTTAAGTGTGCGTGTTTAACTTTTCGGTATTGGGTTTAATAGTTATGTTTAAAAAGGGTGGGGCTGTTATGGGCTTGTCCCAGTTAAACTCCTCTGTAGTTGGGGTGGGGAGGGGGTGATGGATGTTCTGGATATGTCCCAATTTAACTCCCCTGTAGTGGTTAATAGTGATGTTTAGGGGTACTGTTCTAGAACTATCCCAGTTTAACTTTCCTTTTGTGTTTTATAAGTGTGCTTGGGGTCTGTCCTGTACATGTTCTATGATCCAGTTTAACTCATTTTCTGTGTTTTATGAATGTGTTGTGACTGTGGGGGGAGGGCCTGTTTCAGTTTAACTCCCCTTCTGTTTTCTTCTGTATTTTATGCGTATGTTGGGAGGGAGGTTGTTCTGGACCTGTTCCAGTTTAACTACACTTCTGTGTTTTATAAGTGTGCTGGGGTGGGGGCTGTTCTGGACCTGTTCCGATTAAACTCCCCTTCTGTTATTTATGAGTGTTGGGGGTGGGGGTTGTTCTGGTCCTGTCCCAGTTTAATTCCCCTGGTGAAGGGCATAGTGGTTAATAGTTAAGTTGGGGTTTAACTCCATGCAGGTGGATAGTTTTCTTTAAAGGGGCTGTTCTGGACATGTTCCAGTTTCACTCCCCTTTAGTGTTTTATAAATATGTTTGTTTATGGGCTTTTCTGAACATATCCTGCATTGACTCTCCTTTTGCTAACCGATAACATATAACCATTGCTAACCAGATTTGAGGCCAGTCTGGACCTGATCCAATCTAACCTGTTTCAGTTTGACTCCCCAGGAGTTGTTTTGGTACAGTTGAAATTGTCCCAGAATAACTCCCATAGAGTGCATATGTCAGATAAGGGGGCTGTTTTGGCACTGGCCCAGTTTAAGTCCTTTAGTTTTTCTTATATAAAATGTTCCAATGCCAAAGTAATTCCCCGGGGGTCTGTTCTGGCATACATAGAGAGTCAGTTTAGTTAATGACCTTAATTTTTCCGATGTAATCTTTATTCCCCGATTAACTTCTGGGAGTTGATTTGGAACAGAAGGGGGGCCATTCTGGGCCATGACCAGACTAACTCCCAAGGAGTTAATCTGGGCCTGGACTGAAACTACTCCCAGGAGTAAAACTGGTACTTGGGGGCAGTTTCGGCACGTTACTCCGGTCCAGTGTGCTTGATTAGAGTCCCATTAATAACCGCAGGTCCTGGGGCTTACAGCTGGAGATAAAACCGCATGTTTGTTCGCATCAAATAGTGCTACATCACTCTCTGTTTGTTTGTATGTTGTCCGGTTGCTCCAAAAAGTCAACTTCATCAAGAAAAATATGTACTTCACTTTTACATGGTTTTTTTCTAACACTTAGTCCACCATCTCCCTCTTTCTGGTTGAAACTAGTTGTTTTATAAAAGGAAAAAAGATACAAGATAAAAGAACACTTTATTATCTCATTCTGAGAAATTAGGACGTGCTTTGCAGGAATTTAAACGAAAATATCGCTCAGTTTGTTTTAAATAACACATTGTCATTAAAATCTATACTAACAATGTTAACATCAATAAAATATACTTTAACTGCATTTGTCCCTCCTTCTCCCACCTTAATAAATCCATCTGAAAGAAACCCGATAATCATTTGCATTTAAAGAAAAATACCCCAATCGTATAGTCATGGAACAATTAAATTAAGTTTCCGAATGTTGAGGCAAAAGAACTTGTACAAGAAAAGAAACAAGGCGGCAAGTTATTTAAATGGTTCTACACACATAGCCTAAAAATACGTTTTTTTTTTAAAGTGTCAATTTAATTCGGGTTTGTCCTATTAAGCAAAATGAAAGAATAGAATGATAATCCACTATCTGAACTATCTGAGAGGGAAAATTTTAACCAAAAATCAGACATCCAGATTTTAGATACAGTGTAACACGTGTTTATAAAATGGTGAAGCACAATGCCCTTGACCTGTGAGAAAGTGTAAATAATAATGATCTAGAATGCTTAGTAGTAGTTGCAGCATTCGCAAAGTAAACATGATGAAATTTGGTTTAGCTATTCTTGAGATAACGCAAAACGTGTGATTGGTACACTAAAATGACCTTCGGAGCGACGACCGACCGACTGACCAACTGACCAACAACCCGACTGCTACTGAAAAGTGGCACATGAGCTTTAGTACCTGTATTATAAAATTCAACAAAGCTGCTTCAGCCGTTTTTTGAGATGTTGAGCAACACAAAATGGGTCAATTAATCTTGATCTTTAGAGTATAGCACATATGATGGCACGGGAGGCCTAGGTCATGTTCTTGTGACATTTGGTCAAAATCCGTTCAGTAGTTCTTGAGATATGACGCCCAGCAGATCGACAGAATGACGGACAGACCGCAATTTGGCTCGTTCTGATTTACCACCCCCTAATTCCCAACCATCCCAGACTATTTCAGTGTATTACAAAAAGAATATAGGACAAAAAAAAATAATTGACGTTTCCTTTCCAATCGTCATTTTAGTTGTTTTGATTAAAAACAACTACGAGTCGAAACGTCAATTATTTTTTTCTGTCTTTGATTCTTTGTTCCGGCAAATTCTTCCGTGGCATCGATACGTCAAGAATCAGTGGTAAGTAATCTGCTGACCTGCGCCCCCACTCTCCCGCTCTCCCTTCCCTCCACCTCTCTCTCTCTCTCTCTCTCTCTCTCTCTCTCTCTCTCTCTCTCTTTTCACCTCTACAGACCCTCTCTTGATTGATTCCAAAATAAGTTTTTAATTGCTGTTTCGTTTGCTTCCCATTTCTTTTGTATAATTCGGTTTGTTTCGCATTTATTTTGTTTAATTTGGGGTGCCGGGGGTTTCAGTATAAATAGTATCCCCACTTTCTGGAAATTTAGTGCTTTAAATTCCCACTGTCGCTGTCTTTATCATTTGCTCTTTCTCATTCCTGCTCTGTTCTATCAATCTGCTATACTATCGTCTTCTTTGCTAGACCAGTCTCCTACCTTTTTTCTTGAAAACTCTTCCGGGACAAGACTCCTTATTTGTGTATGAGGTCTGTTGGATCAGCTTGGGAATATTGGACGCTTTCTGCCAGGTGGTCACTAGGGCTTCCTATGATGTTATTATTTAGCAATGTAGGCATTTTATATGTATGTGTTTTGTTGATAATTTATAATGATGTTTGTATTCTATTTGGTTTTTGTAAACAGGGGTTCGATAAGTTGGGGTGAAGCCTCAGCCGTCCCCTGCGTGGGATGTCTTTATTGTAAAGTGACTGGCTGGTGGAGACCTTTCGGTTTTACCACTAGGGTTGTTTCGGCAGATCTTTTATGCGGATTGGGGGTTGTCCGGTCCTGATTTGGCTCGGAAGAGTCCGCTGGACCTAAAGCAACAATAATGTAATGTAATGTAATGTTGCTTGTTATCGTCTATATATACGCACAATTAATTTCACTATTGGTGTACAAATTAGTTAAAATCATTGTGATGTATTAAAAGATTTTAAATAAAATGATTTTAACTAATGTATACACCAATAGTGAAATTAATTGTGCGTAAAAGATTTTAAATAAAAGAACTGTATAGAAATAAACTGAAAAATTAAAACAATTGTTCTGTTCGCTGGAAATGTTATATTATTTATTTAATCGTTCTTATCTAGCGCTTTACCAGCTCAAGAGCTGCTCAATGCGCTGGTCGATACAGGATCTAACTCAATCCGCCCGAAACGCCCACCCGCAGCCTTTGGGCGCATGGTCTGACGCCCGTACAACTGAGCACAATCCTGGGCAGCCAGGGATGGGGGAGAAGGACTTAAGTGCATGCTGGGTGTGTTCTTGTCACCGGCACTTACCCGTCTAGGACATGAGCGTCAGGATCTTTAAAGTCCGTTATGATGGAATGTATGCGACACAGACTAGACCTCGTTTATACTCTCATCCGAAGGAGTAGGAAATGGGAGTAAAGTGTCTTTCCCAAGGACACAACACCATGCCCACAAACCACAACACATACGGCCAACGTGCATTCGCCTACTCCGCACCTAAGCAGTGGAATTCCCTTCCCTCCCATATCCGCAACATACAATCAACACAAGCATTCAAAAAGGCCCTCAAAACCCACTTCTTCAAACTGCATTATTCAGATTGATTTGTATCCCGCTGCCATTCTCTCATCTCTTGTCTATGTCTGATCCGTAAGTGTATACACGGCTGTAAATATTTATACTGTTTTCCTTCCTGGGCCTAACCGGGCATATAAATAGCTGTAAATAGGTTTTTGCTATTCTATTTTCTGTCTTTTTTGTCATTTGTGTACATAGTTGTAAATAGTATATCTTTGTCTTTTTTGTAATTTATGTACATAATTGTAAATAGTCTGTACCTTTACTGTCCCGTCTTTTGGTGTATTGTAGCAAAAGTGATGTTTCATCGAGTGCATGTATTTATATGTTATGACTATGTAAAGCGTGGTGAGTCTGGTCATAGGCTGGTGTACCCGCTATATAAAAATCCGTTATTATTATTATTATTATGCCCCGGCCTGGGCTCGAACCCGGGACCTTCAGATCCGCTAGCCAAAGCTCTACCATTAGGCCACCGTGCCTTACCATTTTGCACTTGTCTAGACTAGACATCATGGCGTCCACCTTCTTTGCTCTGCTAAGTGTTTTGGACTCTGTTGAATAAATGTAGCCTACATTTAAACCAAAAACAAAAATATAGACAAACACAACTACAGGAGCACTTTAATTATCGCGCTGAATAAAAACTTACTTGACCTGATTTTTTTCTTTAAATAGACCCAAACTATTTTTTAAAAATTTACCTTTAAGATATGCTATTTCGGATGAAAGTATAAACCGAGATCTAGTCTGTTCACGCACACATTCCATCGCATGGTCTTTAAAGATCCTGACGTGTGTGTGCCAGCCAAACAAATACTCAAAGTGCGGTACTGCGCGCTATCCTATCCTATCCTATCCTGTCCCATAACCCGAAGGTCGTAGGGGCACCACAGATGATCGTTTAACCAGCATACTCCATCTTTCTCTGTCCTCAGCAGCCCTCATGGCTTCGCTCAGTGTCAAACCAGTCCATTCTCGAATGTTGTCCTCCCACCTCTTTTTCGGTCTCCCCCTTCTTCTACCTCCTTGCACTGTGCCTTGCAGAATGGTCTTTGCAAGGCCTGATGATCTGGTGACGTGGCCATACCATCGGAGTTTCCGTTTCTTCACCACTGTGAGCAGGTCATCGTGTTGTCCAATGGCTTGTGTGATGGTCTGTCGGACTTCGTCGTTGGTGATGTGTTGGGTATAGGAAATGCACAGAAGTCTTCTGTAGCACCTCATCTCCATGCTTTGTATTCTTCGTTGGAGATCTGCTGTGAGGGTCCATGCTTCGCAAGCATATAGGAAGATGGAGATGACCAGAGAGCGCAGCAGTCTTACTTTGGAATGTAGACTGATGGTTCTGTCTTTCCAAATGGGCTTCAACCTTGTCAGGGCAGCAGTTGTTTGTGCGATCCTGGAGAGGACTTCCTGTCGAGACCCATTGTCTGACACAATGGCTCCTAAATATTTGAAGCTGTGCACTGTGTTGAGGGATTGGCCTTGTACTTTGATGTCCGTGTTGATGCCATTGGTGTTGTTGGTCATCATTTTGGTCTTCTCTGCACTTATTTCCATTCCATAAGCTCTGGAGGTGGTGTCAAGCCTCTGTACAAGCAGTTCAAGTTCTTGTTCCTCTCCAGCCAATCCATCAATATCATCCGCAAAACGAAGATTGGAGATTGCTCTGCCCCCTATGCTGACTGTACCTTCGTGATCTGCAAGAGCATCTGACATGATGCGCTCTAGGAAGATGTTGAAGAGTGTTGGAGAGAGTAGGCATCCTTGACGCACACCGATTGTTGTTCTGAACCAGTTCCCTATGACGCTGTTATGGAGGACTGCACTGGTAGACTTGTCATACAGGCTTTTGATGACTTCTATAATTTTAGGGCTGATGTTGTACACTTTCATGGTTGCCCATAGAGCTGCATGCCAGACTCGGTCAAATGCCTTCTTGAAGTCTATGAACACATGATATAGATGTTGTTGGTGCTGTAGGTATTTCTCACAGATTATTCTGAGGTTGAAAATCTGTTCAGTGGTACTTCGCCCTGCCATGAATCCTGCTTGTTCTTCAGCTATGATTTGTTCAGCTTGTGGTTTCAACCTGTTGAGTATTATTTTCAGGAGGACCTTGCTGGGATGGCTGATGAGGCTGATGGTGCGGTAATTTTCACACTCCTGAAGGTTACCTTTTTTGGGAAGAGTGATGACAAGCGACTGGGTCCATGGTGTAGGCCATTCCCCACTCTGCCAGATCTTGTTACAGATAATGGTGAGAGCATCAGTCATCGCTTCTCCTCCTGCTTGTAGCAGTTCCGCTGGTATGTTGTCCACTCCCGCTGACTTCCCTTTCTTCAGCGATTGCACTGCTGCCTCAACTTCTTCCCGGAGAATTGGGAGGATTTCTTCTTCTTCTTTGCTCTCGGGACATGCTAGAACTGATGGGTCTCCATTTGGTGTATGGTTGTAAAGGTCAGAGCAGTACTCTGTCCATCTGTCCAAGACTTCTTGTTCTTCTGTAAGGCATATGCCGGACTTGCTTTGGATAGTGGAGACTTTGGGCTGTTTAACACTTGTCAGCCGCTTCACAGTCTGGTAGGCCTTCTTGCTGTTGTTCTTGTTCAGATTGTTCTCTATTTCCTGGCATTGATCTTCTATCCAGTTCTCCTTTGCTGTGCGCATGCCTTTTCGGATGTCATTGTTGATTTTTCGGTAGACATCAGCTCCCTGTGAGGTGTTCTTTTTCTTTTTTAACTCTCTTCGTTTATCACACAGATCCAAAAGTTCAGGTGTGATCCACGGCTTCTTCTTTGGTCGGTGCTTGCCAAGGATCTCAGTGGCGGCATCTGTTACAGCTGAGTTGAAGGTATTGGTCATGGTGTTGACATCTACTTCGCCTGCCCCCAAAATAAGCAGTGGTGCAAATTTCCCTCCAATTGTGGCCTGAAATATTTTTGCCACCTCCGGGTCTTGCAGTTTGTCCAGGTCGAACTTCAGTCTAGTGCACTTTGCTGTATTTACTCTCTTCAAATGGAGCCGGAAAGACATCATCACGAGATCGTGGTCACTTCCAATGTCTGCTCCTGGAAAAGTGCGTGTCCTGCCAATGTTGATGCTTGATCTGAAGCGTTTCTTGACCATGATGTAGTCGATCTGGTTGTGATGTTCCCCGCCGGGACTGTGCCATGTCCATCGTCTGGATTTTTTGTGGAGACCAAGCGTGTTTGCCAGTACCAGATTGTTGTATCTGGCAAACTCCAATAGCCTTAGACCCCTGTCATTTGTCTCGTTGTTGCAGTGGGGTCCACATGTGTCTCCCCAGTTGTGGTGCGCATCTTGGCCAACCTTGGCATTCCAGTCGCCTTGCACTATGACTATGTCCTTCTTCGGCACTTGGTCAAGGACCGCCTGTATATTTTCATAAAAATCCTCCACTTCGCTGTCTTCATAGTCTGATGTTGGGGCATAGGCCTGGATGATGGTAATGTTGAAAGGGGTTGCTCTCAGACGGATGGTAATGAGTCTACTGGAGACTGGGCGGCAACCCATGACAGTGGCTAGAATGTTCTTGTGGACCAAGAATCCAACGCCGTGTTCGTGCCTGTCATCTCTACCGCTGAAATAGAGCTTGTGGCCTTTGTCAGTCGTTGTTTCACCTAGGCCTTTCCAGCGCAGTTCGCTGATACCTAGAACGTTCCATCGATAGTGGTCCAGCTCGTGGGCCAGTTCTTCTAATTTTCCTTCCGCAGTTAGGGTCCTGACATTCCAGGTTCCTATGACGATGTTGTTTCTCGTGCGGATCTTGCTAATTTGTCCATCAGTAGCATACTTAACACCTCCGTCCTGGTGGCCAACGGAAGGCGCGGTCCTTGTGTAGCCGGGCGACGACCGATCCGGCATGGAATTAGTGGATAGCCTCATCATGTGTTGTGTCTTGGGCAAAAAAGACCTGGCAGGGCCCAATCCTCTCCAGGCTGTTGGCCACAGCCGAAATCCACGAATACAGTGTGGCTCGCCTTGGCCCTGAGCACGTGGTCGTTGAACCTGTAGTAACGTGAGGTTCCTCCGCCCTGGCCGGTGACTTCTGTGTAGAAGACTTTCGCCCAGTGATGCCGTGCTAACATCACCCCTGTTAGTCGCCTCTTACGACACGCCGGGAAACGTTGGGTCTATTCTATTTGCCCGAACCCACAGAGCACTAGGTTACGTTAAGAGTTGAGGCTGCGGGTAGTGATAGGGTTCGTGTTAGGGTTCGTGTAAGGGTTTACTAACATATAAAGTGCGGTACTGCGCGCTATAAATAATAATAATTCTTTTTATTTATTATATTCGCCCAGTACATAACAGGTCCCATTTCCCCATCTCCGGTCGCCCAAGATTGTGCTCAGTAGTTTGGGTGTCAAACTATTCGCCCAAAGGCTTTAAGTGGGTGCCTCGGGCGGCTTGAGTTAGATCCTTATCGGCCAGTGCATTGAGCAGATCTTGAGCTAGAAACGCGCTATAGAAGAACTATGAAATAAATAAATGAATACATTAATAAATGTGCAACCTATACTTCCGTAACCAGAGGCAATGCCGAAATAGTGGAGCTATACCTAACTGAAGCAGGACCAGTCAAGCGGGTCGGACATTTTTAGCTGTATGGATTCAATGTGTGTGTGTTGTTTTTGTTGTTTTTATGAGAGCATAGAAATCTCGAGTGCATACCAAAAAATACAAAAAATGTAATATTTTGTATTATTTTGTTATTTGAAGCTGATCGGCTCAGTTTGCTTTAAACTAAGTATCAAGAAATCAAGACACATTGTAAACAATTACGTTTAAAAATGAACTTTCAAAGTTTGATCTCTCCAATCTTTATTAGACCTCTCTTTATATTAGTTGAATAATTCTCGACTTATGTGTGATTTTGGGCAAGTAGGTCAAACATCGATTTTTGTTTTGCGGAATAGACCTAGGTATATTTAACTATATTTCGATCAGTCCGAAAAACGCCAAGAAAATGCCAGAGTGATAAAGTGGGTTGATGCGCTTGTTTCGATTTTATGTGTCTGAAGGGAAAAATAAAAACACGCTTGGAACAGTCCAGGTAGCTCCCCTTCAATGAATCATATCCTCGACGTAGAGCGGGATGAGGTTACGTTAAGAGTTGGGGCTGCGGGTAGTGATAGGGTTCGTGTTAGGGTTCGTGTTAGGGTTTACTAACATATAAGCCTACACAGTGTAGCTGCCTGTCGCCGAGGTTTGCGTATGCCTAGCTCTCACCCATCTTATCAGCTGTTGAGTGAGCGTAAGGCGTAATATTTCAATCGCGCCGTCTTCCGTCACACGTCTAAACAGCTTGTCTGGGGCTCGACAGGACTTATCCTAAGTGTAGCCCGAACACCAGCTCCTAACCCAACCCCTAATGAATATATTCATACCTTCCGTAGGTTTCAAATGCACGCTTTAGCGCGCAGGACTATGTTAGACATGACTATTTGGGGGAGGGGGGCTAAATCTGGCCGTTACCAAACATGATCTGGCAATTGTACGTCAACAAACAGTTCAGATCATCGGTTATCTTTAAAGTGTAAAAGGTTATAGCTAGCAAGCTGACTTATTTTGGCAGCACTCGGCTCATTATTGTGTCTGCTCGGTTGCCTCCATTGGTGAAATCAATGACAACGGGTTGTATTTCAGCTTTGATGCTTTTCAGCTGTGGAAAGTCTCAGACTTTCTACATAAAATAAAAAAAACGTTGATTAATGCTTGGAGTCATGGTTGTGGCCAATAACGTTTACGTCAACGTCCCTTGGTTATGTTCTAATAAGCATACATTTTCTTTCATAGGGGAAGTAGTAAGTTTGTAAAAAAAAAATACGGGAATACATTTTTTCGTTAATGACAGTGTCTTAAAAATAACCTCTATCTGACATGGTCCTTCTGGTAGTAGAGGAATGGGAAAACAAATGTCTTGTGAACATTTTAACTATAATAAAAGAAAGCATGGCAAAGGCAGTGCAATGTTAGTCAGAGGACGAGAGAAGCACGAGCTACCAAATCATCCCATAAATTCAAATATTTATTAAAACCAAATGTTCACCCGAGGTAAAGTATGTATGTGGTGAACAATTTAATCGTTATCGTCTTTTATATGTGTGTAAAATAATAATACCCACGCTTCCTCAAAATGTAAAAGAAAAAATATGAAGAAATTCTTTTGAAGATGTTGTGATTGTTGTTGCTGAGCCAAGCGAGCGTTGTGGCCGCGTGGTCTAAGGCGAGACTAACTTCCCTTGTCCACCACAGGCCAGAAACAAATGGCGCCTGACAGGTGTGGGATCAATCCAGCATCTGGACGTCACGTTTCTCTCAATATTATTTACTTTCGACTCGGGCTATCGTATCGGGGGTTTTCTCCGGGTACTCCGGTTTGCTCCCCCAGCAAAATGTCAACAAACACAACTGATATTAGGTAGGTTGGGTTTGGGCGTGCCACAGGCTGGGATTACGCCTTCCCCAGAGGAGGCGACCAAGAATATCCAGATAAAAAGGGACCACAAAGTGTCAAAATGAAAATGAAAACAAAAATGTCTAATAACATCACCGATATCGATTATATTATGAAAACCAGATAATGTGTTAAAGGTGTTGGGAATGTTAGGTGAGGGATTATTATGTATTCTATGTTTTCTTTAATTTATTAATCTAATTAATGTAGTTTTGTGTTCGGTGTTGTGTATTAAGGGTAGAATGGGATTCTTCTTGGGTGGTTACGGGGGAGGAGGGAGAGGGGGGAATGTCACTATGGTGAAGACAATACATTCTAAAGAACTGAATGTGTATTAAACCTATGTCTTATCATTATTACATATCTTTCACTTGCATCAAACCCATCCTATCCCCCTTGAAATAAGACTGGTTATCAGGCTAGGTTCAACAGACCTACTGACTGTTAATGGTGATTATATTTCCCTAATGCCCACACTATAGTATCATTTACTTCATTTAAGGTATGTTGATATAGTGATCTTAGACCAGCAACAACAACAACTGAAACAATTAATTAACAGTAACAATGTAGCAATTATAATACGAGAATGAAACGACCAGTTAAAACTCCTACTTAAAATGTACACAATCCTTGAAAATCAAACATTTTCTCACTAACATCTGAAATTTCTATCAACATGCATGTTCAAAACTAGTATCATATCCTGTTTTTTTCCTTTTTCTTTGTATTTTTTTTTAATTTTTTTTATTTACAATTTTGAGTATGTTGGAGTGAAACGGATAAAAAAAAATTTGGGGTCTTTGAGTCCCTTACAAGTCATGTTGTTCTAACAACTGTGCTAATGCATCCCTTGTAAATATTGCCCAGACTGTAATCGATTCTACAATGTATTTACGTACATGGATTGACCGAGATGACCAGCTGATGTTGCAAATGGCTTTGCAGGCGGTTTCACGTTGCTCTCAGGCGGTCTGGCGCTCTGTCACTCCGATAGAATAGAGGTTTCGCTTACCATGTGACAGGTACGGAACGAAATTTCACGCGGCATCTTAGTAGTATGGACAGCAGGAATGTGAGTTGTCAAGTGTTGTTTCATTCGTAGGTTCATTTTTTCCGAGGTTAATAATGAAAACCTCAGTAATAATTACAGAATTAAAATAACATTTGTACCGAGCTAAAACACTTCTTAAAAATCGTTGTGCTGCTATAGAGCCCTTTCGACGTAACAGCGGAATAAATTCTAATATTAAATATGCCAAAGCAAAGAAAGAATTCCAACAACTTCTGCCACCCAAAGGCCTGCGCATAGAGAAGCATAATGTTTGGGTTGGTTTTTTAACAGAGAGAGAGGGGGGGGGGGGGAAAGAGAGAGAGATAGAGACTGACATAGACAGAGGCAGACAGACAGACAGACAGACAGACAGACAGACAGACAGACAGAGACAGAGAGGCGGAAAGAAACAGAATGCTCGGTCATCTGGGCGTCAGGCTATGCACCCAAAGGCGGCAAGTTGGCGCCTCGGGCGGCTTGAGTTAGGTCCTGTAATCGGCCAGCGCCTTGAGCAGCTCTTGAGCTGGAAAAGAGCTATATAGGAATTATTACATAAGGAAAGAAAGAAATGAGTAAAAGAACAAGGATTAGATCTATATTGAGAGCTTTTGAGCCAGTTTGAGGATTTTTTTTTAATCAGGAGAGAGAGAGAGAGAGAGAGAGAGAGAGAGAGAGAGAGAGAGAGAGAGAGAGAGAGAGAGAGAGAGAGAGAGAGACAGAGAGAGAGAGAGAGAGAGAGAGAGAGAGAGACAGAGAGAGAGAGAGACAGAGAGACAGAGAACAGCGATTTATATCAAGTGTGCTTCCGGGTCAATTTTGGTATGGCTTTTCACCTCGGCAATAACCTGATCTTTTTTGTCCATTTGCACTAATATCTCTAACAGGGTTTGCGACTACTGGCTAAATCTCTTGATTGCCAAGTGCAGGATCTAGAAGTGGTTAATATTTTACAAGAGACAGGCCAATTCACAAGGCTCGTTGACACAATGACAGTATGCAACAAATGAAGCACAATAACCGCCACCAGTCATTCTATACTAAAGACTACAGTGTGTGTAGCGTTTCACGCTAGGCTTAAAGGAACCAACTTTGACAATGCCCCTTAGACAGATCCTTTTAACATTCACAGTGACTGTTGCCCCCTTTAAAAAATAAGCTTACAACAACAACAAAAAACATCTCTTTCGAGAGCATCCTATCCCGTAAATCAAAGGCACCACAGATGATCGTTTAACCAGCGTACTCCACCTTTCTCTGTCCTCATGGCTTCGCTCAGTGTCAAGCCAGTCCATTCTCGAATGTTGTCATCCAACCTCTTTTTCTGTCTCCCTCTTCTTCTACCTCCTTTCACCGTGCTTTGCAGGATGGTCTTTGCAAGACCTGGTGCTCTGGTGATGTGGCCATATATACCATCGGAGTTTCCGTTGCTTCACCACTGTGAGTATGTCATCTTGTTGTCCAATGGCTTGTGTGATGGTCTGTCGGATTTCATTGTTGGTGATGTGCTGAGTGTAGGAAATGCCAAGAAGTCTTCTGTAGCACCTCATCTCCATCCTTTGTATTCTTCATTGTAGATTTGCTGTGAGCGTCCGTGTTTGGCAAGCGTATAGGAAGATGGAAATGACAAGAGAACGCAGCAGCTTTACGAGAGCATAGATATTTTTTAACATGAATACATTCCGTAGTTTGTGTGCCTATTAGTAGCAGCAGCTGTTGACTAGAAAGCCAACATTGTAAAGATACAAATAGCAACTACCAAAGCCGATAAGAAATAGAACCCGTAAAAACAACTGCTCGTAAGGTTTTACGTTTTAGATTCATAAAATATGCCCTACCTTACCCCAGACTCCAAAGACGCACAATTCAAGTCGTGTGGTTCACTCAGAAATAGGGTCAAAGGTCAAGCGGCTGTAGCGTTAAAAAACAAGGGAAATATCTCCCTGTCAGAACCAAAATTGGCAATTCAAACTGTAGCGGTTGGTTTGAGTAAGGAAAGCCCACTTCATCATCGTTTTAATGTAAAAACATTGGGAATGTTAGGATACACCCGTTTTTGTCAAAAGTACAGAAAGCCTTCTTCGAATTGGGGCCTTTTAAGGATTTAGAATAAACCCAAGTTTTATTGCAACTTGAGGTTTCCGTGGTTTTTGCTTCATTCTTCTCTCTTTTATATCGACCGCGATCAGTTAGGCTACTAATCGTTAAGTGTCTATAAAAACAAGGGGCATTACATGCTCATTGTGTATCATTGATAGGAAAGCGATATATACATAGATATGTAGGACTGTACGCTACATGTATCTACCGCTTTGCTACCGAGGATACACTATAGGCGCCAAATTTGTGTGATGACCATGTGGCCTAGGCTAACCAGTGATTTATTCACCACTGCAAACTTACCCGCACTCTTATCATTTACCCATATGTAAAAGAGAAACTTACCTGCACTTTTATCATTTACCCATATGTAAAAGAGAAACTCACCTGCACTTTTATCATTTACCCATATGTAAAAGAGAAACTCACCTACACTTTTATAATTTACCCATATGTAAAAGAGAAACTTACCTGCACTCTTATCATTTACCCATATGTAAAAGAGAAACTCACCTACACTTTTATAATTTACCCGTATGTAAAAGAGAAACTCACCTGCACTTTTATCATTTACCCATATGTAAAAGAGAAACGTACCTGCACTCTTATCATTTACCCATATGTAAAAGAGAAACTTGCAAGGGTGGTGAGCAAACAAGCAAATTAAGCAGCGCGTGATTATAATCCTGTTAGGCAACCAGTGACGTATTCATAACTGCTAGTCTGCTTATCAGTTTCATGTTAATATATAATACTACAAAATATTTGCATGGACGGCCAGCAGTATTTCAACAGCATCGACTATAATAATTTTAACAATTTATGTTTTAACTAAACTAACCATGATAAACACAATTTTAATACAATATTACGAATAACACTGTTTCAAGGTAAAGGTAAAGGTGTCCCGTTACCTTCCGGTTGCTATGGCCCTCTCTTTTCTCTAGGCCAGCTTAATGAGGGCGGTACTTATCTCATTTCCTTCCAAACTTTACCATACCGGGTTCTAAACAGAGCCATGTACTCATTCACAGCTGGGTGGACCCATGTGTGTGGTCCGCTTGTTCTTTTTCTGTGTGTGTGTCATTTGGTGGTTGCCTTCCATGCTTGGTCACCCATCCAAGTACTAACCCTTCCCGACGTTGCGTGACATGAGGCATTGCTAGCGTATGCCCAAACCATCACATTACTGCGCCACGAAACGTTTCCAAACTGTTATCAACAGGTATTTTTCCGCAGATGGTCAACAGAGCAAGCAAAATTAAGGAACACATAATTACAAACCTATTGAACTTCATTAAACAACCAGTGACGTTTTCATAACAATGCGAGACCACTGCAGCAGACGCACTGTCAACATATACAATTAAAAGAGATATTTGCATGGATGGTCAGTTGTATTTAACAGCTTCAACTACTGATGTTTAATAATCTTAACATAGCACATTCATCATTACAAATACCAACCTACCAAGAGTGTTGTCAATATCTATAAAACAAAAGGAACTATGTTCATGAATGGTCAGTAGTATTTTTTTTTAAAAAACGAACTGCGCATAACACGATCACCGTCCTAATCAATCGTAATAAAGCTGATCAATGACAGATTCATATTTAAAAGTAGCATTGCACAACGATTGCTGTAAATATAGAGTTAATTGAGAATGGTCCTGATTGACAAGACTACTTCGTGTGTTAATTGCAAAACAATACACCAATACAGTAATACAATAACAATGACTTGTCGTAAATAGCAGTAAAACATCACTCACATCCAAAAATAAAATCTTTTTTTTTAAATCTTCAAAATTAAAAATTCAATTTTGTTGTTTAAATAATTCAAAGTTTATGTAGGTAATGGAATAATTTTATGCACTTGGTGTGTATGTGTCTTTATATAATTATATGAGTATGCAGGCTTGTGTGTATGTGTGCAGTGCGTGCGTGTTCGGGTCTCTCAAAATATCTCTCTCTGTCTTTTTGTCTCTGTCTCTCTCTGTCTCTCTCCGTCTCTGTTTGTGTGCAGTGCGTGCGTGTTCGGGTTTCTCAAAATATCTCTCTCTGTCTTTTTGTCTCTGTCTCTCTCTGTCTCTCTCCGTCTCTGTTTCTGACTCTCTTTCTTTCTCCATCTGTCTGTCTGTGTCTCTTCTCTCCTATTATATTCTCTTCTCTTCTCTCTCTCTCCATGCTTGTTTGTGTGTGTGATTGTGTGTGTGCCTGCGTGTGTGTTTTACGGGCGCGCGCGTGTGCGTGTAGTGCTGCAGAAATAATTTTTACTGCAGTTTAATGTCCATGGCAAATACACACCACGCCCTGTCCTGAAACTGTCCCTGTATCATTCCCGTCGATTTCATTCGCACGAGACACATCATTAAGAAAAATAGAACTAATTGGAAATAACCGCTTTCTTGTATTTCCAGATATATCTGAAAACACTTTGAAATCGAATCGAATGAAAAGTCTCTCTGTCCGTCTATCGGTCTTGTCCGGCGTTCTGTTTCGTCGTATTTCAAGAACCACGGAAATGAATTTCTCCAAACTACATAGGAACATTTACAAAACGGGGTGTGTTTGTCAAAGTTCAGTCACTGGGTTCAATTCGTAACTAAACGCGCATTCGGTAAGCCCGAATTTGCAGTGGACAAAATATCTCTTTGTTGGGCAACAATCTAATTCCCCGATGCAGGAAATAAGGTTTCCGACTTTCACACTAAGATACCCTGGTTTCTTTCCCAGACATCGCAACCGATTGTATTAAAATGTCTTGTGTGTGTTACATCTTTTCAATTTTATCCTCTCTTATTAATTTTAGTTTTCTAGTACAGTGTTCGTATAATCTCCTTTGAATATTGTTTGGTTTTATTGGATAAGTTGTAAGCTTTACTGTTTTGTTGCTAAAGTATCGTATTGAGTGAGGAAGTGAATGCGTGTTTCAAATGTGGTCTTTATTAAGGATCAGTACAACTTATGTTAATCTGATGAATACAATTTGATACAACAACAACAACAACTTTATTAAGGCTTTGTGATGCTTGACTGTGATAGTGGATTTGTTTGCTTTTTATAATATCATGTATTATAATCCCGTCACATGTGCTCCGTGACACTCTGTGATACCTTGTGATAACCAGGCATGTAACTGCTCGACTCGCTCAGCTGTGATGCGTGTTTGTGTTGGTATGTGTGAGAAAGGGAGAGAGTTGGATGAATGTTTACGATGAGTGTGATGTCGATGAAAGCGTATTATGTCGTATCCTTAATTAGTATGAATTTATAATGTGATTCTGCGACTGGTGTAATTCCTTTTGGGGTACTAAGGGTCTGTTGTATTGTATTGTATTGTATTCAGGTTGCATTGATTCAGGTATTTTTACATACATTTATGTTTGTGTTGGTTTGCTTTTAAAAAAAGTACTTATTTATGTTTGTAAATTGTTATTATTTGTGTGTGTGTGTGCGTGTGTGTGTGTGTGTGTGTGTGTGGAGTAGGGAATTGTGAATGAGGGGGTCGGGGATGGAGGTGTGTGCGTTAGCGCACGCGAGCGCAAGCGAATGTGTGCATAACAGACCAGAACACAACCCGATTTCAACAGACGACACCTACAGGGTGGGCGTTTGCTTTCCATCTTGTTAATCACTAAAAATTAAAGTTTATATATAATGCTAGTGTTTGGATAATTGGATGCTAGTATCTGGGCAGCTGGGCACGTTTTAATTGGAAGTTTTGTATCAGCATCATCGTTTTCGTCATAATTATCAATTAAAACCACTCTGCAACAGCAGCGGTCGAAGAATCATCACCAGCACCGTCATCATCATCACCATCACCATCATCATCATCGTCGTCATCATCATCATCATCATCATCGTCGTCGTCGTCGTCGTCATCATCATTATCATCATCATCATCATGATCATCATCATCGTCATCATCAACATCATTAATAATAATAATAATAATAATAATAATAATAATAATAATAATAATAATAATAATAATAATAATAATAATAATAATAATAATAATAATAATAATACGAGAACTTATAACGCGCACATATGGCGACTCAATGCGCTCTCATACACATTCTTGTGCACTAACAATTCAAGGCACACTGATACACACTTGCGCATAAATTGCATGAAGATGACAAGGTACCAATACAAACAGAGACACGGCATTCAAAAATAAGCATGAAAACATTTCAAATAATGATTATGTACATGGCCATTTACAACTGCTCTGATTTAGGCTTGCGTGTGAGACGGGTTAGGGGAGAGGAGATTATTTAGGGAAAATAAAAGTCTCGATGCCAGATTTAAATACTTCTAAAGACTGTTTGTTGACGGAAGGGGAGAGGGAGTTCCAGTTGGTGGGGGCTTGAAAAGAAAACGAACGTTGGCCTGCAGTTTTAAGTTTTGTATGAGATATGTTGAATTTGAGATTGTCGTTTGAGAAGCGGAGTGGTCGGAAAGGTTGATAGTTAGAGGGAATCAGAGAGATATGTAGGGGCAAGCTTGTTGAGGCATTTGTATGTGAGAGTGTTGAGCTTGTATTTGATCCTATGTGAGACGGATAGCCAGTGGAGTTGTTGCAACAGGAGGGGAGGGGGGGGGGTGATGGAGACTTTCTTTTTTTCTAAAAGACCAGACGGGCAGAGCTGTTTTGAATACTTTGAAGACGATAGATAGAAGAAGCGGGAAGTCCAGCAAAAAGGGAGTTACAATAGTCAAGACGAGAGAAAATGGTAGAAGTGACAAGTTTGACTATAGCGTCTGTGGTGAGGTGCTTGAGTATAATGGCAATGCGGCGGAGACGGGTACGAAAGACAGAAAAGAATCTGTTGTTCCATGGAGAGGGTGTTGTCTCTGGTGACTCCAAGATTTTTGACAGTAGAAGATAGAGAGACAGATGAGTCGGAGAGTTCAAAAGAATCAGAGGTGTCTTTTGAGAGTGTTGATGTGGTCCGTATTTGGATGTGGTCCGCACCAGAATGGCTTCAGTTTGTTTTGTTGCTGTTGAGTTGAAGTTTGTTCTATGTCATCCAATTCTGTACGTCGGTGATGGCATTAGAGAGAGTGCATAGGGCAGTGTCAGATTGATCATGAGTAGAGCTTTTTTGAAGTTGTGAGCCGTCAGCAAAAGAGTGATGGAGAACGTTGTGTCGGTCAAAGACGTGGTCAAGAGGTTGAGTGTAGACAGTGAACAGTACAGGCCCAAACATGGACCCTTTGGGAACTCCGCACTCAAGCCTGATGGGGTCGGAGTTCAGTTTGTAAATAGAAACAATCTGAAAGCTGCCAGTATTAGAAGAGAACCAAGAAAGAGCTGTGCTGAGAATGCCCAAAATATGCTGAAGACGTCGAAGAAGGATTTTGTGATCGACCATATCGAATGTTGCTGAGAGATCAAGAAGAACAAGGGCAGAGATTTAACCTTGATCAGTGGCAGAAAGAAGATCGTTAGTTAGTTTGCTGACTGAGGAGGAGAGAGTAGGATGTTGGAGAGAAGGTGAGAGATAAGCTGATTCAGACCTATTCTTTCAAGAAGTTTGGAGATGAAGGATAAGTGTGAGACAGGGCGGAAGTTGCTGAGTGTGTTAGTATCAAGCGATGGTTTTAAAAGAGGTTTGACTATGGCAGTCTTGAAGGAGTCTGAGTCGGTGCATGATTGTAGAGAGTTGTTGATTTCGATTGTTGATGATGATTTCGAGGACAGAATGAAGAAGTACAGGCAGACAGAGTAGAGTTGTGTGGGAAGGTCACAAGTTTTTAAGATGGTTTCTTTGATGACTTTTTCCAGTTCAGGGAGAGTCAGAGGTTGTCCTGTTGTTGTTCAGTTTGTCGAAGTATTATCACCAGCACCGTCTTAACTTCGTTATCATCATTATCTTCATCATCATCATTCATCATCATTACCGTCATCGTCATCATCAGCAGCAGCACCACCATCAAGGAACAACAAGAAAAGAGCATTATCGATATATGTCCTCTTTCTCTCTTTGAATCCCTTCCTCTCTTTATCTATTTCTTTCCAGCCTCATCCTTTTCTTCCCCGTCTTTCTCAATCTCACCCCCCACCAACCCCACCCCCTTCATCCCTCTCTGACCCTCGCACATTCCTAGGCCCTTCCTTTCCTCGCTTAAATGAGATGAATCGTTCTTGTATCAATCAATCAATCAACCAATCTTTAATTTAATGTCTGTTCACACATTTAGGTGATATTAGACATATCTTGTATAGCTCTCGTACCAGATCTAAAAACTACTCAAGGCGCTGGAGGAAAACAGAGTCTAACTCAAGCCGTCCGAGGCGCCAATTTGCCGAACTAAGCACACATTTTGAAATGTCAAACGCCTTGGACAACTAATCGACCCTGAAAGAGTCACTACAGTAAATGGACTTCTGCGAGAAGAATCTTCGCTCGCCATCGAGGTGCAAACCAAGCTCCTGCCACGCGTTAGGTGGGCGTTATTTCACTGGACCAAGTCAAGTCAAGCCAACAAATCTTCATTACCCACGATGGAGAATTCATACAGTTTAAATACGAAAAATAACATGATTACAGGTAATCACAAATATTCCAATAATTACACTAAAACGTGATAATAGACAGCATTTTTTTAAGTTGCGCGTCATGCTAACCCACTGGGCACAGCACTTAAACTTCACACACATCCACGCGCGCGCACACACCACACATTCTCTCACACACACCCACACACACACCCATACACACACACACATTTGGCAAAGTTAAAATTAACAATCATCTGTTAAAACAATTACATTAAAATGTATAGTCAGCCAACATAAGTATTATTGTCTAAGAAAAAATTTAAGTAAGAATTTGAAATGTTCTATGCTGTATAAAATATTTTTTTCCACGCAGTTGCTCACCCCACCGACAAATCGATTAAAATAACAAACCAGAATTATATTTGGCAACATAGCTGACATATACAAAATAAATAATATTATGCATGTGAGAAAGAAGGAAAACCTGCTCACTTAACAAGAAGACACACACACGTACAAGCATACACACGTAAACACACACATACGCCCACCTACACCCACACGCACACCCAAAACCTGATTATCCTGCATAGCCAAATTGATAGCAGATCGGAACGTCCTTCAGTCAGCTGTCAAACTATGGCACGACGTAGACAATAGTTCCTTTGCACTCCATTCTCTGCCGACTTTAACAGTTTGCACTGGGGAAAACAGCCCTTAATGGACCGCTTTCAAAATACCATCTTATCTAATAAAAATCAAGCACGTTTCACTTTTAATTATGTCGGTTTCCTGGGTCGGCTTGTCTTTCTCTTCAACTCAATTTGTGAATTGGTTTTGGTCAGAAGAAGAAGAAGAAGAAGAAGAAGAAGAAGAAGAAGAAGAAGAAGAAGAAGAAGAAGAAGAAGAAGAAGAAGAAGAAGAAGAAGAAGAAGAAGAAAAAGAAGAAGAAGAAGGGTACCAAGATAAATGTATAACTATTTTAAAACTGAAACTAAGGGAGAAGCCTACTCTGTCCTTGATATTGCCGCCTCAAGACATTAATCTTAACATTCGATTTCGTGTGTAGAGACAGCCAAAACCAAAGAAGGCGGGAGGAAGAGAGCATCCTTATGCCTTTGCTTTTGTCAAGTCGATTTTATTTAAATTTTTTAATTTATTTCTACACTAATCTGGAAATACTTTCAAATAGACGGTGGAAACAGACCGAGCCAAATATTTATCCGTCCGTCCATGAAAAGCCATATCTCATTATTATTATTATTATTATTATTATTATTATTATTATTATTATTATTATTATTATTATTATTATTGTTGTTGTTGTTGTTGTTGTTGTTGTTGTTGTTGTTGTTGTTATTATTATTATTATTATTATTATTATTATTATTATTATTATTATTATTATTATTATTATTATTATTATAGGCTTTCTGCTCTATAGCGCGTTAGAGACAGACTTGAGACTTACATTGTGTCTAACGGCACGATATGGTAACATGTTAAATTCTGTTTTCAAATTAAGTACCAGCGACTAAATCTCTCTCTCTCTCTCTCTCCTTACCTTCCTCATTCCCTCTCAAAATTGTGTAACACATAGCAAAACAAACAATTTGACATTTTCCTGCTTTGTTTGTTGAGGAAAACCTCATACGAAAACTGTCATAATAGTAATCCTCTGTTTAATAAACAACCACTTTTAAGGCGATAGAGAATTCAAGTTTAAAAAGGAAAAACAAAACCTAAAACACATTTCAACCCAAAAAGAATCCAGTGTTTCACTAACTCCATCCACGAACGTTATATTAATGAAATGGGACTCAAGTTAAATAGAAACAGCTAACACGAAAGAAAATTACAGGCACAAAGTTTTTTTGTTTTTAATTTAAAATAAGAAGGAATGTAAGATTAAAAAATAAAATAAAATAACGACGCCATCTCCACTCCACTTTCTACCCCCTTTTCTAAAACAACAAACAAAAATTGCTTTGAGTAAATTGATGATAGTTTCATCATGTAGTGTGTCTTGGCTAAAAAAAAAGACCTGGCGGTGCCCAGTCTTCTCCAGGCTGTTGGCCACAGCTGAAATCCACGAAGACAGCCTTGGCCCTGAGCACGTGGTCGTTGAACCTGTAGTAACGTGAGGTTCCTCCGCCCTGGCCGGTGACTTCTGTGTAGAAGACTTTCGCCCAGTGATGCCGTGCTAACATCACCCCTGTTAGTCGCCTCTTACCACACGCCGGGAAACGTTGGGTCTATTCTGTTTAGTGCCCGAACCCACAGGGCAGTAAATACAGCAAAGTGCACTAGACTGAAATTCGACCTGGACAAACTGCAAGACCCGGAGGTGGCAGAACTATTTCAGGCCACAATTGGAGGACAATTTGCACCACTGCTCATTTTAGGAGCTGGTGAAGTAGATGTCAACACCATGACCACCACCTTCAACTCAGCTGTTACAGATGCCGCCACTGAGATCCATGGCAAGCACCGACCAAAGAAGAAGCCGTGGATCACACCTAAACTTGTGGATCTGTGTGATAAACGACGAGAGATCAAAAAGAAAAAGAACACCTCACAGGGAGCTGATGTCTACCGAAAAATCAACAATGACATCCGAAAAGACATGCGCACAGCAAAGGAGAACTGGATAGAAGATCAATGCCAGGAAATAGAGAACAGTCTGAACAAGAACAACAGCAAGAAGGCCTGCCAGACTATTAAGCGGCTGACAAGTGTTAAACAGCCCAAAGTCTCCACGATCCAAAGCAAGTCTGGCATATGCCTTACATAAGAACAAGAAGTCTTGGACAGATGGACAGAGTACTGCTTTGACCTTTACAACCACACACCAAATGAAGACCCATCAGTTCTAGCATACCCCGAGAACAGAGAAGAAGAAGAAATCCTCCCAATTCTCCGGGAAGAAGTTGAGGCAGCAGTGCAATCGCTGAAGAAAGGGAAGTCAGCGGGAGTGGACAACATACCCGCGGAACTGCTTCAAGCAGGAGGAGAAGCGATGATTGATGCGCTCACCATTATCTGTAACAAGATCTGTCAGAGTGTAGAGTGGCATACACCATGGACCCAGTCGTCACTCTTCCCAAAAAATGTAACCTTCAGAAGTGTAAAAATTACCGCACCATCAGCCTCATCAGCCATCCCAGCAAGGTCCTCCTGAAAAAAATCTCAACAGGTTGAAACCCCAAGCTGAACATATCATAGCTGAAGAACAAGCAGGATTCAGGGCAGGGCGAAGTACCACTGAACAGATTTTCAACCTCAGAATAATCTGTGAGCAATACCTACAGCACCAACAACATCTATATCATGTGTTCAAAGACTTCAAGAAGGCGTTTGACGGAGTCTGGCATGCAGCTCTATGGGCAACAATGAAAGTGTACAACATCAGCTCTAAAATTATTGAAGTCATCAAAAGCCTGTATGACAAGGCTACTAGTGCAGTTCTCCATAACAACGCCATCGGGAACTGGTTCAGAACAAAAATCGGTTTGTGTCAAGGATGCCTACTCTCTCCAACACTCTTCAACATCTTCCTAGAGCGCATCATGTCAGATGCCCTTGCAGATCACGAAGGCACAGTCAGCATATGGGGTAGAGCAATCTCCAATCTTCGTTTTGCGGATGACATTGATGGATTGGCTGGAGAGGAATAAGAACTTGAACAGCTGATACAGAGGCTTGACACCACCTCCAGAGCTTATGAAATGGAAATAAGTGCAGACACGACCAAAATAATGACCAAAAAAAAAACAATGGCATCAACATGTACATCAAAGTCCAAGGCCAATCCCTCAACACAGTGCATGGCTTCAAATATTTAGGAGCCATTGTATCAGACAATGGGTCCCGACAGGAAGTCCTCTCCAGGATCGCACAAACAACTGCGGCCCTGACAAGACCATCAGTCTACATTCCAAAGTAACACTGCTGCGCTCCCTTGTCATCTCCATCTTCCTATATATATGCTTGCCAAGCATGGACCCTCACAGCAGACCTACAACGAAAAATACAAAGCATGGAGATGAGGTGCTACAGAAGACTTCTGGGCATTTTCTATACCCAACACATCACCAACGACGAAGTCCGACAGACCATTACACATGCCATTGGACAACACGATGACCTGATCTGGTGAAGAAACGGAAACTCCGATGGTACGGCCACGTCACCAGATCATCAGGCCTTGCAAAGACCATTCTACAAGGCACAGTGCAAGGATGTAGAAGAAGAGGGAGACCGAAAAAGAGGTGGGAGGACAACATTCGAGAACGGACTGGTTTGACACTGAGCGAAGCCATCAGAGCTGCTGAGGACAGAGAAAGATGGAGTATGCTGGTTAAACGATCATCTGTGGTGCCCCTACGACCTCCGAGTTACGGTACAGGATAGGATATGTTAGGAAACTGATGAGCAAAGTATGTTGCTTTCGGCTCTCGAAAGGCGTCAGCAAATCAAGGGTTGGAATCAACAAAAGAAAGGTGATATTTCAGATGAATGTGTACTTTGTTAAAACAGTTAAACAAAACACAAAAACAAATTACAGATTAGGCAAATAAAATAGAACCCAAATCTGTATCTTTATTATTATTATTATTATTATTATTATTATTATTATTATTATTATTATTATTATTATTATCATCATCATCATCATCATCATCATCATCATCATCATCATCATCATCATCATCATTATCATAATCATCATCATCATTGTCATTATTATTATTATTATTATTATTATTATTATTATTATTATTATTATTATTATTATTATTATTATTGGTGGTGGTGGTGTTGATTTTGTAGTTGTTATTATTATTATTATTATTATTATTATTATTATTATTATTATTATTATTATTATTATTATTATTATTATTGTGGTGGTTATTGTTAGTGGTAGTAGTAATAGTTGTAGTAGTAGTAGCAGTAGTAGTAGTAACAGTAGTAGTAGTAGCAGTAGTAGTATAAGCAGCAGTAGTAATAGTAGCAGTAGTAGTAGTGGTAGAAGTAGGTTTTGTAGCAGTAGTAGTAGTAGCTTAGTAGTAGTAGTAGTTATAAAGACAAGAAAGACAGATCGACCGATTGACAGACACACATTCGCATAAATAAGCTCGCTTACATACACAAACACACACTCGCACACACGCGCGCGCACACACACACGTTCGCGCGCGCTCACATACACGTTCACACACTTTCACACACTTTCACACACACACGCGCGCGAATACATACACGTTCACACTCTCTCACACATACACACGCGCGCACTTCCAAGCACATAATTCTATTTCAATCATTAAATCAACACACAAACGCACAGACTATAATGAACGCGCGAACAAAAGCACATATACACACACATCTAGTACAACAAAACAACACAAATCAAATAAATGCAATACACTGAGAGTAACACGCACACACACGCACACACACACAAACGCATACACATCTACGGACATAATTATTGGCAATTAGTTCTATGGAGAAGAAACACACGCGTGCCCCACGCACACGCATACGCACACACACGCAAACACACACAAACATACTCACATACACAAGGCTAACTTTCGAGGGATCATAATTCCGAACAATTAATAATTGTGAAGTCAACAAACTTCCCAAAAATGTTAATAATGATGATTTCCTGTGGTGTCTTTCAACGCCATGAGGTCTAAACAGACAGACAGACAGAGAAGTAACAAAACAACACAACAGACATAGTAATTCTGCTGACCTGGTCCAATGAAGACATCAAAACCCGTAGTGTAGTAAGCTTTAGCAGCCACCGCACCCACGTTTTCAGGCCCACAGCTGCCGAGCCTGTAGTCCCAGGTCAAGACGATCCTGTCCCCATACAGCTCCCGTACCTTCTGCAGAGCTAAGTCCACGGCAGGGGCGATCATTGGATAAGCGAACGACCATGTAGGATTGTCCACTTCGATTGTCAAGATGGTGGCGTTGTACGTCGACGACGACGACGATGAAGAAGAGGAGGAGGAGTTGGAGGAATTCGTCGCTGTCGTTAGTACTGAAGTTTCTGTCGTTGTTGTTGATGCTACTATCACAGTGGATGTCAACAGAATGGTGGCAATAAGGAAAGGTAATGTCATTGTCACTGATGTCATCTTCGTTAGGTAAGGCATTGCTGTTGTTGATGTTGGTGGTAGTGCTGGTTTCACCCCTGTAATACTAAAAGTCTGCGAGTATGTTTTTCTTGTTTTCCTTTTTATTTGTGACTGTACGACGACAGTGTAGAAGTGCGCTGCGTCTAACTCAAGCACGGTTTCAAAGAACTGTAATTCCAAATTCAGATCTCTTTAATATACAACTTAACAAGACACACTTTAGACTAATAGTGCCACCGTTGAAAGCAAGATTGTCTCCCTTAGACATAATCACCCGAGACGATGGATCTGTACACGTACGCTGATGTCTAAAACAAGTCTTTGAAAACGAAATAGCATTGTTCCCTGAGATTTAATCAAACAAAAGGCAATGTACACCCTGTTGACATCATTATTTAAATCACTCACGTCATGACAAACGCACTTTACAAGCATATTGGCATTTTCTAAACAAACTGCTTTTTCAATACAGTCCAACACTGCACATTTTTACATAAATTTCTCTGAAGACTGTAAATGTAAGTCGTGTGATTTAAGTTCATTCTTTATAAAAGTTTTTGGTCCCCGTTGTCCAACATATACCTCCATTTTTATTGTTGTTTTCACAATCTTCTAGCTTCGCTCTCCCTAATATAAGTGCACTGATAGCCTACAGTTTTCGCACAAGCCCTTTGACAACCATGATGAAGGCTGCTTTCAACTTTAAAGTAGCTGAAAGCTTGGCGTGTAAGTAAAGCTTATTTCTAAATAGAGTGGACCGTTACAAAAGTACAATGGTAGTCGTATTCTTGTTAATCAATTTTCTACTTTTTTCGAAGATAAGTTTTGAATGAAGTTTTGAAAATCAACTGCCGTTATGTAGAAATATGTTGTTTGTCACTCAACTCAGGATAGCTAAATGATGAAGGAGATGAAGAAGACTTGCTAGGCGCTTAATCCACGAAGTTCATGCTCGAAGTTCATCAGTTCATCATGCGTGACTGTTCTCATTTCATTTCTTGATGCGAAAGAAACTATTTGTTTAATCAGTAAAACTGAAGTCGCCTATCTTTGATTATATTATCACTTCAGGCGGTTGAAACTACCGAAGTCATCGGCGATCTAGGTGTTAGCGGAAAGTCTATTGTCACTGTACCTGAAACCAATCAAAAGCAATCGTAATTGTACTATGGTGTCGCTAAATGTGTTGTTTTACTTGTAATTGTAGATTCTTAAAGTGCGCCGAATTGCATTAACAAAACTAATTAATTTATTGCTGCTTTGGACGTACAAGAATAAGAACAAACAACAACATCATGATTTTTGATGATGATGATGTCGACGACGACGACGATGATGATGATGATGATGATGATGATGATGATGATGATGATGATGATGATGATGATGATGATGATGATGATGATGATGATGATGATGATGATGATGATGACGATGATAATGATGTTAATGATGCTAATGATGCTAATGATGATTAAGATGACGCCGAAGATGATAAATGAATGAAAGATAGTGTTATATAATCAAACGTTTTCGACATTAATCTACTTAAAAATTGCTAATGAAAACGGTCCGTTGGTTTTAACTCGTATTATATGATACAAACTAGACTAGCACACAGAGGTAACTTCCATAGAGACAGGGTATGTAATAAATATACAAACATGGCAGCGGTGGCAAATTAGTCAAAGTTGCCATCTCCGTAAAAAATGCTAAACATTGTTCTATGCTTTCAATCCTTTCGTTTCTTATATTTTCAAATTATTTACTACACCATTTTTCTTTCTTTCTTTCTTTCTTTCTTTCTTTCTTTCTTTCTTTCTTTCTTCTTCTTCTTCTTCTTCTTCTTCTTCTTCTTCTTCTTCTTCTTCGTCGTCGTCGTCGTCGTCGTCATCGTCGTCATCGTCTTCATCGTCTTCATCGTCGTCGTCTCGTTGTCTGTTTATTAGTAGATTATTCGGCTGACACATCGATGACCCAGGTTCGATTCCGCCATGGGTAAGATAAATTTGGCAATGTTTCTTTGTCCATCTTAGCAATATGATTGCTCTGGTGATTCAGTGTTGATGTAGGTCCTTACCCCTTCGTCTCCGTCACCCGTAGCGCCACTGGTGGGTGCAGATGTTAACCTTCAATGTTCAACCTTCGTCTGCTTTCAATCCTTTCATTCCTTCTCTCTCTCTCTCTCTCTCTTCCTCTCTATCTCTCTCTCTCCATGAGCAGTAAAGTGAGCAGTAAAGTGTGTGCGTGTGTGTGTGTGGGTGGGTGTTTGTGTGTGTGTGAGTGTGTGTTTGTGATGTACGTTTGTGTGAATCTTTCTTTGTGTAACCACTGTGTGGGAAAGACGTGTGTGTGTTTCTCTGTGTGTGTGTGCATATGTGTGTGTAAGTGTGGGTGTGCCTTTGGAATGGTAATAAGTGCAGGAATACCAAAATGATAATCGACAATAGCAATGGCATCAACACGGACATCATAGATCCCTCAACACAGTGCATAGCTTCAAATATTTAGGAACAATTGTATCAGACAATGGGTCCCGATAGGAAACCCTCTCCCGGTTCGCACAAACAACTACTTTTCTGGCAAGGTTGAAGCTCATTTGGAAAGACAGGACCATCAGTCTACATTCCAAGGTAAGGCTGCCTGCTGCGCTACGGTACCTTATCATCTCCATCTTCCTATAGGCTTGCGAAACATGGACCCTCACAGCAGATCTACAACGAATAATACAAAGCATTAAGATGAAGTGCTACAGAAGACTTCTGGGCATTTCCTATAACCAGCACATCACCAACGATGTCCGACAGACCATTACACAAGCCATTGGACAAGACGATGGCATGCTCGTAGTGGTGAAGAAACGGAAACGCCAAAGGTATGGCCACGTCACCAGAGCATCAGGCCTTGCAAAGACCATCCTGCAAGTCACGGTGCAAGGAGGCAGAAGAAGAGGTAGACAGAAAAATAGGTGGGATGACAACATTTGAAAATGGACTGGCTTTACACTGAGAGAAGCCATGAGGGTTGCGGAAGACAGAGAAAGATGGAGTACGCTGGTTAAACGATCATCTGTGGTGCCCCAACGACTTTCGAGTAACGGGATAGGATAAGTGGGTGGATGTGTGATAGAGAGTGTGTGTGTGTGTGTGTGTGTGTAAGAGAGAGAGAGAGAGAGAGAGAGAGAGAGAGAGAGAGAGAGAGAGAGAGAGAGAGAAAGAGAGAGGTAGAGAGAGACAGGGAGAGACAAAGAGAGAGAGCGAGAAAGAGAGAGAAGGTTGTCCTGAAAGGCTCAACCATTATCTGTCTTCCAACAACTTGTACTGTCCATTCCAGTCTGCCTACCGCCCTGACTACTCTACAGAATCAGGTATTCTTCACATCGTGAACGACCTCCTCTCTGCCACTGACTCTGATAAAGTCTTTTTGTTGACCCTTATTGATCTCTCAGCCGTTTTTGATACTATCGATCACTTCATTCTCCTTTAGCGCCTTGAGAACTCTTTTGGAATAAAAGACCGTGCCCTAAGCTGGATCCAGTCATACCTTTTCTTATCGTTTCCAATCTGTCTGCATCATCAATCACCTTTCTGAACCGTCCAGACTTGTCAGTGTTCCTCATAGGTCAGTTCTAGGCCCTCAGATCAACCAAAATCATGAAACTTTCAACCATTTATACGCAGACGATACACAGCTCAAAAACAGTGACACACCACAAAACCTTCCATCTATTATGACCAAAACTTCTGACTGCTTTGACAATTTTTTTAAATGGATGACTGTCAACAAGTTCCAGCTCAAGGCTAACAAAACTGAAGTTATGCTCACGGTTACCAAACACAACCTGTCTTCTTCCCGTAGACACTGTCATTCTGGGCCAAACCACTATTCCTATGTCAAATTATGTCAAAACCCTTATGTCATCCTTGACAATACCCTCTCCATATCAGAATTCATCGCGTATCGGCAAAACCTGTCAAACAAGCAACTTTCAGCTCCGTAGAATAGGCCTCGTCCGCAAGCATCTCGTTTCCTCTCTCAGTTCCGTCACGCTTAGACAATTGTAACTCTGAACTTCCTTCTTCTTCTGTTCATCTGCTCCAACGAGTTTCGAACTCAGCTGCTCGTCTGGTTCTCAAAAAGAAAAAAAATCACACCACTCTTACATTCTCTACACTGGCTTTCTATATCTCAGAGGATTACCTATAAAATCTGTACTTTCTGTTACAAGTGCGTCCATGTATTAGCCCCTTTCTATCCCACCCAGGACAATCATTTCAACAAGCCATCTAAATGTCTTCGTTTTCCATCTGACACCTTCATGCTACATATGCGCCGCTACAAACTCTCCTCTGCAGGCTGCCGATCCTTCTCAGTGCTTGGTCCTTCAACTTCGAACCCTCTTCATCTCTCTTTCTCTTCGCAGCTCCGCGAGCATAGCCACTTTCAAGTCCAACTTAAAAACTCATCTCTTCCTGAAAAATGTCTGATCTCGTCTAAAACATCACCAGCATCATTCCTTCTTTTCTGATTCAGACCACCGCGGTTACACTGAACGCCCCCAGCCTGCTCACTCCTTAGCTGCTCTCCTCCTTCCCATTCATCACTCGTCTTTTTATTTTACTTGGAAATGTTCTTTTTTATGTTTATATTATGTCTTCGCAAAATTTATTAGTGTCTTGTTTTTGTTTCACTTCTTTCCGTATGTATTTCGATGTTAACGTTAAGTATAAATGCGTGAGAATTGCGCTTAGAACTGATGTCATTAGAAAAAATCCCTGTATAAATACCATTATTATTATTATTATTATTATTATTATTATTATTATTATTATTATTATTATTATTATTATTATTATTATTATTATTATTATTATTTTCAGTAGTAGTAGTAGTAGTAGTAGTAGTAGTAGTAGTAGTAGTAGTAGTAGTAGTAGTAGTAGTAGTAGTAGTAGTATAAACCATTCAGAACTAAATAATGAACATAATGTGAAACTAATATATACCTTAACTTTAGTAAGAAATACCTAAGACTAAGAATATTCATGCACCTAAATACACGTACTCCTCCCTTCTTCCACTTCTCCAATACCCGTTCCCTTCTTCATCCCACCCTCTCCCTCACCGCACACACACACACACACACACACACACGCACACGCGCGCGCAAATTCACAAATCCTCAAAAACTTAAAGTGTCGCAGAGAGAGAGAGAGACAGACAGACAAACAGACAGAGACTAAGATAGAGACAGACAGAGACATATACAGAGAAAGGGAGGCAGACAGACAGGCAGAAAGACACAGACAGAGGATTGATATGTGAGAAGATGTGTGAATCTTGCAGCGTCTTGACTTTTCTGTGTTCAGGAGATGGGGAGGAGGATGGAGAGGGGGGAAGGGAGGTGGAGGATACAAATCTTGCAGCCTCTTGGCGGTTGCGTCGTTGTTTCTATTTTGATTTCGGAGTTTGCGAGTGTGGATGGGATAGGAGGGTTGATGTGAAGGGGCGGGGAAAAGGAATACTAGAAGAGGCCAAAGTTGTATTAACGGTTTTAAGGTGGCTTTGTGTAATGACGTCTACTCTGCAGTGAAAGAAAGGGCAGAAAGAATGGGGTATAGAAATCTTATCAGAAAGAAGTCATTTCAAAGGTCATAAAATGTAGAGAGAAAAAATATATCAGAAAAGTCCACAAAATCATTCATCATATCCCTTTGCACTTCCTGGCTCTAATTAAATACATTCCCTGTGCAGAGGGTCGTTATTGAAGCGCTAATTTTAAGGTAACATATTCACGTAATGATCTAGCGAGAAAAGGGATTGATGTCTTAACAAAGCACATTTTCCAGTTCAATGTCGGTAACCACGCGCGGTGATCAAACATTTCAAACTTTCAAGCTTCGCTAACGGCAAATTCGAACCCCCATCGCATAAGACGCACATTACCTACCTGCAAGGTTTTGCACTGAATATGCGCCACGATCATAGAACCATGTACCAGGATCATGGAACCATCATATTATAGACTAACGTACAAAACGTAATCAACTGATCGTAACCTATCTGTGATTTATTTAATGATGAAGATGAAGATGGTGATGATGATGATGATGATGATGATGATGATGATGATGATGATGATGATGATGATGATGATGATGATGATGATGATGATGATGATGATGATGATGATGATGATGATGAAGGAGATTTATAATACCTCTATTCCCAAATTTCATGCTCAAAGTGGACTCGTAAACACACGGAAGAGAACCTGGCGGAAATTACAGATAAAACATACAAGGACCTTTTAAAGATAATTCTGATCTAAGCATTGCAGCTTGTAAAACCACATAAAAATATAAACCGCTATATACAGCAGTGAAGAAATGACCAAAACAATCCCTCTTCATACTAACTACATGGCTGAAGTCATTTTTGAAGAAGAGAATGAAAATCTCAAAAGCTTAAAACAAGGTGTTGAGCCTGCCAGTAGACATACTTTATCAAAACATGGCTAAAAACCAGATGTGTTTTCCAACGACGTCAAAAAGACTGAAGACTTTGTGACGTTTGTTTTTTTATTGTTGCTGGGCTCTGCACAATGGACTTTCAGTCTATCTTAATTCTTGAAAATAAATGCATTCCAGAAGGTGGGGCCAACATTTGAAAATGATTTATAACCAACACACTTTTTCGTGTTTTGTTATTTAGATGAACTTGGCTTGGTAGCACAGTTGATGATTTTTGTATTCAGAACGTCGCGTGTTCGAACCCCACATGGGCCGAACTCGTGATTTAGGTACGAGACTTTCCAGGACATCGAGGGTTTTCTCCGGGTACTCCGGTTTCCTCCATCCCTTCAATAATAATATTGGATGCAGTCAATCTAAATTTCTTAAATAAACATTGAATTCTCTTCTACGATATGCGATCCTTTCAATTAAGACAGGCCTTAACTGCTAAGCTTCCTTTCCACTCCTCCCTTCATACCACCCTTCCTTTAAAACCCAAAAAACTATTTACAACCCTGCAACCTCTCCTTAAATAAGTAATGAATCGAAAGAGATAAAAACTAATCGACGTATCAAGAATTAGGATCTTCCATAAGCACAGATTGAATCGGCGTCGTTTAAAAGGCATTCTTGATGCACGAAACGCCACAGACCGAACCACCCTAATTGGTTAATAAACAAGATGGCAAGCCATTCTAATGTATTTCCAAACACACACACACACACACACACACATAGCCGGAAAAAAGTATTTTCAAAAGTGTTAATGTTCCTGGTGATGTTGTGACTGGGCTTTATCATAACGAAGCAAAAGGAAAACATGGAATGATAGGCCCTTATATGAAATATCTGCAAAGAAACTACTATCAAAAATCGGCTAAGCCAATTTTGAGATACAGCTCAAAACGTGTTTAGAAAATGGTGAGGCACAATGACCTTGACCTTAAAAAAAGTACAAATACGAATAATCTAACATGCTTAGCAGTAGTTCCGCAAATTAACAATGGTTAATTTCGGTTCTGTAATTCCTGAGATGAGGTGTGTTTTCAATCTTTAAAAGAGAGAGCGAGAGAGAGAGAGAGAGAGAGAGAGAGAGAGAGAGAGAGAGAGAAAGAGAGAGAGAAAGAGAGAGAGAGAGAGAGAGAGAGAGAGAGAGAGAGAGAGAGAGAGAGAGAGAGAGAGAGAGAGAGAGAGAGAGAGAGATGAAATTTGGCGCGACCGACTGACCGACTGAACGACAATCGGGCTGCTACTGAAGGATGACCCATGATTTGAAGTAGTTTTAATACGAAAACTCGATATTATCGCATTTCGAGATATTGAGGAAAACGTGTTTAGCTTTAAAAAAATGGCGCCTGTGGCCTTGACCTTTGAGATAGAGCAATTATGATGGTACGGGAGGTAGGCCACTAACCTAGGTAATGTCCTTATGAAGTGTGGTCAAATCCGTTCAGTGGTTATTGAGATATGGAATTCAACGGACCGACGGTCGGACCGACCGACCGACATTTAGCTCGTTCTGATTCCACCGGACTGTTATAAGGTATTTTCAGATATAATTTTTTTTTAGATAAGTGAAGAAGAATCATAATCAATCATTACCTTTCAATTTTAGGAATTAAGCAAATCAACCAAATTGCAAAGTAAACAAATCAGTGTTCTGAAGAATTGACTAACCTCAAATAAATAATATAATGAATTAAGGAAATCATCGAATTTACTTTCAAAAATTGACATTTTCGTTCGAAGCCATAATCCCTTTTCTGAAACATTATGGTATCGACATACTTCCTGTTGGATTACGGAAGTTAGGAAACTGAGTTTTTAACAATCACGATGTCTGCTTATGTAATATCAATAATGCATGACAACTTTCCCTTAGCAAATAACGTCTCCTCTTTCCCTCTAAAAGTGCAGACTGATTGGTGGAAGAGAGAGAGAGAGAGAGAGAGAGAGAGAGAGAGAGAGAGAGAGAGAGAGAGAGAGAGAGAGAATACCAATACCGATACGAATCTTTTATTCCAGAAGTTCATAGCAATCTTCCCTTTGGAAGGGGTGTGTACAGGAATGATAAAACAACAAACATTAAATATATCATACCATACATATACATTTAAAAAAAGGTTTAGATACAGCTGCTTCTCGATGTTTCATGGCTTTAATTTTTTTAACATAGTTTTTTAACAGTCCCTTTGTTGTCAGAGGCTAATAGTAGAATGAGGCCTGTTGTATTTCCCCCTAAAAGTGCAGATTATTTAACTGTACTATAAATTTGTATCCACGCAACCCGTTCACTAACAAACAAGGCAGAGTCGTCGTGATAGGCCTATAGTAATGATTCTCCAACTGTATTCACCATTCTCACATCATCATCCACAACTGTTTTCAAACTAAAGATGCGTACCGTCATCAACCATCGCTGGACAACCAGCAAAATCTAGAATATTCTCATATATGAGATCAGGAATTACCAATTAAACTAGTGATCGTCACCGGAAATGTATTTGAAGTATTCTTAATTAGTGCTTTTTATTTTCAAGCTCAATAGCTGTTAGTGAAAAAGGCCTTGTCGGAAAACAGTATCTTATTTACAACTCCCCACGTGCCAATTTGCCTAACGCCACAGCCAATGGAGCGATCGCAAAGTGCCGAGTGGGGATTGAACCTAATAGTGGCTGGGAGTGTTTATTTTACTGGCAATATGATCACCCGCCTATGACATGAGCGTTAGGATCTTTATAGTCCGTGCGATGTAATGCGGGCATGCACAGATTAGACCTCGGTTTAAACACTCTCGTCCGACGTAGTCTTTTCAACGAAGTTCCAGGAACTTCGCCGGAAGTCTCAAAGGAATGTTTGCCAAAGGTTAACAACTTAACTATGTATAGACAATTCCAGATTATTATAACACCCTCGCCGACTCTCTATAACATTCGCGACTAACAAAAAAACAAACGAATATATATTCTTCATAGCTTTTCCAGCATATGAATAGAAACACAAGGAAAAAAACTAGTGCACGAACTAAGTGCACTTAAAATCTAAATCTGCACGTGCGACATGTCACACTGCGGGTGTGTTCCTAAATGTTTACCCAGTTTGTAAGATAATTGCTTTTTGACGCAAACGTGGTTTGCCTTGTACTAATTTTTTCTTTGCTACACGTATCCTACTAATTTATTCCAAGTTCTACTTTTCAATCTGACCACACCCTTTTCAAATCTTTTTTTCTTTTTTTTTGTCTGGGCACAACACCCCGTATAATCTTAACATTCATACTTCCTCTATTAAACAAAACCAACACCAGATATTGCAATTCAATGTACGTAAAATCAGGAATTTGTACTATGCATTTCCCCCAATCGACCGTTATGCTTTCAAAGCTTTTTACAAACAACAAGTATTCTACTCACGTTTCCCCCGTTGGGGTGCCGGGGGTTTCAGTATAAATAGTATCTCCACTTTCAGGAAATTTAGTGCTTTAAATTCCCACTATCGCTGTCTTTCTCATTTGTTCTTTCTCATTCCTGCTCTGTTCTATCAATCTGCTATACTAACTTCTTCTTCGCTAGACCAGCCACCTGCCTTTTTTCTTGAAAACTCTTCTGGGACAAGACTCCTTTATTTGTGTGTGAGGTCTGTTGGATCAGCTTGGGAATATTGGACGCTTTTTGTCAGGTGGTCACTAGGGCTTCCTATGATGTTATTATTTAGCAAGGTAGGCATTTTACAGTATATGTATGTGTTTTGTTGATAATTTATAATGATGTTTATATTCTATTTGGTTTTTGTAAACGGGGGTTCGATAAATTAGAGTATAGCCTCAGCGTCCCCTGCGTGGGGTGTCTTTATTGTAAAGTGACTGGCTGATGGAGAGCCTTCAGTTTTACCACTTGGGTTGTTTCGGCAGATCTTTGATGCGAATCAGGGGTTGTCCGGTCCTGATTTGGCTCGGAAGAGTCCGCTGGACCTAAAGCAATATTCATGTAATGTAATGTTCTACTCACGTTAAGTGTGTGAATTGCCGTGGTCTCGAAATTTGATTATATTATTATTATTATTATTATTATTATTATTATTATTATTATTATTATTATTATTATTATTATTATTATTATTATGTTCGTCATTTGTAAGGCGCCTTAGGATACAGGATCTAACTCAAACCGCCCGAGACGCCCACCCGCAGCGCATGGTCTGACGCCCGGACAACTGAGCACAATCCTGGGAAGCCAGGGATGGGGGAGAGGGACCAAGTGCATGCTGGGTGTGTTCTTGTTACCGGCACTCACCCGTCTAGGACATGAGCGTCAGGATCTTTAAAGTCCGTTATGATGGAATGTATGCGACACAAAGACTAGACCTCGGTTTATACTCTCATCCGAAGGAGTAGGAAAAGGAGTAAAGTGTCTTTCCCAGGGACACAACACAATGGCCCGGCCAGGGCTCGAACCCGGGACCTTCAGATCCGCAAGCCAAAGCACTACCATTAGACCACAGTGCCTCCCTTATTCTTCTTCTTCTTCTTCTTCTTCTTCTTATTATTATTATTATTATTATTATTATTATTATTATTATTATTATTATTATTATTATAATTATTATTATTATTATTATTATAATAATAATTATTATTATTATTATTATTATTATTATTATTATTATTATTATTATTATGCTTGTTTGTTTATTTGATTTGTGTAAGTTTGAAAGGAGAACAACTGGTGTTTGAATGTCACCTGTTAGATCATTGCCAAAAACAAAGTTGGGAGAGGGAGATGGCAGAGCAACGATTAAATAATAATTACGTATTACTACATCTTCTTCCTTCCTTCTCCTGTCCTAAACCTTCCTCTGTTTCTCCTTCTTTCTCAAATTCTAATCTACTCCGCTGCCTTCTAGTCAGTTTCAGCGATTCTACTGTTCTCTTGGCTCATTGCAGAAATCTTAATTTTTTAAAATTCGGGGCGCTTTATCCCACATAATCCCAGAATCCATACTTCCAATACTAAACAAAATCAGATTAATTAGTTAGTTAGTCATTGTTTATAGGGTCCAACGGACTACAAACAGCTGCAGACAGAGCGAAGTCAGCATACCTCATGTTCCCAACGACGCGACCGGCCGCGGGACTGAATGAGTGCATGAATTCAGAATTTGAGAAAGACAAAAATCAGGTGATCTTTCTCAAATTCTGAACTCGTGTTCTCACTTATGAGGGATGCTGACTTCGCTCTATCTGCAGCTGTTGTCAACTGGCGTGGCATGTCCAGGATCGTTCAGGTTTGAGGCCATCTGTTCAGCTCTTTCTTTGTCGTCCTCTGCGCCTGCTTTCTCCCACTGTTCCTTGTAAAATTATTATTTGTAGGGTGTTGCGCCGCGTGAGTCGGCTATACCACGCCTCCCCTTCACAATGAAAAGGAGTGGTTATTGAGGTCCCTCTTGAGGGTGACGTGACCATCCTCTTTAGATGGTTTTTAGTCTTGCGTTCGTGCCAGGTGATTTGCAGCTGCCTGTGGTAGCATTTTATTTCAAATGCCTGAATGTATTTTTCTAGTTCTGCTGACAAGGTACAGTTCTCGCAGCCGTACAGCAAAACGGGATGGACCAAAGAACTGGAGCGTTTCACTTTGGGGCAGAAATCAATTTCTCTGCTCTTTCAGATCTAGTTCTGCAGGCCTTCCATTATTGACCTAGTTCTGAACTACCCACCCGCTACAAACTAATCTAATTTAAATTAAGTTCAATGTAGTCTCTCAGCGCTCTGGAATGCCCATACGCGCTGCGCTCTGTCATTCAAGAGTGGTTTCCTGTCACAAGAGGCTCGTTTAGGCCCTACACTAAGGTTTCACGCCTCAAATAGTTCATCCTTCTTTGGCCTTTGTAACTTAAATTCGAGGTCTAGCAGACAACAGCAGTTAGTTTTGTTCTAAGCATGTGTAGGGAAGATTCTCACTAGGTAGGCAGCGTAATAATCCCGCTGACCTATATCCGTCACCCCCGCATGTGGGCGCTAAGGTACCACGGGATATCGCGCGCTTTAGTTGACCACAGCGTTAAGAAACGTCAGTCTGTGTTAGAATCTCACCCGAGAAGGACGCACATGCTGAAAGATCTCTCTCAGAAGACTACGCAGGTGACGGGTGAAATTCATTCATCGCAGTATAGCTATAGCCTGTCATTGTCAAAAAGGTAAATGATCGATCTTTTGTTTCACTTTTGTTTGATTTATTGATAATATTATTGGATTGTGCTTGTAAAGTCTTGCCACGTTTTATAATTGTGAATGTTAGTAAACCCTTTGCTTGACCATGTGGCTACCCCACGCGACCGGATTTCAAGACCACGAGGTAGCCCCACTGACCAACGGTTGTTTCTCCTATTTGTATTATTGCAGACCAGTCCAGTGGCTGTGCTGGAGAAAGTATATATTATTAATTACTTCTCCCTATGTTTAGTTTAGCCATGATGTAAATAAAGAGAGAGAGTGAGAGAGAGAGAGAGAGAGAGAGAGAGAGAGAGAGAGAGAGAGAGAGAAATTATGTTGGAGACTCCAGTGGACCACGGACTTAGAAGATTGTTCGTCTCTTATCTGTATAAGTGGATGCGATCTCAACTGAGGGCTGTTTCTGCCATCAGTGAGACGCTCTGCACACCCTTTGTAAACAAGGCGTTGCAGAAACTCGTCTTATGTTTTGCAGACGAGCAGGCTTGGGCCGTGACAGGAGATAGACCCCATTGAGAGTCATCCCAGACACGTGGCCTGCAAAAACGGAGCATCGAGCACTGAGCTCTGATAGCCCAGTAGTCAACAAACAAGACG
Organism: Oncomelania hupensis; assembly: GCA_036898135.1. Classification (NCBI taxonomy): domain Eukaryota; kingdom Metazoa; phylum Mollusca; class Gastropoda; order Littorinimorpha; family Pomatiopsidae; genus Oncomelania; species Oncomelania hupensis. The sequence continues at coordinate 75,421,178 of CM072512.1, read as the reverse complement.
AGGAGACAACAGCACTGCACCTCAACGATACACCTAAGTGCTCTAGAAGAAGTGCACAAAAACTGATCTATAGGGACTGTGCGATAGTCCACTCTTCCTGGAAAAGAACATTAGGCAAAACAAGAACAAAGCCCAGTGATGATACAGTAGCAAATATCGAGAACAGTAGCAGAACAAATCCATCAAATATCTACCCATTCTCCGAACCACTCGAAGTGAACTTTGGACTGTTAAGTTAATCCTAGTATATTACGTTTTGGACATTTAGGTGAATGTAGTGATTAGAATTAGATATAGAGTAGAGAAAATAAATGTGTGATATTTACTGTTACCAAGTGGCTGGACTACCTATGTTTCATAGCCGTGCGAGAGCTAGTGTGTCAGTGAATCTTTTACACGTTTCTCCCTATCTCTGTAACCCTATCCGCACACAGACCGGGCCAAACATATAAATGTATTAAGATTAGTCATACGGTGATCTAACTAGCCGATCCCGCAGACGAAAGGCGAGTGGGTAACAGCATTCCATTGTGCAGAGCCCAGCAACAACAGAACCCACCGTCACATTTCAAAATCGCTCTTAAGACAGTTCTAATGTTGGTCTAGTTGAAGATGGCTCTTTCGCGGCCTCTTTTTGTTGACCGGCGCCCACTGCCCATCTTCCTTGAAGCCGTTCGATGATGTGGTGTTGTGGCTTGTCGTTTGTCTGCAACGCCTTTACCAGAGCCTCTTGTTTCGGCTCTTGCAAGATGTAGACAATCCACCTCGCTTAGGCGGACTGCCAAGAGCCGAATCAGGACCACGCTTAATCCTAATAACCATACTTCTAATACATTATGACCACATAGTGACCAACATGTTTTCAATGCTTTTCACCCTCACAAACATCCTATTCAAGCAAAATCATGACCTATCAACAATTTGACAATATACAAATATAAAACATTATTACAAAACTATACACTCCACCCAAATAATCCCAATATCCATGTTTCAACACATTAACTGATTCGTATATACAAATCCAAGCGCAATGTATACTCGTCACAACAATGTATAGCTGCATTTCTTGCATTGAGTCAAGTCAAGTCAAGTCAACAAGTCAACAATTCTTTATTCCAAAAAGATGGAAGATGTGGGTGACATCAGTAGCCTGCGATATTTTTATAAATATTACAAAATATTAAATATTAAATTTAAAAACATAAACAGTTTAAAAATACAAGGTATAAGATAAGATATGACTCATAAGAACAATATACAGTCAAGCATATCATTAGCTTCACTGCCACCTAATATATCCACACACACCTACACATACACACACACACACACACACACTCACACACACACACACACACACACATCCACACCCACAGTATCCAGGCCTTGAATAGATAAATATTTGCACATCTCAGACACACACACGCACACACACACACACACGCGTATATATACACGCGTGTCCTCACGCACACACACACGAGCACACACACACACACAACATCCTCACCGCATGCCACAGCAACAGGAACATAATTCAATCAAGATAAAAATAAACCAATAACACATCTACCTAATCAAAAGAAAATGACAATGCATCTTAATGAAAAACGCTTAATAATAATAATAATAATAATAATAATAATAATAATAATAATAATAATAATAATAATAATAATAATAATAATAATAATAATAATAGACGTAGGCTTATGCCTATGAGACATGCCTCACGGGCAGGTCAGGTCACAGGTCGCGAACCCTGGCCTGTGCGCGGATGGTATGCGCAGAAAGCCTAAGTGATGTAGAATTGAGAGGGAAACAGTGGCAGCTATGAGAAGGTGCTGGAATTTCAGTTGATATTATTTATCAAAATAGGTGAGGCAAACGTGTTGTGCACCTGATGGGATTACGATGGAATACTAGGATTGAGGTATCACTTGAGGAAGGGACATACGATGAAGATTACTAGTGGATCTAAATGCAACAGGAAGCAGGTAGGCTACGTACTTGTTCTAAGTTTGGTTCGCAACCTGTGACCCCGACCTTGTTTGGCCTACGTAAACAAAACACATTGGACTACGTTCATTAGTCTACAATATCAAACCTTCCAAACATTGACTACAACTATAAACTAACATGGAACAAACAATACCTTAATTAATTACTACTTAATAACAAACATAAGATATAATAACTTAAAAAACACCTAAAACTACTTCTTGATTATGAGGGCATGCCAGGCTATAATTATAAATCAATAGACCATGCACATGTTACACTGTTTAAAGTAAAAAAATCAGTTCTAAGGAAACAATCCACAAATCCACATATTATTTATTTTGTGTATTAAAAGTGTATACCATATATTTTATATTGTAGGTTACAATATTTAAAACAGTAATGACACTACACACACACACACAAGTGCCAGTACAAGTAAAGTACATCAACAGATTTAAGCAGAAAAAGTACTGTCAGGAGGAGTAAGTAGTAGAAGGGGGGGGGGGTGATTAACAATGCTGTGCAGTCTTCCCATTGATCTGCTAACGACTTCTGCTTCTGCCATTGGCTTTGTTCAGGCAGCCAATAGCAGTTGGGACGAAACTACGCTGAAATTTTGCCTTTTTTGCCTTTGGGACTCTCCACCGGACTCCAGATGGGAGTCGTTCAAACTCAGAGTGTAGAGGATGACATGCGTCAGCAGAGACTGTACGTGCCTTGCGGAGTAGGGCTTTGTTGTGGATGTCAGATATGGGGGGAACTGGGAGGGAGATGATTTTTGATGCAGTGTTGGATATTTTAATCAGTTTATTTTTCTCAGTAACAGACAACAAGGGAAAAAAGATGATGCTGCAGTATGTTAAAAGGGGTTCAATGATGCTACGGTAGAGGTTCAGAATTAGTTTAGGAGCAAGATCGAAAGACCTCAGCCTCCGAAGGACATACATCCTCTGCTGGCACTTCCTCTGAGTGACCGCCACATGTTCCTTGAACGTCAAAGCAGAGTCGAGGGTGACACCGAGGTACCTGAAAGTGTCCACAATCTCTACTACCTCACCTCCGATCACCACCGGAGCCACCAACTGGGCGTCACGACGTGGATCCACAACAAGTTCCTTGGTCTTCGAGATGTTCAACTCCAAGAAGTGATCAGAGCACCACCTGGTGAAGTTGCCAATAGCCAGATTGTACTGTTGCTCTGACTCAGCATCGGAAAGTAGTCCCAGGATGGCGGAGTCATCGGCAAACTTAGTGCAGGAGCATGTTGGTACATCACATCTGCAGTCGTTGGTGTATGTAATGTACAGGAAGGGACTCAGGCAGCATCCTTGCGGTGCACCGGTGTTTGTGGTGAGCTCCGGCGACAAAGTCTCTCCAACCCTCACCTGCTGTCGACGGTCGGACAGGAAGTCAAGGACCCAGTGGACGATGACAGTGGGAACATCATACTGCTGGAGTTTTTGGACCATTGTGTGGCGCTGTATGGTGTTGAACGCTGATGAAAAATCAGCGAACAATATACGCGCGTAGTGCCCAGGCGTCTCCAGGTGTTTTAGCAGCTTATGAAGCAAGGTGGCAATTGCATCCTCCACTCCCCTGCCCGAGCGGTAAGCGAATTGAAGTGGGTCAAGGTGTGGTTCAATGAAAGGGAGAAGGTTTTTCAGCATGATTTTTTCAAGACATTTCATGGGAATGGGTGTGAGGGCGACAGGGCGGTAATGATTTAGTTCTGTGGGTTTGGGTTTTTTGGGTACAGGAATGATGTGGGAGGTTTTCCAGAGGGTAGGGATCATGCCAGAGTTAATAGAGTCTTGGAATATTTGCCTGAAGGCTGGGGCAAGAGAGTCTGCACAATTATAGAGAAGTTTTGCAGATATGCCATCCGGTCCAGTCGCTTTTGACTGTCTGAGCCTCTGGAACTGAAGGCGGACCTCCTCCTCAGATACGCTCACTGATCCCTCCACAACAGGAGCCTCCGACATCAATCGTTTGCACTCAGCAGAGTAGTCGGCTGTATCAAACCTGTTGTAGAAGGTGTTGAGATCAGTGGCGAATGACAAGGGATCAGGTACAGCTGTCTGGGAAGTGCCAGAAGGGTCGCCATCCTCAGTCATGAATTGATTACTATGATTTCAAATCTAACTTTATTTGAATCCCAAGAGATATCGAAACTTTGTTTACAATGACAGTTGATTAATTGACCTATTAATGAACTTTGTGTTAGTTCTTTTTGTCCTAGTCATTATTTTTGTTGTAGTAGTTTTTGTTTTTCTTCTTGTTCTGCTTGTTGTTGTTGTTGTTGTTGTTGTTGTTGTTGTTGTTGCTGCTGCTGCTGTCTTCTTCTTCTTCTTCTTCTTCTTCTTCTCCTCCTCCTCCTTTTTCTTCTTCTTCTTCTTCTTCTTCTTCTTCTTCTTCTTCTTCTTCTTCTTCTTCTTCTTCTTCTTCTTCATTCAATAAAATAAACACTCTAACCAATCACTCAATCAAACAATAAATCTATTATTCATTCAACGACATTTATGAAATGTCTGTATGTGCCTCACGGCGAAATGTATTTCTTGTGCATTGCATGTCCCTTGGCAGTAAAATATTTTAATCTGAATCTGAATTCTCGTACTTAAACATAAACGTAGCTTTCTGAACAGCTTTAACGCAAATCTAAGGCAAGCCGAAGAACTACATTTCGCTTTTCCTACTATCACGTAATTATCTGCGAAAACGGTATATTAATTTGTGTTCCCGTAAGGCTTCTCATTTTACATAATAACATTAGCCGCAAGCGACATGTACCGGAATGCAAGAGCTCTAATTTCACTAAAGCCGACCTGGCAAGAAGGACAGCAATCTTTTAATAAGGTTCCGCTAAATGCATGTTAGAACGTACCTGCGGACTTGATAATGTTCAGGCAAGAAACTCGCATTAATGTATTATTTTTTGCTGCAAATAGACCGGTAGATGCATGCATGCCTTCTCAATGTATCTGGTAAGTGAGAATATAGAGAAGAGTAGGTACGTCTCAACGATCGCATGCTCAGGTAACAGACCCCTACAAAACATTACATACAACCTCCATCACCATAATCATTTGTACTTTTGTAATAGCGAACACTTCAGATCGCCGCGCTTTGTGTTTTATTGAAGGAAAAAAGCGTGTGTTAGCATACTTTATTATTATTATTATTATTATTATTATTATTATTATTATTATTATTATTATTATTATTATTATTATTATTATTAAATCTTCTGTTCTTTTTCTATCTCTGGCATCAGCTGACGAACGTTCATCTTCCTAAAGGGATTCACAACTCAGCAAGCAAGGGTGTCCGAGGCCTGTTGATTCCGAAGTGGCAACTGAAAGTGAAATATTGGTTGTACATGTACAAGTACGCTGTACATATTAATCGCTTTGCTTGTTGGTTGAACAAACAGAATGAAGAACGTGAAAAAAGATGCAAGCACAACTTAAAAGGGATCCAAGATCGCTCGTTCCAGGGTCAAATTAATAATTTTTCACATGCACAGTGAGTGTTGCCCTACTATAAAAAAGTACAAACAACAACAACAACAACAGCAACAAGATAGTGTCCCCCAAAATAGCCTTTTTCAAAAGTACGTTGGTTTTTTTTTTCTTAAATAAAACGATATATTCATTTGGCTTTGTGCCTATTGATAACTTCAAGTTTGCTTCTAAAACTAGCACCGCTGCAAAAGTGTGTATAGTAGGCACAGTGGTTTGTTTACACAACGAAAAAGAGACGCCTAAAATCTAAAGCTTAGAGGCCGGTTTGAGCAACGATTACTAACTATATCATCTTTTATTGTGTGACAACCCTGCGATTTCCCAAGTAAACCCATTGTATCGATACAAATAATAAACAAACATTTTTGATACCCTGGCCCTTAAAGATGCATCTCTGTTGCTGTAATATCATTCTAGCAGAAAGCGTTCATCATATTCATCATCATCATCGTCGTTGTCGTCGTCGTCCTCATCATCATCATAATCAAAATCAACACTACTCCCTAAAAATAAGATCATAACAACACCATCTCCATCCATCACTTCCATCGTCAACGACATTATCGACCACCAACACCACCGCCACAATCCATCACATCAACAACTTCGTTCAAAAGAACGCAGAAGACTTCTCCACACCGATATATGCATATAAATAAATTCATCATCATATATATGTTACTTTTCTTTCATTAATTGGAAAAGAGGAAAATACCATTTATACCTGGAGGGTTTACGGCAATTGCAGGTAAAATCGTTGATGGCCAATCTCACTGAGTGCTCTTGCTGACTGGTTGTCAGGTCACACCATGGTAAGAAAGATCTACGCACAAAGAACTGTTTTCTGGGGCACACACGCGCCGAAAGCAAGTATGCCCATTGAGGCACAGAAAGATACAGGTCTACCTGCAGGCACACAGGGAGGCTATGTTTGTAAAAGGTATCCATGATGCAGACACACATACCTCCGCACAAACACACCGCGCACACATACCTACACACACACCAAAAAAAACACATACACACACACGCACTAACACACAACACAAACGCACACACACACATCTACACAACAAACAATACAGCCTTGTAGTTAGTTTCCAAAAATGTAATTTGTTCTCTTCTTGACTTTTTAAGGCACGCGTTGTTAAAACTCCTTAATCCAACTCCAAACTGGGTAAGCTTAGCACATCTATCTATCTATCTATCTATCTATCTATCTATCTATCTATCTATCTATCTATCTATCTATCTATCTATCTATCTATCTATCTATCTATCTATCTGTCTGTCTGTCTGTTTATCTATCTATCTATCTGTCCATCTGTTTGTCTGTATGTCTGTCAACCTATCTATCTACCTGTCTATCTATCTACCTATCTATCTATCTGTATATATGTCTGCCAACCTGCCTACCTACCGGCTATCAATTATATCTATCTATCTATCTATCTATCTATCTATCTATCTATCTATCTATCTATCTATCTATCTATCTATCTATCTATCTATCTATCTATCTATCAACCTGTCTACCTATCTATCTGTCTGTCTACCAATCTATTTATCTGTCTATCTATCTATCTATCGATCGATCGATCGATAGATCGATCTTTTATCTACCGACTGCCTAGACTCTCAAACTAACAGTTATATAAAGGATACATGAGGGAGAAGCAGCAGAAACTCTCCTTCAATCAGCTGTAAGCAGTTTCCGTGGACATGCCGTTCCATTCCTTGACGTTTTAAGGGCGTGAAAGCGCAATATATGAGAATTTGTCAAACTTCGATGACACGGTCAAAATTTGTAACTTCGCTGCTCGACTTATTTTTAAAATTTTATCTTCTTGATTCGATAAATTATGATACTTTATTACACTCCCAATATATGGTTCATTTGTAATATGAATATAATTTTCCATCCAGCTATTAAATCCCTTTTTTAACCCATGCTCAACCACCAGCGTCTATAGATGTCTTCCACTCCCATCCGGTCACAACAACCTCATTTCATGTCGTTGGTGGTGATGGTTCTTAAATTATTGTTTAGTTTGTTCTGAATTTCCTTACAACATAGGATTAGCCGTTAAACAGGTCTAGAAGACACAATGTTATTATTTCAACCGAAGGTTTTGAATTCGACTTCAACTTGACCAGAAAGATAGATATCTTTAGAACATTGTCAGGGTCATTGTCTTTATGCAAGCGGAGATGCTTTGCAGAATTAAAGATCGAATTCCCTATTAATCTTGCTGTCTTGCTACAATTTAAATGATGCCTTGGCAGTGCAGAATAAATAATGACATGTGACATATGAATGTTATTTGATCATCTAGTGCCGTCTATTAAAGTGTTTCTGAGGTCTAGATTAAAATTGCGGAAAGAAAAATGTCTTATTCAAGCTATTTGTTTATATATTCATATTTGTTTTCGGTGTCTAATATAACACATGAAAAACAGCACATCAACAAAGTAATTAGAAAATGTTTTTTTCTGCTTAGGATTCTTGAAAAATTGTGTCCGATGTTGACCCAGGCAGCTGCAAATGCAATCACACTAGCAACTGTCATGTCCAGAAATGACTATTATAAGAGCTCTTTGTGGGGTCTCCCTACCATTCTGTTGAACAAACTACAAAATATCCAAAACACGGCTGTCTACGTCATCTTCAAGTTCTGTCTTCGATGTTTACTTCGTCAACCGGGTCTACGCTGTTGTCAAGGACAGTCTATCAAAAGTTAAGTTAGAAAAATAAATAAACATTTCTGTAATCGTAACTGGAAAATACCTTTCGAAATTACTTCAATTTTCTAGTTTCGAAAAAAGAAAGACAATATTTCAAAAAATGAAGAAAAGAAAAAGAAGAAAAGCAATTAATAAAAGAATTGAACTTGGAAAAAATGCGTTATGTGTTTAGTGGTGGAGTGAAATGGTGTTGTTTTTTTTTTATTCAAATAAAACCACGTTTAGGGGGTAAATCATAAAATTCAAGGGGTGCCCTTCATGAGGAATGACCACTCCGGAACAATTTTGCAACACCAGAGTACACTGTTCTGCCTATTGGACTCCGATGGACAGGGGACAGAGGGAATGGGAAGGGGCGTATGCATAAAGGTAAATTGTTAGCAAACTTTGGATTCCAATGGAAATGTGGGAGCATGAATAAAAGTAAATTAAAGCAAACTCGCTTATTAGATATCCTTTCAACTGTTCACGTCTAAGATAAATCATCCTCTACGACCTTCCAGAAAAGGTACATCTAGATTCGCATCTCAAATCTCTAACCTCTTGAATTGTACTAGGTATTTTACTTGTATATATTGAAATTGTCAAGGTGTTAGAAAGTTAAATAAAAACACAATTTCGCTTGCCTGCAGGAAGAACTTGTGCCTGAGAAGGCTTAATCCCCAAGATTCTGTAGAGAGGGCGTTCTTCGACTCCTACTACAGTTCATGAATATAATATAATGTGTTTGTATATATAGATGCACGTGAACGAAACCACCAATGAACCGACGAACAAACCGAACGGCCCAGTCCACTAGCAAGCCAAGTATCCTTCAAAATAAACTGACAAACCAAGTAACCAAAGGATCATGATAATAAATACATTAATACAGCAACGAATACGGGTTTAAGTTATTGTGTGCTAACAAAACAGGGGCAGACCACCGTCAGAGCACGGGAGTGTTTGTGTGTGTATGTGTGTGTGAGGAGGGGGGGGGGAGAGGATGCACCAAAATTGTGTATATGCCCAAGATCATGGGAAGAGTAGTAGGTGGGGGTGACAACATAGGTATAAATTGTCGTACTCAAAATCGATAACAACGGTGACGATACTTGTACTGTTGATAGAAAGCCCACTCAATCACATGGGTAAATAATTTCCGGTTTCTGGGACAGTCAAACTACTGAGATTTAACAGGCAGCGGCCGTGAAAATAACTGTCAAAAGTTGTAATTGCACTATTTGCTTCTTTTTGGGGAGGGAGGGGGGTTGGGGATGGGGATTGGGAGTGCACGTGCACCCAGTGCACCCCCGCCGTCTCCTCCCTCGTCCGGCCCTCCAAAATATGGCCTTCTTTATTAATCGCAACCCACCCACACAAAATGAAGCTGAAGTTTTGAAATTCGAACTAATGCACCATAGGGAAAAAATCAAGATTGATGGATTTGGAAACTGTGGATATGTCACATGAATGGATGGACCAATGGGTGGATGCTTGGGCGAATAAGTAGGTTCTCACATGCCTTCAGTATTATATTAATGAGCTTGAACGGTTGAATTTCACGGTAAAAGCGACATTTAATATTTCTGTAATTACAGGCGGAATACTCGCCCGAGTACAGAGGAACTTGTGTTCGATTTTTGAGTGTAACGAGTGACTTTTCTCGCAATAGTCGACTTTCTCTGTCCGCTTCGTTAAAGACTTCAAATTAAAAATAAGTTCATACACCTTCTTTAACGTTTTTCCTTTAACCTAAAGAATTTCTGCATTGAAGTGTAGCTCGATTGAAAAAAGAAAGAAGAACGAAAGAAAACGAAAAGAAAAAGATACAAGATGGCAAGCCATTCAAATGTATTTCCAGACACTCACATTCATAGCCGATAAATAAGCATTTTCAAAGGTGATAATTTTCTTGGCGGGTTGTGACTCGGTTTTTATCCCCAAAAAGCAAAAGGGAACCATGGAATAATATGCCACGATGTGAACTATCTGAAAGCCAACATTCGTTAAAATCGGATCAGCCAATTTCTAGGTAATGTTCCTATAAAAACTGGTCAAAATCTGTTCAGACATACAGAAAGACGGACCAAACGACCGATCGACAGACGGACCGACAAACCGATCTACAGACAGACAGAGACATTTGGCTCGTTCTGATTCCCGGCCGACGGTGTCAATATATTTCCAAATAAGTCTAGAAAAACACAACAAAACAAACGAACAAAAACAAAAGAAAGAAAGTAAAGAAGAGAGCAAAGGCAAGCAAGAAAGTACAAAAGATAAACCAGATGGCAAATTATTCAAATATATTTCCAGACACACACATAAAGAAACAAAAAAGCATTTTCAAAAGCGTTAATTTTCTTGGAAATGTCGTGACTCAACTTTAAAATAACGAAGCAAATGGAAAACATGGCATGTTAGGCAACTATTTGAAATATCTCTAAGCAAAATATTATTCAAATCGGCTAAGCCAATTTTAGTCACACTCCGCAACCTAAAAACCATTGAAAAAGAAAACCTCCTCTGAAGCTATCCTCCTTCTTTCTTCTGCACCTCCTGATTCTGAACCTGCCTCTTTCTTTAACGCTACCCTCAGCCATCTTCTTAACAAACATGCTCCTGCTTCATCTCGTCGGGGTTCTCTTAGATACTAGCCACCCCATTACGGAAGTGACGTTGCGTATCTATACTAGCCACCCCATTACGGAAGTGACGTTGCGTATGTAAGACTAAATTTTCGCGGAAAACCCCTTGGAAAATCCCTTGGATACACAAAAATCAAGGGTTAGGGTTAGGGTTACAAGCGAGAAACAAAGCGGAAAAGCGGCCATGTTGATGGTACTAAGCAAAGCAAACGTAGAGGTAAAAACTTAATTTTAGATACGCAACGTCACTTCCGTAATGCGATGGCTGGTATCTAAGAGAGCCCCATCTCGTCGAATCTCTGACCGTCCATCTGCGCCGCGGTTCTTTCCAGAGATCGGCAAGGCAAACGGGAGCGGCGTAGGGCCGAGCGCAGGTGGCGGTCTTCCAAACTCACAGTCCACAAACAGACCTATCAGAAGCACAAGCATGACGTACGCAAAGCCATCTCTGCAACCAAAATGCGCTGCTATAACAATAAGAAAGAAAACTCTGCATCCTCCAAATAACTGTTTTCCACTATGAACGAACTTCTAGGGAACACCCACCTCCTTTTCCATCGAAACTTCCTCTACCAGAACTGCCCTCTTCCTTTTCAGACTTCTTTACTTCAAAAATCGAATCCATTCGCTAAATTCTCGACGACACTTCCTGTCAGCCTTGTCCTCCTGATCCACATTTCATTGCCATACCACTTCTCTCTTTTCAACCTGTCTCTGAGCCTGAGGTTGCTGATATCTTCAGCACCATGTCGGTCAAGAAGTCGAGCTCGATCCCATACCTACCTCACTTTTCAAAGACTGTATCACTGACCTCCTTCTTGCCATCACTAACATAGTCAATTCCTCATTGCAATCCGGCTCTGTTACCTCCTATTTCAAGTCCGCCATCGTGCGGCTACTACTGAGGAAATCAAACTTCGACCCAGAAAACTTGAAAAACCACCGCCCTGTCTCTAATCTTCCTTTCCTATCCAAACTTCTGGAAAAGGTTGTCCTTAAACAGCTCAACCATCATTTGTCTTCCAACAACTTGTTCTGCCCGTTCCAGTCTGTCTATCGTCCTGACGACTCCACTGAATCAGCTCTTCTTCACATCATGAACGACCTCCTTTCTGCTACTGACTCTGGTAAAATCTCTTTGTTCACCCTTCTCGATCTCGCAGCCGCTTTTAACACAATCGATCACTCTATCTTCCTTCAGCGCCTCGAGAACTATTTTGGAATTTTAAAAAACGGTGTCTTTAGCTGGTTCCGCTCTTACCTAACTGATCGTTCCCAATCTGTCTGCATCAACAACCACTTCTCTGAACCCTCACCTCTTCTCTTCGGTGTTTCTTAGGGGTCGGTTCTAGGCCCTGTTCTTTTGACCCTTTAAACATCTCGTCTGTCTCACTTCATCCAAAACCATGACACTTTCCACCATTTTTACGCTAACGACACACAGCTGATAAACAGTGACACTCCTCAAAACCTTCCATCCATTCTGACCAAAACTTCTGACTGCTTTGAAGACATTTCTAACTGGATGACAGTCTCCATCTTCCTTTACGCTTGCGAAACATGGACACTCAAGCAGATCTACCACGAAGAATACAAAGCATGGAGAAGAGGTGCTACAGAGTTACGGGATAGGATAGGATAGGATAGGACAGTAAACAAGCTCCAACTGAAGTTATGCTCACAACCTGTCTTCTTCCTCGTTCCGATTCCCCACTATTTCAAAGAATTTTCAAATAAGTCTGAAAATAGTAAAGAAGGTAACGATGTAACAATCGGATTTTTTAGGTAGACTATTAATTATTATTATTTACTATTAATTAGCCAGGTAATTACGTTGAATAAAGCTCACGCACTGCACTGGTACCCTTGTCATATAGGCTTTTGCTGACTAAAATAATTTTAGGGCTGATGTTGTACACTCTCATGGTTGCCCACAGAGCTGCATGCCAGACTCGTTCAAACGCTTTCTTGAAGTCTACAAACACATGATATAGATGTTTTTGGTGCTGTAGTCCAGTGCAGTCCTCCACAACAGCGCCATCGGAAACTGATTCAGAACAACAATCGGTGTGCGTCAAGATGCCTACTCTCTCCAATACTCTTTAACATCTTCCTAGAACGCATAATGTCAAATGCCCTTGCAGATCACGAAGGCACAGTCAGCATATGGGGTAGAGCAATCTCCAACCTCCGTTTGGCGGATGACATTGATGGACTGGCTGGAGATTAATAAGAACTTGAACAGCTGGTACATACATGTAGGCTTGATACCACCTCCAGAGCCTATGGAATGGAAATAAGTGCGGAGAAGACCAAAATGAGGACCAACAACACCAATGGCATCAATACGGACATCACAGTCCAAGGCCAATGCCTCAACACAGTGCATAGCTTTAAATATTTAGGAGCCATTGAATCACACAATGGGTCCCGAAAGGAAATCCTCTCCAGGACCTAACACAAACAACTGCTGCCGTGACAAGGTTGAAGCCCATTTAGAAAGACAGGACCATCAGTCTACATTCCAAGGTAAGGCTGCTGCGCTTCCTTGTCATCTCCATCTTCCTATACGCTTGCAAAACATGGACCCTCACCGCAGATCTACAACTAAGAGTTCAACGCATGGAGATGAGGTGCTACAGAAGACTTCTGGGCATTCCCTATACCCAGCACATCACCAACAACGAAGTCCGACAGACCATCACACAAGCCATTGGACAACACGATGACCTGCTCACAGAGGTGAAGAAACGGAAACTCCGATGGTATGGTCACATCGCTAGAGCATCAGGCCTTGCAAAGACCATCCTGCAAGGCACAGTGCAAGGAGGCAGAAGAATAGGGAGACAAAAAGAGGTGGGAGGACAACATTCGAGAATGGACTGGCTAGACATTGAGCGAAGCCATGAGTGTTGCCGAGGACAGAAAAAGATGGAGTATGCTAATTCAACGATTATCTGTGGTGCCCCTACGACCTTCGAGTTACGGGATAGGATAGTATAGGATAGGAAAGCTGACGCCGGTTTCGCGCTGATTGTGAGCAAAGTTGTAGTATAAATTGCTAGAAAGTTTCAGAATCACTGTGGCCTGAGAAATCATTTGGCAGTCTATAAGAATCGGTGCAGTAAGCTTATTGTTGGGAGGTGACGAGTATGCGTGGTGAACTACTGACCGTGTACTAATACTATGTGTTTTCAATTGTCGTCGTGGCCTTTGAAGAGACCCCTCAACACCGTGGAGAAATGGCGGATCTTTGTCCAGTCTGGGTCTGGATCTGTCAACCTTCAAGGAGGTGCCTCAAGAAACTTTTGGCAAGATCCGTGTGGTCGTGAGGAAGACGTCTTCTGTTACATGTAATTCGAAGTATTTATTCCTCCCTATTTGGTCTCAGTATTTCTGTCCCGTTGGTTTTGTATTGGTTTCGCCTGTAACACGTTTATAAGCTCCAAATATTCTCGTGTAATGATAATTGAGTTTGTATAGAGGAATTTTTTATGTAATTCTAAACTTTTTCATATTTCGTAACGTAGAATCATAAGGGGATAGATTAGAAGGGTTGGTTGGAGAAGGCAGTGTAACAAGAGCCGAGATTTACACAGCACAGTAAGCGTTGCCTTGTTTAGTCAGTGTAACACAGTTGTAGCTTGATGCAAGCGCAGTTAGTGACCTCATCGCAGCTTACGTTATAGAGCTTCGATTTTACGGCCAATCAGATTTTACAGCCAATCGGAACACAGCTAGCTTAGGTAGAACCAGTTCTGTCTGATTCAAGCAGAGAGGTAGAAGATTCATTCGTGTTGAAAGTTAGGAGCAGTACACAGTTACGGGTTCGACGCCATGTTGTATATCTGACGGACCGACTGTTGTTTAACCTATATGTATGCTTGCAGACCAGTGGCTGTACTAGAGAATGTGTATAATATTAATTCTTTCTCTATGTGTATAGTTAGCAATGATTATATTTATATATGTATAGAAAATTAGAGTGGATATTCCAGTGGACCACGGATGTAGCAGAATATTCGTCGCTTATATATAGAGATGTGGAGCTAATCACTGAGGGCTACTTCGGCCTTCAGTGAGACGCTCTGCACACACCTATTATACAGGGTTGTGCAGAATTTCGTCTCATATGTTACAGACGAGCAGGCATTGTATCGTGAGCCCAACAAGGCGAAAGACAAGAACAAGTCGTCGCTGAACGTTGGTCTGCAGAGGCCTCTAAAGCACTGAGCCACGAGAGCCCACCAGTCTAGCCACAAGGAGCAGAATCCACCCCAACACAGCTTATCAAGGAAGCACCCACGACACAGTTCGTCGAAAAAACAGCTAAGTGCACATTCACTAAGTGCACCAAAATCTGTATAAACGGACCACAGTAGTCCACTCTTCAAGAACTCAGACAATTAGGGCAGAAAGTATCCAGGGCCCGATGATGATAAAGTAGCTGCCTAGACCTATCAAGAGCAAACCATTCACAGTGACCTTTGAACTTTTAAGGTAGTTTCGTACGTCGAAGATCGTGTATAGAGTAGAGGAAATAAATGTGTGATATTTACTGTTATCAAATGGCTGGACTACATATGTTTCATAGCCGTGTGAAAGCTAGTGTGACAGTGATCTTTTACCATTTTCTTTCTATCTCTGTACCCCAGCCTAAACACAGACCGAGCTAAACAACTAACTGTATTAAGTTAAGTCACAGGGAGATTACTAGCGATCTCCATAGATTAAAGACGGTTGGGTAATAGCATTCCATTGTGCAGAGCCCAGCAACAATAAAACCCCACGTCACGGGCAGCATTTTGCAATTCTACTTAGTAATCTAATGAATGAACGTTTGGATGTAATAAATGAAATAGTAGTTATTTTTTGTTTTGTTAAATTACTGATATGTTGAACTAAGTGTTGGTTTATTGTTCTTCCTTCTTGTCTTCTGCTGTGTCTTATAATAAGTCGGTTGCATGTGTGACAGATAGAATTTGTTTGTCCTTTTTATACATTAGACCTATGCATCATTTCATAAAGTGCTATATATATTTTAAAAATATATATAACTTAATTTTTTTTTCAATTTAATCACTTTTTATTTAGCGCTTTACCAATTCAAGAGCCGCTCAAAGCGCTGGCCGATACAGGATCTAATTCAAACCGCCCGAGACGCCCACCCGCAGTCTTTGGGCGCATGGTCTGACGCCCGGACAACTGAGCACAATCCTGGGCAGCCAGGGATGGGGGAGAAGGACCAAGTGCATGCTGGGTGTGTTCTTGTTACCGGCACTTACCAGTCTAGGACATGAGCGTCAGGATCTTTAAAGTCCGTTATGATGGAATGTATGCGACACACAGACTAGACCTCGGTTTATACTCTTATCCGAAGGAGTAGGAAACGGGAGTAAAGTGTCTTTCCCAGGGACAGATGATGATAGTACATAAATAAATACGTAAATAAAGTCATAAATAAAAATCGTAAATAAATGTATAACTAATACATTTAAATAAATAAATGAACAGGCTTGACACCACCTCCAGAGCTTATGGAATGGAAATAAGTGCAGACACGACCAAAATGATGACCAACAACACCAATGGCATCAACACGGACATCAAAGTACAAGGCCAATCCCTCAACACAGTGCACAGCTTCAAATATTTAGGAGCCATTGTGTCAGACAATGGGTCTCGACAGGAAGTCCTCTCCAGGATCGCACAAACAACTGCTGCCCTGACAAGGTTGAAGCCCATTTGGAAAGACAGAACCATCAGTCTACATTCCAAAGTAAGACTGCTGCGCTCTCTGGTCATCTCCATCTTCCTATATGCTTGCGAAGCATGGACCCTCACAGCAGATCTCCAACGAAGAATACAAAGCATGGAGATGAGGTGCTACAGAAGACTTCTGTGCATTTCCTATACCCAACACATCACCAACGTTGAAGTCCGACAGACCATCACACAAGCCATTGGACAACACGATGACCTGCTCACAGTGGTGAAGAAACGGAAACTCCGATGGTATGGCCACGT
Source organism: Oncomelania hupensis (assembly GCA_036898135.1). Taxonomy (NCBI): domain Eukaryota; kingdom Metazoa; phylum Mollusca; class Gastropoda; order Littorinimorpha; family Pomatiopsidae; genus Oncomelania; species Oncomelania hupensis. Next base: position 75,404,245 of record CM072512.1, on the reverse strand, counting down.
CACCAGATCATCAGGCCTTGCAAAGACCATTCTGCAAGGCACAGTGCAAGGAGGTAGAAGAAGGGGGAGACCGAAAAAGAAGTGGGAGGACAACATTCGAGAATGGACTGGTTTGACACTGAGCGAAGCCATGAGGGCTGCTGAGGACAGAGAAAGATGGAGTATGCTGGTTAAGCGATCATCTGTGGTGCCCCTACGACCTTCGGGTTATGGGACAGGATAGGATAGGATAGGAAATGAACAAATAAATAAATAAATAAATAAATAAATAAATAAATAAACATACTTTAACTGAAGACTGTAAGCACTGCTTCAGTGCTGTTTGCCTCCGTTACCTTAGCATTATAACAGTGACCACTTCCACCTTGATTACAAAACCACACGGGTCACTTCACTTCTTTGGCCGCAGTCAATGCAATGACTTGTGCCATAGAAAGACAGAAGAAGATAGTCAGCTGTGGTCAAAGAATCTTTTTGGGAAGCAGCGAGAGTCTGGTAGTCATTATGGACGGTTCTTGAAGGAGCACGCACGCCGAGCCCTCAATACAATATATAAAACACTGCACGCGACAACAAACAACAAAAATGCGAACCTGCTTCTTAAAAGAAAGTAGAACTACCAACAGGTGAAGCTTTCTCTTTCATTCCCACTCTCATTTGCCTCTCTCTATCCCTCACTGTCTCCGTCTCGCGCTCTCTTTTGCTCTGTCTCTCTGTCTTCCTCTCTTACCTTTCATCCTCACTCCCATCTCTGTCTACCCCTACCTGATCTGCCTTTGGCTCTCTCTCCCCCCCTCTCTGTCTGTGTCTCTGTCTCTTTCTCTGTCTCTCTCTCTCTAACGACAACTTGTACGCCCTGTTTTTAGATAATTACCTTTTTTTGTATCGATTTCATCACGAGAACCTGAATACAACTAAATCTTAAAACATAATTTCTTTTGCTACTCCTTCGGGGATGAGAGTATAAACCAAGGTCTAGTCGGTGCACGTACGCGTGTCACACTGTCCCCTATACGCTTAATGTGTCCGGGGACGTTAATTTACTCAACAACAACTCAACAACAACAACAACAGCACCTACGCATTCCATTGCACGGACTTTAAAGATCCTGACGCTCATGCCCTAGAGGGGAGAGAGCCGGATACACAAATACACCCAGCAAGCGCTAGGTTCCGTCCACCCTTACCCGATCGCCCAGGATGGTGCTCAGTTGTCTGGGCGTCACACGATGCGCCAAAAGGCTGCAAGGTGGGCGCCTCGGGCGGCTTGAGTTAGATCCTGTATCGGCCAGCGCCTTGAGCCGCTCTTGACCTGGAAAAGGGCTATATAAGAACGGGGAAATAAATAATACATTTAAAAAATGTTTCCACGCTGTACATGAGATTTTAAACTCTACGGTTATGTTGTTGTTGTGGTTGTTATTATTATTATTATTATTATTATTATTATTATTATTATTATTATTATTATTATTATTATTATTATTATTATTATTATGTTTAGTATTGTTATTATTATTAGTAGTAGTAGTAGTAATAGTAGTAGTAGTAGTAGTAGTAGTAGTAGTAGTAGTAGTAGTAGTAGTAGTAGTAGTATTCTTATTATTATTATTATTATTATTATTAATATTATTATTATTATTATTATTATTATTATTATTATTATTATTATTATTATTATTATTATTATTTCTGCTACTACTAGTAGTCCATCTTAATCTATGAGCGCCCGAAGGAAGGAGGGGGTAAACAGCATGCACCTGCATGCGAACAACCCCCACCCACTACCCTACCGCTACTCCCCTCCCCCCAAAAAAAATAATAGAAATGACGATAACGGAAACCTGAAATTAGTGTTTAAAAAGCGTTGGTGCACACACACTCTCACCCTTCTTACCTCCCCCTCCCCCCACACCCCTGCTCTGCCTGTGGACCGCCCCTGTAACCCATGCCCTTTCTCTCTAGCCAACTGGCGTACGTTTTAAATCATAATGACCTGTCATAATTGGAAGGTTCGTGGAGGCTCAAAATCTTTTTTTTTCCGAGGTTCTCAGACCTTTTTTTGGTCCCAAAGGTTCAGCAACCTAAGTTCGGGATCTGAGAACCTAAAAAAAAAAGGTTTTGAACCTTCCACGAACCTTTTTTTTAAACGAAAAAATTATTTATGATGCCGTCATATATAATTTTAGTATAATTCATTTAAACAAAATATATGAATGCTGATATTCTCATACAGTATAATAAACATTTATGTATTTTGTTATGGTTTACATGTAAATTTCGTCAAAATCCGTTCAAAGAAATTAGCGTAAGATCACGCACGCACAAAATGTTATCAAGAAAAAAACGTAACATCAAAATTAATTAAACACATTTCTCGCGTATTCACCAGTTCGACTTTTGTGTAATCAGGATAATTCAGACAAACCAAACGTCCGGACGCTCGATCGCAGTATCCCAGAACATAGGGATAAATTTGCTTTTTTAAGAAGTTGGCCAAAATGGCCAACTTAGAAACAAATAATGTACCTACCTTTTTCTGTAACAATGAAATCCGCTGTTGGAAGTGTGTTAACTGGAAAAGCCTAATTGTGCAGAAAAATGTTGTTTCTATAGTTTCACTGAATCATAATTTTCCTTTCTACCTGTCTACCTTGTGTATTGCACTGGCTTATTTCTCCGCTTTGCTGCATCATTCATTTCTGGTTTGTTTGCTTGGTGGTGGTTGTTTTTTTGCCGACGAGTTGCATCGATCTTTTGTTTATTATGTACATGTCATCGCAGACAGATACAGAGCTCAGTAGATAGCAGACTGATAGCATAGTCCGTATTCACCTCACGAGCGGCCGAGTGACGAAGGACCGAGCTTTTCTGATCAACAGGTCCATTGGCGACTCCCAGCACGTGTCTTCTTCACCTTCAGAATTGCCTGGCCGCGATCTCTCTCTCTCTCTCTCTCTCCCTCTCTCTCTCTCTCTCTCTCTCTCTCTCTCTCTCTCTCTCTCTCTCTCTGTGTTTAGAACAGGGGAAGGTAAAATAGCTAGCGAGAGAAAGGAGATGTGCACCGTTCTCATCAAGTTGGTCCAGAGAAAAGAGATATTAAAATAATTCTATCTCTCTCTCGACATGATCACAACCACTCCCACTCCAGTCTCTCTCTCTCTCTCTCTCTCTCTCTCTCTCTCTCTCTTATTCTCACTCTTTGTTTCTCTGTCTGGTCTGTCTGCTCTTTCTCTCTCCCTTTTTCTCTCCTTTTATTCCCACTTTCTCTCTCTCTCTCTCTCTCTCTCTCTCTCTCTCTCTCTCTCTCTCTCTCTCTCTCTCTCTCTCTCTCTCTCTGTGTTTAGAACAGGGGAAGGTAAAATAGCTAGCGAGAGAAAGGAGATGTGCACCGTTCTCATCAAGTTGGTCCAGAGAAAAGAGATATTAAAATAATTCTATCTCTCTCTCGACATGATCACAACCACTCCCACTCCAGTCTCTCTCTCTCTCTCTCTCTCTCTCTCTCTCTCTCTCTCTCTCTCTTATTCTCACTCTTTGTTTCTCTGTCTGGTCTGTCTGCTCTTTCTCTCTCCCTTTTTCTCTCCTTTTATTCCCACTTTCTCTCTCTCTCTCTCTCTCTCTCTCTCTCTCTCTCTCTCTCTCTCTCTCTCTCTCTCTCTCTCTCTTTCGCTCTCGGTATTGTTTACGGTCAAACACATATAGATCATAATTATTTCACAGCAAAATATAAATTATACGTTAGGTTAACCAACGTCACGGTACATTCTATGGGCTTAGTGCAGACAAGAGAGAGAGAGAGAGAGAGAGAGAGAGAGAGAGAGAGAGAGAGAGAGAGAGAGAGAGAGAGAGAGAGAGAGAGAGAGAGAGAGAGAGAGAGAGAGAGAGAGAGAGAGAGAGAGAAAGGGGCACGCAGACAAACAGAGAGAGAGAGAGAGAGAGAGAGAGAGAGAGAGAGAGAGAGAGAGAGAGATTCCCTGCAATACCTACACTTATCAGTATATAATTATATAAGGGGAAGTTGTGTGTTTACGTGTGTTACGTGCTTTCTGTCATCACTGCGACTATTCACACATTGGCCGCACTACGCAGCTACACAAAAAAAAAAAAAAAAAAAAAAAAAAAACTAACGACTAAGACGCCGTGCTCTATGACGATTACATAGGCTGCACACACAATGCAAAACGTTTTCTTGTTAATTATATTAAAACAAGATGCAGGGTTCATACTCAAATTGTTGTAAAAATTTTCAAGGAGTTTTCAAGGAGATTTCAAGGAGTTTTTCCAAAAATTCAAGGAGTTTAAAAAAATTATAAACTTACATAAGAATTGACAAGTAGTCAAAATAAAGGATACAATCTTTTACCTAGTGGCATCCATAAATTGTTTGCAGTCATGAATTTGATGGTGATACTGATGTTGATATTAATTATGAAATCTACACACATAAATATTGCATCCCGATGAAGTTGCAGTTATAAGGATGATGCAGATTACAGAGTCTATACCCATTTAAACAATAATTGTGAAGCCTGTTGTCCTTAGACACAAGTTAGAGAACTGTAAAAAGTCAGAAAGAGGTACCACCACCGGCTAATACACTTTATACAGATGAATGAGTTTTCAGTTATTTCAGTTTTTCCATCTCTTAATCAATCTGACGGGAAATCTTCTCCAACTGGATCTTTATTTCCTTGGATTTGCTCCTGAGCGTATTTGACTGAGTCAAGAGTCTCAGCGCACCCTTCCTCTATCTGCTTGTTCAGCAAGCTTGTCTGCCTCTTGAGTCAGGTGCTGAGCATCCTTCTCCATTCTTCCTTTTTTTCTCTCTTAAATCAGCAACAGTTTTCCTGTGCCTTCCTCTTCTTTGCCGCTTGTGCCTGTTCCTGGTCTTTCTTTTGTTGATCAAGGTAGTCGTGGTACTTTCTCCTTGCAGAAGATGCTGATAATAGCAGCTCCTCGGCGAGCAACCAAGGACTGCTGGAAGAACTTTTCAGTGCTGGTCTCTTTGTTGATTGAGAATCCTCTCTCCACATTTGCTTGCCCATGGGACAAAAGTAACAGCTGCCTCACAACAGCCCAAAGATCCTGAGGGCCCGATCTTGATAGTCCTTTGTTGCTTTCATGTGTGTGCTGAACAGCTGGTCCAACACATCACTTTCACGTCGAAAATTTTCTGGGAGACATGGCAGAAACATGCATGCTTGTTCCCTTTCTTTTCAAGCAGCCACCCTGCATATTCAGATTTCGATAACCACAAAAGATTCAACACACAATCGCCTCCAGGCATTTTTATCCCTTCAGTAATCAAATATGCGCGGTGTCGTTGTCCTTTTCGCTGTTTTCGTACTTTCTGTACGAGCGGAAGAACAAAGAATATGTACTGAGAACTGCGCATGCGCGACAGCAAGGAAATGAACAATTTCCAGTGGAGGTTACTTCCCTTATCATTAGCAGACGACAAAAGTTACGATCGTCGAACAACACAAATAATATTATAATTTTTGTTTTATTAATTTTTATTTTTCAATTGCTTTTTTTTTTTAAACTTGACAATAAAATCTCTAGGTCAAGCAATGGATAGATACACTGGTTGAAATTTCAAGGATCGGAGTTTTCAAGGAGGAGGCAATTTGGCTATTTTCAAGGAGATTCAACAAGACATGGAAAATTCAAGGAGGTTCAAGGAGCGTACGAACCCTGAGATGGCAAGCCATTCAAATGTACTTCCTTCTTCTCTGGATGACCATGTTTTGCGTACTGTAAGACATTCAAAGTCGCTTCTTCTTCTTCTTCGTCTTCTTCTTCTTCTTCTTCTTCTTCTTCTTCTTCTTCTTCTTCTTCTTCTTCGTCTTCTTCTTCTTCTTCTTCTACTACTACTACTTCTTCTTCTGCTTCTTGTGTAACCCACTTGCCTTACCATTGAGGCGCTTTTATACAACAGCAATGTAATTGCCGTCGATCACTATAAAATATGATAGGTCCATTTGTTATCAGCTTTAGTTGCCGTGTTTTGCAAGACAATACAGTGGGACGTCACACCCAAAATTACATTTTCCACCACTACAAGTTTACCAATACAAGTTATTTGTTTTTCTAATGACTGATTGTCCGTTGTTTCGAGGCGATGCGAGCTGACTGCAGACAAGTGGCAGGACGCAAGTGAAAATTGGATTTTTCTCTTTTTTATTTCTTCTGTCAGATAGCAAGATTGAAGGGAACGGGATGGGGGAGAAGAAGGGGGTGTATTAAGGAAGAGAGGGTTGGAATGGGAGGAGTGAAAAAATGGTAGAGATACGAGAAGACTTAAGAACGCGAGAGAATGACCGACAGTTGGTATGGGATCGAATGTTTCCCCGTGAGCCACGCAAATTCCTGCAAGGGAGGCGCTATGCTCAGTAGTGGCTTTATCGTCGTTGCTTACATTTCCGTTTATTTGAAAATTCAACAAAAACAAAAACAAAAACAAAAAACACTTTAAAAATGGCAACAGTAACAATTCGAAACTTTTTAAGATGGTGTAGCTCGGGCTACCTTTACTGTTGGGATAATGTACACAATTCCTGTAAGGCACATTTTTTTCCCTTTTTTTCTTTCTTTCTTCTTTTTCTTTTTGGGAGGGGTGGGGGTACATGCTTATTTATAAACAGTTGTACTTCTCCTTCTCCTCCTCATCATCATCTTTGATTCTTGTAAATTTCTGATAATAGAAAAAAACATGATAAAGGCAAACAAAATATAGGGGGAAAAGTGCCCAAAAAATGTCAAAGTTTATAACAGGCGAGTCTTCAGCAGGTGCTTGAATGAATCCTTTGTATGACATGCCCATAGAGACGGAGGAAGACCATTCCACAGACAGGGTGCAGGACATTCAATTGATCTAGCACCAAAGTTTTTCTTCCTGTGCCTTTTAGCACTAGCCACCTAGCCGGAACTGTGAGGACGAACGCAGTTCATGAGAGAGAATGTGAGAGAGAGAGAGAGAGAGAGAGAGAGAGAGAGAGAGAGAGAGAGAGAGAGAGAGAGAGAGAGAGAGAGAGAGAGAGAGAGAGAGAGAGAGAGAGAGAGAGAGAGAGAGAGAGAGAGCGCATACCGAGAGACGAGCTCTTGTAGGTAGGCAGGTGCAGTGCCATCAGTGCAAGCATATATCAGAGATAGTACCTTGTGGTCTATTCTTTTCTGCACTAGAAGCCAGTGCAAGTCTCTCAAGACTGGTAAATGTGATATAATTTCTTTGTTTTTGACACAATACGTGCTGCAGTATTTTGCACTGTTGGGAGTCTCTGCAGCTGGCACTGAGGAAGCCCCCATAGACAGCTATTTGCATAATCTAACCTTGACGAGATAATGGATACAGTACTGCAACATCATTGGCAGCCTTTTTCTTTAAATAGGAACGCAACTTTCCAAGGGCACGCAGCTGGAAGAAACAAGACCTCACAACCGAACTGACATGGGGAACCATTGTAAAGCCACTGTCTATGATAAATCCTACGTCCCTAACTTTGGTAGACAATGGAATCCCTGAAAAACCGACCTTGATAGATTCAACGATAGACTGATAGATTTCGACGACTAGCATCAGAACCACATAGGATGGCCTCTGTTTTGTCCTCGTTTAGTTTGAGACAATTGGATGCCATTCAGATCTTGACATCAGTACAACACCGTTCAACTGCCTGCACTGCGGCTGTTGCAGATTTTTCAGCGTCATCATCATCTTCATCATCATTATCATCATCATCACTATTAGACCTACACTTGACCACATCTCTGTTCTCCTGAATGCTGGGTATCAGCTAACCCGTTGCCTCACTTCGACTGATCACGGTATTGCTAGGAGAAGCTGGATCTTAATAAGCTGGTTTTTAATAAGCTCGGAGTTGATTCTGATCTAAAATCTGTTCTGATTCACCCATCATCGTCATCGTTGTGATCATCATCACCATCATCATCATCATCATCATCATCATCATCATCATCATCGTCATCATCATCTCTATTAGAACTACACTTGACCACACATCTGTTCTCCTGATTGCTGGACATCAGCTAACCCGTGGCCGAACTTCGACTGATCACGGTATTGCTAGGAGAAGGCATCCTATTCTATCCTATATCCTATCCTATCCCGTAACTCAAAGGTCGTTGGGGCACCACAGATGATAGTTTAACCAGCACACTCCATCTTTCTCTGTTCCCAGCAACCCTCATGATTTCGCTCAGTGTCAAACAAGTCCATTCGATATTCTCGAATGTTGTCCTCCCACTTCTTTTTCTGTCTCCCTCTTTTTCTGCATCCTTGCACCGTGCCTTGCAGGATGGTTTATGCAAGGCCTGATGCTCTGGTGACGTGGCCATACCATCGGAGTTTCCGTTTCTTCACCACTGTGAGCATATCATCATGTTGTTCGATGGTCTGTCGGACTTCGTTTTTGGTGATGTGCTGAATATAGGAAATGCCCAGAAGTCTTCTGTAGCACCTAATCTCCATGCTTTGTAGTCTTCGTTGTAGATCTGCTGTGATTCACTCGTTGTTCGTCAGCATTTTACGTCCTTGAACCAGCGGGTTTCAATACAGCCCTTACTCAGACGCGGCCAATTTGATCATTATCACTGAGACGTTAATCATTGAGACATTTAACAATGATACGCGATATTAATGAAATGAGATGATACCTGTAGTTAGGTATTTATAATATTGTAAGGTTTCTAGTACAGCCAAAGGTGTACGAGTTCCACGCAGAATTCCAAGGCAATTAATAAGAAAATATACGTTATCCACACACATGCGCCCGTATCTGGATACGATTGTGTCATCTCTATAGAACGCGTCCCTCTCAGTACTTTAATTAATATCAAAGTACTGATACGGACGCGTAATGTTCTATAGAGAGGACGCTGTCGAATCCAGATACGGGCGTATGTGAGGCTATCGAATACATGTACAGTTATATCAGGCCACCGAACACATTTTTATAACAAACCAAACTATTGTATGGGATTCATTTATCATTGCACTACGCAGAAAACCACAGGTTCCCGTGCTTGAAAACTAATAATGTCTGCATGTGATTGGTAGTTTTGGAGATAACTGGTGTTTTGAGTAAGTGTAGGAGACTTAAGATACGATGTCAAGTTGTAAAAAGACGTTGAGAAGAGCTCTGAAGGCAGAGGATGGTAAGGGTTACGTGAGGAGATTGAGCGCACGAGGCAGCTATATGGCGGTTGAAGAAGACGCGCAAAGGACGGAAGGTAGGTCATGTTGCACAAGAATGCTTGAGGAGGTGTGCCGATGGAGCCCAAGGGTCTGGAGAAAAGCCGCATAAGGGAGGGAGGGTTCGCAAACTCAAGAGGTCGCTGGCGCCGCGAGACGCCTGTAGTCCGGAGGTCGCCAATCTCCACAACAATGTCTGTGTTGCCCAGTCGTAGTATAAGATGAAGGAAAAAGAGAAGCAGAAGACCGGCGGCAAGGCGACGCACCAGGTTCCCAGTCCAAGGAGCCAACAGGAGAAGAAAATGAAGGTTGAAGGGCGAGGTGGATTATCGTTTCGGGATCTCCCACAGTTCGCTGTCGCAGCGTAGACTTTCGGACTGCCAAAGTTAGGAGCGACTCCCCCCACTAACGGCGGCCGCCCTCCTCATCTCCGCATACCTAGAGAGCCTGTGCGTCTGAACGCCTCCATGAGCAGGTGTAAGCGAAACCAGACTGCGCTCAACGCCTCTGCAAATGGTAAATACAGTAGTTCCGTGTCAGACACCGAGCCTCCCAATAACAACAAGACTAACTCGTCAATAGCTGCAGCGTGACATCAGTCCGATCAGGTCTCTCTGCGTTGTGTCCTATTTATTGTCTGTGAGGATATAGTATCTGCTTGGTTACTTCCCTTGTAACTTGCAAGGTGAATGTTAACGCTTATGTATAGTTACTTCCTCACGCGTATGTATAGTTGATTCCCTTCAATTGTATTCGGTTTTAGAGTGTATGTTTGTGCGTGTGGTGTGTGTGCGTGTGGTGTGTGCCTGTGGTGTGTGTTCGTGTGTGCGTGCGTGCAGCTCTTTGGACTATCACTGCGTCAGAGTAAAAGTCTCGCTTAAAGCCAGGGTACACAGGTTCCCATACCCCCCCCCCCTCTGATATCTCCCCGTCCCCCCCCATGATGGTTCACCATACCCCGTTAATACCTCCCCGAACCCACTTGATACCTCCCCATAGCCCTTGATACCTTCCGTACCCCCCTTGTAACCTACCTGTACCCTCCTTGATACTTCCCCGTTGATCGTTTCGCAGGTATGGATGAAATGAATAGACCGTTGTTGTTGTTTGTAGATTATAGTCACACGACACTTTCGCATATAGGTGACTACTGGACCGATTTATACTGACACCAGCGGGCCAGTTGTTGGTAAAGGGGAAAATAATATGATCACACGTTGACCAATCCGGGATTCGAACCAGCGACCTTTTCGGTTACTAGCAAGACGCTCTTACCAACTGAGCTACCCGGCCCCTCTGAATAGACCATCACCATACCCCCTTATATATAAGCCTACCCGTATCCCCGTTATGCCTACCCATGCCCCTATAAACATACCCGTAGCCCCCTTTTACCTACACGTACCACCCCATCCCGATCCTTGGTAATAATAATAATAATAATCATAATAATAATCATAATAATAATAATAATAATGATAATAATAATAATAATAATAATAATAATAATAATAATAATAATAATAATAATAATAATAATAATAATAATAATAATATTGAATATAGAATAATACAAATAGAAATCATAAAAAACACCAAGGTTTTAAAAGAAAATTTGATATAAGATATTATAATTATAATAATCATAATCATAATCATAATAATAATAATAATAATAATAATTATTATTATTATTATTATTATTATTAGTTTATAAATAATAATAATAATAATAATAATAATAATAATAATAATAATAATAATAATAATAATAATAATAATAATAATAATAATAAGTTAAAAGTAAAAAGCCTAAATTAAAAAGAAAAATATCCATATTGTAGAGTTAAAAAAACAACAAAAAAACATAAAAACAAAATATGTCCCGTGGGAGATTCGAACTTGGGTCTCCTGCACGGTAGGCGAATGCCTTACTAAGTCAGCCACCAAGGCTTCGTATAAAGATCATCAATTTTTTGGTCTATATGAAAAAACATGCTGAAACCTCGAATCGATGTTTAATTAATCAAATTTAATTAGTTAAACACAAAATTTTGTAAGATTGGTGACATGAGTGCAAAAGTGTTTTGAATGGAAATAAAACAAAATTTGCGGTATTACAGAACGGCACATTCTTGACACGGCCGGGTTGAATCGGAAGCGCGCGGAATGAGGCTATTGCAGGTTGTGGACATTTTGTTTATTTAATTATCTCAGAAACGGTTAAACGCTCGGTAAGGAAATGTCGGCTATAACGATTTCGCGGGTTTTGAGCGCACAACAGGCCGATCCGCAGCGCCCAGCACCTGCCCAGATCAGCGTCCATACCGGACAAACTTTACTGTAGAGGCGAAGGGGGACTTCCGGCTAAGCAATTTATATATATAGATGTTGGCTTCGATTTATGTATTGATTTGGCCAAAGCATTGAATGTTTCTCCTGTTGGACAGTTTCTTTGAGGTGGTTTGACTAAACCTATTTATATGTGTATGTGTGCGTGTGTATGTGTGTGTGTATGTGTGTGTGAGGGGATGTATGTATGCGTGCGTGCGTGCGTACGTATGTACGTGTGGTGTGTGTGTGTGTGTTTTCTACCGCTGCATGGTGAGGATCTTTCCTTTTACACGCGCGTAGCTGTCACACTCTTATAGTCACACTTGTGTAGTTTTAATAGATGTGTGTGTATGTGTGCGTGCATGTGTGTGTGTGCGTGCGTGCGTGCGTGTGTGTGTGGTTTTATTGTCTTATCATTTCGATGGAAAAGACATACAAATAAATAAAAACAATGTAAAGGCTGTTTAATAATTTTCACATTAGAGTTCAACGCAAATAATATGAAACTTTTAAAGGTATTAGAAAAGTCTTTAATTCTGTGGGTATTCGTTGTGGGCAACTTTCCAGAGCCCACCTAGCCTATAATATTCTGCTTCCTAGAGAGCAAATGTTATATTTCAGATGTAGCGGGTTCAGTCTTCAAATGACTCAAAATATTAAATTGGCTCCCAGCATTGCCATCTTCGTGCATTAGGCATGATTGACTCAAGTTATTACATTGACTGTCATCATCATCTTATCCATCATCAGAAGAAGGAACAGGAGCAAGTATAGAGTTTACAACTGGAGCAGTAGTATCGTCGTCGTCACCATCGTCGTCATCGTCATCATCAATCCTCCTCACCATCATCAATCCTCCTGCGCTTCCTCCTCCTCCTCATCATCATCATCATCGTCATCGATATTATTGTTAACTCGCTGGTTCTATTGTTCAATAAAACTTATACATAGAGCAGTATGGCTTGTTGGAGCTGTATCATATCATTCATATCATTCAGTGTGTTTGGAACAGACGGTCTTTTTAAAATATAAGAAATTGACATGTTTATTCATCACACTACTATAAAATGAGACTTATAATGCACTGTGTTCCTGTGCTGCAAATGCAATGCCAGTAACGACAGACTGAAAGACGGCATTACGACCGCCTCGTATTTACAGTACTACTACAAAATGCTGTTTTTTATTTAAATAGACAAGCAACGTTTCCGTAACGCTACAATATGAATAATATCAAAGGGCAGTAAGATGGCCCGTGCAGTGATTTCGGTGACCTTGAGGCTATATACCTATATGTATACCCTGGTGCTGGTTTGTTACTGAAGCTTGAAGTTCATTCCTCTGACGATTTTTCGCCAAGTAGCCAATAGGTGGTCATCAGTCCCTTACCCTGAAAGCGAAAGTTTGCATGTTAAAAAGTGCCAAAAAAAACAACAATAAAAGTAAACATTACAGACGCAATTAAATGCATGATTGGCAAAGGTGTCAAAGGCGTGAATGTAATGATGAAGGGGTGTGAGACTGGGCAAGTGAGGATGTGTTTTATTGTCGCCATGCCACGCCAAAATCCATGTACTCGACAAGTGAGGATGTGTTTTATTGTCGCCATGCCACGCCAAAATCCATGTACTCGGCAAGTGAGGATGTGTTTTATTGTCGCCATGCCACGCCACGCCAAAATCCATATACTCGGCAAGTGAGGATGTGTTTTATTGTCGCCATGCCACGCCAAAATCCCTGTCAAATGTACTTTGCCAATAAATAATATTACGTCTTATCGGTTGGTCAGGTAAGATGATCCAGTCGGGTGAATCGGTCAGTCAGTCGAATCAGGCATTCGTTCTGTCAGTTGGTGGGTATAGTAGTTGGATAAGCAGTAGGAGATAGCTACAGTAAGCATAGGTATGGAAATAGTAGCGGTAAAATAGTTATGACAATTTCCATTTAGTTTCTGTCAAATTAATTTTGCCAAGGACAGACTGTTAGGTTAAGGAACATCTGCATACAAGTTGAGAGAGAAGAAACAGACAGAAAGACAGACAGACACAGACAGATAGAGACAGACAGGGAGAAAGACAGACAGACACAGACAGATAGAGACACAGAGGGGTGGGGGGAAGGAAACAGACAGACAAAACTTAGAGAGAGAGAGAGAGAGAGAGAGAGAGAGAGAGAGAGAGAGAGAGAGAGAGAGAGAGAGAGAGAGAGAGAAGTCGAAACCTTAAATAGGATAATAGCATTATGTCCTATGGACCTGTCTTACAGCCAGTCCTTAATAAACAATTCAGAACAAACTAAATAATCAACATAACATTAATTTGACATTAACTTATATGTTAATTACGTTAAGAAATAACAGAATTTTAAAGCACCTAAATACACATACTCCCCCCTTCCTCCATCCATCTCTGATACACCTTCCCCCCTTCCCAGCCCCACTCCCTCCCTCACAGGTACACACGCAAATTCACACATGTTTTTAAAAAAAATTGTCGCAGAGTACACAAACATCTTAAATATTAGGAGCAAATGGAAAATACAAATTTGTGGAGTCCAGTTTTAAAAGATGTTAATGATTTACTTTTCTTTACGTCTTGTGGTAGCGAATTCCACACGCTTGGACCAGAATACGACATATATGTTTTAAATAAGTCAATGCGTGGTTGTGGAAATGTTAAATTATGTCTGAAAGATGTATAACGAGATGATAATTTGCTAAAATGTGCTTTTATATAAGCAGGAGCTCGATTGTTCAGTATTTTGTAAATTAAAACGGCTTTATTGTACATTAGGGGAGCATGCCAGCTACTTTGAATTTTGAATCAGTTGTGATGGAAGTGTTGGGGATAAGTAATTTTGCAGCTCTGTGGAGAACAGAATTACATTTTTTAAACAAGGTATCTCTGCAGCTGCCCTATGTTGTTGATGCATAATCAAACTCAGGTTTGACATGAGCATTATGAACAAGGTTTTTTTTAACATCTCCAGTTATGATAGATTGAAGCTTCGACAACATAAATAATTTTGTTGAGAAAGTTTTATAAATACTTTCAATATGTGAATGCCAACTGACATAGGCAATTTTTTCACTGATTTTGAACTTACCTTGATCTCGACCTTCCCTCGGGGTTGGCATAGGAAAGTTCCAAACATATCCAAAATATTTTTCGTATTTTCGCTGATGTGAATCTTCATTGCTGCAACAAGACGTTTTTTATGGCAACTAAAATCTAACACCGAAAACCCCATCGTCATCGTCACCATCTTTATCGTCACCATCTTTATCGTCACCATCTTTATCATCATCATCATCATCATCATCGTCATCGTCGTCATCGTCATCATCATCATCATCATCATCATCATCATCATCACCATCACCATCATCATCATCATCTACTTTTTTTTCTTCGGCGTCATTGTCGTCGCCGCCACCGTCTTCCTCCATCATCAATCATCATCTTCCTCGCCCTTCTAATCCTCATACTTATTATGATCACCAAAATAGTTGTCGCCGTCCTTCTCCTCCTCATCAATGTAGTCTTCTTTCTCCTCATCTTCCTAATCGCCATTGTTGTATTCGTCGTAATCATCATCGATCATCAATAACGACAATAATTATTATAACACCAACAAACAACAATATCAACAAAAAACAGTATCATCATCAACTTCACACCTTCTCCGTGGGTCTCCATCCTAGAGGCAGTATTGACGGTGTCGCCAAACAGACAGTAGCGTGGCATCTTCAGTCCCACCACCCCAGCACACACTGGACCTGCACATAAACACAACGACAAATTAGAAGAAGAACAAGAAGCAAGGTTTGTTCAGACAATTGACAATATAATAATGCACAAGGAAAATGTCCACAAGTTGTGTGTGTGTGTTGGCGCGCCTGTGTGTGTATATTGGTGTGTGTGCGTGTGTGTTGTTTTTTATGCCCAGTAAGCGTATGCCCCTGTATGTGAGTGTGTGCATGCGCGCGCAGATTAACTATTGAGATGCATGTTATCAGTTACGAATTGGGCCTATATGACCTACAATTTGAAATACCTTGGGTGAAACTATTGGAAACAGTTTGCCAAATATTCGTCGTATGATTTAACATAGGCTTATATACAGAGTAGGAGAAAGTGTTTTTGCAAACCAGAAACGTTACAGACTCGCGAGGTGACGTTATCGATGGCCCGAATGTCATCATCTATCTGATAGCTTTTACCTCAATAATTTAGATTTTAAAAATTAAAAAAAAAACTCTTCTATGGTCGTACTATAAGTGTAAAAGTTTGAAAAATAAATTTAAAATAAACTCACACTCACTTTAATTAAACTCTAGAGAATATTATTTCCCAAAACCCCTTGTACATGTACCTAAATAGTTTCGTCAGAGGAAAATACCAGTCACTGCTACTACACTGCTTTTGCGTCCTATGCTACTGACATCGTATTCAAACTTCTATTCTTATCTATAAAGCCTATACAACCTAAGTCCATATTTTATTTTCTTGGCAGTACACTTTCACATGCTAAAAGTGGAAATTGCTGTTCTCAAATAGCGCACTTAGCAGTTCAAGATATTGCATAACTAGAATACAAGTTAACAATGTCCGCGTTAGGCAGCTGACTGGGCACTGCCTTTCTCTAATCCGTCTGAGCAAATTACAATACTTCTCACGAACGAATCGGCCAAATCGATTCAGCGGACATTCGTGCAAACATTCCAATATATAAATACCCATAGTCGTTTTTCGGACCTGTTACATTTATGTGAAATAGTCAAACGAATAACGAAAACTACGATTAACTGACAAAAGTACCCTTTGCCCTTTTCAGTGGCATGTGCAGTTCAGGTATGTAAGCACTCATTTAGTTTCATCTTGAAAACCGGTAAACAAATTTGCTTGTGGTAATGCGGACATTGTTAGAGTTATCAGAGATACGGGCGCCTATGAAAAGACCCCATCCCACCGTACCACCACCAGACACTTTCGGATCAGAGTATAAACCGAGCTCTAGTCTGAACTATAAAGATCCTGATGCTCATATTATAGAAGTATGAGTGCCAAATAATTTTTTTTAAATTGCAGGTCCTATTCATTTTCGTCCCGGATGGCGTTGCTCTGATACTGTCGTGCTTACGCACTTTTCCAGGAGCAGACATCGGAAGTGACCACGATCTCGTGATGATGTCTTTCCGGCTCCACTTGAAGAGAGTAAATACAGCAAAGTGCACTAGACTGAAGTTCGACCTGGACAAACTGCAAGACCCAGAGGTGGCAGAACTATTTCAGGCCACAATTGGAGGGAAATTTGCACCACTGCTCATTTTGGGGGCTGGTGAAGTAGATGTCAACACCATGACCACCACCTTCAACTCAGCTGTGACAGATGCCGCCACTGAGATCCTTGGCAAGCACCGACCAAAGAAGAAGCCGTGGATCACACCTGAACTTTTGGATCTGTGTGATAAACGAAGAGAGATGAAAAAGAAAAAGAACACCTCACATGGAGCTGATGTCTACCGAAAAATAAACAATGACATCCGAAAAGGCATGCGCACAGCAAAGGAGAACTGGATAGAAGATCAATGCCAGGAAATAGAGAACAGTCTGAACAAGAACAACAGCAAGAAGGCCTACCAGACAGTGAAGCGGCTGACAAGTGTCAAACAGCCCAAAGTCTCCACGATCCAAAGCAAGTCTGGCATATGCCTTACTGAAGAACAAGAAGTCTTGGACAGATGGACAGAGTACTGCTCTGACCTTTACAACCATACACCAAATGGAGACCCATCAGTTCTAGCATGTCCCGAGAACAGAGAAGAAGAAGAAATCCTCCCAATTCTCCGGGAAGAAGTTGAGGCAGCAGTGCAAGCGCTAAAGAAAGGGAAGTCAGCGGGAGTGGACAACATACCCGCGGAACTGTTACAAGCAGGAGGAGAAGCGATGATTGATGCCCTCACCATTATCTGTAACAAGATCTGGCTGAGTGGGGAGTGGCCTATATCATGGACCCAGTCGCTTGTCATCACTCTTCCCCAAAAAGGTAACCTTCAGGAGTGTGAAAATTACCGGACCATCAGCCTCATCAGCCATCCCAGCAAGATCCTCCTGAAAATATACTCAACAGGTTGAAACCCCAAGCTGAACAGATCATAGCTGAAGAACAAGCAGGATTCAGGGCAGGGCGAAGTACCACTGAGCAGATTTTCAACCTCAGAATAATCTGTGAGAAATACCTACAGCACCAACAACATCTATTTCATGTGTTCATAGACTTCAAGAAGGCGTTTGACCGAGTCTGGTATGCAGCTCTATGGGCAACAATGAAAGTGTACAACATCAGCCCTAAAATTATTGAAGTCATCAAAAGCCTGTATGACAAGGCTACCAGTGCAGTCCTCCACCACAGCGCCATCGGGAACTGGTTCAGAACAACAATCGGTGTGCGTCAAGGATGCCTACTCTCTCCAACACTCTTCAACATCTTCCTAGAGCGCATCATGTCAGATGCTCTTGCAGACCATGAAGGCACAGTCAGCATAGGGGGTAGAGCAATCTCCAATCTTCGTTTTGCAGATGACATTGATGGATTGGCTGGAGAGGAACAAGAACTTGAACAGCTGGTACAGAGGCTTGACACCACCTCCAGAGCCTATGGAATGGAAATAAGTGCAGAGAAGACCAAAATGATGACCAACAACACCAATGGCATCAATACGGACATCAAAGTCCAAGGCCAATCCCTCAACACAGTGCATAGCTTCAAATATTTAGGAGCCATTGTATCAGACAATGGGTCCCGACAGGAAGTCCTCTCCAGGATCGCACAAACAACTGCTGCCCTGACAAGGTTGAAGCCCATTTGGAAAGACAGGACCATCAGTCTACATTCCAAAGTAAGACTGCTGCGCTCCCTTGTCATCTCCATCTTCCTATATGCTTGCGAAGCATGGACCCTCACAGCAGATCTCCAACGAAGAATACAAAGCATGGAGATGAGGTGCTACAGAAGACTTCTGGGCATTTCCTATACCCAACACATCACCAACGATGAAGTCCGAGCACAATGAAGAATTCCTTATCAGCCATCGAAAAGAGTTTTTGATGTTCACATACACCATAAACCACTGAAGGTCGCGTTGCCTCGGCCTCTTTTTTTCGAGTTAACTGTAAACCCGTATCGTGCATGGTTACAGCAATTCAATGCAGTTAACAGTACTTGATTTTTAAGTGACACAAACGCATTTCGCATTCAAATCCTTTACTGAGAAGGCGCTAGATGACAATTGTATTTAACTAGGACATTCAAGGTAAGGCATTACTATTCAACACTAGCTTTAACCTTTCCACATCCACAAGTTGGGCACTTTTAATCTTAGTCTTATACTTTCTGACATCTAACATAATCATGCACGTTTTGAAGCCACCTGTATAAAGGAGTGGCCTGGTGATGTAGTTGGTTAGTCGCCGGCTTTTCTGTGGGAGGCACGGTGGCCTAACGGTAGAGCTTTGGCTTGCGGATCAGAAGGTCCCGGGTTCGAGCCCAGACCGGGGTATTGTGTTGTGTCCTTGGGAAAGACACTTTACTCCCGTTTTCTACTCCTTCGGATGAGAGTATAAACCGAGGTCTAGTCTGTGTCGCATACACTCAATCATAACGGACTTTAAAGATCCTGACGCTCATGTCCTAGACGGGTGAGTGCCGGTGACAAAGCACACCCAGCATGCACCTCGGTCCTTCTCCCCCATCCCTGGCTGCCCAGGATTGATCTCAGTTGTCTGGAGCGTTATTACGATGCGCCAAAGGCTGCAAGTTGGCGCCTCGGGCGGCTTGAGTTAGATCCTGTATTGGCCAGCGCCTGGAGTCGCCAAGAACGGTGAAATATTGCGCTATACAAATACCCAATGATAATAAATAAATAATAATAATAATAAATATGCCGAAGGTCGTGGGTTCGATTCCCGCAAAGGGGCGAACATCGATTAATGTTGAACTTTGGCGTGACCTTTGTATGAGGTCTTCACGCCATAGTCATGGCAGTGACCTCTTTGAAGGACTAGGCATGACCACAGGTGCATTGCACGACTGATGTCCACGCATTTATTTTATTTTATTTGTTTATTTCCAGAGCGAAGCTGGAGAACTATTGTTTTTGGCTCTGTCCGTCCACCTGTCCATGCGCGCTTTACTATAAAACCAATTGCCGGATTTTTTTTAAACTTGGTATGTAGTTAGAACATAAAGAGGCATATACTTAACACAAATGTATGCATATCGGATGACGTCATAAGGATTACATCATCATTGGTTGTTGTTTACTTCTTTTCTTCCAAACTACTGGAGAAATTTGGTTCAAACTTTGTATGCACTTAGACTTTACCAATGCCTTCTACATTAAAAACAAACTTATAAACACGTTAGTGGTGTTTTTTTATGTATTGTACTTCCAGATTTAATGGACGTCGGTCAGTGGGCATGTCAGTTCAGTACATAAAATCATGGGCCATCGTTCAGAAGCAGTCCGTCGCTCGGAATTTCACTTTTTTGTTTAAAACACACTTTTGGCCCTATCTCAATAATAACTGAACAGAAATTCATCATCGTATTTCCGGATTTATTTGGAAATACCTTGGAATCAGAACGAGCAAAACCGTCGGCGGTCTGTCTGTCGGTCGGTCCATTGGAAGCCAAATCTAAAGAATTACTGAACGGATTTAGACTAAATTTCACATAAATATTACCTACATGTAGGTTAGTGGCCTGCTTCTCTTGCCATCATAATTATTTGCTCTACCGTCAATGATTCATGTAAAATATGCCCACACGATAAACGCGCGCGCACACACACACACGCATACACACACATACACACACACACTCACACACACTACGAAATGAAAACCATGCGTACGATCACTATATGAATTTGTCGGTACGTTGATATCCGCAGCAAGATTATTGTTGTTACTGCAGCACAGTGACCCTTTCACCAGTTTTAATACGAGGGAAAAGTATTATATTTAATAATAATAATAATAATAATAATAATAATAATAATAATAATAATAATAATAATAATAATAATAATAATAATAATAATAATAATAATAATAATAATACAAGTTTAGCGCTTTTCACGATTTTCCAAACTCTGAATAAAAATTAGAATCTATATTGGATTTAGTTCAGGAAAACTGTCCTGAAGTGCACAGCCATGCCTCAGAGGTGTTGTGGCCAATGACAGCTGTACAGATTTAACTCCACTCTATCACTGCAGCGATACCAAAGGCCACGTAGCTCTATTTCGCATCGGTTCTCCTGTACTCTACAGTAATTTGCATCCGACGACGTGAAGCACGATTTCACTACTTTTAATTTTGCTGCGATTTTTTTGCGATACGTCCTTTGTCTTTGTCTTTGTATAAACTTAGCCTACTATTGGTTTGGTGTTAAGAAAGCCATGGATAAGCTCCAACTTCTTGTGCTGCCTCTTTGTGGAACGCTTGTTATGATTCGGTAAGTTGACGAGAGGTGCTATTAACAATTAGAATGCTGAAGGCACAACGCCATTTTAAAATGCATTCGCTTTAGAAATATGCTCGTTGCGGAATATGTGATCTGCAATGGTCAATAGGAAAGAAAAGGCAATTTTCAATTTAGTGGTGAACAGTCGTATGTTACATGACCTGCTTGAATAATGACATAATAATGTCAATAAACTGACATGTTTTCTTTTCTGTATTGAACATGTGTTCCTTAAATTATTAAACTGATATACGTTTGGGTAATGATTACAATATTTTGGTATTTTTAAAGTTAAACGAGTATAGATGATGAAACTCGTCGTCGGTTTTATTTAAAGGACACAATGGGCATGTTATCTCTAGTTGCTGTTCTGGTAACTTATGACAACGTAGCCTACATTATATCAGGACTCGCTACATTTTATCAGAAAAAAAACCTGGAATATGTTTTTAAAACCAAAATCAGTCTTTAAAATTGTATACGTTATACAGATAGTATTACTTAAAGTATGTTTATGTTACTCTGGTTTATAAAAGAAATTCTTATGTAGTGCTTTTGAATATTGTTTTTATTACTGTCATATTACTCCTTTCCTCCTTGTGACTCTAAGTGATACTTTTTACTTTCAGATATTTTTATCACAGCCTCATTATTTATTCTTAATGCTGATGTCCTCCTTTGTTTGTTTGTGTGTGTGTGTGTGGGAGATGGAGTGAGGGGGATGTTTGTGGGTATGTGTGTGTGTGTGTGAGTGTGTGTGTGTGTGCGTGTGTGTGTTTGTGTGTGTATGTGTCTTGCCTTTTTATACTTATATGTAATGTTTGTAATTATTCTTACTATGTTTACCGTGTTTTATCTCATAATGTTGTACCGAATTGTTCAAATATTTATCCTTGTTAAATAAGATAAGATAAGATAAGATAAGATATTACTTTATTAATCCAAAAGCTGTGATTGAGTACCTACTCTCTTGAGGGTGGGGAAGGTAAAGCAGCGAGGGAGAGAGTTGGGCATCACCCTCATTACGCTGGCCCAAGATAAGTGTGATCTCCAACATCACGCTCCCCTACGGCCACAAGGCTATGGGACTACCTTTACCTTTTTTTTTTTATCCAAAAGCATGGAAATTACATTGTCTGTCAATTAAACATGTCCATTCATTCTTCTTTTACACACACATAAATATTTATACATTATTAATGATCTTCAAACACATGGACATATTTTCAAAATGCAGATATTTCAATTAAGCAGTAAAACGGATTAACGTAAGAACAGATACATATAAGGAAAGAAAAATAAAAAAAAATAAAAAATAAAAAATAAAAAATAAAAATAAATAAATAAATAAATAAATAAATAAACTAACTAAGCTGCATGAGAGTTGTAGAGTATGTTTAGTAAGACCTACCGACTTGTTTGTTATGTGCTTGAATGGCAAGTGGTATGAATGAGTTCCTGTACCTATTTGATGTTCCCGCTGGTGCCCTAAAACGACCACTCCTGTCTATCCGTCGAGAGTCAAATTCCAAGAAAAGTGGATGGTTACTGTCAGCCAAAATTGCAGTCAGCTTTTTTGTCACTTGTCTGCTATGTATCGTCGCTATGTCATCCTGTTCCTTCCCAACCACCCCACTAGCCCTTTTTATCTGTTTGTCCAATCTTCGTTTTTCTGTTTGTGATACGTTTCCTCCCCAACATGAGATTCCAAAGGAAATGATGCTTCTTATTACAGCTGTATAAAACATTTGTAAAATTTTAAAATGTGATATTTGTAATATTTCTTACTATGTTTAAGGTGTTTTATCTCATAATGTTGTACCGAATCGTTCAAATATTTAATCTTGTTAAATGTGATATTTGTAATATTTCTTACGATGTTTCACTGTTTAATCTCAATGTTTTACTACATTGTTTAAATATTCATCCTTACGATCGCGAGCGTATGTGTGTGCGCATGCGTGCTAGTGCTTAGAGCAAGCTTTAAGTTGGGTTTTGCGCTATAAAAAATAAACTATTATTATTCTTTATTAATAAACGAGCTCTTTTAATTACTAACTACATAATTCTTTCTTATAAATTTTTTGGGGCACAAGGTTTTCATGTGGTTGTTGTAAGCACATGAATTGCTGCGAGGACAACTGGTCTTACGACATGTGCTGTGATAATGGGGTAAGTGATGGTAAGCTTACAAGAATTTCATAGAAGTTGACAGTAATAAAGCTTTGCTCAAAGAGTACAAAAAGTGGGAGGTCACTTAAAAAAATCACGTACTGAAAATCTGTTGAAAGGATAAGACATTCAAAAGAAGACCCTGTGCATTTAAACGTACAGAAACTTCGTTAACGCGTGTATTTGCGCAAACTTAGCACTGGAAAGAGAACTAAAGCTACATTTCATTTGCGACTTTCCATCTGTCGCCTTCATGTTCATAACGCGTATGAAACGGAAAGCAGGAAAAATAGTTCACGATTCTTCACACCCAGCCAATCATCTCCTCGTGCTTCTGCCCTCTGGGCGTCGGTTCCGTGCTTTGAGAGCTAGAACTTCTTGATTCAGAAGCAGTTTCTTTCCAGATGCTGTCCTCAGTACATCACCAACCATGGAACAATCTATGTTAAATGGAAACTAACAACCATTGCCATCACTTGCGATATATGACTGATTTGAGTTTAATATTGTGTTTACCTATCTTTTAGTGCTATATACAGGAGGACTGCCAGTTGAGTATATGACATGATGAACACATGTAACACTTTGCAAGAAAGGATGTATTTCTTTGTCGCCATGCCACACCCAAATCCTTGTAACGTTTTACTTGGTGAATAAATACTCCTATGTCTTATATCACATTAGCAACTTTACTGAATTTCACAACATCAAAACTGAAAGGTAAACTGAAACACCGAATATTGAGATTCACACACTTCCCCTAGCTTGCTTTTAACATTCTCCAGTTCACAAACTCTCTATAAACTAGCTGACTATGACACTTAACACTTCACACCTACTGCTAGCCAGCCCTCTTGAGCTAACAAATAAAAATAGCATGGACCAAAGCCGGTAAGAAAGAGAAACCATTACAAAGTTTCTCGGGGTAGGTTGGATACAATCTACACCATTCCAGATACCAACGACGCCATCGTGAAGCCGCGTGGTTAAGTCAGAAATATGTCCAAATGCCAAAAAGCTATGGTATGGGTGTACCGTTAAACAAAGGAAATCACTCCCTGTCAGAAGAAAAATAGAAACTTCAATCTAGCGGTTGGTTTGCGCAACAAAAGTCTACCTTATCATCGTCGAACGTAGTAGTAACAATGCCAATTTGGGGGTAAACCCGTTTTTGACAAAAGTAAACAAAGCCTTCGAATTGGAGCTCTTTAAAGCGCATATTAGTAGTATACGTTCCTAAAGAAATTCATAACACACACTTCAATCCAAACAGGTAATCAACTACTTGTCAAAAGGGTACAATAACCATATCAGCTTAACCAAGCCTCTTCCTCAATGCCCAAGACTTCTGGGCATTTCCTATACCCAGCACATCACCAACGACGGAGTACGCTGGTTAAACGATCATCTGTGGTGCCTCTACGACCTCCGAGTTATGGGATAGGATAGGATAGGATAAGATAGGATAGGATAAGATAGGATAGGATAGGATAGGATAGGATCTTGCAACTGTATTTAAGCAGGGACAATACTGTGTCTCGCTATGATCAAAGAAAACGACATTTTCATCTTTTTTTTTTCAGAAAACATGCGTAGCAGATAATATGTGTTGTCCAGACAAGGTAAGCGGTAATATACACGTTTTGGGTGAAACTGCAGAGCTCTGTGGTTGCGGTTGTTCCTCTAAGACGAAGAGGTAGACAATTAAGTAATTCCGTGTTCACCAGATTAGTCCGGAAGCCTGTGGCTCCTAATGTGCACCATATTCCACCACACCATCCACCTCACCCCACCCTCTACTCCCAAACACACACATAGACACAGAGACAGACACAGGAACACACAAACGGAAAATACAGCCAGTCCCTTCCTTTTGGCACAATGTTTGCCCCAATTAAGGCTCGATGGCTATTGGGTATAAAATCAAACTTTGTTGTCTAATATTCGCAAAATGTTGATCTAAACGTCGTTTCCGATCGTTCAAAAGGTCGTTTGCTGCAGCAATAAATGACTTACCACCTTTAAAACAAAGGCACCGGAGCACACAAATAACCGCGATGGAGCTTGATCAAACAGCCCCAAAGCGTTGTTATGGATTAGCCAAGGGAAACAAGTCTATGCTTGTAGTCTGAAGTGACGCTTAATGACGGCATTAGAGGCCCCTCTGTGAGCGAAGCCTTGGAGCGTCATAAGGAGATCCAAAGACTGTTTAAAGGGACCCACTTTGACCACGCTTCTTAGACAGATCCTTTCAACATTCACAGTGTGTGTTGCCCCCACTGAAAAGCTTACCACAAAAAATAACTCTTTCGAAAGCCTAGTTATTTTTTGGAATGAATAAATTCAGTAGTGTTGGTGCCTATTAATTGCAACAGCTAGCCCACATTCTTGAGATGGAAACAGCATCTGCCAAAGTCTGTAAGAGACAAAACCCGTAAAAAATAGCTTGTAAGGTTTTCCGTTTTAGGTTGATAAAATATAACCTACCCTATCCCAAACACAAAGTCGCACTCTTCAAGCGGTGTGGCTCACCCACAAATAAGATCAAAGGTCACACGGCTATGGTATTGATGTACCGTTAAAACAGGGGAAATCACTCCTTGTCAGAACCGAAGTGGAAAATTAAACTTTAGCGGTTGCGTTCTAGCACCGAAAACCTACTTTATCGTTGTTTAAAGCAATAACAATGCGAACTTTAGGGTAAACCCGTTTTGGCCAAAGGTAAACAAAGCTTTCGAATTGGGGCCTTTTATAATAATAATGTTATAATAATAATAATGTTCGTCATTTGTAAGGCGCCTTAGCCTAAGGATCAAGGCGCTGGCCGATACAGGATCTAACTCAAACCGCCCGAGACGCCCACCCGCAGCCTTTGAGCGCATGGTCTGACGCACGGACAACTGAGCACAATCCTTGGCAGCCAGGGATGGGTGAGAAGGACCAAGTGCATGCTGGGTGTGTTCTTGTTACCGGCACTCACCCGTCTAGGACATGAGCATCAGGATCTTTAAAGTCCGTTATGATGGAATGTATGCGACACACAGACTAGACCTCGGTTTATACTCTCATCCGAAGGAGTAGGAAAACAGGAGTAAAGTGTCTTTCCCAGGGACACAACACAATGGCCCGGACAGGGCTCGAACCCGGGACCTTCAGATCCGCAAGCCTAAGCACTACCATTAGACCACAGTGCCTCATCTTTTAAGCAGCTTATTAGGCCAATCGAAAAGCTTTCACCTTATTAATGCGGATTAAAATTTTTCTGTGGTTATACAATCTAGTGTAAACATTTTGGGAAAAAATCTCATCGAGATTCGCTTAAATAATGTCAAACTCTCAGGAACAGTAAACTGACACCGACAGGATTTATCTACCAATTTCTACCTATAATAAAGCAATTATACATTGTTGTACCCAACAAAATTTTGATTACAACAGGAAATGAATTAAATATCACTTTCGCTGTTTGTTGGAAGAGGGAGAGAGCGGGAGCGATGGAGTTATTTAGATCTTGATGATATTGTTAATAATGTGACAGCTTTCAATATCTTAAACTTACACTGAAGTTTTTTATTTACCAACTTCCACCAAACAGGTCTATTACAGCAATTATAGTTGGACTGGCCAAGATCTAGGTCACAAGATGCCGCGATAATAATTATCACTTTCGCTGGTTTATTGTTATTGTTTTTGTTTTTTGAAGTTGTATTTTTCCCTAAGAGTAAGACATGATAGTTCAAACAAACTGAATGAACATCCTTTTTTTTTTTTTTTTTTTTTTTTTGGGGGGGGGGGGGGCAGTACATGTTATGTTCTCTGAGTATAGTCTCCTGAACACACTAATGTATTGTTTCCATTTTTGGGTTGGGATGCAGCAGAGTTAAAGCCCAATAGGGGCCACGGGCTCCCGGACTGACGCTAATATTGTGGAAACACCAAAACTGCGTATACAGTAGAACCTAAATCGTGGAGATTAGTGTAACTGTAAGCAGAAATGTGCATTGCCTTGTACTCTATGTTTCTCTATCATAGTTACTGACTTTCTTATTTCCCCATCCCCTCTTCACCTCCCCCTTTTCCCCCTTCCTCCCAACTCCTCTCTCTCTCTCTTTCTCTCTCCTGAAAATACTTTAAAATAGTCGGAAATAGGTCGGTCGGTCGGTCATTTTGTGCCATATCTCAATAACCATTGAACAGATTCTAACTAAACTTCATTACCTACGTTAGTGGCCAGCATTCCGAGTCATCATTTTTGCTCTTTCGCAGAGGTCAAGATCGCTGGGATCACACTGTTGATAAATACGTTTTGCCCAAGAACTAAATTAGGGCTAAACCGATTTGGTTGAGTTTTAGTTTACATGTACTTTAGCCTATCATATAGTAGCAGTCCGTTTGTCAACATTTCACCTTTTCGTATAAAAACAAATGTTTTGCAATATATCAAAAATGACTGGACCGATTTTGATGTTTTTCTACTCTGCTTATACTTTAGCCACTATTCAAACTTTTGTATCCTTGACCTTTGCTCTTTCTCTAAGGTCAATGTCGCTGAAATGATTTATTACATTTTACGCACTATCCCAACATTCGCTGACTCGATTTTGATTTGTGTGGGCGTGTGTGTGTGGGTGGTTGTGTGTGTGGGTGTGTGGGTGTGTGCGCGCGCGCGCTTTCAGATGATTTAGATAGTGCACATCATTCCATGCTTTCATTTGGTTCTTTAGGATATTAAAGCGAAATAACAACATCGCCAAGACAATTAGCACTTTTGACAATGCCGGTTTCCTCCTATCTGGAAATACATTTGAATAGCTTACCATCTAGTTTAGTTTAATTCTGATTTGTGTATTTTCAGACTTATCTGGAAATACTTTGAAATAGTCGTGGTTGGTGTGGGAGAGGGGGGGGGAGGAATCAGAGCGAGCAAAATGTCTATCTGCCCGTCGGTCGGTCCGTTAAAAGCAATAATATCTATTAAAAAAAAAAAAAAAACACACACACTAACAGTATTTGACTAAACTTTCCAGAAAAATGACTTAGGTCAGTGGCCTGCCTCAGGTGCCATCATATTTGCTCTACCGCAAAGGTCAAGGTCACTGAAGGAGTCATTTTGTTGCCAACAGCTGTTGCTCAATCTTTCAAAAACGACTGAGGCGATTTTATTGAGGTTTGGTATACAGGCACTTCGAATCATAGACCATCCTTCAGTAGCAGTCTGATTGTCGGCCAGTAGAGTAGCGGTCGATCTGTCGCTCCCAATTACACTTTTTCCTGTTCAAAGCACACTTTTGGCTTTATCTCAAGAACAACTGAACCAAAAATCATCATTTTTTTATTTGCGGATACTTTTAACTACTGCTAAGTAAGTTCAATCATTCATATTTATACTTTCACAAACGTCCAGATCGTTGTGCAAGACAATTTGGAAATTGCCTGAGCTGATTTGGATAGGTTGTTGCACACAGATAGTTTAGATAGTGGCCTGCGGATTTTCCCTTATGTTTCCGAGTGTCTGGAAATATATTAGAATGGCTTGCCATCTAGTTCTAATTTATAATCCTGATTTTTAGTTCGTGCATGAACTTTATGGATTAAGCGCGCAACAAGTCTCCTTAATCATCATCATCATCATCATCATCGTCATATTTATCATCATCATAACAACATCATCTTCTTATTCGCGACTGCAATCACCAATTTGCCATTTTGATTATTCTGTTCATCATCATCATCATCATCATCATCATCATCATCATCATCATCATCATCATCATCATCATCATCATCATCATCATCATCATCATCGTTGTCGTCGTCATCATCATCATCATATTATTATTATTATTATTATTATTATTATTATTATTATTATTATTATTATTATTTAATAGTAGTAGTAGTTATAGTAGTTCTCTTCGTCCTCTTCTTTTTCTTCTTCTTCTGCATTCCGTCATCATCATTAACATCTCCCCCTCGCTCTTTCCCATAATTTTGTAGCACTTAGTTATCTTTCCGCTTTTGATCAGACACTAAAGTTGTATTGTATTGAATTGTATTGTATTGTATTGAGTCTGTTTTCATTCAACAGCAATATCTCTGCAAAAGTGACATGACATGCTGTCCAACTGATAGCTGTGATGGATTAGGCCTGTGTCCAAAAGCACAAAAAGCGAACAAAGTGGTTGCCATATAGGAACTCTACTTTGCTCTACCGTCAAAGGACAAGGTCACTGGAGTCATTTAGTTGCTAAAGACGTTTTGCTCAATATCTCAAAAACAAACAAAAAAACAGAAAGGCTGAAGCGATTGTGTTGGGTTAGGGTCTACAGGTACTTCCAATCATTGTAGCAGTCCTGTTATCTGTCAGGCGGTCGGGTCTGTTTGCTCCAAATTGCCCAATGCTGTTCAAAGCAAACTTTTTTGCATTATCTCAAAATTAACTGAACCGAAATTCATCGTGTTCACTTTGCTGATAATTTAACTACTGCTAAGTATGTTAGATCATTCGTACTTGTACTTTCTCAAAGGTCAAACTCACTCTGCTTCATCATTTTCCAAACGCGTTTGCGCTGTACCTAATCATTGGCTAAGACGATTACGATAATGTTATTGTTTGCAAAAAGTTCTGATGGTTTTCCGTTTGCTTCATTAGGATAAAGCCGAGCCACACAAAGAAAATTAAATGAACATTTTTTAATAATTATGCTTATATTTCGGCTATATGTGTAGGTTTTTAAAAATACATTTGAAAGGCTTCCCATCTTGTTTTTAGTTGTCGGGAAAATTATAGCATTCTAAACTACACAAGTCAACTTTTGATGCAATTAAATAAGACGGTTTATGGGACGAACAGAAATATTTCAATTATCGTATTGGATGCAGCCAACCTAAATTTTAAAAAAACATGATTTCTCCTCCGACTTCTGTAATAGTGATTTCTTCAGATCGCCGCGTTTTCAGTTTAGTTGAAGAAAATGAGCGTGATAGCAACCTGTAGTAGTAGTAGTAGTAGTAGTAGTAGTAGTAGTAGTAGTAGTAGTAGTAGTAGTAGTAGTAGTAGTAGTACTAGTTCCATTAATAAAACCCAATATTGTTATTAATTTCTCTCTAGTCCTCTATAACACATCGATTGCTATTTTATTTATCAGCCCACCCAGGAAAGAAGCGAGAAGGTCGATCTTCCTTCTTAATAATAATAATTATTATTATTATTATTATTATTATTATTATTATTATTATTATTATTATTATTATTATTATTATTATTATTATTATTATTATTATTATTATTATTATTATAAAGAAATAATTCATTGATTAATTAATTAATTAATTTGCCCTGTGGTTTCGGGCACTGAATAGAATAGACCCAACGTTTCCCGGCGTGTCGTAAGAGGCGACTAAGAGGGCAGATATCAGCACGGCATCACTGGGCAATAAGTCTACATTTCAAGGTAAGACTGCTGCGCTCCCTTTCATCTCTATCTTCCTTTACGCTTGCGAAGCATGGACCCTCACAGCAGATCTACAACGAAGAATACAAAGCATGTAGATGAGGTGCTACAGAAGACTTCTGGGCATTTCCTATACCCAGCACATCACCAACGACGAAGTCCGAAAGACCATCACAAAAGCCATTGAACAACACGATGACCTGCTCACAGTGGTGAAGAAACGGAAACTCCGATGGTACCGCCACCTCACCAGATAATAAGACCTTGCAAAGACCATCCTGCAAGGCACAGTGCAAGCAGGTAAAAGAAGAGGGAGACCTGAAAAGAGGTGGGAGGACAACATTCGAGAATGGACTGGTTTGACATTGAGCGAAGCCATGAGGGTTGCTGAGGACAGATAAAGATGGAGTACGCTGGTTAAACGATCATCTGTGGTGCCCTACGACCTCCGAGTTACGGGATATGATATAGGATAGGATAATAAAATAATATTTAATAAATAAATGGTGACCCCGATCTATAATTTTGTCTTGTGAGAATGAAGAGTAACATTATTAAATATTAGTACAATTCTTAAATCCTAATCCCTACGTTTACCTTCTCTCTCTCTCTCTCTCTCTGTCTCTCTCTCTCTCTCTCTCTCTCCCTCCCTCTCTCTCTCTCTCTCTCTCTCTCTTTCTCTCTCTCTCTTTCTCTCTCTCTCTCTCTCTCTCTCTCTCTCTTTCTCTCTCTCTCTTTCTCTCTCTCTCTTTCTCTCTCTCTCTTTCTCTCTCTCTCTCTCTCTCTCCCTCTCTCTCTCTCTCTCTCTCTCTCTTTCTCTCTCTCTCTTTCTCTCTCTCTCTTTTTCTCTCTCTCTCCCTCTTTCTCTCTCTTTGTGTATATATATATAAATATATATTTATGTATAAATATGAGACTATATAGGCTTATATATATATATATATATATATAGAGAGAGAGAGAGAGAGAGAGAGAGAGAGAGAGAGAGAGAGATAGCTCCCGTGTGTATAACATGTGACCTTGTAACCTCGTGCCGGCATCTACGTGTTGTTGTTATTTTATATTTTCAAACTTATCTGGAATTACTTTGATACAGTCGGGTATGTAGGCTCTGTCGGTCTTTCCTTTGGCACGTTGGAAACCATATTGCAAGCATTACTGCAGGGATAATTTTGACTAAACCTCTTAGATAGCCTACATTACCTAGTTAGTGGTATGCCTTGTTCCATCATATTTGCTCTACCGCAAAGGTCAAGGTTACTTCAGGAGTCATTGTTTTGCTAAACACGGTTTGTTCAATATCTCAAAAACGGCTAAAGTGATTTTGTTGAGTTTAGGAATACATGTAATCTGAACGCAAATGCGGACGTACCCTCACCCTTGGTTCGTTCGTTTGTTTGTTGTTTTCCACTGCAAATCAGCTGCTACTAAATGTAGACATGAAGAATTTTAATGGTTGACTTCCTACAAAAATATCAGTCATGTACACCATTGCTATGGAGTGAAATAGATTGGATCTACGAGCTTAATTCCGATCGACCCCTACGGTAAGAATAGTGCACATCTAAATGTCAAGAAGACAGTGCTCATGTAACTGTAGATTATAGTCACACGACACCGAAGCGTATAGGCGACTACTGGTCACATTATTCTGACACCAGCGAACCAGTTGATGGTAAGGGGAAAATAATATGGTCACACATTGGCCAATCCGGGATTCGAACCAGGTACCTTTCGGTTACTACTAAGACGCTCTACCAACTGAGCTACCCGGCCCCCCCCCCCCCCTCCTCCCCCCAGTGCTCATGGCGATGAAGGTGACTTTTTAAACAAATACTAACAAGTACTAACCTGAGTTCAACCCTATCCGCAACTGAAGCCGTTCCTCCGACAAATCCTTGAGATGGATTTCAGCTACTACTAGGTTGAAAGCCAGCGACATGCGTGCTATCTGCTGGGCGTGGACGTTACCGTTCCTGTGAGGCAGTCCTGAGACCACCATGTAGGCATCGCCTATCGTCTCCACCTGCTCACATAAGAGTGAAAAAGTCAAATTAATCATTAAACCCCTTGGGGTCATGAGCAATCTTGCCACTGTAGATTGTTTTAACCTATAAAGGGAACAGTAAAAGCCCCAATTGAAAACCTGTCTTTCCTTTATAGGCATGACCGATTCACTGCGGCAACAGTACCCCCGTTGGAGTGCCGGGGGTTTCAGTATAAATAGAATCCCCACTTTCTGGAAATTTAGTGCTTTAAATTCCCACTGTCGCTGTATTCCTCATTTGCTCTTTACCATTCCTGCTCTGTCCTATCACTCTGCTATACTATCTTCTTCTTCGCTAGATCAATGACCTACCTTTTTTCTTGAAAACTCTTCCTGGACAAGACTCCTTGTTTGTGTATGAGGTCTGTTGGATCAGCTTGGGAGTATTGGACGCTTTCTGCCAGGTGGTCACTAGGGCTTCCTATGATGTTATTATTTACCACTATAGGCATTTTATATGTATGTGTTTTGTTGATAATTTATAATGATGTTTGTATTCTATTTTGTTTTTGTAACGGGGGTTCGATTAGTTGGGGTAAAGCCTCAGCCGTCCCCTGCGTGGGATGTCTTTATTGTAAAGTGACTGGCCGGTGGAGGGCATTCAGTTTTTCCCCAAGGGTTGTTTCAGCAGATCTTTTATGCGGATCGGGGGTTGTCCGGTCCTGATTTGGCTCGGAAGAGTCCGCTGGACCTAAAGCAACAATCAATCAAACTAATCATTGAAGCCATTCGTCATAAATTACGCACTGATCAACAACAACAACTAAATGAGTTATCCAGTTGATGAGGCAATCGTGATTGATTGATTCACATTTGTTGGCGGTATTTATATAGCGCACAGAGAGCTGCTAAAGGCACTGTCCACAGTGTGGATTGAGCCTAGCAAAGAATGTAAAGGTTTGAGAGAAAAAAAATGACTTCAGACTCAACAAAATGATGATGGTGGCATTTGTGCATTGTGTCATGGTCTGCAGCACCAACTGTTTATCTGGATCTGGCATGCAAAAAACATCATCGTCATTATTATTATCATCATCATCATCATCATCATCATCATCATCATCATCATCATCGTCGTCGTCGTCGTCGTCGTCGTCCACCTCGACGTCGGCAGAGACGAGAGTGAGTGGGTGTGTGGGAAAGGGGATGAACAAAAGATCTGTACAAACCTTATAGACGTCGAACGCTTCCAGAGTGGCATCACAGGTTGAATAGAGCTTGTTCAAGACATCCACTATCTGCATAGATAAACACACCAAAGACTTCGTTTCACACTGCAGTCACAACAAAAGACACTTGTTCAATAATGTTGTTGGCATAAGAAAATGTATGCGTGTGAGAGAAAGAGAGTGTGTTTGTGTGTGTGTGTGTGTGTGTGTGTGTGTGTGTGTGAGTGTGTGTGTGTGTGTGTGTGTGTGGGTGTGTGTGTGTGTGTGTGTGTGTGTGTGTGTGTGTGTGTGTGTGTGTGTGTAACTTGTGAGCGTGCATGTTGATTACAGATCGCCGCGCTCTGAGTTTGATTTAGTAGTAAAGCCCTTATCAAATCCATTATTATTATTATTATTATTATTATTATTATTATTATTATTATTATTATTAACAATAATTTTACCGGTGATGGTGATTATTTTGTTAATCTATACAATAAAAGACCCCATAGGCCTAGTTCGGTAACGGGAGGTAACTTGTCTTTTGTTTTGTTTTTAGTTACCTAGAGTTACCTGGGCGGACACCACGTCTCCGAACACTATGAAATGTACCCCGAGGCGGAGCTGCAAGCTTTTCAGCTCCCCTATACGCTTAATGTGTCCGGGGACGTAAATTTTACTCAACAACAACAACAAGCTTTTCTTCAGGAAAGGGTGGTGGTGGTGGTGGAGGTGGTGGTGGTGGTGGTTGCTTGGCAATGCAAGACCGAACTAGCGGAGCTATATAGTTAGGATTGCAACTAAAATCAACCTTTTGGTTGATTGGAAGGTTTGATGGAGGACATAGCATAAATTGTAGGCGAGAAACTGTTCGTTTGCAAAAAATGTCGATCCGTGGTACTTCGCCGTGCCCTCAATTCTGCTCGTTTTTCAGCTATGATTTGTTCAGCTTGGGGTTTCAACCTGTTGAGTATTATTTTCAGGAGGACTTTGCTGGGATGGCTGTTGAGTCTGATGGTGCGGTAGTTTTCACACTCCTGAAGGTTACCATTTTTGGAAAGAGTGATGACAAGCGACTGTGTCCATTTTGTAGGCCACTTAATTCCAATTCTGCTAGATCTTGTTACAGATAATGGTGATGGCGTCAATCATCGCTTCTCCTTCTGCTTGAAGCAGTTCCGCGGGTATATTGTCCACTCCCGCAGACTTCCCCTTCTTCAGCGATTGCACTGCTACCTCAACTTCTTCTCGGAGAATTGAGAGGATTTCTTCTTCTTCTCTGTTCTGGGGACATGCTAGAACTGATGGTATCCATTTGGTGTGCAGTTGTAAAGGCCAGATCGAGCAATACTCTAGCTGTCCATCTATCCAAGATTCCTTGTTCTTCTGTAAGGCACAAATCAGACTTGCTTTGTATCGCGGAGACCTTGCGCTGTTTAACAATTGTCAGCCGCTTCAGAGTCTGGTAGGTCTTCTTGCTGTTGTTCTTGTTCAGATTCTTTAGTTCTCCTATATGCTGTGCGCATGCCTTTTCGGATGTAATTGTTGATTTTTCGGTAGGTATCAGCTCCCTGATAGGTGTTCTTTTTCATTTTCTCTCTTCGTTTATCACACAGGTCCAAAAGTTCAGGTATGATCCACGGTTTCTTCTTTGGGCGGTGCTTGCCAAGAATCCCAGTGGCTGCATCTGTTACTGCTGAGTTGAAGGTGGTGGTCATGGTGTTGACATCTACTTCACCAGCTCCAAAAATGAGCAATTAATGGTGCAAATTTCCCTTCATCGTGGCTTGGAATATTTCTGCCACCTCCGGGTCTTGCAGTTTGTCAAGATCGAACTTCAGCCTTTGTTTACACTCTTTTATTGGAGCCGGAAAAACATCATCACGAGATCGAGGTCACTTCCTTTGTCTGCTCCTGGAAATGTGCGTGTCTTGCCACTGTTAACGCTTGATCTGAAGCGTTTCTTGAACATGAAGTCAATCTGGTTGTGATGCTCCCCGCTGGGATTGTGCCAGGTCCATCGTCTGGATTTTTTTGGTGTTGATCAAGCGTGTTTGCCAGTATCAGATTGTTGTATCTGGCAAACTCCAAGAGCCTCAGACCCAGGGGCGGACGAGGGGGGGGGGTTCCGGGGTTTCCGGAAACCCCCCCCCCAGCCCCCCCCCCCCCCAAAAAAAAGGAAAAAAAAGAAGAAGAAGAAGGAGAGAGAGAAAAAGAGAGAAAAAACAAACTTTAATTTATATAAAATTATAAAAATTAAAATAAAAAAAAAATAAAAATAAACATAAAATAAATAAATAAATAAATAAATAAATAAATTATATATATATATATATATATATATATATATATATATATATATATATATATATATATATATATATATATATATATATATATATATATATATATATATATATATATATATATATATATATATATATAATTTTTTTTTAAATTTTTAATTTTTAAAAAATTTTTTTTGGGGGGTACGAGTATTTGACCTTTCCAACAATATGCAAGCCCTCGCAATCTTCTCCCTAAAAAACTTCAATCATTGCAATCATTCTAAACAATCTCCAGATGAACACCGTCTTTCATGCTCCACAAAGAGCAAAACTGATATTTCACGTCTTCGGCGACATTCTATTTATTTATTTATTTATTTATTTATTTTATTTTTATTTTTATTTATTTTTTTTAAGAGTGGGTGGGGGGAGAGGGCGCCACGAGCGGAAGAAATGAAAAGAAAGAAAACGATATTCCTAATGGATAATATAATGGATTATGACAGGAGTACGTGGATTGCGTAGCAGTAAAAAAAAATTGACGTCAGCCTATTATATGACTATATATATGTTTTGCATTTTGGTGGTAGGTAGATCATTTTGGCTTGGTCATTTTAAATAAAGCCCTCCGATTCGAAAGGTGTGGCAAAGCTCAGTACATATTTTGGGAGCAAAGGAGGTAATTATTATTTTGATAATTTAATCTTACTAGTAAATAACATATCCTATCCTATCATATCCTATCCCATAACCCGGAGGTCGTAGGGGCACCACAGATGATCGTTTAACCAACGTACTCCATATT
The DNA here is from genome assembly GCA_036898135.1 of Oncomelania hupensis. Taxonomy (NCBI): domain Eukaryota; kingdom Metazoa; phylum Mollusca; class Gastropoda; order Littorinimorpha; family Pomatiopsidae; genus Oncomelania; species Oncomelania hupensis. The sequence goes on along the minus strand of CM072512.1, from coordinate 75,367,249 downwards.
TCCCTGTCCTCAGCAACCCTGATTGTTTCGCTCAGTGTCAAGCCAGTCCAGTCTCGAATGTTGTCATCCCACCTCTGTTTCGGTCTCCCTCTTCTTCTACCTCCTTGCACTGTGCCTTGCAGGATGGTCTTTGCAAGACCTGATGATCTGGTGACGTGGCCATACCATCGGAGTTTCCGTTTTTTCACCACTGTGAGCAGGTCATCGTGTTGTCCAATGGCTTGTGTGATGGTCTGTCGGACTTCGTTTGTTGGTAATGTTCTGGGTATAGGAAATGCCCAGAAGTCTTCTGTAGCACCTCATCTCCATGCTTTGTATTCTTCGTTGGAGATCTGCTGTGAGGGTCCATGTTTCGCAAGCGTATAGGAAGATGGAGATGACAAGGGAGCGCAGCAGCCTTACCTTGTAATGTAGACTGATGGTCCTGTCTTTCCAAATTGGCTTCAACCTCGCCAGGGCAGCAGTTGTTTGTGCGATCCTGGAGAGGACTTCCTGTCGGGACCCATTGTCTGATACAATGGCTCCTAAATATTTGAAGCTATGCACTGTGTTGAGGGATTGGCCTTGGACTTTGATGTCCGTGTTGGTGCCATGGGTGTTGTTGGTCCTCATTTTGGTCTTCTCTGCACTTATTTCCATTCAATAGGCTCTGGAGGTGGTGTCAAGCCTCTGTACCAGCCGTTCAAGTTCTTGTTCCGCAAAACGAAGGTTAGAGATTGCTCTTCCTCCTATGCTGACTGTGTCTTCGTGGTCTGCAAGGGCATCTGACATGATGCGCTCTAAGAAGATGGTGAAGAGTGTTGGACAGAGTAGGCATCCCTGACGCACACCGATTGTTGTTCTGAATCAGTTTCCGATGGCGCTGTTGTGGAGGACTGCACTGACAGCCTTGTCATACAGGCTTTTGATGACTTAAAATTTTAGGGCTGATGTTGTACACTCTCATGGTTGCCCACAGAGCTGCATGCCAGACTCGGTCAAACGCCTTTTTGATGTCTACGAACACATGATATACAGTAGATGTTGGTGCTGTAGATATTTCTCACAGATTATTCTGAGGTTGGAAATCTGTTCAGTGGTACTTCGCGCTGCCCTAAATCCTGCTTGCTCTTCGGCTATGATTTGTTCAGCTTGGGGTTTCAACCTGTTGAGTATTATATTTCAGGAGGACCTTGCTGGGATGGCTGATTTTAGCTGATGGTGCGGTAATTTTCACATTCCTGAAGGTTACCTTTTTTTGGGAAGATGACAAGCGACTGGGTCCATGGTGTAGGCCATTCCCCACTCTGCCACATCTTGTTACACATAATGGTGAGTGCGTTGATCATCGCTTCTCCTCCTGCTTGAAGCAGTTCCGCGGGTACGTTGTCCACTCCCGCTGACTTCCCCTTCTTCAGCGATTGCACTGCTGCCTGAACTTCTTCTCGGAGAATTGGGAGGATTTCTTCCTCTTCTCTGTTCTCTGGACATGCTAGAACTGATGGGTCTCCGTTTGGTTTGTGGTTGTAAAGGTCAGAGCAGTACTCTGTCCATCTGTCCAAGACTTCTTGTTCTTCTGTAAGGCATAAGCCATTTGCTTTTTATCGTGGAGACCTTGGGCTGTTTAACACTTGTCAGCGGCTTCACAGTCTGGTGGGCCTTTTTCCTGTTGTTCTTATTCAGACTGTTATCTATTTCCTGGCATTGAGCTTCTATCCAGTTCTCCTTTGCTGTGCGCATGCTTTTTCGGATGTCATTGTTGATTTTTCGGTAGGCATCAAGCTCCCTGTCAGGTGTTCCTTATCTTTGTCATCTCTCTTCGTTTATCACACAGGTCCAAAAGTTCAGGTGTGATCCACAGCTTCTTCTTTGACTGGTGCTTTCCAAGGATCTCCGTGGCGGCATCTGTCACAGCTAAGTTCAAGGTGGTGGTCATGGTGTTGACATCTACTTCACCAGCTCTTAAAATGAGCAGAGGTGCAAATTTCCCTCCCAATGTGGCCTGAAGTATTTCTGTTACCTCCGGGTCTTGGAGTTTGTCCAGGTCGAACTTCAGTCTAGTGCACTTTGCTGTGTTTACTCTCTTCAAGTGAAGCCGGAAAAACATCATCACAAGATTTTGGTCATTCCGATGTCTGCTCCTGGAAAAGTGCGTGTCCTGCCAATGTTGATGCTTGATCTGAAGTGTTTCTTGACCATCGTTAACATTTACCGAGTAAGTCCCTTTAATAGAATTTTGGAAACCCTCCCCCAAAACCTAACTGATCCGCCCCTGAGACCTCTGTCATTTGTCTCGGTGTTGCAGTAGGGTCAACATGTGTCTCCCCAGTTGTGGTGCGCATCTTGGCCAACCTTGCATTCCAGTCACCTTGCACTATGACTATGTGATTCCTCGGCACTTGGTCAAGGACAGCCTGCAGTTGTTCATAGAAATCCTCGTCTTCGCTGTCGTCATAAGTATGATGTTGTGGCGTAGGCCTGGATGATGGTGATGTTGAAAGGGACTGCTCTCAGACGGATGGTAATGAGTCTACTGGAGACTGGGCGGCAAACCATGACATTGGCCAGTATATGTCTTTGTGGATCAAGAATCCAACGCCGTATTCGTGCCTGTCATACATGTATCTCCCGCTGAAATAAAGCTTGTGGCCTTTGTCGGTCGTTGTTTCACCTAGGCCTCTAAAGCAAAGTTCACTGATACTTAAAATTCCATCGATAGTGGTCCAGTTCGTGGGCCAGTTCTTCTAATTTTCCCTCCGCAGTTAGGGTCCTGACATTCTAGGTTCGTATGACGATGTTGTCTCTCGTGCGGATTTTGCTAAGTTGTCCCCCAGTAACCCACGTATCACCTTCGTCCTAATGGCCAACGGAAGGCGCGGTCCTTGGTGATCCGGGCGACGACCGATCCGGTATGGAGTGAGCGGTTCTTTTCACCATGGGCAAGAAAGATCTGGCGGGGCCCAATCCTCTCCAGGCTGTTGGCCACAGCCCAAATCCACGAGTACAGTGTGGCTCGCCTTGGCCCCCGAGCACGTGGTCGTTGAACCTAGAGTAACGTGACGTTCCTCCGTCCTGGCGGGTGACTTCTGTGTAGAAGACTTTCGCCCAGTGATGCCGTGCTGACATCACCCCTGCCTCTTGACACCCCGGAAAACGTTGGGTCTATTCTATTGAGTGCCCGAACCAACAGGATTATTTGGATTAAATATTTCCATTGTTCTATCAAATAAATGTCTTGAATTATAAATCATTGAGGAGTTGTGCAGCTGCCTGTATCCGACTGCTGTATTTCAGTCCATTGCTGCCCTGGTCAGCAGCATTCTTGTGTTGAGTTGTACATTCACTCCCAAGATATATACGCAATCTACTGTCTCGACCAAAGCATCGAGCAGCAGCAGGGAGTCAATTAAAACCCAAAGAAACAAGTTTAATGCCTTTCAGTCTGCCCGTAATTTGTGATCATAGAACTATTTTGCCTCGCAAATTTCAGTGTAACGATGTTAACAATATGTAAACAAATAAATCATTTGCATTCATTGAAAAAGGCGGTTTTATTTGATAATATTTGTATGCTTCGTATTGAAGGATATGTTTAGTGCTTTTGAATGCACTTTTTACCAGTTATTTGTACTTGTCGTTTGTTGCCTGATATTTCCTCATTATTGTATTTTGTTATAATCTCAGTAAGCTTACCATCTTCGATATAATCAGGGATGATCTCCTCATTGCTGAAGTAGAATCTTTTAAATAAAAACAGTTATCCATTCAGGTGTCTGGAGAAGTGCGTATGTGAGTGTGTGCATGTTAATTTTTTTCAAACAGCTCTGTTTTATATTTGGCTTAGCACGAGATGATCATGTTTGTGCATGGGTTGCGAGTGTTCATACGCCTGGGGTTGGTATTTGTTGGTGATGGCGTTTGTGATGGTGTATGGGGGTTTATGTGGGAATATACGGCGCAAGTATGTTTGGCGTGTGGAATAGTTATATTTGATGTGTTGCACTGTTAATTTTTTTTGTTATATTTGATGTGTTGCACTGTTAATTTTTTGGGGGGTGTGTACATGTCATTCTTTTAAAGATATTTTACATTTACTATGTTTGTGCAGCCAGAAGTCAAATTTCTATGAAAATTTTATAGACGAATAAAGTCTCGGTCTCAGTCAGTTTGTCTCCATGTAAGCTGCGTGATCAGACCTGCATACACACATCCTTGTCCAGCTTTGTCTTTTGTCCAAACAAACCAACAGTGAACATGGACACGCACACAATTTAGTTGTTGGAAAGGTCATTTAATCACGGAGGAAAATACATCAGCAGATACATAAAACTATGAGGATATGAAAATTCTAGAAAACGAGTATAGGGAGAGAATTTCGAAGGTCATGCACAATGTGCTTAGAAAAATTATGTGACTATGGAATATTATCAATGAAGAAGAAAGTACTCAAAAGAATAACAAATATTAAAGAAAAACAAAAAGAATTGCTGTGTTGCTCTGAAACTGTCACCTTCAAATGTTTATCATTTAGGAAAACACCTGTCAGAAAATAAACCCCTGTTGGGGTGCCGGGGGTTTCAGTATAAATAGTATCCCCACTTTCTGGAAAATTAGTGCTTTAAATTCCCACTGTCGATGTCTTTCTCATTTGCTCTTTCTCATTCCTGCTCTGTTCTATCAATCTGCTATACTATCGTCTTCTTCGCTAGACCAGTCTCCTACCTTTTTTCTTGAAAACTCTTCCGGGACGAGACTCCTTGTTTGTGTATGAGGTCTGTTGGATCAGCTTGGGAGTATTGGACGCTTTCTGCCAGGTGCACTAGGGCTTCCTATGATGTTATTATTTAGCAATGTAGGCATTTCATATGTATGTGTTTTGTTGATATTTTATAATGATGTTTGTATTCTATTTTGTTTTTGTAAACAGGGGTTCGATAAGTTGAGGTGAAGCCTCAGCCGTCCCCTGCGTGGGATGTCTTTATTGTAAAGTGACTAGCTGGTGGAGGGCATTCAGTTTTCCCACTAGGGTTGTTTCAGCAGATCTTTAATGCGGATTGGGGGTTGTCCAGTCCTGATTTGGCTCAGAAGAGTCCGCTGGACCTAAAGCAACAATTATGTAATGTAATGTAATGTCAGAAAATAATTTTCATAACTAATCCACTATGTGCAATAACATTAGCATAAACAATCTAGCACTAACTGCTAAGTATGCTCAATGTTGCCTTGCGAGGTAATGAACATGACGATCTAGATAACAATGAAATGGTCAATTGTGAAAAACAGTTAGTTATTCATTGCTTCCAGGGTCCAGCGGACTGCAAAGAGCCGAAACAGGACCACAAAATCAAGACCACAACTTCGCTGAAAGAGGACTTTCTCTGATCCTCATAAAAGATCTGCCAAAACAACCCTAGTGGTAACACTGAAGGCACTCCACAGCCGGTCACTTTACAATAAAGACATCCCACGCATTACATTACATGATTATTGCTTTAGGTCCAGCGGACTCTTCCGAGCCAAATCAGGACCGAACAACCCCTGATGCGCATAAAAGATCTGCTGAAACAACCCTAGTGGTAAAACTGAAAGCTCTCCACCAGCCAGTCACTTTACAATATAGACATCCCACGCAGGGGATACTGAGGCTATACTCTCATTTATCGAACCCCTGTGTACAAAAACATAATAGAATATAAACATCATTATAAATTATCAACAAAACACATACATATCAAAGGCCTAAATTGCTAAATAATAACATCATAGGAAGCCCAAGTGACCACCTGGCAGAAAGCGTCCAATATTCCCAAGCTGATCCAACAGACCTCATACACAAATAAGGAGTCTTGTCCCGGAAGAGTTTTCAAGAGAAAAGGTAGGTGACTGGTCTAGCGAAGAAGAAGATCGTATAGCAGATTGATAGAACAGAGCAGGAATGAGAAAGACAGCGACAGTGGGAATTTAAAGCACTAAATTTCCAGAAAGTGGGGATACTATTTATACTGAAACCCCCAGCATCCCAACGGGGGGAAACACATCCCATGCAGGGGACGCTGAGGCTACACTCTAATTTATTGAATCCCCGTTTCCAAAACCAAAATAGAATACAATCATCATTATAAAAAAACAAAACACATATAAAATGCCTATAGAACCGATACCAAAAAAAGAGCAGTTGCAGAAACAAATCACTTCAAAATCGAGGAAAGGAAAGTAAAATAAACAAGAAATTAACTTGAAACGAAAAGCCATTGCTGATTAGTCAGCAGTTTGTCAAAAGCGGATATAACAATGTCATGTGAATGTTTGCGTACCCTCCCACCGTGAAAGGGATTTACAGATTTTGTAAAAAGCCCATATGTTCTTTGCTCTTTATAGTGCATTTGAGATTTCAAGATCAAAATTGGGAGGGTAAACAAAAGAAAGTCTAATTTATGCAAAAGATAGCTATTTGCCTATAAATTCAAACGTTTTTGTGCTTCAGATAATTTGCAAAATTTGAATCTAAATCTTGCATTTGAGAGATTGTTTGTTAGAAGCACTATATTTTCCTTAGGAGTTGTGTATGCACACACAAATAAAAAAAAAACTATTGTGGATAATAAAGGGGAGAGGATTGATTGTATGCCTGGGGTATAGGATGATGATGAATGGTGATCCCTTTTAAATGTATCAGGACACCTTTGCTAGACCTGCGAGGTGATGTTATTGAAAAAGCTCGTCTTTATAAACTGCTTACATGCTTACTGGACAGCTTTCATGGTGATGTTATTGAAAAAGCCTGGTCTATATGCTGCTTACGTGCTTATTTGAGAGCTTTCAATTCAAACATGTGGCTTAATAAACTCTTCTATAATCCTAAATCTAGTGTCCAAAAAAATTACCTCAGGTGCACTGAGGCTGTAACAAAATTATTTTACATTGGGCAGTGAGTGTAAGCATTTAATTAGAAAATTTAACGGGCAATGCTCATACTTTTCACATCCTCCTTTGGGGATATATCTGCAATAGCTCTACCTAAAAATAAAAGTTCCTAACAACAAAATAAAAGTTCCCAACAACCATATCTGACCCATATTTCCGTACCAAGACACCTTGCAGGATGGTTTTTGCCGTGTGACACTGCCAGCTTCCTATTTTTCAAAATGGCAAAGAATGGTTTTTGAGGTTCGTGACATAATTGTTGGTCTGGCCAAGCGATTTGCAGCATTCTGCACTAGCACTACTTTCTATTTAGAAAAGGTCAGCTTAGAGTGTTGTGTAGTCAAATGCCGCCATGCTCAGAAATATGAGGGGAAACAACTTTGGCCGGCTTGCCAGCATATTGCACCAGAGTTGTCTAAAGTTAAGGCAGACATTCTTTGCAAATGAACAGTTTCTTGCCTACAATTTATGCTCTATCCTCCATCAAACCTTCCGGATCAGCCGAAAGGTTGATTTCAGTTGCAATCCTAGCTAGCTCCGCTAGTTCGGCCTTGCACTTCCAGGCAAGCACCACCACATTTTCCCGAAAAAAAGCTTGCAGCTCAGGGTAGCTTTCATAGTGTCCTGAGACGTGATTTCCGACCGGATAACTCTAGCAAGAATACAAAGCATGGAGATGAGGTGCTACAGAAGACTTCTGGGCATTTCCTAAACCCAGCACATCACCAACAACGAAGTCCGACAGACCATCACACAAGCCATTGGACAACACGATGACCTGCTCACAGTGGTGAAAAAAACCACATTCCGATGGTATAATCACGTCACCAGAGCATCAGGCCTTGCAAAGACCATCCTGCAAGGCACAGTGCATGGAGGTAGAAGAAGAGGGAAACTGAAAAAGAGATGGGAGGACAACATTTGAGAATGGACTGGCTTGACACTGAGCGAAGCCATGAGGGTTGTTGAGGACAAAGAAAGATGGCGTACGCTGCTTAAACTATCATCTGTGGTTCCCCAACGACCTCCAAGTAACCGGATAGGATAGGATAGAATAGGAACTCTAGGTAACAAAAAAACGAAACAAAAAGACAAGTTACCTCCCATTTCCGAAGACTGTCTATTGTCAAAAACTTTACCAATAAGGTTCACCAAATATTTGCGTGAGATAGTATTTTCTCAGTCACTGTGTTAAATCACAACGAAAGGAAATAATCAAAATTTTGTTTCACAACAACAAAATCTCACACATAATCACACAGGTGCCACAAAACTACAAGTTACCAAAATGATAGGCTTCAGAGAGTGCAAACATGTTTACTATTCAGCAGTACATTGTCACCGAGATGGCTTCCTGAGTTTAATCCCCCCAAAAAATTTCATGTATTCGCGCACATTATGTTTAGTCTTCTAGTAACACGTAGGTCTTGACACCATTTGCTAACTGATTCATGCCCACATTCAACAGAAAATGAACCAACAAAAGAGTGCAGAAACACAACTCAGTTTGGTTTACATCCTTAAGTATCCATCAATTCTACATCATCACAATATCTGTCAAAAATTACCATACAACTACAACACAGACTACAAGTGAGAAATTATCAACTTGAGCTCCAGACTATAAAGCAAACAACATCCTTGTTACAGCTAACATCCCACTGACAAAATAAAACAGTACTAAACCAAACTGGCATCAGAAGTGAACTTGGTATACAAATTCTATAACTGCAGTCTGAATAGTGGCAGTTATCTAATAAGACAATAACACTTTTTTAAAAAAAAATCATAGTCTAAAACCGCTAATAATGTTTGTGACTAAGGTGCACCCAGCCTAATAGTTTCAATGAATTTATTTAATTACATAACTTTCTACTGAGTATTTGCCATCAAAACATTTAGCATGAAAACTATAAGAGCTTTTTAAAGAGTTTTTTTTAAAATAATACCACTAACACCAAATATTAGCTGATCAAATTTATTATTAAACAGTGCACGCGATTATAAAAACGAAAGTTAACCGTAAGAACCAAGAACAAACACGCCATAATGCTAAGGATATGAAATACCTTATATACAACCACAAGCCATGTGCATTATAAATGGAACTAGAAATGCAAAGCCCATAATTATGACTTAATGCTCCTTATATTTAACATGAAAATGAGTGCCCAGAAAACAACTTAACAAAACGGTGGAATTAAAATGCAAATGATACCGACTTTGATCTTTTGATGCTCTTGATCTTGAGATGACCTTGACCTCCACCTCTAAATATAATATACAATACAAGTGCAATGAAATAAACTACAGCAGAAGTTGAATTATTTTAAAAAAAACTGTGACCTTCATTGACCATGACCTTCAAAGACCATGACCTTCAGTGACCTTTACTTTACATGACTTTGACTTCAAATGACCTGTGATGCTCATGTTGTGAAGTGAAGTCATTCATTCACTGATCATTTTTAAGGTCTCGTGAATATACACCATCTAAACAAATTTGGTTGTGATAGTTGAAATATGTTCCGAGTATTAGCCACTTTAAAGTTTTGCACAATTTATTTATTTTTATAAATATCATTTTTGGACTATTTAGGACTTATCTCACACAGATTTGCACAAATCTGGAAAACCTACTTGTTAAGGGGTGGGTGAATACATGGACACATTGCTGTACACATGCGAGTCAAATGTGAACTACCGTTTTTCTCTCTTGTTATAAGCAACCTAAGGTCAATCATCTTTATTACAAAAATGTAATGAAGAAAATACTGGGATTTCCACAGTATGCTTGCTTTATAATATTTCTTATTTCTTCTGATTGGCTGGTGGCCCCTCTGGCACTCCTACTACTCTTTCTTCATGGAACCCTGCACACATACAAGCAATTGTACATCAGGTATGAGATCTGAGAATATTTAAATTAATTGAAAATTTAGCGGGGGTCTGGAAGCCGGCGTAGACTCCCAGTCGTGTCAAGAGGTGGTTCAAACCCCCTGAAGCTGATTTTAAAAGTATTACTTTCCTGATATCTGCAGGCAAAGAAGTGGTGGAAGATGAAAAAAGAGGAAAACTTTGCAAAATTAATTAGAACAAAATGCTGAAAATGTAGAAATTGCTGTCTCTCAACTCTATTCAAAACTTGCTCATGAATGTACATTAATAGAAAGGAAAGACTTGTGGTGCAAGGTTGGTTTGAAAAAGAAAGTGTCACGGACTACTCCACCCACTTCCAACTCCAACAGTTTTTGAAACTTCCTTTCTTGTCTAAATCTCTCGCAATAGCTTTGTCACTTGGTTTAAATTTTCATGTTGATGACAAAGCGACACACATTTAAACCAGAACAAGAATTCTCAAACGGTTCGTTTAAATACGTCGAAGCCGGTAACATATCAAATACTAAGAGCGCCGTTCTCAAATGACTTAATATTATTAAAACCTCTGTTTGAGCAAATGTGATGATAATATACTTTGAGAATAAAAATCCTCTGCTCAAAATAACGTAAAACAAAACCTTCCCGCCCCCGCCCCCTCTCCAATTTTCTCAATGATTATGTGCGAATCTCAGAAATGACCCATGAGGCTTTAAAAATTATGGTAAAGAAATCTCACTCCTATACATATATGTTCAATTCTTGATTTTATAGTTTACAAACACACATACATACAATCCCCCTCCCTCCCTCCCTCCCTATACTCCCCCAGTGTTTTTTCCCCAGGGTTGGTTTTTTTCCTTCTTCAATTGCCATTCACCCCCTAGTCTTTATACATACCCTCTGTCCAATTTTTAAACCTTTGCTCTGCTGGTTTTATTATTGTACCCTTTCAATCCGTTTACTACTTGAACACAAATGACACTCAATGCAGAACAGTTTTCAAAAGCCCTTTGCATTGTTACCTACAAACACCAGTGATATATGTGCAGAGCTGTTTTGTGAATCCTCAGACAGAAAATTAACACTTATATTATTTTCAATTGTTAGGTAGCATAGTACAACCCAAAACAACACATTTTATATAAAGTTACCTTGCTCTTTTCTCTTTTCTTGAGCCTCTTTCTGCATTTCAGCAATTGCTCTCTGCTCATCCTCCTGTAGAGTAGAAATCATTACAAAAATTATTACTGAACATTTGTAGCCAATGCTTCTATGAAAACCTATATACATTATCGGATTTAGTATGAATTTGAACACATTATAACTTGCATATTTTACAGTATAAAGATACCACACGTGTGTAATACAATGCAGTATTTTGTTATGTTCGCAAGGCATATCCTTACAATGACATTAGGAAACAGTTTATTATACTCACAGTTGGGTTAGACCACAAGAAGCATTTCTTGCATGAAGTACAATCTTTGCCTGGGTCTCGAGGGTGCTGGCAAAAGTGTTGGTAGTTAATCTACAGAAAGAAAATACAAACCAAACATAGTTGTACAGGGCAAAAAGAGCATCAGGCACAACAGGACAAACAGCACATGTATGATTCAAAGTAGAAATTCTTACCACTGCACATAAATACACTGAAAAATTCAACTGGATCCTTAAATGCAAGTTAACCCATTCCATGAATTGTCTATTGAAATGGTCTCATATTATAACACTGACAATTATAATGCCTCAGATCTACAAGGGCAGTATTTTGTGACAATGCCCCTTGTGCACAATGTCTGCATGAAAATGTGTGTAAAACGCTATCATCATCATCATCATCATCACCATCATCAACCAATCAATCAATCAATCATCATCATCACCATCACAATTGAGTGCAAACACAGAAAACTTAAAGCAATACAACAACTAAATGCCTGCCTTTGACCGACGACAAATGTAGCACATTGTGGTACCACAGCGGCAGGTCATCTTGTTGCACCCTTCCTCCTTGAAAAACTGGGCCTTGCATGATACACACTCGCGCACACAAGCTGCTGTCATCTTTTCCTCGCTGTCAATACAGAATTTTACAGGTCAACCAAAGTCCAAAATATTTTGGTTCCACAAAAAAATTAACACTGCTGATGCTACATATTTTCAATGCTACATATTTTTTTCATGATTTCTTTTATCACCAGTTGTACATAATGTGTGGATATGAATGTCACATCTCGGTTTGCATGAAATTGAAAAACAGATGTGAAATATTGCCAACTAAACGCACAAAGAATACAATCTGGCCAAAGCTGCAGCACTTTTAAAAGTTGCCCCTCTTTAAAAGCCGATGGACAAGTTGGCAAGACAAGAGTAAGCAATAAAATGATGATGCGTGCAAACACAAATGTACAAAACTTACTACTTGGTACGCAGACGAGTTTCATCTTTCTTCTCCAACTGTTCACAAGTCTTCCCCCTATGTTCTGACCAGTCTTGCTTGCACTTACGACACGTTTCCTGAAGATTCAAATTGTTTGGAGATTATTTTATTACTGTGAATCAAAACTTGAAAGCAGATTGTTAAATGAGGTTAAAAAATGGTGAAAGAGCTGCCATCTACTATGAAGAAGTCCACAAAGGATTTAGTTATTTACTGTAACAACTAAACTGTTATCAGTACAACTTACGTTAATCTGATAAATAAAAATTGATACAACAACAACTAGTGTAACAAACAGTAGACTTGTTGAGATTACAGCAAAACAAGGATGCTTATACTGCATTTTATAATACATCTTATTTTTTAAATATTTTTGCAATTATTTCACCATTCGCTTCTTAAATGATTTTCTCTTTCTCCAACAACTTCCCTTACCACAGATATGAAACTTTACTATGCCAAACAATTAAACATTCAAGAACACTTATGACTATTGGTAGACTAACTGTCATGTCAAGGCCAGCCGGTCACATAGACCACAACACAAGCTGTGGGGCTTTTTTCTGTTGCACAGCTCTAAACCAATAACTAAAACTAAATAATAAATGAAACTGAAAGCTACACAAAAGTCCTCACCTTTTTGCAGGTATCATTGGGGCATTTCAAGTTGGGAATGCGAGGATCCAGTGCAACAGCAAAGTTACAATTTGGGCACCTGAAGACAACACAGCATTTCATAAATGATGTTTATTCTCTAGGTCCTTTTGCAAATGGAAAAAATGGTAAGCTAATCAGTGTTTGGCAAGATCCATTTAGTATGCTTCATAAATCAGTCCCACCAACGTAGCTCAGTGGCACATCTGATGGTCCTGGTTAGAATCCAGGTTAGGTCCCTATCCCCTCTTCCCTGGGATGGTTTTCCCCGTCTCCTATATCGCCAATGGTAGGTGTAGACGTTAAACTTCAATGTTCATTCAATTCATTCATAAATCACACATAATCATACAGTACACTCTGTTACTTATTATCAGATAATGACAGCTCTGGTAATAGTTTTTACAACTGTTTTTCGGTCGTAATTATTCAACACACTGTTACTTATTATCAGATAATAACGGATCTGGTAGCAGTTTTTACAACTGTTTTTCGGTCATAATTATTCAAAACAGTAGCTCTAGTCATCGTTCTTCAAACTGTGCTGTTATTTCAAAATGTTTTTTTTTTACCTCACAAGGTCTTCCATGGCTGCTTTATTGAGACTTTCCTCAGCCAACCGTTCGTCATATTTAGAGATAATGTCGGCAGGCAAGGCTTTCACCAACTGACCTAAAAACACCACAAGGAAATGGCATTATAAGGAAACTCAAACGCATAAGAGAACACTAATTACAAGGCCCCAATTCGAAGACAATGTTTATTTACGAAAAAACTGCTTTACCGTAAAATGTGCATTGTTATTACATGAAACAATGATAAACTTCGTAGTTCAAAGCAACCGCTGAAGTTTGAATTTTCCATTTCGGATCTAACAGGGAGATATTTCCCCTCTTTTAACTCTTTGCCTGCCAGGCATGTTTCCACGTTTGTGCCAGACATTTCTCTGGCACCGGAAAGAAAGTTCAGTACCTTAGGCATTTAAGCTACTGTTCTTTCAATAATAGTTGTTAAATAGACATATTTCATATCAAATTAAAGGTAAAAGAGTGAAAACTAAGAAAAAAAAAACCACAAAAATGTTAATTTGATTATGTTATTGAAATATGTGTTTTGAAAGCATGTTGATCTTTTTGAAATGATAAAATTTAAAAAAAATATTTCTACATACCACAGTGATAAAAAAAAAATCTGGAGGAATAATTCCAATCACTGAATCAGCTTCACACAGCAGAAAAAAATTTTATTTAGGATCAAAATACACTTTACAGTTTGAAATTATATTGATTATTAGCAGAGTTTGACACACTGTCGATTGTGCCCATCACAATGCTTAGTAAAATGCACAAAAACACTCTAAAAACGAATCAATTTGAAGAAACCACGCGCGTGTCGATCGAGAACGAAAGTAGAAAGAGTTATCTCTCTTTGGTTAAAATAAAACTTGAATTGGACTGCGCAAAAAAACGGAATGAAACGGAATACTGAAATCGACGATATATCGTCGATTGGCACAAACATGGCTGCTCAGATCGACGATATATCGTCGATTGGCAGGCAAAGAGTTAATGGTACAGCCGTGTGATCTTCGATCGTATTTCTGAGTGAACCACTCGGCTTGAAGGGTGCACCTTTGGTGTCTGGGGAATGGTAAGGTCTATTTTATCAACCTACAATGGAAAACCCTACAAGCAATTTTTTTATGGATTCTGTCTCTTAAAAACTTTGGTAGATGTTATTTTTAACTCCAAAATGGCTAGTCCTTGCTATTAATAGGCACAAAAACTAAGGAATTTACTCATGTAAAAAAATAACCATACTTTTGAAAGAGTTACATTTTGTTGTAAGCTTATTTTCTTTCAGTGGGACAACACTCACTGTGAATGTAAAAAGAATCTACGAGGGGTATGATCAAAGTGGGTCCCTTTAAACAACTTATTAAAAAAAACAACTACATACCAAACACAATAGTTCCTGAAAACTATAAATAGCTCGAGAACTAATATATAGAATGATTAAAGTAAAAGCATTTTACTTTTAAACAAAAAATATTTCGTACTTTTGGGGAATGTAGAATCACATCCATCTGTCATACAACCAAGATGAACCTGAAACACACAAGGGTAACAAATGTTATTCCCAAGAAATTCTGATCATACATTTCCTTTTTCAAACCACACAAAAATAATACAAGATGTTATGTTCTATTTCAAACAACACACCAAAACCATCCGCACTTTTTTCAGCATCACATGCAGATTAAACAAAAACTAAGAGATTCATACCTACGTTTCTGTTACTTCAAATGAAACAGACCGACTATTCCTGAGCAGTCGTTGTTTAAAGGATCCAGTGGATTACAAAATGCCGCATCAGGACCTCAAAAGTTGTATCTTAAAATGCTATATTACTATTCAAATCTTTTAAAAAAAAAAAAAAAAATCCAATCTCTTAAAAATTAAAACGTTTTTCCACACTCAACTTCTCTAAACAAATCTTTAAATTTGCTCTCTTTGTTCAATCAAATCCAAACAGTTAAAAAATGACAAAATGAAAATGACTT
Source organism: Oncomelania hupensis (assembly GCA_036898135.1). Taxonomy (NCBI): domain Eukaryota; kingdom Metazoa; phylum Mollusca; class Gastropoda; order Littorinimorpha; family Pomatiopsidae; genus Oncomelania; species Oncomelania hupensis. The sequence goes on along the minus strand of CM072512.1, from coordinate 75,351,809 downwards.
ATTACAGCCACGAGTCATGTATGCGTGTCCAATATGCAATCGTGCTATCACAGTATCTTCTTTATGCGTGGGAGTCAACCTCTGAAGGTTAGAAAGAGGCACAAACTGACAAATTTGAGATGGAGCAGGCTGCAGAACAACTTTGAAAAAAAATCTCTGAAGTTTGGCCAGGGCGTTTGGAAGTGGGGTCCAGGGACAAAGCACCCCTTGGGAAAAAAAAAAAAAAAAAGGCACTTTTTAAGGCCATTTTGTTGTATTTCCATCCAAGAAATACTGGAAAATGTATCGCTATGTTTTGGGAGAAAAAAAGTTTTTTTTTTAGTATGAACAGGTTTTTAAAAAAAGCAAATTGCCTTTCCATTTGTTCTGGATGTTGCTTTCATTAAATGTTTCACCACGACTGACAATTCTAGAAGCACACGACATTTTAAAAAAAAACGTTAATGAAGCGTGTTCATCACAGAAGAAACGGCTTAGTCTAACGCAAAAAATTTCAATCACAGTTCTACAATGTCTCCGTTGATGTTCACAGACTTAGCGCATAGACTAAAAGACAAACTCAGAGAATAGCATACGTGGGCAGCACACCTTTCTTTCAGTAGGTCAACAATACGCGCGAAATGTACAGCATAAGAGGCGCCCGCTAAAGTTGTAGCCTATAACAGTGAAGCAGTATTAGCGGGTGGCGCACCTCTCTATCAATAAGACAACATGAAAATGTGGATTGGGATTCTGAAAAAAAAAATTCTCGGGATTTTTTCTCTCTGAATTTTTTTTTTTTCTCTCGGAAATTTTTTAAATTCTTACTCGGAAAATCGCGGATCCGCGGAGAGTTCTGCAGCCTGATGGAAAATCATGATCAAATGCTTTTTTTGCTGCTTGATCTGCTAAAGCATTGCCTTGTATTCTCACATGACTTGGTGCCCACAAAAAAAAAAACAACACGTTTTTCCCCTCACAGTGTATGAAATGATCAAAAAGAAAGAACTTGTTTGCCCGATAGACTTGCTTTAAAGCCAGTAAAATTACCTTCAACTCCGCAGTGTACACAGAGCAAGGGTTGGGCAAGTGTTGCTGCAGGGGACCGATTGTTCTTAAGCTGCAGGCATGACTTACAAGTCAGACAAACAAATTTTACCATCTAGAAAAATGATTCAAGAATTTCAAAGGCACTTTTCCTTTAAAACTATTAATTGAAGCAGTTCAAAAAGCAAGTGAACTGCATCTACACACCTTTCCAGCACCAAAAACAGCTTCACGGGCGTAGCCGACCAAACACTGGCAGCAAAAGAGGTGCCCATCAAAACACTGCACAAGGTTCTCAAAGGCCTGTTCAGCATAGCAACAACCACACTCGATGCTTTGGCCTTCAGCTTCATACTCAGACTCAAGCAGTGACCAAGCCATCCTGCGGTCCATTTCCTAAAAAAACAAACAAAAAAACAAACATGAGGAAACTTTTTTTAGAAGATGGATTTCCCTAACTTGGATGTAAGGAAGAAAGGAATTAGGGACTTCCCTTGTTCTCAGGGAAAGCCTTCATGAGTTCATGAGCTTGATGAGCCTTGAAATTTTCTCCCTAGCTTCCCTGATTTTAAACTGTCGGGTCCAATCCTATCCTATCCCGTAACTCGAAAGTCGTTGGGTCACCACAGAAGATCATTTAACCAGTGAACTCCATCTTTCTCTGTCCTCAGCAGCCCACATGGCTTCGATTAGTGTGCATCCATCTATACAAAACTTATTTTTCTTCAGTAAGGCACAAGCCAGGCTTGCTTTGGATCATGGAGATCTTGGCTGTTTAACACTTGTCAGCTGCTTCACAGTCTGGTAGGTCTTCTTGCTGTTGTTCTTGTTCAGAATATTCTCAATACAGATTTAGTAGAAACATTATAACATTACTGAAAACATAGTAATTACGTTTGTTTCAAAATCTGCAATCAAATTGTTTTAAGACTTTGAAAAATCTGTACACTTCAATGCTTCCTTTTTAAACCTGGACTGGAATGCGTTTTAGAATTTCCATAATAACTGAAATACTACAGAAACCTCTTTATCCAAACGTGTTTGTTGCTCCACAAATTCTATTTCTGCCTGCAGCTCAGGATGGCTGACGTGGAGGTTGCTTTCCCACAATGCCAATGGACGTACACCTTTCATCAGTGCATAGTTGCGGCTGTGCTCATTAGGCATACCTGGACCAATACAATACAATGCAACACAATAACAAGCAATACAATACAACAAATCTTCATTACTCAGAACATGACATAGTGAATCACAACAGACTTTTTCCACAAACACTGACAATACTTTTTTCCATACCGCTTTCAAATAATCATCATTATTATGGATAATTCAGTTTGGGAAAAGAACATTCATTTTAGTGACCCTCATAAAGAGACGGCTAAAGCTATTTCTGGTCATGTGTACCAAGTATTGCTATGCTACGTTAACAGGATTCATACTCAAATTGTAAAAATTCAAGGAGTTTTCAAGGAGATTTCAAGGAGTTTTTCCAAAAATTCAAGGAGATTTTAAAAGTTATATTGATTGATTGATTGATTGTTGCGTTAGGTCCAGCGGACTCTTCCGAGCCAAATCAGGACCGGACAACCCCCGATCCGCATTAAAGATCTGCTGAAACAACCCTAGTGGTAAAATTGAATGCCCTCCACCGGCCAGTCACTTTACAATAAAGACATCCCACGCAGGGGACGGCTGAGGCTTTACTCCAACTACTCGAACCCCCGGTTACAAAAACAAAATAGAATACAAACATTATAAATTATCAACAAAACATATACATATAACATGCCTATATTGCGAAATAATAACATCATAGGAAGCCCTAGTGACCACCCGGCAGAAAGCGTCCAACACTCCCAAGCTGATCCAACAGACCTCATACACAAACAAGGAGTCTTGTCCAGGAAGAGTTTGCAAGAAAAAAGGTAGGAGACTGGTCTAGCGAAGAAGAAGATAGTATAGCAGAGTGATAGGACAGAGCAGGAATGGGAAAGAGTAAATGAGGAAGACAGAGACAGTGGGAATTTAAAGCACTAAATTTCCAGAAAGTGGGGATACTATTTATACTGAAATTATAAACGCACATAAGACTTGACAAGTAGTCAAAATAAAGGATAAAATCTCTTACCCAGTGACATCCATAAATTGTTTGCAGTCATGAATCTGATGGTGATACTTATGTTGATATTAATTATGAAATCTACACACATAAATATTGCATGTCGATGAAGTTGCAGTTATAATGATGATGCAGATTACAGAGTCTATACCCATTTAAACAATAATTGTGAAGCCTGTTGTCCTTAGACACAAGTTAGAGAACTGTAAAAAGTCAGAAAAGGTACCACCACCGGCTAATATATAATTCACTTTATACAGATGAATGAGTTTTCAGTTATTTCAGTTTTTCCATCTCTTCATCAATCTGACGGGAAATCTTCTCCAACTGGATCTTTATTTCCTTGGATTAGCTCCTCAGCGCATTTGACTGAGTCAAGAGTCTCAGCGCACCCTTCCTCTTCTGCTTGTTCAGCAAGCTTGTCTGCCTCTTGAGTCAGGTGCTGAGCATCCTTCTCCATTCCTCCTTTTTTCTCTCTTAAATCAGCAACAGAGTCTTCCTGTGCCTTCCTCTTCTTTGCCGCTTGTGCCTGTTCCTGGTCTTTCTTTTGTTGATCAAGGTAGTCGTGGTACTTTCTCCTTGCAGAAGATGCTGATAATAGCAGCTCCTTGGTGATGTCCACCTTGTCGATTCCACCAATCTTCCTGATACCGTTCAGCACTTGACAGCGAGCAACCAAGGACTGCTGGAAGAAATTTTCAGTGCTGGTCTCTTTGTTGATTGAGAATCCTCTCCACACATTTGCTTACCCATGGGACAAAAGTAACAGCTGCCTCACAACAGCCCAAAGATCTTGAGGGCCCGATCTTGATAGTCCTTTGTTGCTTTTATGTGTGTGCTGAACTGCTGAGCTGGTCCAACACATCACTGTCACGTCGATAATTTTCTCGCAGACGCGGCAGAAACATGCATGCTTGTTCCCTTTCTTTTCAAGCAGCCACCCTGCATATTCAGATTTTGATAACCACAAAAGATTCAACACACAATCGCCTCCAGGCATTTTTACCCCTTCATTAAGCAAATATGCGCGGTGTCGCTGTCCTTTTCGCTGTGTACACCGAGCGGAAGAACGAAAAATATGTACCGAGAACTGCGCATGCGCGACAGCAAGGAAATGAACAATTTCCAGTGGAGGTTACTTCCCTTATCTTTAGAAGATGACAAAAGTTACGATCGTCGAACAACACAAATAATATTATAATTTTTGATTTATTTATTTTTATTTTTCAATGGCTTTTTTTGAAAACTTGACAATAAAATCTATAGGTCTATATATAATGGATAGTACACTGGTTGAAATTTCAAGGAGTTTTCAAGGAGCTGAGGCAATTTGGCTATTTTCAAGGAGATTCAAGGGCCCTTGAACAAGACATGGAAAATTCAAGGAGGTTCAAGGAGCGTACGAACCCTGGTTAAACTACAAGTCAAAGCCCATATGACACACATGCTCCTTATGGAACTTGCAATACTTAACATGATAACGAGTGCCCTCCCCTCATCTCCTCCTCCCCCCCCCCCCCCCCTCCTCCTCCCTCAAAAAAAAGAAAAGAAATGAAACAATGCCCTTAAAATGCAAAGTACCACGCACTGATCTTTCGATGCTCTTGACCCCAATATGACCTTGACCTCCGGCACCAAATGCACTCAGGTACAATCAAATAAACTACAGCAAAGTTGTATTATAAAAAAAAGGTGACCTTGACTTTTACATGACTTCTGATGCTCATCAAATAACCCAACGTTGATGCATACTATGGGTCAAATATAGAACCATTCCACTGTACGATGAGAAATGTTAAAGTTTTCTTAAATTGCCTGTAATAAATAAATAATAAATAATAATAAGGCCTAAATTGACCTCGATATTCAAGATCAAAGTAAAAACAAAACAGTTATTAAAGATCATCTATTATCTCTAAATACAAAACGTTCATAGCTTAGGGTCAAGGTCATTTCAAAGTATGGGAACCGACTTGGGAAAGCTCCAGTGAGGTTGACCAAATCTGTATGTGTCTTATTGATAATTTTGGGGGCAAAAACATCATTTTGGGGTTATTCAGGACATCGAGCACAGATTTGCAAAAAATCTGGAGAAAAAAATTGTGTGTGTGTTTATTTTTTTTTAATCAATTGTATTCATCAGATTAACTTATGTTATACTGATGATAAAAAATGTGTTCATTCAAAAAAAAGTTTGTGTGTTGAATACATAAGACTTACATTGCTCGGCATGTGAGTCAAAAAACCTACTATGTGTACCCTCTGTCAGATAGGTTGTTAATATATTAAACGTTTTAGTCAAATGCATTTTCAGACTATTTTCTAGTTGTAGTAGCTGCTGCTTATTTTTGTTCTTAATGCACTAAATGACAAAATATAAATAAAAACAACCTCTCTTACAAGACCCTATTAACTTTCATAATACTTTAAAACTTTCTAAAGAAAAGAGGACATTACTGGCACCTCTGAAAACCTACCTTTGTTCATTGTAATAGTGATCTCTGTGCTCACTTTGCGTTTCAATGATCCTGTTTTCCCTGTAAAATTCAAATGGAATTACATGAATAAAATTAAAGCAATGCAATGTTGGTTTTCAATGGTCTGCAACCAAATAATTAAAGTTCAATAGGGGATATTCTATCCAGTTATCTTTCAATTTTCAATGAGGAATTGTGAGGAAAAAGAGATATTCAAAGTCAAAACCTATATATACTTATTTGTAAAGTAATAAATCACTTTGCATGATGGATGTTGATATTTAAGATTGTGTGCAGAAGAGATACCGGAAAATGTTAGCATATGTTGGGATAGGTCGTAACGCTGTTTTTGAGCTCTTCTGCTCAAAACTATGTGTACAGCATCCAGTAATATTATTATCGTTTTTACACTTTAAAATAAAGAAAGATGAAACAAAGTGGAAAGCAAATAAAACCGATGACCAACGTTCTATATCCCTTTTAGTCATGGCTTCATCCAGAGCTTGTGCGATACATCTGTGGGAAGGGGCATAATGATTATTGAAGTGTTTCACAACAAACTGGATGGTGTCCATCCGCACCTGCTCACATACGGAAAGAAGACAACTGCTAAATTATGGACATTCAAAATGAACACACTAAATGATGATGATGACATGGCATTTGATGATAATGACATTTTATATATGTTTGTCCATGCATGAGAAAGTGTGTATAGTCTAAAATAACATGCAGAGAAATAATGTTAAAATAAATTATTGAATTATTGAATCATAATGACTTTGATAATAAGATTTTAGGCTGTATGAATGAGAATTCGGAACGGACACAGACAATGATGATATATTATGGTATGGTCTTTTATGTAAATGCTGTTACGTTCATTAAAATATGTGAATGATGTTCAAATAACAAGCAATGAGTATAAAGTAAAGAAGAACATCAATTTAGGAACTTTTAAAAATAAAATTGGCTTATTATGAATTAAGATTTTATGCATGCAAAGAAATGGTAATATTACATATGTTGCTTTACTGACTCGAGTTCATTATGACAGTAATGTATAATTATTTGTTAACATAATCGCTAAATACCGAATGTGATGTGGAAACGTATTGCACTTGAATGAGAGATAGCGAAGAGTAAAGACTTAGTCTCACACAACATTGCTTATTATATGAGAGGAAAGTATAACGAAACAGTTTTACAAACAACACACTGAGACAGAGTAGCAGGGATATAATACTCTAATCATCATCATTAGCAGCAACAGCAGCATCAATAAAACATTTACCAAACAGATGTGCTTCTTCCTTCAATACTTACAGTGCGGAATTCAGCACCCAGTCTCTTTATAACCATTGAGGGTGGGACACTACTTTGTTGTCCATAGTCTTTGTAATAGTCCTTTTTGCTTTCTGCTTTGGACTCGACATGCACAACCTACCAACAAACAACAATATCATTCACACATTTTACACAGAAAACTAATAAATATTGCTATTCAGCAGCACACCTATTTATTTTTATTTTTTTTTTTTTTGGACTGCTCAATCACTTAAGCACATTTGGTAACTTTCCCAACACATTCAGAGATTTGATTAAAAAAAATAATAATAAAAAAAAAATATATATGAGAACATTTATTGAAAAATATTGTAGAAGTGTAATAATACATATAGTTGAATAATTCTAGTATAAATAGAATTAGAATAACATTTTTACAAAGGCAACGAAAAAATGTGACCATTACAGCATGGCATGAATGAAAGCAGTATTTGATTTCAAGTGGGGCTGATGGGGTTGCAGAAGGCTAATTAATTGGCCCAACAGACTAGCGGACCAGCCTGTTACAATTGAGATGCCCACGATAGTTATGGATGTAGTGTTTCGGCACAAACCGTGCAGAGAAAGCACTTGTTTACCTTTGATTTGGTTCTGTGCTGTTGCTAGAAAAGCTTGGCATAATGTTCGTTTAGTTTCCTCAGTCGATATTGTTGTACCAATACTGAGGTAAAGGTAAAAGGGTAAAGGTGGTCCCATAGCCTTGTGGCCGTAGGGGAGCGTGATGTTGGAGATCACACTTATCTTGGGCCAGCGTAATGAGGGTGATGCCCATCTCTCTCCCTCGCTGCTTTACCTTCCCCACCCTTAAGAGAGTAGGTACTCAATCACAGTTGAGTCAACTGGGGGCGTTGTTATTTGTCGCTTCACGTTTTGCGGCCACCCATCCAAGTGCTACCCGCATTGGACGGTGCTTAACTTGCGACACAATAGCGAGTGCTCCAACCACTGCGCTATCCGACACCCCAATACTGAGATCTTTCTGGAATTGTTCGTAAACCACCGACAGAAGATTCAAGATCTGGTGGTCAGCTGTTGGAACTGTGTCGTACATTCTATGGCGAAACACTGTGTGTTTCCTGTGATGATGTTGTTTAAATATGACTGGTCATTGATTGCATCATTCTAGAGGGTTCTATAACTTTTAAAAACAGTAGAGACATTATAAATGCCCAGAGGTATTTTTTTAACTGAGTTTTTAAATGCAGTTGATGATGCTGTTTGCATCTTTTGCTGAATAGTGGGAAAACTTTATAACGACGACTCTTGCCTTGTTGTTGAGTCAATGGGCTGCGTGATTACAAACACAAGTTACACCGTTTCAAGCATCAGACTGAATCAATTAACAATAATAATAATAATAATAATAATAATAATAATAATAATATTAATAATAATAATAATAATAATAATGACTAGAAGGGCAAAGCTAAAATGACTCATATGCTCCTTATGAAAGTTGCAATATTTAACATAAAAATGAGTGTCCATATAAAACTAAATAAAATGGTGGCATTAAAATGCAAACACCGACTTTGATCTTTCTACGTTCTTGACCTTCAGATGACATTGACTTTTGGCTCCAAATACACTCATTTACTATCGCATAAAGTACAGCAAAAGTTGTATTCAGAGATGCCAACCTGCACAAAAATCTGTCAGTGAGAAATTTATAAATTGTCAGTAGATTTAAAATTTTGTCAGTAGACAAGAGGGAGCAAAGGTCCAAGAATTGAGATTTCTTATTAAAAATATAGTCCATACCTAAAGGAGTCAATGGTGAACTGTTTTCAGCGCAGCTAACAAGGTTGTGAACTATGATATTCAATAAGTTAAACTAAAGCAGGCTTCAATAATTGAAGCTATCAAATAGATTTATTTATATTACCTTATAAGGTCGTTATATAATATGCTGCATTATTTTATACTGTGACAGTGCCTAAGTGTAATCAGTCTGAAATGTGTAACAGTACTTTTGCCATAATCATCAGCTGCAAATATATATTCTTGTAAAAATTATTCTCGCCGTAAGAAAAATGACTTCAACGTAAATCCGTAAAAAACTATTTGCCACCGGAAAATAATACGGCGAAATCAAGAGGGTTGGCATCTCTGTGTATTTTTACCCACAAACGGTGACCTTGTGATGACCCTGACCTTCAGAGACCTTGACCTTTGCATGACCTTGACCCTTACGTGATCTCTCATGCATGTCTGATCAAATCTATCAATGTTGTAGCATGCTATGGGTTAAATAAACAGCGATTCCACTGTACAATGATCTATTTTCTTGTATGTTTTTCCAAGTCCTAAAATGACCTTGACCTGCAATAACATTACATTACATGATTATTGCTTTAGGTCCAGCGGACTCTTCCGAGCCAAATCAGGACCGGATAACCCCTGATCCGCATAAAAGATCTGCTGAAACAACCCTAGTGGTAAAACTGGAAGCTCTCCACCAGCCAGTCACTTTACAATAAAGACATCCCACGCAGGGGACGCTGAGGCTATACTCTAATTTATCGAACCCCCGTTTACAAAAACAAAACAGAATACAAACATCATTACAAATTATCAACAAAACACATACATATAAAATGCCTACATTGATAAATAATAACATCATAGGAAGCCCAAGTGACCACCTGGCAGAAAGAGTCCAATATTCCCAAGCTGATCCAACAGACCTCACACACAAATAAGGAGTCTTGTCCTGGAAGAGTTTTCAAGAAAAAAGGTGATTGGTCTAGCGAAGAAGAAGATAGTATAGCAGATTGATAGAACAGGGCAGGAATAAGAAAGAGCAAATGAGAAAGACAGCTACAGTGGGAATTTAAAGCACTAAATTTCCAGAAAGTGGGGATACTATTTATACTGAAACCCCCTTGACCTGCAAGAGCAACGCAAAAACGGAAAATACATGAAAGATCAATCTATCATCACTAAATACAACAAGTTGGGAATTTATCTCTCATACATAGGTTAGGGTCAAGGTCACTTAAACGTACCTATACAAATGGACTTTGGACAGCTTCACTGACCTTGACCTTGCAGTGAAGTTGACCAAATTTACATAGTATGTGTGTTTCATTGATATTTATCATGCATCAAATGATCATAAGTTTAATAATTATATTAATAACCTAGAAAAAAAAAGAATTTTTGTGAAAATGTATAATTTTTTTACTAACATTTGATGACCTTGACCTTGAGGTGAAGTCATTCATTCACTGATCATTTATGAAGTCTCATGGGTATACACCATCTTACCAAGTCAGGTTGTGATAGTTGAAATAGGTTCTGAGTACTTAGCCCCTTTAAAGATTTTGCATCAGCGGATGGTGGATAGACGGAAAGAGAGACAGACCGATGGACATTTTATGATTTTTTTAAAATATCATTTTTGGATCATTTAGGACTCATCTCGCACAGATTTGCAAAAACCAGGAAAAACATTTTTGGGTGGAGGGAGAGGGAAGTTGGGGTGTGTGAGTACAAAGACTCGCATTGGTATGCATGTGAGTCAATAATAATACAGGATGCTGTAACGCCCTTTTTCTTCAACTGAACTAAAACTAAAGCATGGCGATCTAAAGAAATTGCTATTATATACGGTGGAATAGAAATCAATTTTTATTTGTGAAATTTAGATTGATTGCATACCAATACCATTATTGAAAGGATGGAGGAAACTGGAGTACCCAATGAAATCTCGCTGTGTCCTGAAAAGTCTCACTCCTAAGTCACATAAGTTCATCCCATACAGGGTTTGAACCCGTGACCTTCGGCATAGCAAACCAGCAACCTATAAACTTTGCCACCAAGTCACCCAACTGACCTTTGCCATGTAAACCACCGAAGTCAGTAGTTCACCAGAATTCTCATCAGCATGTTATCAACGTTCACATAAAATAAACTGATTTTTTTCCCCTGCTAGAAAGACATAATGCACGATTTAGTAGTAAAACTTCACAAAAAACATACCATTACAATCAGTAACGATACAGGGTGGACTTATATAAGCTCGCTTGTCGCCTATCCTGTAAATCATTGTTTGTAATTGTGCGTTTTCCTTGAATAAAACAGTTGTTTAAACCAACAATAAAGAAAAAAATGTCCACCACAAAACGAGCTGCAAATTTTAGATCATCTAGATGAATCTATCATGTGTTTGTAGACTTCAAGAAATTGTTTGACCGAGTCGAGCATGCAGCTCTGTGGGCAACCATGAGAGTTTACAGCATCAGCCCTAACATTATTGAAGTCATCAAAAGGCTGTATGGCAAGGCTACCAGTGCAGTCCTCCACAACAGCGCAATCGGAAACTGGTTCAGAACAACAATCGGTGTGCATCAAGGTTGCCTACTCTTTCCAACATCTTTCTAGAACGCATCATTTCAGATGCCTTTGCAGATCACAAAGACACAGAAAGCACGGAGGTAGAGCAATCTCCAACCTCCGTTTTGCGGATGACATTGATAAATTGCCTGGAGAGGAACAAGAACTTGAAAAGCTGGTACAGAGGCTTGAAACCACCTCCAGAACCTATGGAATGGAAATAAGTGCAGAGAAGACCAAAATGATGACCAACAACAACAATGGCATCAACATGGACATCAAAGTCCAAGGCTAAACCCTCAACACAGTGCATAGCTTCAAATATTTAGGAGCCATTGTATCAGACAATGGGTCATGACAAGAAATCCTCTCCAGGATTGCACAAACAACTGCGGCCCTGACAAGGTTGAAGCCCATTGGGAAAGACAGGACCATCAGTCTACATTCCAAGGTAAGGCTGCTGCGCTCCCTTGTCATCTCCATCTGCCTATACGCTTGCGAAACATAGACCCTCACAGCAGATCTACAACGAATACAAAGCATGGAGATGACTTCTGGACATTTCCTATACCCAGCACATCACCAGGAACGAATATATATATATCCCAACAGATTATTGTTTCTGAGACAGTATGCATGTGGATTGATGTATCTTAGCCTTAAGATTCGAATCGAATTGTGCATATGGGAACCTTGCAGGTGTCTGATGCTATGGACACTTTGCAGAGGAGACCGCACACTTATATCTAACGAGAATATTCAGGGATGGGAATTGCCAAAAGTTGATGGGGCTTACTGCAACTGCAAGCTGGGGTCCAGGGGCCGCTTAGGCCCCGGTGGGGTCAAGGGGCAAAGCCCTTTTAGGGGGCCCAGGGGGGCGAAGCCCCCCGGAAGAAAATTCATTTTATCAAAATTAACTCAATTTTGTAGCCTCTTTTAAGAGCTAGAAAAGAAAAAGATGATGCAAGGTGTTTAATTATTTAATCAGTTTCTTGTTCCTTCTTACCTCTTTAAAGCTTTTCTCTGTAAGTCCTACTTATCTCCCACCATTTCTTTTTGATTGGTACTTTGTCACATTATGCACACCGTTCCAATTGTTCAAACAATGTGATTAAATGTATTTTTACTCTAATTTGATTTTACTGTAAAGACATACCACATGGAGATACAGACATAATATATGGACGAGTCTTGTATTAGCATTGCTTTAAACCTACTATTTCACAAAGACATTTGCAGCTGAAGCATTACATAGTTGTAACCAAATATTTCACTGTATAGTTTTCTTACTATTAATATTATAATATAAAATACAAATAGTCAAGTTCTTTAACAGTTTATAAACCAGTTTATCTTCTTTTGGAATTTTTTAATTTTAGATGTTGAAATGAAAAAAAAATTATAACTTTGAAAAGAAAGAAATTATATTTGATTGCTTCTTTATCTTTTTTACTAATAACACCTCATTTCCTTCATCTTCTTTTCTGGTGTCAGACTCAATTCTTTTCTCACTGACTGTTACTATCTCATTCCCCCCCTCTACCGCTGTTTCTTGTGTTGACACAAACTCATAAACTGCGGCAAAGCGCATGGATCTCACAAACAAGAGACCGAGTTGCATAAACCCAAGTTAGCAATGGCAAAGGTTTTCCTTTGCGTGTATTACAGTCTTGTCAAAACAGTCCCTATGGCTACGAAAGCATTCTAAATGCGAATCATAATCTTGCTAGGTCACACACAACACGCTTAGGAAGTTCATCTAGTTACTTCCCTTTTTTTTTTTTTTAAATGTCCGCTGACTAAACACACAAATCACCTAAAAAAAATTTAAAAAAAAAAAAAAAGGGGCGTACACAACAATTGCTGGGGCGCTTTGAAGGACTCGATGGGGCGTAAATACGACCGGGGCGCACTAATTCCCATCCCTGAATATTGTAGCCAGAGCTCCAACTTTTACAGGTCAGCTCTGGGACGGTTTGTGGGGACAAACGCATGACGCTTGCTCCCGTGGTACAGAAGGAGAACAACCAAGATTCTACCTCTCCACGTCCTAACCTCGTAGCTACAAGAATCACCCGACTCACCCGCTCACCCTGAGAGGCAAGACTTCTCAAAAGGACCCAAGCACTCTCAACGACAGAGCAGCTAAGTCACCCACAAATGCAAACTGAGTTCTACCCTCGAGAAAATAGTCAACCACTTGAATATAATCGCGTAGCATAGGATGAAAAAGACCTGCTGACAAACTTTCCCAGTACATCGAACTCTTAGAATTATTAATTTATCTGTTTAATGAAGTACATGTAAAAGTTGTGTTGAATATATAAAACAAGAAATTACATACATACAACTGGTGCCATTCTATTTGTATTGTTGTGTAGCTATTAGTTTTCTTCTCTCGAGACATAATAATCTAGTCTTTTGATTAGTAATCAGCGTTTCTCAAGTTGAGCCAAATGATACTAAAAAGCCCGAGAACAAATATAAATTTTATGTGACCAAAGTGCCGTGACCAGTCTCTCACACAGCTTCGGAATTTAGGTAAAAGAACGATCGATATTGGTAGCACATCGTCCATCTATCAATAAGTCTTACCCCCTAGTAAGATAAACGTATCTTCCCCAGAATATCATCACATGTGGTGCCCCTACGACCTTCAAGTTACGGTATAGGATATGATAGGATAGATGAATCTACACTTGACAAATAGAACAGTGTTGTCAGATGTCCTGGTCATTCTCCTGTACATAGGTTCAGTTTGACTCTAAAAACACTCTCCATTTTGAGCAGTATGACTAATAATCAAAAGACATACTGTGACTTCAGGTTTATGTTGCAAATCTTGGCCAGCTCTGGTTGCAGGAACTGGGTTTTCCAAAAGGAGCTCCATGGCCAAGTTGAGGGCCTGATCCAAGGAATGGTTGGTCAGGTACTTCTCAATCAGGCTAGTCACATACTGACGGTCAATTCCTGGGAACACCTCCAGCTGAAATGTTAGCACCAAGTTTTTAGCTCACTTAATATATACCACATTTTCTTGCAAAGACTTGGGCAAACTTAGAAAATGTACAGTACAAGAAAACTGAACTTGTAAAATTTGATTCTTACAATTAATTAAGTGTTATTAGTTTTGTTTTGTTTTATTTTGAACACTTGCAAACAATATTTTACTACAGATAAATTGAGACACCTGAGCACTTACAATCCTTTTAACTTGACGCCATGAATGTTCCATTAGTGGAGACCAAGCACTGTCACCATAACTATCCCAATGAACAATGTTCTTGCATTGTGACCATCACTACTAAACTGGTTCCATGCAGTTTGGAAAATATGAAAAATCATTCCAAGCAGCTTAACAATTATCAAAGCATACAGGCACATATATAATTTAACACTTCAATGAAACAAATCTGAGCAAAGAATTAATCACTGATATTGATCATATTATTCAGTCAGTAATGAAACCTAGCTGAACTCTACTCATGATAATGTACCAGTTGCCTGTGAAAGTGATACAAAGTTAGTCACAAAACAGCTAAACCCAGATTGAACATAACTTTAAAATTCTAACTTGAAAATACAAAAAAAGTCAAAAGCTCAAGAGAAAACAACTCACCACATAATGAGACTTATGCCACAAATTAATATTAACTTTAAAGTTTAAAAGCATGTTTTGAAGTCTCAAAACATAACAACACGGTCACTACATGGGCCAATAATAAACAAAACTTAAAAACATAAGTGATTTATGAACACAAGAGCCAACTTACCACTTGTCTAACACCAAAATCAAGGCCTGGGTGTTTGACAGGAAGTTGTGAAGCAGGGTTTCCAAAAGCCTCATTCCCTCCTGGAGTTAAGTTGAGATGGTTTGTCATTGGCTGCAAGAGGTCTTCAACAGTAGCAAGATTTGGGTTTGGACCTACCCCTCCCCACATTGGCTTTTCAAGTGACTGAGCAACTAAGGCACCAGCACATTTTTTATTGGGAGGTTCACCGGTAAATGGCTTTTCCTGCATCCCTATCTGAAATCTGTACTTGGGGGGTAAACTTTTCATAGGCTTTATTACTGCTGCAGCTATATCTAGAGACGTTTTAAAATGCCTAGCTGGGTTGTTGTAGACTGGCTTGTCCACCAGAGCATCATCAATATCCATAGAAATATCTGTGTCATCATCATCATTCAGAGAAACATCCATGTCATCATCATTGATAACAATGTTGTCAGCTGGTGTTGCTCCTGTAATCAAAACTGAATCCTCCTGGCTGAAACAAAAGATAAATAAAAGGCCAACATGAAAAGTAAGACAAATAATGTTTAAAGGGGTCGTAAGGCATCATAAACACCTTTTGTGGGTTCAAGTGTATACCTAAACTATAGTCAAAACGCGTACAACCTTTCTTTGGAAATGCATGTGGGCCAGCCTATACCCCAAGCAATGTTCACGCTTCTAGATTGCCAAGAGTGACTGAATTCAAAAAGGCAACAAAAAAACTGGAATTTCCATTCCTACGTCACAAACCCTAAAAGTCACTCTTGGTATTAATAGGAATTGATCCACTGCCTTTTATAACAGCTGTCAGTGCATGCTAATAAATAAAGCATTTGCTTCAAAGCTGTTAATCTGTCTGGTCCATTGTATCTCTCATAGTCCACATCTATACACCATTAAGATCTCTCCGTTCATCTTCTGACAGTCGCCAGCTTCATATTCCCCGTATGAAAACAAAAATTCTTGGCGAATGCTCATTCTGCTTTTCAGCACCCACAGTTTAGAATTCTCTTCCTTTAACTCTGGGCTCTGTTGAGTCATCTCTTTCCTTATGCTCTGGACTGAAAACACACATTTTCAAAACTGTGTATCCTTAAATCTTGAACCTTAACCTTTCTTCAACAAATAATTAAAACACAGTCATAGTCAGTGTGTGTGTGTGGGTGTGTGTGGGTGTGTGTTTAATGTTTTGCTTCTGCTTCATTTAATTATTTATGTTGTTTTTTTCTTCTGTAAAGTGGTAATGGTATGAGCTCTAGTGAGGAAGGACGCTGTACAAATGTTAATTGTTATTATTATTAATACTATACCTTGTGACTGGATAAAATTCCACAACCAGAGAAAGCACACCTATTTTTTTTTTTGTTGATTCCCTTTTCTACCTCACAAACAGGAAAGCCAGTTTTGTTATTTGACATCCGATTTCGCTTTTCACCACCTGAGCTTACCTTCGGGGTCTCCCTAACAGTGTTATAGAGACGGGTTGTCGGCTGTCATTACTGTACAAATATTTTCACCGACAAGTACTACAAAGGCGACTAGTTAAATTTGCTTAAAAAATATAGGCAAGCTCTACTTTAGTGAGCAAATAATGGTCTTTACTACTTTAGATTAGATCTCGTGTATCTGTATAACTGTAAGATTAAATTTGATATTTAATGTTTATAGGGTTCAGTGGACTGCTAAGAGCCAAATCAGGACCACAAAAAAATATTCAAAATCAGACTAGACTGCTAACATTAAAATACGTTAAAAGATAATACATAAAACTATCTTTACTGATAAAATTTAACCACACATACAAACAAGATGACATGACCAATATGAGATAAAACAAACATCACGTAAAAATGTAAACAGGTTTTGACCATAGCAAACTTTAAAAATCTCATTAAAAGGTACCGAATCAAAATATCTTTCTCTCTCATCAACTAGATCAGCACATATTGTCTGGCATACAGCTCTGTGGGCAAACATGAGAGTTTACAACATCAGCCCTAACATTATTGAAGTCATCAAAAGCCCGTATGACAAGGCTACCAATGCAGTCCTTCACAGCAGCGTCATCGGAAACTGGTTCAGAACAATCAGTGTGAGTCAAGGATGACTACTCTCTCCAAAACTCTTTTAACATCTTCCTAGAACGCATCATGTCAGATGCCCTTGCAGATCATGAAGGCACGGTCAGCATAGGGGGTAGAGCAATCTCCGTTTTGCGTAAGAGTGATGGATTGGCTGTAGAGGAACAAGAATTTGAACAGCTTGTACAAAGGCTTGACACCACCTCCAGAGCCTATGGATTGGAAATAAGTGCATAGAAGACCAAAATGATGACCAACATCATTAAAGACATCAGCATCAATGTCCAAGGCCAATCCCAAAACACAGTGCATAGCTTCAAATATATAGGAGCCATTGTATCAGACAATGGGTCATGACAGGAAGTCCTCTCCAGGATCGCACAATCAACTGCTGCCCTGACAAGGATGAAGCCCATTTGGAAAGACAGGACCATCAGTCTACATTCCAAGGTAAGGCTGCTGCGCTCCCTTGTCATCTCTTCCTGTACGCTTGCGAAACATGGACCCTCACACCAGATCTACAATGAAGAATACATGGAGATGAGTAGCTACAGAAGACTTCGGGGCATTTCCTATACCCAGCACATGACATCATTAACAACAAAGTCCGACAGACCATCACACAAGCCATTGGATAACACGATGACCTGCTCACAGTGGTGAAGAAATGGAAACTCCGATGGTATTGCCAATTCACCACAACATCACGCCTTGCAAAAACCATCCTGCAAGGCACGGTGCAAGAAGGAAGAAGAAGAGGGAGACAGAAAAAGAAGTGGGGGGACAACATTCGAGAATGTACTGGTTTGACACTGAACTAAGCCATGAGGGTTGTAATGCACGGCAAATACAGGGGTCCAAAAGGCCACACACACACAAATGGAAAAAAACAGTGAAAATGAATTGATGCAAAAAATACAGTTGAATATATATATATATATATATATATATATATATATATATATATATATATATATATATATATATATATATATATATATGTGTGTGTGTGTGTGTGTGTGTGTGTGTGTGTGTGTGTGTGTGTGGGTGAACCTGTAAAGAGGACACAATGGGTTCCACAACCGTCTTTTTGATTACAAAGTGGGTTTATTTGCTGTGACCTCATTTTGTTTCATGAACCCATTTTGTTCTAAGTGCGCGGGAGTGTTCTTTTAGTGCTTGGGAGTGCAGTTGTAGTGCATGAGAGTGTTTTAAGTACACAGGAGTGCACTATCCGGGACGGAGAAAATCCAGCCAATTTTCGGAAAACTTTGAAGCAAAAATCGACCTATTTCGTCGCTCCTAGGAGACGAACTAGGTCAACTTTTTTGACGGAAAGAGCCAATTTTGACTTAGATTCTTACATTTCTAGAAGAAATTTGCGTTCTTTCCGTCAAAAAAGTGCTTTCCGACTCCTACATTCTAAAAGTACCCCATTTAGCCATCAATACAAGTAGGTGTGTGTGTGTGTGTGTGTGTGTGTGTGTGGTTTTTGTACCCTGGCAAGCCAGGGTACACAGGTTGCTGTTTAAAATGTAGACAGAGAGACAACTGTTGTCTGCGAGTTTCATTTGGACGATGATACCTCCCAATATCCCCCTTGATACCTCACCATACCCCTCCCCCTCCTCCCCCCGATATCTCCCCATCCCCCCCCATGATGCCTCACCATACCCCCTTGATACCTCCCTGAACCCACTTGATACCTCCCCATACCCCCTTGATACCTTCCGCACCCCCCCGCACCTGTACCCTCCTTGATACTTCCCCGTTGATCGTTTCACAGGTATGGATGAAAGGAATCGACCATCACCATACCCCCTTATATATACCCATGCCCCTGTAAACCTACCCGTAGCCCCCTTTTACCTACACGTACCACCCCATCCCGATCCTTGGTAATAATAATAATAATAATAATAATAATAATAATAATATTGAATATAGAATAATACAAATAGAAATCATAAAAAACACCAAGGTTTTAAAATAAAATTATATTATAATTATTATTATTATAATAATAATTATTATTATTATTAGTTTATAAATAATAATAATAATAATAAATAAGTTAAAAGTAAAAAGCCTAAATTAAACAGAAAAATATCCATATTGTAGTGTAAAAAAAAAATAACATAAAAAAAATATGGCTTGCGGGAGATTTGAACTTGGGTCGCCTGCACGGTAGGTGAATGTCTTACTAAGTGAGCTACCAAGGCTTCGTATAAAAACCATCAATTTTTTGGTCTATATGGGAAAACATGCTGAAACCTTGATTCGATTTTTAATTAATCAAATTTAATTAGTTAAACACAAAATTGTGTAAGATTGGTGAAATGAGTGCAAAAGTGTTTTGAATGGAAATAAAACAAAATTTGCGGTATTACCGAACGGCACGTTCTTGACACGGGTTGAATCGAAACCGCGCGCGGAATGAGGCTATTGCAGTTTGTGGACATTTTGTTTATTTATTTATCTCAGAAACGGTTAAACGTTCGGTAAGGAACTGTCGGCTATAACGATTTCGCGAGTTTTGAGCGCACAGCAGGCCGATCCGCAGCGCCCAGCACCTGCCCAGATCAGCGTCCATACCGGACAAACTTTACAGTAGAGGCGAAGAAGGACTTCCGGCTAAGCAATTTATATAGATATATATTGAAAGCGTGAATACAGTAGACAACACAAAAAGAAAGGTGAATATAGAAATATAGATATTCATAGCACAAAAGTTTAAATCACTAAACTTCCAGAAAGTGGGGGAACTATTAACTGAAAGATCCCCCAGTATGCTCATGGGGAATATAACAATAAGAAACACACACACCCATTACATTTCTTTCTTACTACTACTACGACTGTTAATCAAGTTAATGTTATCATTGTAACTTTTTGGTGTTACTGTTAATGTGTTATGCTTTCCTTCTAAACTTAAAGGGGTTTAAATCTGCTATCTAGTTCAATGGCTTAATTTGTCCAGCATGCTAGTATGGACTGAACATGCCAAACAAATTACCAACATCAACATATTTTTTATTATAACACATTACATGAGCCAATAATATTATTACTATTATTATTAACAAGAATGCAGCAAAACAAAGTTATGTAAAATTTAAAATATAAAAGTAATAGTAAAATAATAAGGCTCAGTAATTAACAGTAACTAAGTACAACTGCTACAAAGAAATTCATTGTACCTGTCATTTATCTTGACGACACCATTTCCTATGATGGCCATCTTTTCACAAGCATCATTGTTCTTACATTCTTTGTTTCTTTCCAAAGAGACACTACCCTGCTGTGTGTCAGGTCTTGCAACTAAACCAATTGCCTCACCATGGTCTTCATTCATTTTTCTTTTCTTGGGACTGTTGATGTTGCTTCCCTGCCTGCTTGTGCTCGGAAATGGAATGCATGTTTCAGCTGTATTCTTCTTGCTCACACTGCAATTTCTTCTAGATAGTATCGGGAATGTCTCATCAGCAACATTACCACTTGTGATCAATGCTGAGGCTGTATGATTACCAGGACTTCCAACACTCTTAAAACTTGGGGTGTTTGAGCTGGATGCATGAACAAGTTCTCCACTATCCCTTTGCTGTTTCTGCGGTGTATTATTTGTGTTTGCTTTTAAGTCCAATGTGGAGTCCTTGGCTGGCACTGGAAATGGTACTTTTGGATGGCTGTCAGAATCTTTAATCAATTCTTTAACGGAACTGATTGACGCCTCTAGATCTTTTAATTTCTTCATTCGTTTCGACAAGCCTTCTGACCAGCTGGTGCTTGTCGAACTTGTACTGTTGGAAGTACTGGTTGATTTTGTAGCCACAGAAGGCATTTGGAAAGTACTTGCATGATCTATGCTGCTGGTGTTAGGAGACTGTTTGCCAGTGCCAGCACCCTCTTGGAAGATAACAGGCAGGTAATGGTAGTCTGTACTAAAAGTTGTAGGCTTCTTTTTATTTGCTGCCAGGCTGGTAAATTTATCAAGATCACGACTTGTTATGGTTGCTGATGGTCTTTTTCTCACAAGATCAACACTTGTTACTGTTGCCAATGGTCTTTTTCTCAAACAACTTGCATCTTTTTGACCAGGTGCCAGGTTGTAATTCAATGTGTCACTTGTCACAGTGACAAACAGTTTGTTCCCAACAGTATTTTTGTCACTGCTGAGAGACCCGCAAATTCCACTCTTGTCTATTTGATTATGGCTTAAGTTTGCAACAGAACTGGAGGATGACAGAGAACTGCTGCTACTTGATGTACTTGTTGCAGAAGCCTGAGAAGGTGTAGCACAGTATGATTGTTTGCCGAGATACTTGATGCCACTGCTACCTGGCGAACCAGACAGGATAGCACTTCCCTTAGAAGATGCTGGTAACTTTTTCCTGGGATCAGTGGTGTAACTGTTATTAAGAGAGAAGGATTTTGGACGATTCGAGGTACTCAGATATGGTAAGGAAAGATCAGAACTTTTTTCATCCGATAGGATGTCATGATGAAGACTGCAGGTCTGCTTTGCCATTTTCCCTTTTCTAGGTACAACAACACTGCCACTAGCACTTTTCTTTTGTTTCCTTTTATTCCAACACCAATCACTTCCAGTGTCCACAACATTTACGCTTTCTGTAGTGCTCTTCGCTGGCAGCCCCTGGTTTTCAGCAAATTCTTTCAAATGCACAGGATAATTCCTCCTCAGTCCACCAGTTTCCTCTGGGACATTTTTTGACTTAGATTTCAATGAAGAACACATGTCCTCCAGTATCCAGCCTTGATGAATATTGTTTGGGGAAATCTGACTTCGGGAAATATAGTCTGGAAGATCAGGCAGATCACTGACATCAGATGCTACGGAATTCTGTGAATCTCTGAAAGATTTCTGTGAATCTGCAAAGGAATTCTGTGAATCTGTAGAATCTTTCCTACTCGTGACAATGGAAGAAGTTGAATCTTTCATCTTGGAATTAGGTATGCTGCTAAATTTCTGCTGATCTGATAAATCTCTATCAGTGGTCTGTGGAACTTCCACGCTTGTTTTGGAACTTTGACTCAATGCGAGTTTCAGTTCTACCTTAATTGTCTGTGCTGTGGGGTTCAACTTGCCACCAGAAGGAATTATACCAATGTCAATGTCAGGTAAAGAATCAGTACTAGACTCAAAATCAACAGATGATGGGTCTTCTCGGGTTTGTGACTGTGAGACAACATTTGTTTCAATGTGCACAGGGACATCAGCTACATTATTTGGACAGCTCTTCTTGTCTGCAGTTTCTAATTCACTGCTGTTTACCTTTTCTGTTTTGGATAAACTTTGCAATCCTTGCACTGCTGGCTTAGTGACATTTTCAGAAGCAACAGTGCTGCTTGTAGCTTCAGTACTGTTTTTGTTTTCCTCTGAAGCATTCCAAGAAAATGCTGATGACTGCCCAACAGACACAATGCTGTTCTGTAAAAGCTTTTCTTCCATTTTGATAGGACTGCCTACAGGTTGATTTACAGAACTGCAGTTATTCAAAGTTGAAGTTGAAAGTTTAGGTGAATGTGAACTGGAAGCAGTAACAGGAGGCTTAGGTGTAGACAGCACTGCAGGAAGAGGCCCTCCAGTGATCTTTGTGGGTGAGGAATTGTATGCCAAGTTACAACTTTTAGGACACTGGAGGTCAGCTGAGATGGGTGTGCATTCTGTCATTGAAATGTTAGCCTCCATAGGGTCACCCATAGCCATGGTGTGTGTGTCCACCATGCCTCCTGAAAATGCAAACAAACAATACTCCTAGTCCTAAAAATTGTTAACAGCAAAAGAAACTTACACGACAGTAAATTTCATTGCATATTCGGCATTTCAAAGAATAAGCACAGCATCTGTGGTATAGATAAAACAGGCATAAACACATTTGGTCTCAAGTTCATAATTTTGTTAAAACAACTTATGATGTTAAGTTATTTTTTGTGTATGCTTGAATGTAGATGATGAAGACATAGTCTTGAATAGCGCAGGTCTCTACATAAACAGATCATGCTCAGTGTGCTCAAAACAAAATGTTGGAAACTGTGTGTACTATAAATTAATAATTAATTACAATTTACTCAAATGAACCAGTGGAGGAGATACAAAAAATGTCATGTAATCTGAATGTAATGCAGCAATGCCAATCAGATTCAGTAATTTTATTTAACAATTTTACAAGCCATCTCCACCGCTCATCCAACAAAAAAGGTAAATCATATTCATTGTTATAACTACTATCTTTAGTCTTTAGGAACAATGTAAACCATATTTGTTTTTTCATTACCTGTTTTGTGAATAATGTCTTCATTGTGACTCTTTTTATCAAAGTCCTCGGTAAAAAACAGTAAGTTATGTACACGAAAATTCTCCAAAACCCTGATGTTCTCTTCATCAAGCAGAAAGTTTGTGCAAAGATCTGGCAATAAAGCTGGAGGTGTCTTAAACTCCTGAGAAAGTAGTGCCACAACAGCAGTCAAGCTTGATAGAGTATACTGTGGGAACATTGCCTGCAGCATCTCAAGAACATCATATTCAGTTGGCGTCAGGCAAAGTGTGTCATTTACAATTTCCCTGAAAAAAAAAAAATTTCATGTAGTATTGGAATCTGGAAACAAGGGCAGAAATTTTTTTTTTTATTCTGTTATTACATCACACTCAAACTCGAAATCAACATAAGCAGAGGTGCCAACCCCCTAATCTTCTTGTCAGTATTTCCGGACCCGTTTGTCAGTATTTTTTAACACTTGTCAGTATTTTTTTTTCTCGCAAAACCTAGCCTATGACACTATAAAGTAACGACAGGCTTCCCTCTGAAACAGAAGGCTATTTTCAATCCTCTAAAATCACGATAAAAATCAGCTTGTTGAACACCACACTTGTTTTACTCTAAAATCACAATGAAAATCAGCTTGTTGAACACAGCGACGTTCAGTGAGTGCAGGAGTACTATTATGAGACCAGAAACCGGTACAGAAGCACCGCTGGCAAAGATAAACGATCGGTAACTTTTCCTCCGTATTTTTATAAAAGCTACCGTATTTCCGTATTTAATTCACTTCGCCGGAATTAAATACGGTCAATCCGTACTGGTTGGCACCTCTGCATAAGCTGCTCAAAATGTGTCATCTTTGATTAGTAGAATGTGTGGTAATTACTGCACATCTGACAGTGTTATCATAGATCATACTCCTCTTTGTTTTACATTATTAATGCACAAACTGTAAAATGTATACATGTGAACAACTCATAATAATTTTTTATTTTTATAGTAATAATATTAAGAGTATTTATATAGCGCTTGTTCCTAATGATATCAGTTCAAAGATCAGTTCTCACACATTTATTCTTAATGTTAACATCGAAATATACTAAGAAAAACATCAAAACTTATAGTAAATTCTTTGTTTACATAAAACATTCTGTTTCAGTATGTGTAGTGGGTATTCTTAGCATGTGCATGCGATGATGCATGTACCCTTCGCTTTGTTTTACATTTTTACCTTATTTTTAACATTTACCGAGCTATGTGGGTCATTTAAGACCCAAAAGGGTGTTTAACTGTAAATTTATATATACCTCCTGAACTATTGGGAATTTTTCTGTCAAAGTATGTCTCAAACTCATAAAACAGCACATTTCCTCAAAATTGAGTACTTATTGGTGAAAAAAATAAACAAATAAACAATACATGTCTTATTTTCAACTACAAACAAACTACCATGTGAGTCATTTAAGAACCAGACATACAGAGAAAGAAAAGCGAATATTCCTGCAAGGACAATGTGGGTCGATGAGGACCCATACATTTCAAATAGATTCTTCTAACATGTCTGTGTTTTGATGACAATTGCAAAACATGAGAGGAGTTCAACTCCAATTTAGGAAAGTACATTCCCGGTCCTTTGTTGACTGTTCTTCTTCTTAGGTTGAGCAGCCATAATCTGTGGGTTGATTCCTTTGCTGCTACTGGTTGTTCCTAGGAGGTTGCCATGTTTTCCATGCTTAACAAATATATTGTGTACAGGATATAATCTAGGCCTACTTGCTAGCTATAGGAGCAGCATATATCTGAAGATGCTGTGACTTAGCAATTTATGCATACCAGCCACAGCAAGCGGACTGGCTGCGGAGACTTGAGTAACAGCCCCAGCACAGCCTAATGCTTTACCAGGCCCACAAATCGCTGCACCAGCACATTTAATAAGGAAACTAAATAAATAAGAATAACTTATGTAACAATTTAGCATTAGTAACAGTTGGGGTTGGATAAGGAAAGAGGGTGGGGGGAGGGTGTATAGTGGCAGACAAGTAGTTATGTTTGGTTAAGGACCCACTGACAGCAGGGGTGATGGCTTCCTCGATGGAGAGGGCATTCCAGTTCTTGATGTAGACGGGGAAGAAGGAGAACTTCCTGTACTGCTGTAGTCTATCCTCCACTGGATCAGCCAGTACTGCAGGTTATGATCTCTGCGGTTGCAGGCAGGCGCGGGTTGCAGCTTGCAGTGTTGCAACTGGGCTTGGCCATTTCTGATCTTCTTCAGCATGTTGAGTCTAGCTTTCTTTCGCCAGCTCTTGAGAGTTGGAAATCCTCAACATCCATCCATGGTGCTCACACTATCTGAGATGTTGTGGTAGTCATTCAAAATGAAGTGCGCCGCCCTTTGCTATATTCCCTTGATCTTCTAAATATTCCTCTGCGTGTGAGAATCCCATACTGAGCTGGAGTATTCCAGGACGGGCCGAATGAAGACTATGTACACCTTTATCCAGAAGTTTGGTGGAAGCCATCTTTACTACTTTAGGTTCAGCTGCAGAAAACTGAAAGTTTTGCTGGCCTTGCCTGTGATTGCATTAACATGTTGGTCCCAGCTGATCTCCTTCTGGAGTTTGACTCCCAAATACTTTGTTGATGCCACCGTATCCAGCATGTGACAGCGCAGTTGGTGTTGATGCCACTGTTACTGTATCCAGCGTGTGACAACACAGTTGGTAGGAGAATATTAGGGTTGTTCTGTGTCTGTAGACTGGATGGAACTGCATATATATACCAGCTTGCCTCCCCTTTTGCCAGCGGTCGAGGTCATAATGTAGTTAAGCTTGGTCTTCCTGCCCAGCAACCATTCTGTAGGCAGCAGTGTCGCCAACAAACCGTCTGGACAGAGACCGGATGGGAGGTCATTGATGTAAGCCAAGAAAAGGCAAGTGCTTAATACTGAGCCTAGGGGGACCTGGACTTAACATCGATATATTCCGACTGAGCGCTTTCAGCCACGACTGACACCTCTCTGACAACAGACAAGTCCCTTGTGACAGAAAACTAAATCCGACGAAGTATGTTGCCCAGTATCCCTTAACAGCGCAGCTTGTGGAACAGCAGACTGGTTAATTAACTCAGTAAAAGGCTTTGGCCAGGTCCATGACAAGCTGTTTTGTTTGAAGGCCCGCTTCCATATTACTGACCAAGTCGTCCACTAGTTCAATCAGCTAAGTCTCGCAGAAGTGCTGTCTTCTAAAGTCATGCAGGTGTAAGCAGAGGATATTTTTCTCTCAAAATGTCAGATTGTTGAGGAACCCATGATGTGCTCCATCATTTTGCAGGCTATACAAGTCAAGGAGACAGGCCGGTAATTCGCAGGATCATAGTGTTCCCCTTTTTTGTATACTGGTGTCACAAGGGTGCTCTTCCAGTCTGCTAGAACCTCTCAAGTTCCCAAGGACTGCTGGTAAGGAAACCTGGTGCCACCCCCTGGGCTAGTTCCTGCAGGATTCAAACGCTGATCCCATGTGGGCCTTCAGAACGATCTTATTGACACCCTCTTCAGAGATAGTGATGCTGTCAAGTGAAGGAAGGCCTCTGGAATGCATCTAATGCTTGCCATTGAACTCCTTCTCCTACATCCTGCCATCTCCAAGCACCGATTGAAACTGACCGTTCAATGCCTCTTCTTTGCCTTTGGGTCTGCAGGGCTAGAAATTAGCTTTTTTCTTTGGGGGCCACCGGGCCCCTTGATTGAAAAGTTTGAGGGCCCACAAGCAACTTTCGGGGCCCAACTTGAAAAATAATGCAAACAAAAAACAAAATAATTATTGACAATATTAGTAGAAAGTACAATTTGTCTGATAATCTAAAATTAAAACAATTGAATTTCCAATTTTGCTGAGTGATGTCATTTTTATATGCCTTTTCTTTCACTTTCAAACATTACCAACAAAAAAAGGGGAAAAAAACAACACACACACACACAATGACACATTCAGTGACACACATATTCCAGTGACTAGTTAGCCTGAAATGGCTATTATTAAACAAAATAGAAAAAAATCAAGTGAGTCTCTTGTATAATACTTTTCAGTTTTGTGACTATTGCACAATACACATCATTAAATTTTTAATATGAGTAACCTAACAAAAAATCTGACCTCAATGCACAAAAGTCCAAAACAAAACCATGAAAGGGAACTAAACTTAACAGTACTCTTCCTCGTTCACTTCAAGGCCATGCCATGGAAATCTTTTTTTCCACCCTTCATTGTGTCGGATAGTGCAGTGGTTGGAGCACTCGCTACTGTGTCGAAAGTGAAGCACCGTCCGGTGCGGTTAGCACTTGGATGGGTGACCGCTAAGGTGTGAAGCGACAAACAACAACGCCCCCAGTTGACTCAACTGTGATTGAGTACCTACTCTCTTGAGGGTGGGGAAGGTAAAGCAGCGAGGGAGAGAGTTGGGCATCACCCTCATTACGCTGGCCCAAGATAAGTGTGATCTCCAACATCACGCTCCCCTACGGCCACAAGGCTATGGGACTACCTTTACCTTTTTTTTTTTTTTTTACCATTGTAGTTCCTTGATCTTTTTTCCTCTTCATACTTCTTTTTTCTCTCTTTTTCTTGTTCTTTCCTTTCGTCGACGTTTTCTTCTGGCGTCTTTCGTTTCCCAAAAATTGGAAAATACACCATCGCCGATTGTTTTAGCAACTGTATGGCGACGATATGTAGCCATACTTTCGTACTTGCAAAGATGGACATTTTGCGCTTATGTTGTGCCATAGCCTTTTGTTTATTAAAATGATATTGAAGTGTATATTAAACTTTTGAGTGCAAAATTAAAGGGTTTTCGCTTCTTTTCTCTGGTTTCTTTCTCTAGCTGTAGCAGACGAATTATTTTGCGGGCCAAGCGGGCCCTTCGTTTTTCAACTTTCCGAGACCGAAATCAACTTTGCGGGTTTTTGGCCCCGGGCCCCCGCTAATTTCGAGCCCTGGTCTGATAGCAGCGCAGGATCATACTGACCAGGCTGAAGGCAAGCCCATTTGGAAAGACAGGATCATCAGTCTAAGCTCCAAGTCCAAGGTATGGCTGCTGCGCACCCTTGTCATCTCCATCTTCCTATATGCTTGCAAAACATGGTCCCTCACAGCAGATCCACAATGAAGAATACAAAGTATGGAGATGTGCTACAGAAGGCTTCTGGGCATTTCCAATACCCAGCACATCATCACCAACGACGAAGTCCGACAGACCATCACACAAACCATTGGACAACATGCCACGTCGCCAGAACATCAGGCCTTGCAAAGACCATCCTGCAAGGCTCGATGTAAGGAACAGAAGAAGAGGGAAACAGAAAAAGAGATGGGAGAACAACATTCAAGAATGGACTGGCTTGACGCTGAGTGAAGCCATAAGGGTTGCTGAAGACAGAGAAAAATGGAGTACGCTGGTTAAACGATCATCTGTGGTGCCCCAACGACTTTCAAGTTACGGGATAGGATAGAATAGGATGACATACAGATGTAATTAAAGCATCTATCAATCAGTCAGATCATCTATTACTGTATTAGTATTAGTGTGCCAAGTATTTTATCTTCTTTTTCTTCCTGTAGTGATGGCAACCATGATAAATAAGATTATATAATTGAATGGCAGACCTGCGACTGGGGCAATGTGCCAGAAATGTTGGCCTACAGAGATGGGAATAGGGTGCTGCAGGAGGTAAATTATGTAAACTAAAAATAAAATACATTATTTTATTTCCAGACATATTTATAACTAGAAATACTTTGAAATAGCTGGGGCAGGGGGAAATCAGAATTAGCCACTTATCGGTCTGTCAGTCTATTGCCGTATTGGAAGAGTAACTTTTGATATATCTCATGAACCACTGAACGGATTTTGACCAAATATCACAGGAACATTACCTAGGTTAATGGCCTGCCTCCCGTGCCATCATGTTTCAAGGTCGAGGTCACTAGAGTTGCTAAACATGTTTTGCTCAATATCTCAAGAATGGCTGAGGATTTAGTTTTTAAAGAGTTTTCGTATCCATACGGTAAAATACTTCAATTCATAGGCCATCATTCAGTAGCAGTCCAGTTGTCTGTCAGTTGCCAAGTTGGTCAGTCTGTTGCTCCGAATTTTACTTTTATGTTCAAAACACTTTTTGCTTTATGTTAACTTTATCTCCAGTCCAGCAAAATAACTACTAGTATAGTATAGTATAGTAGCATCGGCGTAGCGTTAGGCTTCTGTGGCCTGTCGCCGAGTCTGTTGTTAATATTTCTCTAGCTAGGTCAGCAAACCCGGTCTTTTGACCGGGGCCTAAACTAAAAACTTTTTGTTTGTGCAGAGGCTACTGATCTTTTGATCAGATCTAACAACTGTGGGAGGCTCTTCTAAACTATGAATGTGTTCGTGCATATGTTCATCTAGTCTATTTTTGAAGGCGTTCACTGTCGGTGCTTCCACAACGCCTGCAGGCAGATTGTTCCATCTCTCGATCACTCGTTGTGAGAAGAAGGTTTGCCTCAGTTTCGAGTTACATCTGGGCTTCACGAGTTTAAAGCTGTGACCTCTGGTGTGGCTATCCTTGTCTAGAGTGAACAAGCTGGCTGTAGTCTTATACAGGTCATGTGTGTGCTTAAATACGTTTCAATTAGATCTCCTCTCACTCTTCTGTACGCCATACTTGGTATTTTCATTTTAGCTAGTCTCTGCTCATAAGGCAAATCTTTCAGACCACTGACAACTTTAGTCGCTCTTCTCTGCATGCCTTCTATCAGTTTTATATCCTTTTGAAGATGTGGGTGCCATACAACATTACTGAACTCGAGGTGAGGACGAACCAAGGCCGTGAACAGCGTTCTCATCGACCCACAGTCCAAATACTCAAACGACCTCCGGATAAGGCCCAGGATCTGATTCGCCTTATTCACTTGGATTTCTACGTGTCGTGAGAACTTCAGCTCGCTATCTATGTGCACCCCTAGGTCCCTTTCAAGATCAGATGACTTGAGCACTATCCTCTCCCCACTGCCATGCTTAACTACTAACTAGTAACTAGGCTCAAATTCTGTTGTTGTTTTTTTCTTTATACAGTTAGTAGTTGTACTTGTAAACACACACTTCAAGTTCAACTACTGCTAAGCATGTAATACGTAAAAATTTGTACTTTCTCAGAGGTCAAAGTCAATGTGCTTCACCATTTTAAACACGTTTCGCGCTGTGTCTAAACATTGGCTAAATCGATTTGCATAATTTGTTTGCTTGCAGTTGCAGATGAGATAGTTTAGACTTAGAGTTAGACTAGTTAGACTAAGGTAGTTTGTCTTGTCATCTTGTTTAGGGATTGTCATAGTATCTTACCTTCTATATCGGTATAGCAGATCCAGGATATTGGACTCACTGGCCATCGTGCAACCTGAGAACAACAAGTTTTCAGAGAAAAGAAATAATACCACAAAGCAACTCGTGCTTTCGTTTTTCCCTTCTTCGAGTCATGTAATGTCTACTTTTTCCCTCCTTGCACTTTTCCCGGAAGGGAAAGGCCACTCGCAACCTTCGGCAAATTCCGGCAACCGGAAGTTACTTTTCTCGCTTTCCGAAATTTGCCGAGTACATTGATGAAGCGTCCAGCAACTTGACAACAATCTGCAAGTACAATGAAATTATTTTTTATTTGCTTTGGAGATTTTGGTTGAAATATCCAGGCGTACTCTATGCACATCGGCAGCGCACAAGCAAGATTTGTATATTTTTTGTTATTGTAATCAATTTGCAAGGATCGTGTGCAAGAGAAGGCGATCAATCAATCAATGTCAGCACCTGTACAAAACCACAAGTCATATGCGGAGGAAATGTCAAATGGTCCAGTAAAGTATAATTTTCACTGGAGATTTGTGTCCATTATTTGTGCGTCTCTTTGTTATTCTTCGTGTTTGATATCTTATTGTTGATGCTACGAGTTCCAATTTATTGAATATTTTTGGCTGATTTTTCTTTCAGACTCGAGATGGATGGCCCAGAACAAGAGAAGGACAAAACCCCAATTATAGAAGATACATCGGAAAAACAAGACAGCAGCCAACATGATGCAGACAATGACCAGATAAACCCTAGAGGAACTACGGTATGAGTATAACTTGTTAAATTGATTGTGAAATTACATGGAGTAGTAGAGACGATGCTAAAAGAGGCATGATCAAGGTTGGCAGAATGATCAGGCAGAAGGTTTTTCTTTCTGTTGACAAATTAAATGCATTCTGTGTGATGTGTAAAGTGAACGGAGTCTAAACTGAAATTAATTGGAATAAAACAACCGCTGCTGTTTATAGAGCTTCAGAAGACACTAGTCCTATAGTATCTACCGGCAGGCCTGGCCGATTGGCGCATGAAAACTCACATAATAGTGATATTTTGCTCTTTTTCCCACAGCCCATAAATCAAATCTACTGCATCTATATAGATATAAAACATGTCAAAATAAAGATCGATCTGTCTACTTTTGTCTTGTTTTTTTCGTTTGTGTGTGAGAATAAAATGGAGCAATTAAATATGAGGTGGAAATAACCTACTGTTAGCGTTTTTGGGTAGCCATGGCTGAAGTAAATGGCGTTCGCGATGTGGTCTACAACACACATGGTTCACGAAAATGACTCGCGCTACACACCGGTAGCGTGTATTGACCTAGCTTTACATTAAAATTGTAAAACATTGATTTACCTTTAGTTTCGTATACGAAAGCCTGTAGAAGCACCGATTACAGATAGTACAGTTTAACGTTAAAAAATAAGGCTATTTTAATCCTTAAAATAAAGCATATAAAATTTGGGGAATAATACTGTTTTTTATGCAGATAAAAAGCTGATTTTATGCAGTTTTTAATGATATGCAAATTATATGGGTCAGTCTTGGCGCCACTGAGCGACTACCAATCAAATGAGAGTACCCTATTTTAACACGTTCATTCATTGACGCAAACGTGAAGCGCCGATTTTCTGACATACGCATTCGCGATGGCCGATCAAACGTTTCCGATTGCTGGCTACCAAGGGTATATTGGTAAATGATCTGTCTTTCCTCAGCATGTATTGTTATAGTATTTAGTTAAGTTAATAAAGAGGATGGTTTAAGGAAATTATTGTAGTTGAAAAGTGAGGGAAAGGATGAGGGTGCGATCACACAGCGATGTCATCATTAGCATTAGTGTGTAAGCCAAAACTGACTGAACGTCATACGATAATCTGTCCACTGTTTGCATCAAATATTTATATCGATGCTTAATGTTGAAACATTACGCATTTTTCTAGTTAGTTATTTTTTTTCTGAAGCTATTTTTGATGATAAAGAGTAGTATTCTTACATTCTAAATAACAGCTGCTTGACCGGAAGTTGAAATTTATCGTCTGCTGCAAGTAGGCTATTACTCGGTCATCGTTTAGTACTAAATTCCCTACTGTGTGAATGATTACAAGAAAGTAAATTTTATTTCGATCCTTAAAAAAATATAATTTAGAAATATTGTTTAATTATTCATTATAAAATAAATACGTCCGATATTTATGATGTAAACAGTAAAAATAACAGATCATGTAGTTTTAATAGGCCTATTCTGCCAGTGCATTCTACTTCTATTTCTAACTTAAATAATTCAAGGAATTAACAAATTATCAATGGACAATCACAATGATAATATTTACATGATCACTGACCAACAGTTAAGCATTTACATGCAGAGATCTGTCATATGATTTACTTCATAAGCTGAATTTTTTTTTTTTGATTCCTACTTTCACTGTTAATTAGATTCTTAAATTATTAAATATAATACAAATATAAAATGATAAAGCATTGCATTAGACTAGTTTAGTATATATGATATCAATCAGGTTAAATAATGTTTAAAGTGAAAATTTACGGTTTTGATAGCAATTTGACTGCTATTGCTAAACTGAACTTTTAAATTAATAAATTATCTAAATTTTCCTGCTTTGCAAATAATTTTTTATTCAAACTACTTCGATTTTGAAGTAGCAGATAAGTACAAGTACCCATTCCATGCAATATCTGAAAATTTCATGTGATTATGTGCAGTAGTTTCCAAGATATGGTAGTTTAAAGTTGATACAGTAATCTGCTTATTTGCCTCCCTTTTTCCGTGGCCCAAATTGCATAATTTGTCGTTTTTGAATGCAATTATCTCTTAATCTAGTATTTCTGCTTATCCACAAAAAAATAGCATTAAATTAGGTAGTATACAGATGATAAAAACCACAATTATAAGGGTATTCAAGCCATATTCTGGTCATTGTTCGTCTTCAAATATGCCCTATTGTGCAGTTACGACCATCGTAAAATTGAAGAATCTTTCAAGTTTACAGCTACCTAATTTTTTGTACATGTTACCTACAGACCCAGCAATTTTTTTATCAATAGTGTTTACTACAAACATCTAACCTAGTGCAATTTGGAGTTGTTACATGTGTTTGTGTTTATGAAGCAAGAGCTCAAAGTTGGCATATCTGTGCGAAAATCAAACTCGACCGGCAAAACGACTTTAAAATGGCAATATCTCGGGAATGGATTGAGATATTGACTTACTTTTTTCAGTTTTATTCTTATTTTGTATAGATCTTTATAACTAGACACTGCGATTTAGTACATCTATTATTTAAAATTTTGCTTGCCAGTAGTACCTATAGCCCCAGGAACATTCTTTTGATGGCCAATTAAAATCTCTAGAAATGGTTGGCTTCAAAGCTGATAGCTTTATACCACTGCTTCAAATGTTTTTCAGTTTTGCTTATAAATTAACAGCTATCTTGTCACTTGTTTGTTCAGTATAATAAAAGAATATTTTGAGTCAACTAAATCTGCACTGTGAAGAATTTCATTTTCAAACATATGTATTTGAGAGTGAAATTTTGTCTTACCATTTTTGTTTTCTTCAGAAAAATCGAACTAGTGGACGCAAAAGTTTGAACCCAACTAAATTGGTAAAACGTTACAACTGTGACATATCAAGCGAATCATACCATGGGCAAGAAGGCCAACATACAGGATGTACTGAACCCCACTGGATAAGCAGAGAAGCTAAAGATGAGTCAGCTAATTGTGTAGTGACTGATGACTATAGTGACGGTGGTGGTGAAGATGCTGATGCTGGGGAGGATACTGGTGGATCTTTACTGATTCAGCCTGTCAAATGGGGCAAAAGGATGAGGCTCTCCATGTCTAAAGACTACACAAAGATGGTGAACACTCCTTTTTTATATAATTTTCAAATTTAAGAGTTGAGCACCCCATCACCTTTTCTTTCTCCCCCTCCTCCCCCTTTGTTCTACTCCCACCCTTCCCTCTCTCAATTTTTACCTATCTCTTTCTCTTTCATTCCTTAGTACTCTTCTTCTTTTTTTTTATCAGTACAACTTATGTTAATCTGATGAATAAAAATTGATGCAACAACAACTTCTTTTTTCAGTTATTAACTGAAACATTCAACAGAATGGATAACCTGAACAGGAAAGTATTCAGAATACACCCAGCAAGCACAATGTCCATTCTCCCCATCCCCGGTCACCCAGGTTTGTGCTCATTTGCCTAGGCGTCAGACTATGCCCCCAATGATTGCAAGTGGGCAACTCGGGCGGCTTGAGTTGGATCCTGTATCGGCCAGCGCCTTGAGCAGCTCTTGGGCTGGAAAAGCGCTATAGAAGAACATTTGAAATAAATAAATATTTTGATTTGATTGCCATCTCAGTTGGTGCGAATGGATGCATTTTCAAATTAAAAAGCGCAGGATTCAAGAAAAACAGGTTTCAATTAATGCTATATACTATAGCAGCAAATGAAATCAACTTGCTGATTGTGGCTGCTCAGCCTAAGAAGAAGAAGAATGATGAATGATATTTTCAGATAGATATATACAATTTATAAAAGATGTAAAAAAAGAACATTTCATACTTTTGTGTCACACAGTGGATTCCCATACAATGATACATATAATAAAATTAGATGAAATTATATTTCCTAATCAAAGATGTTTTTGTTTGTTGTGGCAGCAAAGGAAACAGCCACAGCCTTCAAATTCAGCTATTGGTGATAGTGTACATACTGAATCTCAGCAGGTATTCACCTGTTTCGTCTGCCAGAAACCATTCCTTGATGCTGCCAATTGCTACAACCATATGGTCAGCCACAATGTAGGATTTACGCAGTTAGCGGCTTTATCCCAGGGGAAACAAGCACAAAAACAATCAGAAATCATAAACGAACAAGGAGGTTTGATTAAAACAGAAGCTGATGGAATGGATTCCCAGGACGCTCAGACTGAAGAAGGCTTTCATGGCAGTCAGGATTTTCAAATGTTGGATCATGATAGTGTGGAAGCAGCTGTGAAAGGACTGCAGACAGCTTTTGATCAAGGAGAGACTGACAAGGGTTTTGAGTGTCAGCAGTGTGGCAAAAGGTTCATGGAGCAGAGAGGGTTAAGTCAGCATTTGCGAGTGCATGCCAGAAACAAAAGTCTTATATGCACGATCTGCAACAAAGTCCTGCCATCGTACTTGCTATTGACTGAACACAAACAATCACACGCTGGGGAGCGGCCATTCAAGTGTGGTTTTGTTGGATGTGACCGCTATTTTGCAGATGCCAACCAGGCACGGCGCCATGGGCGTATGCATAGCAAGGAGTGCCCTTTTGTTTGCCCACAGTGTGACAAGGCTTTCAAGGCTCTGGATGATCTCACAGAGCATTTGCGTGTACACACAGGTTAGTCTTTACTACTAATATCTGAACTTAGTATTGCGCCTACAATTGTAGAATGAGAAGCGAGCTTTGGATTGCCGCCTCTACAGCTCAACACCTCACTGTATAATCGTAGTACACTGTTGCTACAGACTAGCACCAGCAAGTCTGTGGCGTTTCTAAGTATGCATATTAGCAGCATACATGTGTATGGTGTGCATGATTTGATTTCAATCTTCACTTCAGAAAACTGATGTATGCTAGATTTTGGTGGCTAGCAACCATTGGAAACTCTGACAGTTTGAAAAGGTGCATTTTAATAATAATCATTAAGAGAAACCACTAGTACTAACCACTACTTCGAACTAAAACTTACTGTCCCTATTAATATTTAGCCACAATTTATTTACCTCTTAATCTTATAAAGCAATATTAAAACAGAAAGGTTTCTTGCTTTGCTGCAGGGGAACATCCTTATGTTTGTGAAGTTTGCGGTCTTGGGTTTGCCAAGTCAAGTGAGCTGAAGCTGCACTCTAAGCAGCATGATCAACAGGATGACAATGAGTGTGATATTTGCCACAAAATTTTTCCGCATCCCCACAGCCTGGTGCTGCATAAACAGAGTCATCTAAGCGACAAGCCATACTCCTGTGAACTGTGTGGCAAAACATTCCGTACCTCCTGCAACCTGGGTGCTCACCGCAAACTCAAACACTTGGATGAAAATCAGACTAAGGTGAGCCTTCCTTTTAAGTTTGAATCTCTCCTGGTAGGATTGACGTTAACCTTTACCATGGTGTCATTGCTTATATAAAATGTATTAATGAGAGCAATACTTTCCTGTTCCATTATTTTTATTCAGCGCGTAATGGTCATCAACGAAGAATACAAAGCATGAAAATGAGGTGCTACAGAAGGCTTCTGGACATTTCTTATACCCAGCACATCACCAATGACAGACCATCACACAAGCCATTGGACAACACGACGACATGCTCACAGTGGTGAAGAAACGGAAACTCCGATGGTATGGCCACTTCACCAGAGCATCAGGCCTTGCAAAGACCATCCTGCAGGCACAGTGCAAGGAGGCAAAAGAAGAGAGAGCAGAAAAAGAGGAGGGAGGACATCGATGCTGGTTAAATGATCATCTGTGATGCCCCAATGACTTTCGAGTTACAAGATAGGATAGGATAACAGTCATGGTCCTTTTCATTAAAATTTAAATCCAGTGTTAAAAAGGATCCATTTTTCAGATAGGGTCCAAAGGGAATGACTTCAATAAATAGAACCAAATGAATTCCATAGTGCGACTTTTGCTTTGACCACCAACTTTTGCTTTGACCACCAACTTTAGGGTTTTATCTATATCATTGTCATCATGTTAATTTTATTCCCTCACAGAAAAAGTATTCACCTGCTCAGACTGTGGTGCCACATTCCACAAAGCCTGCAACTTGGGCATTCACAGAAAGAAGAAACACAGCGACCTGCCTGCTGAACCTGCCAAAATCTTTGTCTGCAATGTCTGTGATGCAAGGTAAGTTCGCGTTATTATTAGTTGTGATGGGTACTTAGTCAGCTCTGTGGCTAAAGTGGAGGAAGGGTAAAAGAAATATAAAGATTGGTTAGACAGTTTTGTGGTTCAGTGAGAAGATTATATTTCTGGTTAAGTCTGGAGCTAGAAAAGGGACTGATGATAATTGAGAATCCACATATAAATTTATTTTCTACATTGGTCTTGAGCTACTCAGTCCTAAGTAAGGCACGATCTGAAAAATAAATAATTATATGGTGCAGTGACCAAGGAAGTTATATTTTAAGAGTTACAACATGAAGTTTGAAGATTTGGTGATCTGTCTGCAGGTTTGCCGAAGCATGCAACCTGGGTGCTCACAAGAAGATCAAGCACGCTGAGGAGACAGGCAGTGGACGGGCAGTATTTGACTGCCCCATATGTGGGGCCCAATTCTTCCGTGCCTGCAACTTGTCAGGCCACATGCGGCGCAAGCACAAGGGGCAGAGTGTGGAGGGAAACAACAGCGAAAGACGTCATCAGTGCCAACTATGTGGAATCTTGTGCTTCTCCTCTGGGGACTTGCAAGATCACTACTTTACCACCCATGCCTCCTTGTTTCGAGATGCAGCCATGGAAGCCAGAGCTGACAAAGATGTCGCATCTGCAGGAACTGAAAAAGCAGCTGCTGCTTCTTCCTCAGCAGACAGGGCTATTGCAGCTGCAGGGGCAGACAGCTTATCAGCAGCAGATCAGTTTGATGATGAGGAGGATGCTTCTGTACACATGAGAGATGCAGTAGATTTATCTGATTCACAAGGAGTGAGACCAAAGTCCTCATCCACTGTGGGAGAAACAAGGAAAACACAATCAATCAAGATGGCTCATCATTCTTGCTCAGCATTAGTTGACAGCACAAGCTTGGAGACTCTCTTTTCACAATCAACATCAGCAGACCCTTTACAAACTGCCAAAGGAGTACAAACTGTGGCGGACAGCATTTTGCCTGGATTGCAGCATTTTATGCAGACCATGAACAACGCTCAGCAGAATGACACCAGTTACGCTCAGTGTCAAAGTGTCCCCAGCTCTCTGTCCTCTCCACAAGCTCAGAGTCAAAACAGTATCAGTAATATAAACAGGACCAGCGTTTATCACCAGCAGAATGCCATGCACCCGCAGAATTCTTGGAATGGTCAGCAGTTTCCCATATCTTCATCTTTGTCAAAGTCAGGTGACCCCTGTTTACAGCCGTCTTTGCCCAGTATGTCTTCATCATTTTCACAGAGGACATACCAGCAGCCTGCAATCCAACCGCATGCTGGGGTTTCTGTTCCTGGTTTGGACAATTTTCTGCAGAATTATTTCAATATCCAGTAGTTAGTAGAAACAGATTGTGAGAGATTTATTATAATTATTATTATTAACAGGAATTGGTGATCTGCTTTGTGTTTATGCTGGTGGTGTAAGTGTGGTTTTATGACATCAGTTATGGAAGGTTGAAATTGTGCAATACTGTAATTTCTTGAAAAAGATAATAAATTGTCTTATCTTATCTATCTTTGCAATAGTTGGTAATTAAAACAAGCCCAATATTGGTCAGTCTGTTAGTCAATCCATTGCAAGCCGTATCTCAAGAACCGTTGAATGAATTTTGTCGCAAATATTAGACCTGTTCTTGGTGTATTTTCAGATAATATCTTTGAAATAGTCAGTAATCGGAATGAGCCAAATATCGGTCAGTCTGCCTTTCAGGCAATCTGTTGCAAGCCATATCTCAAGAACCACTGAGTGGATTTTGACTGTCTGGGATATGGGCATCAGGATCTTTAAAGTCTGTGTAGTGGAATGCATGCAAGCAAAGACTAGACCTTGGTTTATATTCTCATCTCCTTGGACACGCAGTGATGTTGCTAGAAATTTTCAGCATAGGCCATTTGGTCGATTCATTCATAAACCTTTAGGATATTTTGAAAATCTTTCGGCCATCATTTTGACTTCTTTCCAACACCAAACGAGAGGAAGCGCTGGCCACTGATAAGTTTCGGCTTCTTTTTCGGCGGTATTTCGAAAACGAAAAGCGTTATTGCTGTTCGGAACAAGGGGAGTTACTCTAACTCTCTCTGGTGATGCATGTGTCGTCTGCTTGGCGCTTCCTATACACGATGTTCGACAACAACTCATGACATCTTTATTTATCCGATAGGAAATTAATATGGCCAAAAGCAATAACAATGAAACAGACATGAGACAAGCAAACAAACAACGGACAAAGGGTGGCCGATTGAGGCGTAAAACCTTAGGACAGCAGGTCGATCAGAACAAGACTCTTTTGGACATTTTGGAATTTTATCGGTGAATGACCGATTTGCCGACGAAAACGACATCACTGGACACGTAGCACATTGTTGTTCTTCTGCCATTTTATTTTCTTTGTGTGTAGTATTGAAAGTGTGTGCTGTTATCTGCTCCAATTATTTTTGTATAAAGGCTATTGTGATATACTTACAGAATGGACTGATGGCAGTGATGCAGAATCAGAGAAACAAAAACTGTAGACTTCACACCTTCCCACATTGGACATGGTGTCACTATAGTCATACATTATTATTTTCTGAAGTGTTTCTAACAATACTTCTCTTCACTTTGGAGTATTATTAATATTGTACATTTGGGTAGATGGTTTCCATCTTGCATGTTGTTCAAGTATTATATCAAGTATATATATATATATTATTTATTTAAAACGTTGTTGTGATGACAACTTAAAGTGTCTGATTATAACAGGGAAATTTGCTTCCATGTTTGGCAAATAATGAAATATATGCATATCTAGTCGTTGTTGCAATAAGTAGCTGTGGTTCCTTTGTGTTGTGGAGAATCATTATCCTCCAAACAATGCTTTTGCTAAATCATATTTTGAATCTTATTGTCTTTTAATCAGTTTGCAAATTATGTTGGAAATTTCTCAGTGAAACAGATTCACTTGCACTTTAGCATATCATGCTGTATATAGTTTGTGTTCTAATGGTTGGGCAGGTAGCACAATTGTTAGAGGGTTGGATTCTTATGCCGAAGGTTGCGGGTTTGAACCTCGCACAGGACTAACTTACGTGACTTGTACTTAGGTACAAGACTTTTCAGGACACCGAGAGTTTTCTTCGGGTATTCCAGTTTCCTCTCTCATTTAATCTAAATTTCACAAATAAAAATCGATTTCTATTCCACCTTCTGTAATAGCGATCTCTTCAGATCGCCATGCTTTCTGGAAATTTAGTGCTTTAAATTCCCACTGTCGTTGTCTTTCTCATTTGCTCTTTCTCATTCTTGCTCTGTTCTTTCAATCTGCTATACTATCTTCTCTGGCTATACGGCCCCCCTGGGCTAGGAGCCCAACTTGATATTTGCTGTTTAATCATTTGTTTGTTTAATAAAAAGACAAAGTTCCAAGTTCTTCTTCGCTAGACCAGTCACATACCTTTTTTCTTGAAAACTCTTCCGGGACAAGACTCCTTATTTGTGTATGAGGTCTGTTGGATCAGCTTGGGAATATTGGACGCTTTCTGCCAGGTGGTCACTAGGGCTTCCTATGATGTTATTATTTAGCAATGTAAGCATTTTATATGTATGTGTTTTGTTGATAATTTATAATGATGGTTGTATTCTATTTTGTTTTTGTAAACGGGGGTTCGATAAATTAGAGTACAGCCTCAGCGTCCCCTGCGTGGGATGTCTTTATTGTAAAGTGACTGGCTGGTGGAGAGCTTTCAGTTTTACCAGTAGGGTTGTTTCAGCAGATCTTTTATGCGAATCAGGGGTTGTCCGGTCCTGATTTGGCTCGGAAGAGTCCGCTGGACCTAAAGCAATAATCATGTAATGTAATGTTAGTTTTAGTTCAGTTGAAGAAAATGCGTGAAATAGCATCCATTATTATTATTTTTTTAATTATTATTATTATTGTACATATCAAATTTCCTGAAGAAATAGCACTCGCAGGAGTGTTGTATTTCCGCTGTATTTCTTATGAATAAATATAATTTTACATTTTAGTTGCTTGAGGTAATTGTGGAACAAAGAATAAATCAGTTCATCTCCTGCACATCCCTGTGTCTTGGGCTGGTTTTTAAAAAATTAATTCTATTTTCTAATTCCGGAATTGGAATTGTCATTGGTGGATTTTTTTATTGATAAGATTGGTGATTAAAAAGTGATGTTCTGATTGTTCAATTATTATACCACTGCTAGTCAGATTTTTTGTTCACTCTGTTTTGTTGTTTTCAATCTAATGTTGTGACATTTGGTGTCAGTATAATGTTTTTAATATTACTCATGTAAATGATGTCACATTTGTGTTTAAATATTTTTTCATTCAATGTTATTGTTTAGATGCAATATAATTATTTGTGAAGAGAGGCTGACAGAGCTCATTTGATATATTGTATTGTATGTGTTGTGATTAAAATGTTGTAAAACAAATTTCCCCAAGTCATTCATGTTTTTATTGCGTTATAAATGTTATTTTGAAATACAGTTCCAAACCAACATTTTCTCTTTATGTAGCTATGATTATGGTCATAACTTTGAACAGTAATTATTTGTAGTCCGTGGACACCTTTAACTCTGGAGCATGCATGAAACGCATGATCGCGTGCACCCATGTACACATATACATTTATAAATACTTTATTGCAAAATCCCTACAAAAACAGAAATATTACCAACCCTTTCCCTCCCTTTCTCCCCCCATGGGGGTGCTGTGGTTTTCTGTATAAATAGTATCCCCACTTTCTGGAAATGTAGTGCTTTAGATTCCTACTGTAGCT
Organism: Oncomelania hupensis; assembly: GCA_036898135.1. Classification (NCBI taxonomy): domain Eukaryota; kingdom Metazoa; phylum Mollusca; class Gastropoda; order Littorinimorpha; family Pomatiopsidae; genus Oncomelania; species Oncomelania hupensis. The sequence continues at coordinate 75,309,269 of CM072512.1, read as the reverse complement.
GTCTTTCTCCTTTGTTCTTTCTCATTTCTGTTCTATCAATCCACTATACTATCTTCTTCTTCGCCAGACCAGTCACCTACCTTTTTTCTCGAAAACTCTTCCAGAATCCTCATTTGTGAATGAGGTTTGTTGGGTTAGCGTGGGAATATTGGACGCTTTCTGCCAAATGGTCGTTAAGGCTTTCTACGATAGTATTATTTAGCAATGTAGGCATTTTATATGATGCGTTTTGTTGATATTTTATAAGAATGTTTATATTCATTTTTGTTTTTGTAAACGGGGATTCGTATAGCCTCTGTGTGGGATGCCTTTATTGTAAAGTTACCGGCTGGTGGAGTGCCTTCAGTGTTACCACTTGGGTTGTTTCAGCAGATCTTTTATTCGGATCAGGGATGAGTCCTCTTTCAATCAAGATGTTGTCCTGATTTTGTGGTCCTGATTCTTTTTTTTATTTTTTTTTTAATGCTTCATTGTCCGCCTCCCATGGGAGGCGTAGTCGCAGGCGGTGGCGCGCCCAAACCCAACCTACCTAATTGTGTTTTTGAAATTTTTGCTAGGGGAGCAAACCGGAGTACCCGGAGAAAACCCCCAAGACATTGCCCAAGTTGAAAGTAAATAATATTCTGAGAAACATAACGCCCCGATGCAGGATCGATCCCACACCTGTCAGGCGCCATTGGTTTCTGGCCTCTGGACAAGGCAAGTTAGTACCGCCTTAGCCCACATTGCAGTCCGCTGGGCCCTATGAATAACTAACTAGCTAACAGAAACATAATATAGGGCATAAGCAATACTGTAGCGATAGATAGCAAATATTATTGTAAATTAGACATATCAAAACACAAAAAAAGTGACTCCATTGTTTGGTTTAAGAAGTTGTTGGGCCATTTTAGCAACTGTTGAATGCTCTATGGATGAGAAATTATGTGAACGGCGTATACTTGATGCTATGCATTGCATGCTTTCATAATTGCATCAAGTTGTATTTGTCATATAAAGTTTTACTGTAACAAACTTTAAAGGAGTAACAAGTGTTCAGGAACTTTTCACTGCTTTCTTTTCATGGATGATAGAAAATAAACTATGCTTGAACAATGACAAGACTGAAACACTGTTAATCAAGAAAAAGAGCACAAGGATTCATTATAATATCTGAGGCATCTCTTGACACTCACATAATAATACAGGATGCTATACGCGCCTTTCCCCAAATCATTCAGGCTCAAAGCGCGGCGATCTATACCAAAATACACGCTCACCTGTCTCGTCCACCCTCACACATCCATCACTCAAACAGGTGGTGTAAAGGCAGGGAGATCGCTATTAGAAGACGGAAAGAAAATCGAATTTTTATTTTTGAAATTTTTATATTGACTGCATCCTGTACCATTATTGAAGGGAGGGAGGAAACCGGAGTGCCCGGAGAAAACCCTCGGTGACCTCAATAGTCTCGTACCTAAGTCACATACGTTCGCCCCTTGCGGGAATCGAACCCGCGACCTTCGGCATAGAAAACCGGCGACTTATCCACTGCGCCACGAGGCCACATCTCCAACACATGTAAATCTGCATATTTTGAACTTGGCAAAATCAGTCCTATTCGCTCTTGTCTTTCACAACAAACCACGATCATCTTAGTCTGCTCTTTTGTTCTTTCAAAACTGGATTACTGCAATTCCTTTCTTGCATGCTGCTCCCAAGTTCTTCTCTGCAAACTTCAAAAAGTACAAAATGCAGCTGCACGCCTTGTTCTCAAGGCTTCCAGAAGAGATCATGTCACTCCCCTACTACGTTCCTTTCACTGGTTGCCTATATCTGCACTCATTTGTAAACTTTCCACACTCTGCTTCAACTTTTTCTTCGGCACTTTCCCTGCATACTTTTCTGAAATGCTCATTCCCTACATACCACGCAGACAGCTCTGTCCCTCATCAGACCAACTCACCTTCATCATCCCACTTGTCAAAACAAAAACCTATGGAGAACGCACCTTTCCGTTCTGTGCATCCACTCAATGGAATTCACTTCCACACAATATCCGCCATGCACAAACACAACAAGTGTTTAAGCGAAAACTCAAAACATATATTTTCCAGAAACACCTTCTATAGCTCCTTCTTAATAACACACATGAATTAATCTCATCGTCAGCCTAGTATGTACACATGTCGTGGCGCTCCACGGGCAATGGTGTTCGCTTTTAATAATTCTTATAAGTGTTAGTTGCCTTTTAAAAGTTTATTTATAATAGTTTTAGTTGCCTTTTTATGTTTTTAAATGTAATATTTTTATCTAATGTTTTTAACACTATGTTGTACATTTTTAGTGAATTTATTCAGATTGTATATACCTACTGTTGTTGTGTAGTATAAATGGTGTGTGAGTGTGTCAAGCGAGGAGAGCACAGCCACTTGTGGATGTGATGCAGCGCTATATAAATCTACATTTATTATTATTATTATTCCATTTAATTTTAATGTGTTATAACAAACTAATATCCTATCCTATCCTATCCTGGGTCCATGGTGTAGGCCACTCCTCACCCTGCCAGATCTTGTTACAGATAATGGTGAGGGCATCAATCATCGCTTCTCCTCCTGCTTGAAGCAGTTCCGCGGGCATGTTGTCCACTCCCGCTGACTTCCCTTTCTTCAGCGATTGCACTGCTGCCTCAACTTCTTCCCAGAGAATTGGGAGGATTTCTTCTTCTTCTCTGTTCTCGGGACATGCTAGAACTGATACAAACTAATATAAAAATGGATTAACATAATGCACATGTCCATTATCGAAATTTGTAATTGTTCATCCCATACACATTTGCAAGTAGTTCAAGGAGAGGTCAGTTGTTCCACGTTTTCATTTTTCTGTAGGAAAAAACTGAGACAGAACAGAACCACAAACATTTGCACTCTTTAAAATGCTTTTTTTCCAGCTATAAATGTGTGTGTGTATGTGTGTGTGTAAATACATTTGAATGGCTTTCAATCTTCTTTTTGTAATCCACTGTACACTGTATTGTTGAAATACTCACAAACTTGTATTAGTACTGGTGTAATGCAGTCATATGTGGACCTTGCAACAAAGAGAATCTATATATATAAATTGCTTAGCCGGAAGTCCTTCGCCTCTGCTGTATAGTTTGTCCGGTATGGACGCTGATCTGGGCAGGTGCTGGGCGCTGCGGATCGGCCCGCTGTGCGCTCAAAACCCACGAAATCGTTATAGCCGACATTTCCTTACCGAAGATTTAACCGTTTCTGAGATAAATAAATAAACAAAATGTCCACAAACTGCAATAGCCTCATTCCGCGCGCGGTTTCGATTCAACCCGTGTCAAGAACGTGCCGTTCCGTAATACCGCAAATTTTGTTTTATTTCCATTCAAAACACTTTTGCACTCATGTCACCAATCTTACAAAATTTTGTGTTTAACTAATTAAATTTGATTAATTAAAAATCGAATCGAGGTTTCAGCATGTTTTCCCATATAGACCAAAAAATTGATGGTCTTTATACGAAGCCTTGGTAGCTCACTTAGTTAGACATTCGCCTACCATGCAGCCGACCCAAGTTCAAATCTGCAGCGGGCCTTTTTTTTTTCATTTCCATTTATTTTTCTTTTAACAACAGCATAACATCGATCAATATATAAAGGTGAACAGACTCAACAAATAAACAAACAAAGCAATGAACTAAACATATAAATTTGTGGGAGAAAAAAAGAAAAAAAAAGAAAGAAGAAGAGAGAGCAAAGAAGAAATATAAATAGATCTAGAAAGCGAGAATCGTATATTATACAACATTATTACATCAACTGTTTATAATAAAACCATGCAGCATCAAATTCAGATTCTTTCTGATTCAATTTAGCATTATACCTTTCGATATTATATCTCCATTTTAATTTAAACTTAAATGCCTCTACATTGGGTTTTACATTGCTATATCTACATCCATATATATTGTTTCGCCAATAATAAAATCAAATCAAATATAGGATCTGTGTTCACATTCAGAACAATTCCAAACACTATTAAGCTTTCTGATAGAATTAGATTACATGCATTTTCACAAGTCTGTTTAATCCAGCGCTCAATATGGATATTTTTCTTTTTAATTTAGGCTTTTTACTTTTAACTTATTTATTATTATTATTATTATTATTATTATTATTATTATTATTATTATTATTATTATTATTATTATTTATAAGCTAATAATAATAATAATAATAATTATTATTATTATAATATCTTATATCAAATTTTATTTTAAAACCTTGGTGTTTTTTTTATTATTTCTATTTGTATTATTCTATATTCATTTTTGTTATTATTATTATTATTATTACCAAGGATCGGGATGGGGTGGTTCGTGTAGGTAAAAGGGGGCTACGTGTAGGTTTAAAGGGGCATGGGTAGGCATAACGGGGATACGGGTATATATAAGGGGGTATGGTGATGGTCGATTCCTTTCATCCATACCCGCAAAACGATCAACAGGGAAGTATCAAGGAGGGTACAGGTAGGTTACAAGGGGGGTACGGAAGGTATCAAGGGGGTATGGGGAGGTATCAAGTGGGTTAGGGGAGTATCAAGAGGGTATGGTGAGGCATCATGGAGGGGGGGGGTATGGTGAGGTATCAAGGGGTATATGGGGAGGTATCATCGTCCAAATGAAACTCGCAGACAACAGTTGTCTCTCTGTCTACATTTTAAACAGCAACCTGTGTACCCTGGCTTGCCAGGGTATAACAACCACTAGTCATATAATAATTATAGACAGTGTATATAGAATGACAGGAATAACTGTTGTTGTTGTTGTTGTTCAATGTTGTTTTTTTAAAGTGATGGCGGGAGGGGAAGGTGGACATTGATGCGGGTAAGAGAAAGTTAACCTTCACCATGTGTCATGGGTGGCTTGGACATATTACTTTAAATACATTTTCTATGACGATTGGAGCACGTTTGAATGCTTGGCATCTTGTTTTCTTTGTATATTTTCAGACTTATCTGGATACTTTTAAATAGTCGGAAAGATCAGAACGAGCAAAATGTCGGTCAGTCCGTTGGAACATTGGAAGCCATATCTCAATAACCACTGAATAGATTTTGACCAAACTTCATAGGAACATTACATACGTTAGTGGCCTGCCTCCTGTGCCATTATATTTGCTCTACCGCAAAGGCCAAGGTCACTGGAGTCATTTTGTTGTTCAATATGAACAACGCCTGAAACGATTTTGTTGAATTTTGGTATACGAACCTACAACGAAGAATACAAAGCATGGAGATGAGGTGCTACAGAAGACTTCTGGGTATTTCCTATACCCAGTACATCACCAACAACGAAGTCCAACAGACCATCATACAAGCCTTTTGAACAACACGATGACATGCTCACAGTGGAGAAGAAACTAAAACTCCTATGGTATGGCCACGTCACCAGAGAGCATCAGGCCTTGCAAAGACCATCCTGCAAGGTACGGTGCAAGGAGGCGAGGGAAGAAAGAGACAGAAAAAGAGATGGGAGGAAAACAATCAAGAATGGACTGTCTTGACACTGAGCGAAGCCATGAGGGTTGCTGAGAACAGAGAGAGATGGAGTACGCTGGTTAAGTGATCATCTTTGGTGTCCCTAAGACTTTCGAGTTACGGGATAGCGTAAACCTCCCTGCACCATAGTTACGGTGTGATAGATCGGCCGCGCAAACTGTCCAGCTTTGTTCTTGTCAGGAATGGCCTCGACAATCAACGCGCTCGATCTATTCAATGGGAGGACTTACGAAGTGATAGATTTGACGAAGAATGAATGAAGAGACGATAAAAGCTAACGAATTTAACAGATAACACTTAGATAATACGGACCAAAACAGATTCAATCTTGCAACCTCTGGAAACATTTTGTACAGCTTCTTTGTACTTATTATTTTTCAATTCATATTTTTACATTGATATCGTGCAATGCTCCGTGCGCATCATTAAAATCATATGAAGAAAGAACAACACAATAGGGCACAAAATATATGTTTTACTGGTTCACAAGCCCCAAAATGTAGCACAATTACCGATAGTACCGTGGCGTGACCAAACCTATCATCAAAGGCAAGCTGGTTCCTCTACCAAGCCGACTGCGACGAGGTCACGACCAGCAGCACAGCCTGCTCAACTGCCGTACTCAGTACAGAGCAAGCTCCTTCACTCCAAGAACTGTGAAGGATTGGAATTCACTCCCCCAGTACGTGGTTGAGGCCAAGACGGGCCTCTTCCAGGCCACACTAGTACTCCAGACCACTAGGTTTACAACCACCACCACCACCTCAATCTCCAAACTTCGTCCCACTACCACTCACATCCCCTGTACTGTCTACTCCATACGAGTTATTCAGGTCAGAACCTCACTCTTCCTACATAAATCCCAGTGATGGCGATACAAACAGTATGGTATAATTAACTTCATCTTCTTGCGATTCGGCCTCCGCATGTGCGTACACATTAAGTGCCACAGATCAACATTATGATTGTGCGCAACGTAAACAAGGAAAGACAAGACAACATGTAATATCGAATGACGCGCAACCCCAGTGGTTATAGACAGGACACAGCATATTTATCAGCGTGTCACCTACGGAAAACTAAACTTTACCTGCAACAGGTAACGTGTCTTAAAATTCAAGAGAAGAATCATGAGAGTAAGAAGACGTAAGAATCATTTTTTCTACTTTTATAAGTTTCCTTCCAGCCAAAAACAGTGACAACCGCGACTGGCAACCATTGCAAAATCTATCATCACTGGGGAACTGAACAAAACAACTACGATTAATTGAGAAACGTGGACAAAAAGTTTCCAACAAGATTCAGTTACGTACCTGGCTCCGCAATAACAACATTCACAGTGCCGTGGCAACGTAAACAATGCCGTGACAACGCAGACATTTCTCGCGATGACGTCAATGCACAGAAATAATATTTCCTAAATTATTATTTCACCATCGCGGTTTTAGAACACTTTAAATAACTTTTCTACTTCCAAAATTGCCAGAAAATAAAATAGTTTACACAAATTCAGATCCCGTCTTCATGAGAATCGCATGACGTCATTTACCATTTCTACGTCATTGTAGCTTGTATATGCAACGTCATAGCAGAAACTCTATCTCGGTTGCATGCACATTCTACAACGAAGACTAGGCTTATTTCCGTCGATCTTAATTGTGTTGTTGGCTGGTTACAATCAATTATATTTCAAGGTAATTCTTTGGTATACTAACAGACAAGTGAATAAAGAATAAACTAGATAACTTCAACGAACAACATGCAAATCTAATTATTATCGATCTGTTTGAACTTGTTACGAATCACAAGTTATTTTCATATCTATAAACCTATTCAGCAACGCATATTATAAGTTCTACTCAAATCCTATATTTAGAATTTGTTTGGAATAAGATTAACACATGCAATACTAACAAATTGATCTATATTTGCTTCATGCATCAATGTCTTTCTTGCAATAGTCAGTTTCTGCATAGGCCTATAATTTACAATAGAAGAATGTCATCTACACATCAGGTTAATCAGTTTTCCGAATATCACTGTTATCACATAGTTTCATCAGGAGATATATAGCGCATCAATTTATCATACATGTCTTAAAAAGTAACTTCACAGTAAGCCTGTAGCTTACAATAGTATAGGTATACGAACACTTCAAATCATGGGCCGTTCTTCAGTAGCAGTCCGGATGTCGATCAGTCTATCTAGCCCCGTTGGGGTGCCGGGGGGTTCAGTATAAATACTAGTATCCCCACTTTTTGGAAATTTAGTGCTTTAAATTCCCACTGTCGCTGTCTTTCTCATTTGTTCTTTCTCATTCCTGCTCTGTTCTATCAATCTGCTATACTATCTACTTCTTCGCTATACTCACCTACCTTTTTTCTTGAAAACTCTTCCGGGACAAGACTCCTTATTTGTGTGTGTTGGATCAGCTTGGGAATATTGGACGCTTTCTGCCAGGTGGTCACTAGGGCTTCCTATTATGTTATTATTTAGCAATGTAGGCATTTTATATGTATGTGTTTTGTTGATAATTTATAATGATGTTTGTATTCTATTTTGTTTTTGTAAACGGGGGTTCGATAAATTAGAGTATAGCCTCAGCGTCCCCTGCGTGGGATGTCTTTATTGGCTGGTGGAGAGTAGGCTTATTCAGTTTTACCACTAGGGTTGTTTCAGCAGATCTTTTATGCGGATCAGGGGTTGTCCGGTCCTGATTTGGCTCGGAAGAGTCCGCTGGACCTAAAGCAATAATCATGTAATGTAAAATGATCAGTCCATCTCACAGAATTTCAATTTTTAGGTTATAGTGTCACGTCACCCGTACGGGTTCAGTGACGTCAGCTCATACATCGAGTGATAGAGATCAAAACTCAAACGAAAGAACTAACACAAAAGCCAGATGAACATTCGCACTCTTTTATTCAACAACAAACACGCACACACAGGACAATGGGACACTAATCCACCCTCAACCCCTATCAGGGGCGGATTATGGCGTTGATAAGGGGGGGGGGGGGGGGGGGGTTCCAGGTCATTTTAAATAACAAGGAGATTAGTATTATAATAGTAATGCACCGTATTGACAGGAGTCAAAGAAAAACTGTTGACCCGTTGACTAGTGAGTACATGAAAATGATTATCCTACCGGTTTCGAGTTAATCAGCAGTCAAGCTGCAAGAGGTGACGAGGTATCTCTGTCGCCATTCGGGTCTTGAGCAAATGCGTCTACTATGGCCATTTCGTCCACTTCAAGTTTCCTGTGGAGCCTCATCAGTGCCAGACCATTTAAGCGCTCTTTTGTCATGGTTGACCTCAGGCTGGTTTTTAGGAGTTTGAGCCCACTGATCGACCTCTCACACTCGGCAGTGGTGACGGGAAGCGTTGCAAGCAGTCGAAGTATGACATGGAGGTTATGGAAGAAGTTTATGTTGCAGTGCAGTACAGAGGCAGCAACTGTTGAAAGGCGTGGTTGTGATGTCTGTCCTTTCCACTTGACGCACCAGCGGTGGAGCTCTGCTGGAACTTCTAGAGGATTTGGCAGGTCAGATGCCCACATGTCTGCCAGACATGTAATGCCCTCAGGAACCTTGCATGCATTCTCAACACCAGCAGCTTGGTCTGCGACGAGCAGTAGTCCATCTTGGACTAACTCAGTATTTTTTTTTAAACGACTGCTGAATTCGGACAGTAGGTGGTTCAAGAAAGGCGCTGCTATGCTATGCTGCGTCTGAAGTACTGTTCTGGTGTGTCTGCTGGCTGATTTTGTCTGAGTGTCTGTCCACATTGTCACATTTTCATGGATATTTCCTGCAAGCTCCACTGCCTGAGTGAACCAAGTTGTAAAGACGTCATCCTGGTTGCCTCGAAGATCAGCTAGAGCACTGCATGGCTGTCCCTTCAATAGCAGCATATGCTTCCACGATGTCCCGCGTTTTCTTCTGCAGGTTCACTGAGAGAGGTGTAAGGTATCTGAGACAGTTTCTTGTGACCACAAAAGACACCATGAAAGCACTGCTTGTGGTTGCTGCTCTTAGTCCTCGGCACTTAGAGTGTCACTGTCCCAGTCCTCGCTTTTGTTCTCCATGTCACCCAAGCAACGGTACACGTATGTGAACAGGTTAGTCAGGGTTTCAAACGCATTGTGCGTTTCATTCCATCGGGTCCGACATAAGTCTACAAGTTTTCGCTTGTTGGTGATGTCACAAGTTTCCAAGATTTGCTCTAAGTAGCGCTGCCTTTGGGGAGACAATGAAAAGAAGAGTGAGAGTTCCTTCATTGTCCCGAACATGTTGTGGATGCTCTGCACACCACATGCTTTTACGATGCACAAATTGAGGCAATGTGCGGCACAATGAAAGTAAATAGCCTTTCCATTCAGCTGAGTGATCCTATAGCCTGTACCCCTTTGAATTTGGCAGCCATGTTTGAACCACCATCATACCCCTGCCCCCTGATGTCTTCAACGTGCAGACCCCATTCTTCAAGGCAACATGCAAGGATATTTTCTGTGAGTGCTTCACCTGTGATTCGTTCACAAGGAACAAAATCTATAAACTCTTTCCATATGATCTGGGACGAGTCCACAAAGCGCAAGACAATCGCAAGCTGCTCCCAGTTGGTTGTGTCACATACTTCATCAGCAAGGAGAAAGAAATGTTTTGCCTTTTTGACTTCTGCCAGCAACTTGTCCCTGATGTAGTCACCAATCAACTCTATGATGTTGTTTTGAGTGGTCTTGCTGATGGATGTAGCATGACCTGTGCCTTCTGGTCCTGATTTGGCTCGGAAGAGTCCGCTGGACATAAAGCAATAACCATGTAATGTAATGTATGAACTGTGCCAGATTGAGAGGATTCTAAATTTTGCTGAAGAACTGTATCACCAGATTCGATGCGAAAGCGGATGAGAGCGTTGAAGTTGCTGCGATTTTCTTCATCCAGGACAAATTTAGAGAGATTTTGCATGGCTCGTTTTACCACTGGCACATTCTTGTTCAAGGTTTAGAGAGAAAGATAAAGCTTCTTTTTTTTAAACCGCTGAGGGGGGAGGGGGGGGGGTTCCGTGCAACTGGGAAACCCCCCATAATCCGCCCCTGCCTATCAAGAGCCCCAACCCAATATTTACTAAACAATTACCTCCCTTGTCTTACCTGAAAACCCCAGAGCTGTACACAATAAATACCCCACAACAATATGCAACAATTATAATACACAACAATAAACAATGGATGACAGTTGATAAATCAAGCAATCAAATAAATGTAACCACAAGTTAAGTCACTAGCCAGCAAAGAGCTTGATTGATTGAGTTTAGGTTGGCTGGCTTACTGAATTACTGTTGTAGCACATTGTCACTAGTTACTCTCAACAGAAGATGAAGAAACTATGCTCAGATAATAAAGTATACTGCACAGAATCCAAGCGATGGAGTGTGTTTATGTGAGTGTATGCGGATATGATTGAGAAGAACTAGGGTGTAATGTGAAAACGCCCAGGCCGAAGCACACGACGTGTAGGCCCTAATGGTGGCGATGAACCGTACAGTTCCTCAGACAGCACTCTCGTCCAACCTGGCGAAGTAAGCATCAGTAGCCCACAGGTACTTCAAGTGGAAGTGACAGAGGTAACCAAGTGGTAATAGGAATAACAATAGGCCCAATCTGTCAACAAATAAATTGTGTTACTAACCTATTTCATACAGAAGGTTAACACTATACAAATATCTCCTTCCGCCGTCTGCCATCTTGACCTGTTTATATGTGCATGTAATCAAATCAATGCAACTCTCCATTCTAATAATTCATATGTCTTTCCTCATAAATTAGTTGTTTATACAAAACATACATTGCAAATTTAATCACACTTCCAGTCAAACAATCCTGATTCAACTTCACTCTCACCTTCATCCACCCTTCTCCACGTTATAGTATATTATCTCCCTTCATTCGCAATTATCTCTCTGTATCACGCTATAATACAACGTCATCCTTCCCTCATATTCATCACCCCTCTCACTCTAATTTTTAACATACATATTTCATTATCAAATTTTGACCCCATTTTAGCAACAACATCAACAACATTATCCATTCTGCACATTTCACCAAGAAAATCATATAAAAATCATGTAAAAAATACTATTAGCAAAATCTCTCCCTTTCCCCCTCATACACCATCATTAATTCACGTACGCAGGCTCGGAATGCATAGCCACTAAGGAATAGAATTACTGGTTTCACACTCACCTTTTAAGTTCTCGGGCTGTGACACACGGATACACCACACCAACACCACAATACAACAACACCACAACACACAACAAAATGTTATCCGTTTGAGAATAATAAAGTTCGTTAACGTGCTATTGCTATGCTTTGCACCAGGAGCATCTCAGTACTTGCGAGGTCACTGAGCCTTGGGAGGTGCCTAATCGAAGGCCACACACCCTTAAGAAAATACCCTACACCTATTCCTTGAATAAGTGGCAGTAATAATCTTTCCGTTACCGTTTTCTGGTCATTCTTGTCCTGACGAAGGCACAAGACCTTGGGTGGTTCGAATCACACGTAACACAGCCCTTACGAAAAATCGACTTTACTTTATCCTAAGATAACACAGTCATTTCGTCCAAAAAACGTCTGCCTGCAATAGCTACCAACCCGCCTCTGCCCGACTAAATCTTTCCCAGTCCACATTCCTCAGAGTATAAATCTAACTTACATAAAGAGCTTTTTCCTTGCTGATTGTAATTTATTTTATTAGGCTTATGTAATATATATATCAAGAGCAGATTTTGGGGGTGTGCACTTGTGCACGTGCACACACCCCTGGCGGTCCAAAAAAAAAAGGAAGGAAAAAAGGAGAAGACAGAAGAGAAAAAAAAAACTACTAATTCTTACTCACCACACAGTTTCATGTACAGTGTGTGGGAGAGGGGGGGGGGTAAAAGAGGACTTTTAGCACAAAACAATACTGTTTTCAGTCCTCAAAATAATGCCCAGAATGCACCAGATTGCACAGATTTTAACCATTATTGTCAAATTTTTCCAGGGGAAGGGTGGAATAGGGGGGAGGGTGGTCATGCCCCGGACTCTCATAGTTCACTCGCAGCTAGCTCGCGCTTTTTGCTTTGCCTCTTCACATTAATGGTTTCAGGGAAGAGTGCACACCCCCTCAACAACGGCAACATCCGCCCCGATGGACTGGGAGTGTGTGTTATTTGTGAGCAGAGGGAGGTGCCACCGTCGCCAGAGAGAGAATTGATTGATTGATTGATTGATTGATTGTTGCTTTAGGACCAGCGGACTCTTCCGAGCCAAATCAGGACCGGACAACCCCCGATCCGCATAAAAGATCTGCAGAAACAACCCTAGTGGGAAAATTGAATGCCCTCCACCGGCCAGTCACTTTACAATAAAGACATCCCACGCAGGGGACGGCTGAGGGTTGACCTCAACTACGCGAACACCCCGGTTACAAAAACAAAATAGAATACAACCATCATTATAAATCATCAACAAAACACATACATATAAAATGCCTATAGTGCGAAATAATACAATCATAGGAAGCCCTAGTGACCACCCGGCAGAAAGCGTCCAACACTCCCAAGCTGATCCAACAGACCTCATACACAAACAAGGAGTCTTGTCCAGGAAGAGTTTTCAAGAAAAAAGGTAGGTCATTGATCTAGCGAAGAAGAAGAAAGTATAGCAGAGTGATAGGACAGATCAGGAATGGGAAAGAGCAAATGATGAAGACAGCGACAGTGGGAATTTAAAGCACTAAATTTCCAGAAAGTGGGGATACTATTTATACTGAAACCCCTGGCACTCCAACGGGGGGAACTGTTTCCGCAGTGAATTAGTCATGCCTACAAAGGCAAGACAGGTTTTCAACTGGGGCTTTCACTGTTCCCTTTATAGGTTAGAACAATCTACAGTGACAAGATTGCTCATGACCCCAAGGGGTGCCAGAGAGAGAAAACGAAAGATATAAATAGTCACGCTGTAGTTACGTTCGATAATCGTCCCCTATACGCTTATGTGTTCGGGGACGTTAATCTATTTAACTAACTAACGTTCGATTCTCTAGTTTCTTCTCTGCCTATGCCATATTCTTTCTCTGCTTCTCAGTCTCACTCTCCTTCTCCCCTCGCCTTCTCTGTCTCCCCTCCTCTTCAGACTCCTCCTCTTCTTTCTCCGCCTCTCATCAATCTTCTTCTCTCCTCCTCGTTCTCCCTTCCTTCGTCTTCTCCTTCTGTGTTCTCTTCTTCTTACTCTTCTCCTTCTGTGTTCTCTTCTTCCATAGATCAATACAATTGTATTGATCTATGCTTCTTCTTACCATTCTCCTTCTGCTTCTTCTTCTTCGGCGTTCTCTTCTTCAGCGCCTTCTTCTTCTTTCTTCCTCTTATTCTTTTCCTCCTTCTTCTGCTTCTTTTTATTATTTTTCTGCTGCTGCTACTTCCTCCTCTTCTTTTTCTCCCTCCTCGTGTCTTCTTCTTCTCTCTTCTGCTTCTTCTTCTCCTTCCTCTCTCTTCTTCTTCATCGACTTCTTCGCCTATTCTTGAGGCGCCCGGAGCAAGAGACTTCTGCAGAATAAGGAGTTAACAACATCTAAGGTTCCATATACATAAACTTTCTTTGGACCATTATATATATATTTCTCTCTTCTCTGTGACGGGACCAGTGCAATACATTCAATTTCATCCATATCGAATACAGTTCACAACATAAACCCAAATTCTACAACTAATTAAAACAACTAATTATTACGTCAATGACACTAATCTCAGTCATACAAATGAATTTAATACTTTACACTGCAATTGTAGTTTCAACTTCTAATAAAATAATTATCCGAATTCAATTGGTTATTCAAAAAATTACAGTGAACCATCATGTTCGTCTCCTCCCCACTCCATCCTTCACACTAATATCAAAATTATTTATTATTAATTTTATTACATAACAAACACAATATCCTCATGTAATAATACTATTACACTTATAATACAACATTTGAAATAATAACAATATATGCTTGCAGACATAGCTGTGAGAAGTCCAGGACAACCAATCTCTAGTATAGTCAAGAAAAGAATGAATAGTTTTTTTTTCAATACATGTACATTAGTGAACTGTCATTTGACCAGCTCAACCAATCAGAATTTAGCTCTCATAAAACTCATACAATAAAACCAAGTATCTTCTCACAAAAAACAGACTAACAATAATATAAAATCATCGGACTCAAATAACTATAAAACCGGCCCGTGACACTCAAAAACGACTGAAGCTATTTGGTTGAGTGACGATAGACAGAAACTTCAAATTATGGGCTATCCTTCAGTAGCAGTCCGATTGTCTGTGAGTCCATTGCTCCCAATTTCACGTTTTGGTCAAAACACACATTTTGCCTTATATCACGAATAACTGAATCAAAATTCACCATTTTTACTTTGAGGATACATTAACCACTGCTAAGCATGTTACATCTTTGATATTTGTACTGCTTCACCATTTTCCAAACACGTTTTGTGCTGTATCTAAACATTGTCCTAGCCGATTTGAATAATTTTTGCTTGCAGATTGTGGCCTATCAGTTCATGTTTTTCTTTTGCTTTGTTAGGATAAAGCCAAGTCACAACTATCCTATCCTATCCTATCCTATCCCATAACTCGGAGGTCGTAGGGGCACCACAGATGATCGTTTAACCAGCCTACTCCATTCCAAAATGTCCTCAGCAATTCTGATTGCTTCGCTCATTGTCAAACCAGTCCATTCTCGAATGTTGTCCTCTCACCTCTTTTTTGGTCTTTCTCTTCTTCTACCTCCTTGCACTATGCCTTGCAGGATGGTCTTTGCAAGACCTGATGATCTGGTGACGTGGCCATACCATCGAAGTTTCCGTTTCTTCACCACTGTGAGCAGGTCATCGTGTTGTCCAATGGCTTGTGTGATGGTCTGTCGGACTTTGTCGTTGGTGATGTGCTGGGTATAGGAAATGCCCATAAGTCTTCTGTGCTACAGAAGTCACAACACCATGAAGAAAATCAACACTTTTGAAAATGCGTATTTTTCAGCTATGTTTGCCATTGTCTGAAAATACATCGGAATGCCTTACCATCTTGTTTTTTATTAGGACGGTGAGACAGTACGTGAAGTCTGTTTGTAATAATGTTACATGTTGGGTACTAACACTCCCACATCCCAAAATAAATTAAAATAAATAAAATTTAAAATAAAATGTTAAAAACGAAAAAAACTAAATATATCGATGTTAAATACACAAACGTGCATATAACCATACACAAATGCTACACAAACACATTCTGTTTACTTCATCAAACATTTATTCGCACTTGTTAATTTAGGCAATAGAATAGAATATTAATTAGGTCTCTCTCTCCAGTATGCCGGTGACAAGAAGTCAATTGTGGGCAATATTGGAAGTCGTTTTTTTTTGTTTGATTTTTTTTTATATATAAATATATTCATTTACAATTAAATAGAATCAGTTTAATTATGAAGAGGTCCCTTTGATTCTGGAGATCAGTATAATAGCGCAGTATTTTGTTTTTTCACAGAAAAAAAATCCACAACTTACGATGTCTTGCTGTCACTATATAAAGTAAAGTAAGAACCATGAACAATATAATTTAATTTTAGGATTATCAAGGAAGGATTTATTCATGACCTTTACTTATCACGTCTTCTTGTAACCATAATGCCAGCATAAACGATGTCGTTTCAGTTCTGGAGTAAGGTTGTTTATACAAATTCTGGCATTAGAGTAAAGGTTCTGAGAAGTCTTACACCAAAATAGGGCGGGCTGAATCCAGTTGTGTATATTTGATCCCCTTTGTTCAACCATCGAATAACCTGACGTGCTGGTGTTCCATAATACGCTGAAAATACAAGTAAATAAATATTATATGTTTTTTTTAAAATAAATACATACATTAAACAAGCAATGCAGCAGACATAAATAAGTAGGCCCAATTCATCTGAATAGAACTTTGATTCTCGCCGAGAGCAGCAGTGACTCTGGTTTGCCCGTGATGCAAATGAAATTATTATTAAATACAGATGGAGAGGAAGGACGCTTTAACGCCGAGCGGAAAACATGTCGTTTTTCGTAATTTTGACACCTGACAATTTCTAAGGATTGAGCTTACGCGATCGAATAAGAGAAAAGAATTTGTAAAAGGATGGGTGCATGGAAATATAATGGTCTGTTGAAACCTTTTTCTTTGTTAAATCGTTTGTTATAACCATTTTTTAAAATCATTTGTTGAAACTATTACTTTCCTAATGGATCAACTTACCATTGCTGTTTTCCGAGGAGCATAGAGTGACGTTTCCGTTCTTCATGATGTCAATGGTGTGCAATCCTATGCCGTCCCTCATGCTGACGAGGTACAACCCTCGCATGGGCACCGTGAACGTGCCCCCTGCACGGTTGCTGGGATCGTACCCTCCCCCTGCATTTACTGTGGCGCTCGGCGACTTCATGAACGCTATGGTGGTCCCTATAACATCAGACATAGAAGCTGAACTGCACTCTGCGTTTTTGAGAAAAATCCACATTTTATGTCTATTTTGTTTTTGTTTTCATAACTTATTTTAACTCTCCCTTCTCCCCCTTTAATGACTTGCTTGCTTGAGTATAACAATCTAAAGGCCCATGCATGGCTTTCAAAGTTCAACCTGAAGATGCGTCTCATGCTCATGTGAAGTTGAAAAATATCGATTTTAACCAAAGAATTTGACTTCTTTATTTTGTCATAACAGGACAGAATGGTACGCAACTAAATAACTGTAGACTACAAAATATAGCTTAGTTCATTTGAAAACATTATAATTTGATTATTAGTTGCAATCGAGATTCAGTGCCCTTTTCCACTCCAACACTATTATGGTCTTTGTGGTCTTTATTACTCCGGTGCTCTGTTTAACTTTATTTGGGAAAAAAACAAACAGGACTGCTAGCACTCAAAATTTACAATAATGAGAAACAAATCTGTTCTACTTTAAGTTTGTTTCAGGGTTCTCTCAAATCTGTTTTATTTATTAAAATATGAGAAAGTGAAATACGTAAGCTTAATTCCTTTTCCACTTTATGGCTATTTGGGTATTTTGAGGGCTTCTGCAGTATTTATGTAGCTGGGGTTTATTTGATTCATCGACGTGTAACTAAAATGCAATAGCTCTTTGTTCCACTTTATGCTATAATTATTCAGTTTATTGTCCTTGTTAAATCTCACAAATGTGCATTTGTCTTACGGTTGGGCGCTGTGATGTTGAGGGCATCTACAGTGGCCGCCACGGTATCCAGCGTGGTCTGGATGTTGCCCAGCTGATTGAGGACGTAGGTTGTGATGTTGGGTAAGGTCGTGGGGCTATAGTAGGTGTTCAGGGTGTTTTCCACCCAGTCCATACTTGCTGTCAATGCGTTCGCTCTCCTCAAAAAGTTCTTGCGCCATTTTAGCAGCAGTCGGATGCCCTGTGGACGAGCGCGAGATGTGTAAGTAATGCTTCCTGTTTGGAATGTGTTGCAGACCTCCTCCTCCATCATCATCATCATCATCATCATCGTCATCATCATCATCATCGGCGGCGGCGGCAGCAGTAGCATCATTCTCAGACTCTCTCTCTCTCTCTCTCTCTCTCTCCCTCTCACACGCACACACATACACACTTCACACACCTTAACTTTATTTGACAACGTATTTTTTAAATCTGGTTTGCCTAGGGATATCCTACTTACAAGTAGTCGTATGAGTCGGTGTATGCAGTATCGGTTTCAGATTTAAAGTCTTTTCATTGATAAAATTGTTTTAGACTTTCACAAACATATATATACCAATGCATAAGCATACACACGCATAAACATGCACACACGTTTATGTGCTTACTTTTTGGAATTAAAAAAAGTGTCTTATTTCAGTATTTAAAAAAATGTAAGCGATTTTTTTCAATAAGTATATGATCGGTGAATGTACTACACTGCTTTACAAAACGTAAGTATTGTGTCCTCTAAATTATTGTGTAACTTATGTACCTTGTATATGGTGAATAGCTACTCACTCTGTGCGTTAAAGTGTTGATGTGATGTCCTGCCTTCTCATCAGTGAAGATGACGTCTTTTTGTGCCGATGCCTCCCACACGACTGTCATCGCCATCAGCGATATGACAACCATCAAGCTCGACCATTTGGTTGACATCATTTGTGAAGCTTCACGAAATAAGTGTGCTATCTTAGCATGGATGTTAGTGTTAAATAAGCCCTTCATCACCACCACCACTACAAACATCATTATCATTATCATCATCATCATCATCATTATCATCATCATCATCACCGCCGCCACCATTATCATCAACAGCATCATCCTCACTACCACCAACATCAACATAATTAAAATAAATAAATAAAACAAGATTGCAAGCCATTCAAATGAATTTCCAGACACAAATGCCCACAAACATTTGCATATTATAACATTACGTTTTCACGCACAATCAATGATGAGCAACTTCTCTATCTACAAGCTAGAAATTTCCAAAATCGGTTCAGTTCATTGCGAGATACAGCGCACAGCGTGTTTAGAAAAGTATGGATCCCAGCGACCTTGACCTTTGAAAATCAGCAAATCTGATACAATAAAAGGCTGAGCGATGAGTAAATCATGTAAACAAAAATCTGCACAGTAAAACTAATTCAAATCGGTGCAGTGATTATGTTGTTAACAAAAGAAATCGTTTAAACCAGAAAACTGACGACCAACCGACCGACAGAACGATGAGCTACTAACTGAAATGCATACTTGAATAGCCTACCAAAAATCATTGAAATCGGTTCAGCCTTGAATGAACATTAAGCACATTGGATGGCAGCGGTAAGCTAAATTAAAGCTGGTAATGTTCCTGTGAGCAACCGGCGACCGATATTTGACTCGTTCTGATTCTCGACTATTTGAAAGTATTTCCAGAAATAAAGAGTACGCTTCCAGATGAAGTAAACATGAGTTGTTCTTCTTCAGTTTTTTGTTGCAATACTTTTACAGGGCAACAACTCTAAACTAAATTATTTAATGCATGCAATAGTAAAAACAATAAAAACTAATTTTTTTTTTTTTTACCCTACTTTGCTTTGAGAAACACAGACTCCGTTCCAACCTCTCGCTCAAACACCATACATTTATAGAATGCGTTAAAGGAAAAAAGATTCATTCCTTTGACCTTTAAGCAAGACTCAGGGGTGTGCCGGAAATAATGGTAGTTTTAAAACGAGAGGCGGGAACAAGTCCGATTATTATATATTTCCAGAGAACAGAAGTTTTCAAGGCGGTCCTCTGTGGAGAGCCATCTCCAACAACGTATTGTTTTTCTTTTCTTTTCTCTGCTAGATAATGTCTACCTGTCAATATAAGTGCACAGACCTAGAGCGACTGATGTTCCTATATTATTAGTCAAAGAGCTGGTTTTAATTAGTGACCAGAACAGTTACAATTAGAATTGACTGGTAGCTCAGAATGTGACACGTACCACTTATCTAGGCAATGAGAGGTTCAGATTATGTCAATTACTGAACGCCGTACTATTCCAATGGATTCCATAGAGTACAAGAATGATTTGATATGCAGAGGGATAAACTGTCGAACACCCGGCTTTACGTACATGCGGAAGAACACACACACACATACACACATACATATACACACACACACAAAACAGAGATAGAGAGAGAGAGACTGTAGCTCTACAATGTTCTAAGTAATGTTTTTGATGTTTACAAGTTTAACATCTAATTCCATCAGATCAAACGAGCACGACTAAAAAAAAAAACTAAAAACAAAACAACGAGAACTCGCGCGCTTGGTAACAATGTTTAATGTCGGAGAGTATAATAATTACATTGTTAAATTCAATACAGATTTAAAGAGTTAGTGTTAACTCTTGAAATTAACGTACCAAGTACGGACATAGTTTTAAACAGTTTAATCTTATATAATCTAGGCCTACAAGTTATACACATGAGTAAAAAAAAAAAATCTTAAAACAAAAGCAATACATGAAGGCATGCAGTTCATACGTATTTGTTTTAGGCCTACATGCTTAGGATAATGATGTGTTCGTGCATACACAGTGTACATTCAAATCTTCATTAAGAACTTTGATTTATAGTAACTTTTTCTATATTATGCACACAGTAATAATAATAATAATAATAATAATAATAATAATAATAATAATAATAATAATAATAATAATAATAATAGTAATAATAATAATAATAGTAATAATAATAATAACACAGGATGCTATCACGCGTCTTTTCTTCAATCGAGCTCAAAGCGCGGCGATCTGAAGAGATTAATAATTATTACATTAGATAGAAGGCACAAAACCCATTCTTATTTTTGTAATTCAGATTAACTGCATTCAATATTATTATTGAATGGAGGGAGGAAACCGGATAAAGAAGAAAAAAAAACAGGATGCTATCACGTGCCTTTTCTTCAATCGAACCAAAAGCGCGGCGATCTAAAGAGTTAGGTATTACAGAAGGCGGAAGCAAAATCCATTCTAATTCTTGAAATTTAGATTGACTGCATCAAATACCATTACTGAAGGGGGAGGGAAGAAACCGTAGTACCCGGAGAAAACCATCGGTGTCCTGAAAAGTCTCCAGTCAAAACCTCATGCGGGGTTCGAACAGGTGACCTTTGCATTGGAAATCAGCACCCTATCAACCTTGCTGCCAGGCCACCCCCATTCTGTAATAAGTGGAAGTAATCGAAACAAATTAATAATTTGAGCAATAATGAAGGCAGGGAAAGGATGAGAGGAGGAAGGGGAAGAAAAAGGAGGGAGTCAGAAAGGGGTGTTGGTGCTGTGTGGATGGGATATAGGGAAGAATCAATAGATGGCACTGGCGCATGTTGTGCCTTCTTCGCGCACGAAGCCAAAGTCTATGTCGAAGACGAATTTTCTCATCATGTCCAGAGTCCATTCTGGCTGGTCGTACGGCGCCATGTGACCGCAGTTGCGTATAATTACCTGAGAACAGATAATACATAGTATATTTAGACACTGCATCATTAGTTGCACAAATTCCAGTTTTGACGTTGATAGCATTGCCTTACACAGTATCGCGTTAAAAACTGCCAATATTAAAGTAATAATTATCTTTTACAAATGTAGAGGCATTGCATCAAAATAAGAAACAGCTCTGTTGACGCTATTGACACCATTTGCCGTGCACTTCCACTTCTTGGTGGTTCACTATTTCATTATTCTACATCGGTGTAACAAATCTCCGTTGAACTGTGGTAACGTTCTTAACATTATATTTTGGAAATACTTTGAAATAGTCGGGAATCAGAACGAGCCACCTGTCAGTCTGTCGGTCGGTCAGTACGTTGGTCGCCAAATCTAAAAAATCACTGAACGGGTTTTAAGCAACTGCCCTAGGAACATTACATACATGTAGGTTAGTGGCCAGCCGTCCGTAGATGGGTATTAGCTCTACTGCAACGATCAAGGTCGCTGGGGTCAATTCCTTTCTAAACACGTTTTTCTCCATCTCTCACAATCTGAACTGATTTCAATGTTTCTTGGTATACATGTACTCATATACATCTCATGTTCTCATCTCATGGCCAATCATTCAGTAGCAGTCCGGTTGTCGGCCAGTCTGTTGCACCGAATTTCGCTTTGTTGTTGTTGTTGTTGTTGTTAATGTTGTTGTTGTTGTTCTTGGCGGCGTTGTTGTTGTTCAAACCACATGCAGTGCCTTATCTCAACAATGACTGGACTGATCTTATTTATATTATGCCAATACTTTGCCTACTGCTAAGTATTTTAAGCCATTCATATTTGCACTTTCTCAAAGGTCAAGATTAAAGTAGTTATTATTTTATAAATACGTTTAGCGCTATATCTCAATACTGGCTGAACCGATTTTAATAATGCTTTTGCTTGTAGATAGTGCAGACCATTCAATGTGTTCCTTTTCCTTCTTTAGGACAAAGGCGAATTGCAACAGCGCCAAGAAAAATACAACTTTTTGAAAATGCTAATTTTCAGCTGTGTGCATGTGAGCGTACGGAAATACATTTGAATGGTTCTTTATCTTGTGTAATATGTAAATTTTGTCCTATCCATACACATATTGTGAGAAAATGCTAATAAGGAGGTAAAGATAAAGGTTTGTAATGCATTACAAAGAAAGGTTGTCCATAATTACAGACCCTCGTGAAGTTGGCGATTTTGGTGTACCAGCCAGCCAGAGAGAGAGTACCGTTGTAGCACCACTTGCTGCGGATGCTGTGGCGATAGTCTTGCAGCCCTGACCAATGCACGTTGTTGAGGAACGCCTCCATCATGGGAACGTTGACTATTACGTCCATATTGCCCGAATAGTGCAGAACCTGACACGGAGGAAGAGGAAAAGGAGGAGTAAGAAATGAGACGTAATAAAAAGATAAGACATTAAAGGAATAAGAAGATAAGATAAAAGTTTTTTTTTAACAAGGGTAAAATAGTAAGCACTGGGTGTGCTATTTTACATCTTGGGGCGAATTAAGATGAATACGAAGGAAAAGAAGAGTAAGAGGGATAAGGATTGAGACAGATTAAGAGGAATAAGAAGACAAAGAAGAGTATAAAAAGAATCAGAAGGAACGGATTAAGAGGAATAAGAAGATAAAGAAGAGTAAGAGGAATAAGAATAGTAATAGGAGTAAGACGAGGAGGATTTAGAGGGATAATAAGAGGAGGTGGAATGAAAAGACGAGAAGTAAGAGGAATGAAAACAGGAATAAGAAGATGAGGAGGAATAAGAAGAGAAGGATGAAAAGAGAGGTCTGCTGCTTTTTTTAAACGTTCCTAGGAGTAAGACGAAAAGGATTAATAGGAATAATAAGAGGAGGTAAAATGAAAAGATGAGGAGTAAGGGGAATGAAAACAAGAATAAGAAGATTATGAGTAGGAGGAATAAGAAGAGGATGAGGGGAAAAGAGGTCGGCTGCTTATTTAAAACAGTCAACATATTTAAAACCATACACATTAATAAGCTTTTTAGCAGAGTAGCTCGGGTGAAAAAAAAAGAAAGTTGAATGCATGCAGACTAGACCTAGCTAGGTTTATAAAATATTCTCTTCTTAGCAAGAACCGTAAGACCCCCAATGGCCAAACATTAACACCATCATTACAACGCTTTACCTTGTAGTTGTCCATAAGGAAGGCATTGTGGTGGCTGGTATTGGTCAGTATTTCTTCATTCAGTTTTTCGCTGGCTACATTAGGCCTGGACATCTGGTTAACCATACCCACGTGCAGCTTGCAGCGCGTCTTCGTGGAGCGTATGAAGTGAGACAGCTGGCTTCGATGTTTCTGGCTGATTGTATCCTGCAAGACAGTGATTTCCTTACATCGCCGCGCTCTAATAATAATAATAATAATAATAATAATAATAATAATAATAATAATAATAATAATAATAATACTGAATGCTATATCCGCGCGTTTCCCCAAATTAGTAATCTGGCTCAAAACGCGACGATCTGTACCAACATACACGCTCAAATGTTTTACCCACTCTCAAACACAGCGCACACACCTATATTACTCAAGCATGTGATACGAAGGCAGAGGAGGGTTTTTAAAAGACGGAAAGGAAGTCGATTTTTTAATATTTGAAATTTTTAGATTGACTGCATGCATCATCCAACACTGTTACGTTGAAACGCGAATGATAGTGTGTCTGGGGCGCGCACGATGGATCTAATCGTTTCGCTTTGCAAGGTGTTCAATGGTAGAGTGTATTTACCTTTGATTTGAGTTTGCGTTGTTGTTAGAAGAAGCTTTGTATAACGTTGGTAATTTTTGTTGGTCGATATTATTGGAGAATTCTAAAGATCTGCTTGTTTACTATCTATCGAAGTTTCGCGATATTTGAGAACATTCTTGGACAGAAAGGAAAATTTATGACGTAAAACAGTGATGACGAATTTATTTATGATTGGTTATAATTGCGTCATACTCGATCGTTCCACCGTGTTCTGGAGTAGAGAAAAACTATATGTTCGATGCTTTGTGTGAGAGAAGAGAGGAGAGTGAAAAGGCGATTGTATGCAGTTGTTGATGAACGCTGAATAAAGTTTGAAAACTACATACGAAGACTTTGCCTTGTTGCTGAGTGAGCAGGCTGCGTGGATAAACGAACCTGAGTTACACTTTATCAGTACTTCAAGCATCCGGGCTGAATCAACTACTGATAGAAAAACACCAACATCGAACGAGTGTAACAAACACAAAATGTTTGAACATTATTTTTGCTTTTTCATACAGTGTATATGTTATTGTTTGCAGTTAGAGGCTGCTGTGTCTTGTAATAAAGTGCCGTTCTTGCTGCCATTGTGTGTGTAATAGATATATTGTGTTTGTCTATCCCCCCATCTTTCCCCCTTGTCTGGCTATACGGCCCATCCCAATCTTCCCCCCTCCACCCTCCCTGGGCTAGGCGCCTAATTTGATATTTGCTGTTTCATCGTTTGTTGGTTTGTTTAATAAAAGAACAAAGTTCCAAAGTTCCAAAACACCATTATTGAAGGGAGAGAGGCAA
>CM072512.1:75264072-75279072 GCA_036898135.1 Oncomelania hupensis | reverse complement strand
GACTTGAGGAATCCCGACTGTAGATGGCTAGATAGCCAGCGAGGGTTCGAGGAACCTTCTAGGCAGCTGAGTGCCATAGCGCTGTGGAGTTCCCAGGACCAATAAGGTCATCTGTGGGGCCCGTTTGCACGGTTACGCTAACTAGCGATCGCGTCGTTCATGGTGCGTTAGGTCAGGACAGTCTGTCTACTGAAACCTTAGTGTGGTGAGTCAATGGTGGGTGTAGTCCTCAGGACCCTTGGGTGCGACTGGAAGGAACTACTGGTGGGTGTCTCGTGTTACGGGTTGTATGGTGTGTAGTGAGTATTGCCCAGGACACATGTGGTCACTGTAGGCTTCTCCGATAGACAGTCAATAGTGTTGTAAAACTTCCAGGACTAGTATAGTCTACTGGTGAATGTTTTACTGGCCGCTGTGACCAATTAGTTAGTGATTTCGTGTGTATAGAAAGTGGTGCCCAGGACCAACGGTCGACTGCAGGCACTATGGGTAAGTCAGTCGATAGTGGGGTAAAACGCCCAGGACTCATGGGTTAACTGGGGAGTCACTGTAATTTGGATAGGTCAGTCAGTAGTAGTAGTCTTAAGATATGTGCATTGGGTGAGAACCCAGGACCACAGGGTCATCCGAGAGCACTAGTCCTAAGACTGGTCCGGGCCCTGTGGGGTCGACTGGTAAGTAAGGTAGTAGTAGGTTCATGTGTTGTCATGGCCGTCGGGACTAGAAGTATCTGCCCCAGGGAGACTTTAATATAGTGTCCGAAAGGGCTCTTTGTGGAATCAACCCCAGCGAGGGGTGGGGAAGTAGGAAGTCCCCCGAGCAGAGTCGGTGTGTCTTGGCGAGGTCACGGATAGCAGTGCATGGACCAGCCAGTGGTAAACAATTCCCCAGGAAGTGCTGCCAGTACAGAGGTTCCCCGCAGGGGCAGTGGATAGTGTTGAAGTGGGAGATGGTTGACATTGTCCGAATCCGTCCCAGGAGGCGCTGGTTGCGACGGGGCAGTGGTTGGATAAGGTTGTTCCCTACTGGTGAGAAGACGAATTCTTTCCGCCTACAGTATCTTTTCATGAATCTGTCTCTGGCCTTTCTGGTGACAGCTTTTAAGTCCCCCTTGATTTCCGGGAGGGAGGGTGAGAGACGAACGAGGGGGCCGGCTTCGGCTGCAATGGAAGCAGCGCCGTCAGCCATCTCGTTTCCAAAGATGTCGCAGTGTGAGGGGATCCAGGTAAAGGCGACCTGGCACCCCCGGCAGATAAGTTGGTGGGAGAGAAGGAGGATCTCCTGTTGGAGCTCGCTGCGATTTTTTGTGCCGCCGCGCGATAAAGCCTCCAGGGCGGACTTTGAGTCAGAGAAGATGGCGATCGCCTGAGGTAGGTTTGTAAGATCGTTGATATGGGAGAGTGCCATAAGTATGGCATACAGTTCCACGGTGAAAGTGCTGACACCAGCCGGAAGTTTGTAGATTTTTGTAGTTTTGAAGTATGGGATGGCAAAGGCAGAACCAGCCCTGCCATCGGAACCCACCGAGCCATCCGTGTAGATGGGTAGGTGAGTGATGGCAGCCGAGTGGATTTTCTCCTTGGCAAGAGTTGCCAGGAGAAGGGAGTTTGACTGCTTGGAGCCAGAGTCGGCAATGGTAGTGTCAAAGGAGGGTGCTTCCAGTTCCCAGCGGGGAAGGAACGCCGAAGGAGTCGGTGCAACATCTGATGGTTGACGCCCACATTCTTCCCACAAGGTTTGGGTGTACGTGGATAGGGCAAGAGTTTTTTTGCCGAGGATCGGTTGCGTGGAGATTTTCTCTCGTGAGAGTAAGGAGGCATCGGAGCTGGCGCTGCCCAAGACGTCTCGTACCTGGCAGGAGATTGCAAATGTGGCGGCCTCAAAGCCCGCTGCCAGTTCCCTGCATTTGTCTTTCAGCGGAATCCATCCTGTTTCCTGGTACACCAGGTTGTTGATGGCGTACGCTGGGAGTCCCAGAGCAACCTTTAGGGCAGAGGTCTCCGTGGAGGTTAGTCGCTTCCACAGGTAGTCTGGTGCATTGAAGAAGGCCTGGTGGCCATATATGAGCCGAGAGCGTAACAAGGCCCCCGCCAGGGTAACCAGGTTGCGTATCGTGAAGTCGGTCTGAGAGTTCAGGATTTTAAGCAGGGAGACGGAGCGTCTGGCCTTATTGATGAGTTTAGTGATGTGGGGACCCCAGGTCAGTGATTGGTCGAGGGTAACCCCTAAGAAGACAACTTGAGCGCTGGGAGTGATGGTATGGCCATCCAGGTCGATCCAGAAGTGTCTTCGCAGTTGATGGGACCGGGTGAAGATCACAAGAGCAGTTTTGTCCTGGCTTAAGCTGAAGCCATTTTGTAACATGTAGTCTGACACCGCATCAATCCTGTCCTGATATCTGTCTAGCCAGCGAGTGGTATAGCTTGGATTTTTGCCGACGAAGGTTGACCAGATGGCCGGGTCATCAGCGAAGAGTGAGATGTGCAATCCTGGGTGTGCCAGACAGGTATCGATGTCGTGTAGCATGATGGCAAATAACAGGGGCGCTACGACACTCCCTTGGGGAACTCCCATGTCGAGGATGTGGCGAGTGGAAATGGCAGAGCCAACCCTGACTTTCATTCCTCTTTCGTGTAGAAAAGATTCAACGAAGTTGAGGAGCCGCCCGGAGATGCCGAGAGCAGCCATCTTCTGTATAAGTCTACCATGCCAGACGGAATCAAATGCTTTCTTGATGTCAAAAAAGGTGGCGGCAACGGAGTTTCCTTCTGCCATGGCCTTCTTGGCGTGTTCGACCAGGTTTACGACATGTTCCATGCAATTCCTTCCCCTCCTAAAGCCAGCCTGGCAGGTGGGAATAATGCCTTTCTTGTCAAGTAGGTATTCCAGTCGTCTCTTGACGATGCGCTCGTAGAGCTTGCACAGATATGGTGTGAGCGAGATAGGCCTGTAGTTCTCAGGTAGATTTTGGGGCTTCCCCTGTTTGGGGAGAGCCACCACCAGGGACTCCTTCCACGCAAGGGGGACGGTTCCTCCGTCCCAACAGGATTGGTAGAGAAGTAGTAGGGCACGCTTCATGTTGGGCGAAAGATTTTTGAGCATGCTGTTGTTTATGGGGTCTGCTCCCGGGGCTCGAGAGCCACCCCCAAGCTCAGACAGAGCTGCCTCCAGTTCGGTGAAGGTGAGGTCGCTGTTATGGGGTAGAGTATTGTCAGCTGGTGGAGGTAGGAATTCCTCTTCCCCTTGGGTTCTGTGTCGTATCATCTCTGGAGGAAGATGTTTGGTCTGACTTGCCTTGGCGAAGGTAGTGGCAAGAGCGTCGGCCTTAGCCTGTGCTGAGAATGTGAGATGGCCATCCACCAGGAGAGGTCTGGCAGGTGGACGGTTTCTGTTCCTAATAGTACGGAGCTTGCTCCAGACTTTTGAGGCATCACGGGGCTCGTGTACTTCTGTTGCGATAAAGCGATCCCAGAAGGCTTTTTTGGCAGTGGTAATGATGGCTTGGCAGCGGTTGGTGGCTGCACGGAGGGCAACTCTATTGATCTCCGAGATGTTTGCCCTATAGGTGCGGATGGCTCTGCGCTTGGCAGCAACAGCAGCATCGCATTCGTCCGTCC
Organism: Oncomelania hupensis; assembly: GCA_036898135.1. Taxonomy (NCBI): domain Eukaryota; kingdom Metazoa; phylum Mollusca; class Gastropoda; order Littorinimorpha; family Pomatiopsidae; genus Oncomelania; species Oncomelania hupensis. Next base: position 75,275,455 of record CM072512.1, on the reverse strand, counting down.
ACCATTCTGTGGAGTGGGCATGGATGGTAGTGTTTCCTGGTCGGGCCTTTGGGATGGATCGATCTGCTGCATTTAGTATTATAGTGCGGATGTTGTCAAGGTGGGTATTTACATCCGCGTCAAATGGGTCGCTGGCAGCGAGCCCGAGGTCCATTTGCTTTCGAAAGGTGGACCAGTTGGCCTTTTTATATAGATATTTAGGCGGAGGTGGTGTGTCCAGCAACTCCGACTGGGTAGATCCCAATAGTAGATGTATGGGGAGATGGTCAGATTGTAAGTGGTCCTCTCCGGTGTACCATGTGGCATCCACCCCCAGTGTTGGAGAGACAAGGGTGAGGTCAATGGCAGAGTTTCTTGTCCCTTCGCGGTCTGCAATGCGGGTCCAGGAGCCGTCGTTGAGGCAGACTAGATTAGCTTCTGCGATAGTGGTGGCGAGATGCCCTCCGCGAGTTACTGGGGAGAGGAAGTCCCAGTCGGGGTGGCTAACATTGAAGTCGCCGCCGATGACCAGTTGGTGGTCTAGATGGTCTAGAGAGCTGAGCCATTCAACCTGCTGGGGGAGGGAGCTCCCGGCTGGGTAATATACATTGATTATGGTCACTGGCTTGGCTCCAGGTGAAGGGAGTGTGACTGCGCACACTCCCAGGCGTCCAGTAACTGTGAGATCAATTGGGAGGTTAGGGCTATGGTACGCCAGACGGGAGTTTACGTAGGTCGCCACGGCGACTCTGCCTCCCTCCATGCCCAGGACAGGTGGGTAATGAAAGCCAGCGAGTTGGGGGAGAGAACGTGGCGTCGTGGCTAGGGATTGAAGTAGGAGGATGTCAAATGGTCCTGCTTCTTTTAGGTATTGTTCCAAAAATGCGGTTTTAGTTTTAATGCTTCTACAATTCCACTGTAGAATGGAGGTTCCCTTTAGGCTTTTCTGGGTCATTTTCCGGTATTACTCTTGGATGTCGAAGGCCCTGTGGCCGGTTTGCGTATGGCAGCAATGATAGTCTTGAGCGCGTCGATGGTACCAGCCGCCCCTCCAGGGACGCTGGCGAGCGCTTCCTCAAGAACTTTGAACGCACTTGCAACGGCAGGCGTGAGGTCGGTTGCGGGGGTGGTCGTATTTGTTAGACAATTCCATACCGTGATTTCCTGGGGAGCAGCCGGAGTCGGTGTTTTGTGTTGTGCCTGAAGAACAGGCTGGTCAGTACCTGGGGTCTGCGTTGGTGGCCTCAATAGTTGGGTTACAAAGGTGTTGACCGTGGTGGTCAACCGATCAATTTTGTCTTCCAAGAGTCGGATGGCAACCCAAGGATCGGGGGCCGAAGCCTGTGAAGGAATTTGGGCGTCTTCTAATCGGTTGGTCGGCGCCAAGGTGGTAGCCGAGGGTCCGCGAGCTCTGGTGCCTGGGGGCCCAGAGGGACGTCTAGGTGGAGATAGTCGCCTAGGTGTGGGTGTAGATGGCAACATCCGCCGCGGCTGCCGTGGTATGGGCGCCGCAGCAGCAGAGTCGGAGCGGCCGGCAGGCCGGCGAGCCAAACCATTGTTTATAGGTGGAGCAGGGGGTCCTCCATGAGGGTCATGAGAAGTCACAGAGGAAGTGGTGGCAGGGGCGGGGCGAATCGCCCACGCGTTTGGCTTCTGGGACGTGGCAGTGTTGGTAGTCGCTGGCGGTGCTGGAGGAGTATCACCTAAGACTGAGGCAAGTTGAGTCTTGGCCATGTGGTGGGCCTGTGCCCTGGGCATGTACGTGCTGGCTCTGATCTGATTTGCCAGCATCAGCTGTCGACGAGCAGGGCAGTTTGGGTTGCCAGCTGAGTGGTTGCCGTGACAGTTTGTACAGCAGAGTTTGGTAGCTCTGCATTGGTTTCCCGAGTGGCCCTTGGTGCCACATGAAGAGCAGGTTTGTTTTTTGGACTTACAGTCTTTCCTGACGTGTCCCAGGCGTTGGCAGTGGAAACATCTCAGAGGTGGCGCAGAGTAGGGCTCAACCGGGTATTCTCTGTGATCAATCAGTAATATGGAGGGTAGGTTTGTAGTTTCTATTGTTACTCTGATTGACTTAGATGGTTGACCATCGGCCAGGGTTAGGCGTCGGATATTCCTGAAGGTACAGGGTACCACCAGTCCATCCGGCTCTATCCACCTGTTACACTCCGTTTGATGATGGTGTTTTTCTTTATCAGTATCTGATTCAGCCCCGATGCTTGAATTCCTGATAGTTGTGTAACTCAGATTCGTTTATTCACACAGCCTGTCCAAACAGCATACAAATCACAAAGTCGACGTATGAAGTTTTCCACTTTTATTCAGCATACATCAACAACTGCATACAATTCTCAATTCAACTCAACAACTTTCACAGCAACTTTCCAAATCACTATCAACAACTTTACTATCTCTCAACAGCAACTCGGCACACGATTAAATAACCTCTCTCTTTTCTGGAACAATTTGGTACATGGTAGAAATGACGTACTGCCACCAATCGAACTAAAGATCGTCATCACTGACTTACGTCATTACACATTTCTTCTCCTTCCGGATCGTTCCTTCAAATTTCTACAATTATCCCGAATCTTCGATCGATAGTAAACAAGCCGATCCAGAAGATTCTACAACAATATCGACTAACGAAAATTATCAACGTTATACAAAGCCTCTCCTAACAACAATGCAAACTCAAATCAAAGGTAAATAAACTCCATTATTGAATACTTTGCAAATCGAAACGATTAGATCTATCGTACACGCTTCCGACATACTTTCGTTCGCGTTTCAACGTAACATAACCCCCCACTCAAGAAGAAATTTACCCAATTTCTTTCAACAACGTTGAAACGTAATGCACAAACAAAGTCCACAATTGAAACTAATTTAAGACTTTCTGAATACTGTAATTGCGCTCAACTTATCTACACAGAGTCAATGGTTTTCATCTTCAAATCTGCCTGGATAATGTCAATGTTCACAGTTCATTTACCCAGTCAACGTTTTTCATTTTCAAGTCTGTCATTACCAATATTCTTAGTTCGTCCACACAGTGAATGTTCTTTCGTTCGCAAGGAATCGACGCCCTCGTCAGTTGCGGTCGTCATCGGCCCAGGGTCAAAGACGATGATCACGTGGGCTTCCCCGGAATCAGTGCGTCCTCCGTTGTCTCCTTCTTCCATCGGATGTCCGACGCAGTCGACGTCGTCAGCTCCCAGAATGCATTCGCTGGATCTCACGGTCAGGTTGGCTTCTGCGGGGCGGTGGAACAGCTCCCTCAAGGTCTGCAGATGTTCCTTCCAGGTCTGGGTGTGGACTTCATGTTCAACCAAAGTCGTAGAGCCTGGGACATTACTGAAGCTATGGGGAAATTCGCCCATAAGGTCCTTGAGCTCCAACTTTTGACCTTCCGTCAAGCTCGGTCCTAGCTTAACATCATCGATGTCTTCTTTGCTGTGGATGTTTCCCAGTTCCAACAGTTCCTCGCTGTCAAAGCTGTCGTCTATCACAGCTGCTGTTGCTGCGCGTACAGTCTCTGACGGCCTTTCCACGTACAGCTTAAGGAGGTTGGCGTGGTATATCTTAGAATGCTGGCCGACCTTCACCTTGTAGTCGTTGATCCCCACCACGGTCTCCACTTCGTACGGGCCTTTCCACTGCATCAGCAACTTATTATAATCAGTAGGTAGCAGCACCAGCACTTTATTGCCAGGTTTAAACTTCCTGTTCACAGCCCTACGATCATAGTAGTGCTTTCCACAGTCCTGGGACTTCTTCAGGTTTTCTCTGGCTATCTCGAGAGTCTGCTCCAGCTTCTCCCGTAGCTCAAACACGTACTGGTAGCTGTTCTTCACCTCTGGGGTGTCTACTTCTTTCGTCCACAGTTCTTTTAGGATGTGCATCGGCCCTCGGATGGTTCTTCCGTACAGCAGCTCGAACGGAGAAAAGCCGGTGGACTCCTGCGGCACTTCTCTGTAGGCGAACAGTAAGGCGTTGATGTAACGATGCCATTGTCTGGGCTGCTCGCTGCACAGTTTCTTCAGGGTGGACTTCAACGTAGCATTGAACTTTTCGACAAGCCCGTTGCACATCGGATGGTAGGGTGTCGTAGTCAAATGCCGGATGCTCAGCAGTCTGTTGACCTCCTTCATGCAGTCAGAGACGAACTGCGTCCCGAGGTCTGTCAGAATTTCTTCAGGCACTCCAAGTCTACTGAACATGTCCACCAGTGCCTCTGCTACAGTTTCAGTGTCAATCTTCTTCAGTGGCATTGCTTCTGGGTACCGAGTCGCATAGTCCACTAAAGTCAGTACCCACCGATGACCTTCTTCACTCGGAGGTCTTATTTCGCCGATTAAGTCTAAGGCCACCCTCTTGAAAGGTCGGTCGATCAGAGGCATCCTCTGCATAGGCACTTTCGGGACCCTTCCTCGAGGTATGGTCTTCTGGCAAATGTCACACGATCGGCCGAAACGGCTGACGTCCGCATGAAGTCCTGGCCAGTAGAACACCGCCTGGATTCTGTCTGACGTCTTCTTGATACCTAGGTGACCTCCCATAATTGAGTCATGCGCTACCTCCATCACCTGGCGCCTTAGGGGTAACGGTACCAAGACTTGACGTAGTGGTTTCCCTCCGTTGACCCTCGGGTGCTGGAAGATTCGATACAGGATCTTGGCCTTCACCTCAAAATAGACCGTGCCACTGCCCTTGGTCACGTGGTCTTGGCGGTTCCTGTACTTGTTTAAAGTGCTATCAGCTTCCTGGAGCTGGATCAGCTTATCTCTGTCCACGATGGCAGCTTTGGAGTTGTCGGCGACCTTCAGTGGCGTAGACGTCTTGTCTCTCTTGGCCTGGGCCCTGGTAGTAACAGCACCGACGATCTCTGGTCGGCAGGGCTGAGCCGGAGTAACCACATTGTCCCGTAGCAGCTCTGTAAGGTCTCCATCGGGAAACGGCAATGGATCCTCCTCCACAACTTCGACGCGTTGGATTGAGGCAGGACTCCACTCTGGATCGGGGTCGTCGGGTCGTCTCGCGCCGTCGATATTCCCGATCATCAAATCATACAGCGGCTTCTTCAGGCAAACCGCTTCGACTTCGCCTATATAGAAAGGGGTGTTGACATGAATCTTCGCAACTGGCGCTCTCACACATTTGCTGTCGGCCATAAGTGTCCATTTTGAATCGCCAGTGAACTGTTCTTTAGCGATTGGGTCTTCTCTGACGATGACCCCACTGCAGCCATAGTCTCTTAAAACAGTCACTTCATGATCTCCGACGCGTCCCTTCGAAACAGGCATGTTCTGGACGGTCACAGCTGCGCTGGCGACGACGGGGATGGATTTTCCGTTGGCAAGGAGAAGTTGGCCATCGGTCATGCACTCTTGCACGTCCGCAGGAGTAGCTGTGCGCTTGGTCTCACTCGGAAGAATGACGCTCCCGCCGCACACTTGATGGTCAGATCTACTGGTTTGCCGTTGATTGGAGAACCGCCTCTGCCGGTTGCCCGCCGCTGAATTGTCCGTACTGCTCCGCTGTCCGCTACTTTTGTTTTGAGGACTGTTAGCCGCTCTGTGGTCTGTAGCGTTGCAGGTAAAACAGCCCCTTGAATGCCCTTCCCTGGGAGGTGGCGTGGAGTCCGTCTGTCTCTGGCTCGTCTGGCTCCCTTGGATCTGGTTCCCATGGTTTGCAGTCTTCTGAAAATGTTTCGTCGCGCTGGGTGGCCCCAGGGTCTTCCCATGAGCGATGAGATATCTTTCAGCAGCCTCAGTCACATCTTTAAGCGTCTGCAGCTTTTGTTCTTCTAAGTGGGTCGCTAGGTCCTTGTGACAGGCATTGAGAAATTGTTCTTTCACAATCAGGTCATGGAGACTCTCGTAAGTCTTCCCTTTGCCTGATAATTCCACCCACTTGTGTAGATATGACGACAGGCGCTCCACAAACTGCTTTGGCGTCTCGTCTGACTTAGGCCGGCATTCACGGAAGCGTTTACGGTAGCCCTTCTCTGTAAAGTTGTAGCACTGCAACAGGGCCTCTTTCAAGACGTCGTAGTTTTTGGCGTCATCGTTCGACAGTCTGGTGTAAACTTCGAGAGCTTGCCCCGTCAGAAGTGCACTCAGTCGAATTGCCCAGTCTTGAGGTTGCCAGTTAGAGCTTTCAGCGAACCTTTCGAATCTCGCCAGATAGCTGTCGATCTGGTCCTTCCCGTCGACGAAAGCTGGCAATTTAGGAGCCGTATGGTCGTTGGTGACTTGTGGCGCATGCTGATTGTTTTGGATACGCGCCAACTCTAACTGGTACTGACGCTCACCTTCAAGACGCTTCAGCTCGAACTCTCTTTCTTCACTGCGACGCTGCTCTTCTCTCTCTTGACGTTGCTGTTCAATTTCTAGACGCTTCTGTTCTAACTCTATTTCTTTTTCTAGACGCTTCTCTTCCAATTCTCTTTCTTCACGGCGACGCTGCTCTTCTAATTCTCGTTCTTCGCGCCGTCGCTGTTCTTCTCTTTCTTCACGCAATATTCTCTCCTGGCATTTGACGTACTCCGTCAGCTGTTTGCCTTTTAGATTTAGTTCAACCCCTTTCTGCCAGAAGTCAGCCATCTTGATGCTTCTGGAAAGTTCTTTTCAAGAAAGTTCTTTTCAAGAAAGTTCTTTTCTGGAAAGTTCTTTTTCTAGAAAGTTCTTGACTGTAGAGTTCTTTTTCTGGAAAGTTCTTGACTGTGCTGTACCTTTCTAGACTGTTCTAGAACAGCACGCTTTCTGCAGTAGCGCTGATGCTTGTCACTAGTCGCCTTCGCTGACGCAGGCCCCGCTGTCCTCGTCGTATGCGACGCTGCACCACGCTGGTGTTGATGTACACGTTCCTGTGCTGAAGTAGACGCGACGTCCGCTCGCCGCTCTCTGTAACACTGGCGATGTAGCTCCGAGACTGTCCCTCGACGTAGTCTTACGGCAGCCACGTAGTCCCGCTCTGTTGTTCGCTCACGAAGCAACTCTTCGGCGACTACACGCCCTTGCAGTCAACCCGAACCTATCGGTGATGTAGTCCCAGTATGTTGGCCCCTCTCGACGCAACTCGTTGGCGGCTACCCTCGATGACTGCCTCTCGTAACGTTGACTCGCTTGTTGTAGCAGTTGAACCCTTGGCTATGGCGTGAATCGCGGCTTGACCCCCAAAATGTTACACTCCGTTTGATGATGGTGTTTTTCTTTATCAGTATCTGATTCAGCCCCGATGCTTGAATTCCTGATAGTTGTGTAACTCAGATTCGTTTATTCACACAGCCTGTCCAAACAGCATACAAATCACAAAGTCGACGTATGAAGTTTTCCACTTTTATTCAGCATACATCAACAACTGCATACAATTCTCAATTCAACTCAACAACTTTCACAGCAACTTTCCAAATCACTATCAACAACTTTACTATCTCTCAACAGCAACTCGGCACACGATTAAATAACCTCTCTCTTTTCTGGAACAATTTGGTACATGGTAGAAATGACGTACTGCCACCAATCGAACTAAAGATCGCCATCACTGACTTACGTCATTACACATTTCTTCTCCTTCCGGATCGTTCCTTCAAATTTCTACAATTATCCCGAATCTTCGATCGATAGTAAACAAGCCGATCCAGAAGATTCTACAACAATATCGACTAACGAAAATTATCAACGTTATACAAAGCCTCTCCTAACAACAATGCAAACTCAAATCAAAGGTAAATAAACTCCATTATTGAATACTTTGCAAATCGAAACGATTAGACCTATCGTACACGCTTCCGACATACTTTCGTTCGCGTTTCAACGTAACACCACCCCTCACAGAGTTCAGCAATTTCTGTAGTTTCAATATGCGTGGGTATGTGCTTGATGACGCCTTCAACCATGGGAAGAGGGATCGTGCATTGTATGGTGATTTGCCCCAGACTGGTGACTTTTAGCAGTTTAGTTTGTTGGTTTTTTGATTTGCAATCAACCAGAAAGCCATCCCTGAGACGGCGCACCCTGGATGGCTCAACGCCAACATCTTTAAGTAGAGCGGTCATTTTCCACTCAAGTGAGTTGAGTGATACAGAGTCATTTTTCTGTGTCTGTTTGACAATAATTGGATGTTTACAGAGTCCAAAGTTTGGCTCAGGCCTGGGCTGTGTAAATTGGATGTTGGATGCTTTGGGTTTTGTTTTTTGTTTTTTGTGCCTCACCTTTGTCCAAGGGGGTTCGTGTTGTGCAGTATTGGTGTCTGTGGGAGGTGGGGGGGATTGGGGGATCTCAAGATTTTCTTCCCTTTGGGGCTCCCCAGGGGACCCAACCACCCCATCCTCGCACTCTGTGTGCATAGAGTCATCGTCGATCTGGCCTGTCTCGACGTCATCGTCCCCCACCTCCGTGTCAGAAGATTCGGAGAGGGTTTCATGGAGGCGTTTTCGATTTGGGGTCATGATGCTACCCGGTTTTATAGTCTCTGACTGCGTGTCCGGTTGTCTTTGGAATAACACGTCTCGACCCCCGATGGGCCGGCGGTTAACCTCAGACGACTCCGCATCAGTTCGGTTCCGAGCCGTGGTTTCCGGTATTACGGTATCTGACTGCGTGTCCGGATGCCTTTGGTGAAACACGTCACGACACACGGCGGGTCGGCGGTTTCCCTCAGGCGACTCCGCATCAGTACGGTTTCTAGTAATTGGGGAGTCTCTCCTCTTCTGCTTGGCCTTCTTGGAATGTTTGTTCCTGACCGGAATGTCTGGTGCGGGGGTTGGAGTTAGATCAACCTCGCCAATTTGTGGAGAACCCTCGTTACTCGAGGGGGAGGACAGTGCGATATCTGCAATCCTTCGTCACACAGCCAACACTTTCACACATACACACAACAACAACAAAAAAAAAAAAAAAAAAGGGGGGGGGAGGGGGGGGGGGGTGTATGTATTTTTAAGAAAGGACCTGTCAAAAGACAATACAGATTTAAAATCTGGGGATTCGGCTGTTATAGCTACTCTGCCAAACCAGAAAGGGTAGGCAGACAGGGGGCTACCACAAGGGTGCCTGTGGAAGAGTTAAAAGTTAAAATTCCAATTCAGGACCTAAAACTTATAAAACCGACAGTTAAAAAAGTGGGAAGAGGCCGTACTGGAGTCCAGGACTCCCTTGATGCGCCGGCAACCTAGGGTCACCCTAAGTTAGCGCACCGGCTATCCCACTGGGGGGGGGGGGGGGGGGATCAGCAACTGCCGGCTATTTATCGCCGACCCATGGGTTGAGATAATAATCTCTGGTGGACAATTTTGATATTGAAATGTAAATACCGTAGCTCGAAGTAACTAGAGCAATGTATGTAGTATGGAGCTGCAGATATAGTGCAGCCAGATGCCCAGGAAGACAGGTGGGCAGTAGGGTTGAATTGACAGCAATGCGTTTCTTGAGGGATCGGCAGAGCGTATCTGTATATTCTGCAAGGCGTATCTTGTTAGAAGATGGATGGGGGGAGCAAGTCCCACGATGAAGTCAGCAAAGCATATCTTGTCTGAAGATGGCTGGTATGGTAGATGAAGGGGGGAGCAGGTCCCGCAATGAAGACAGCAAAGCGTATCTTGATTTGGCGGTTGAAGATGTCCAAGCAGCATATGAGTCTGGCAGTTTAAAACGACGATAGAGTAAAATTGTCACCTTTCTTTTTATATCAAGAGGAGCAAAAGACATGCGACCTCTCTCTACAAACATCACCTCCTGATTCTTAGACCCTGCACTAAGACTTCTCGCCTTAAATAGTTCAGCCTGCTGTAGCCTTTGTAAATTAAGGTCGATGCCAAGCAGACGACGCAAGTCAGTTGTGTGCTAAGCATGTGTACGCTAACGCTGGCTCAGTAAGGCAGTGACCTCATTCAGCTGACGTATGGCCAGAGACACCCGCTAGAGGCGCCACTTGTAGTCTAGTTTTCGCGGGCTTTTGCTGACCACTACAATAGTTAGTCATTCTGTGCCTAACTCTCACACGAGACGGAGCAACGCTCTGAAAGATCGCTAGTAGAAGACTAAAACAGGGACGGGTGAATTCAATTCAACCTAGTATAGCTACAGCCTGACATTGTCAAAAGGACGAGCAGGCATCGTTGGCCCGAGGCAGGAGGAAGACCACTAAGCGTCCACCCTGACATTCGGCCTGCAGTGGAGCATCTAGCACTGAGTCTACAACCAAGGAGGAGACACCATCACCACACCTCAAACTTCAGTTAAGTGACACCGAAAGCGTGCACCCACACTGACATAGAAGGACTGTGCGGTAGTCCACTCTCCTGAAACCAACATTAGGCCAGACAGAACAAATAGCCCAATGATGAGACTGTAGCAAATATCAAGAGCAGTAGCAGCGTAGACCCATCAAGGAACGAACTATTAGATGTAAATTGGGACATTTAAGTTAATCATTTAAGTTAATAGAGTGTTCAGAGAATTTTGTATAGAGTAGAGGAAAGAAATGTGTGATATATACTGTTAACAAGTGGCTGGACTACCTATGTTTCATAGCCGTGCGAGAGCTAGTGTGTCAGTGAAGCTATTACACTTTTCTCCCTATCTCTGTAACCCTATCCTCACACAGACCGAGCTAAACTTATAAATGTATTAAGATTAATCACAGTGTGATTATACTAGCCGATCCCCGCAGACAAAGACGAATGGGTAATAGCATTCCATTGTACAGAGCCCAGTAACAATAGACCCACCGTCACAGCCTGGGTACAATTATTCTATAAGATGTCGGCATAGTAAAAAGTTGGCAGAATAAATAACTTATACATAATCTCAAGCGATTATCCATTCAGGGAGTGTTGGACTGATTTTAGACAGTTCAATAGTAGGCTTAATTTTACTTCCTAGGTTCGTCCTATTTACAGTTGTTGTGCAATATTACACAATATTATGATGCGCTGATTCTACTATTTGATTTATTTTTGTTATATTTTGGACAATTTATTGTCTATTTTCCTCGGGAAATTCTGGGCCGCCTCTTCTGGGTAAGGCGTAGTGGCGCGCCCAAACCCATTCTACGTAACATTAGTTGTGTTTTTGAAATTTTGCTCAGGGAGCAAACCGGAGTACCCGGAGAAAACCCCTGAGACGTTGCCCGAGTCGAAAATAAATAGGCTTAATATTCGGAGAAACATAACGCCCAGATGCTGGATCGATCCTACACCTGTCAGGCACCATTGGTTTCTAGCCTGTGGACAAGGCAGGTCAGTTCCGCCTTTTCGAGGAATAAAGGGTGTACAATATTATTGTCGCGTTTTTTTATTACGAGGAGTTTGGTTTTTGTCTGGTTAAATTTATCCTTCCAAGTAAACGACAATTTTTTTTCTTCTGAAATCAGACTGTAGAATTTCGGTTTGACTATTCGG
>CM072512.1:74238239-74516072 GCA_036898135.1 Oncomelania hupensis | reverse complement strand
AGCTGAAATGTGCAACGATCTGCATGAGCTAGAAGAAGAAAAAGTAAAAGAATCATACAAACTTGTTATAATGTTATTTCCAAAATGGGATCTTCGCTCATACAAGTTACAACGAAACTAGTTCAATCAAAATGCGTCGTTCCCAACGACGCCATGTTCTGCCTTTTTGTGGGAATAATCTCTAGATAAAACCTGAAAGCATGGTAAACTGAGCTTTCTGAACTATCGATATTTTAAAAAGAGTAGTAATTGGTAATAAAACCATGTGTTTGCTTCTACTACACTTTTTGTGGAGATCACGATTAAAATTGTGAATAAAAATAATTTTATATTTACGAAACTTGCTTGTCTAAACCATTCCCTTATATATCTCAGTGACGCGCAAAGGCAAGGGAAGCAACTATGTATTTACAAATCCAAACTGAATAATTATGATAACCGTTATAGGGGCTTTAATAATAATAATAATAATAATAATAATAATAATAATAATAATAATAATAATAATAATAATAATAATAATAATAATAATAATAACAACAACAACAACAACAATAATAATAATAATAATAATAATAATAATAATAATAATAATAATAATAATAATAATAATAATAATAATAATAATAATGGATGTTACATAGGCATCTTCTTCCAAGTTCAGACTCAAAGTGCGATCTCTAACCATTATATACGCTCCCATGTTACGCGCACACCCTTCCAAGTTCCATTTACAACAAACGCACATCACTCAAACATACTATGTCGCGTACAGCGTAATAATATAAAGACAAGGGATACAAATTATATATATTAATATGGTTCTCCTTACGCCTTTGAAGTTTCAACCTTTACCAAAGGTCTCATCCGAACGGCCTCAAATGGTTAGATAATCACAAAGATACCATTGAAAAGTTCCCATTAGAAATAAGCCAGTCGCAAATTGAAAACGCACCAGTTGCTAGGACCGGCCAAAAGAATGTCTTTAAAATGTATATATACCTAATTCAAACATGGAACAGGCGCCGTTAGCCTACTATCTGTCAAAGGTTGATTATTAAGATACCCAGTGGGGTCATTCTGATTTAAATTTGTAATGATCGAATTGCGAAGTGCATTACATTTTTAATTTCCTTTGTACGAAGGACAATGGATGTGGCTACAGATACTATAAGGCTTACTATTCCTATCCTATCCCCTTAACTCGAGTCGATGATCGTTTAACCAGCGTACTCCATCTTTCTCTGTCCTCAGCAACCCTCATATGGCTTTGCTCAGTGTCAAGCCAGTCCATTCTCGAATGTTGTCCTCCCACCTCTTTTTCCGTCTTCTTCTGCCTCCTTGCATCGTGCCTTGCATGATGATCTTTGCAAGGCCTAAATGCTCTGATGAGCATGTCTTCGTGTTGTGTGGTGGTCTGTCGAACTTCGTAGTTGGTGATGTGCTGGGTATAGGAAATGCCCAGAAGTCTTCTGTAGCACCTCATCTTCATGCTTTGTATTCTTCGTTGTAGGTTGATGGGAGTGTCCATGTTTCCCAAGCGTATAGGAAGACGGAGATGACAAGGGAGCGCAGCAGCTTTACCTTGGAGTGTATACTGATGGTCCTGTCTTTCCAAATGGGCTTCAACCTTGTCAGGACAGCAGTTGTTTGTGCGATACTGGAGAGAACTTCCTGCCGGGACCCATTGTCTGATACAATGGTTCCTAAATATTTGAAACTGTGCATTGTGTTTGATGGATTGACCTTGGACTTTGATGTCCGTATTGATGCCATTGGTGTTGTTGGTCATCATTGTAGTCTTCTTTGCACTTATTATCATTCCAAAGGCTCTGGATGTGTGTCAAGAATCTGTATAATTGTTCAAGTTCTTGTTCCTCTCCAGCCAATTCATCAATGTCATCCCCAAAACGGAGGCTGGAGACTGCTCTACCCCCTATGCTGACTGTGCTTTCGTGGCATGAGGCGCTGCAGGAAGATGTTGAAGAGAGTAGATATATCTTATCCTCAAGGCTTAAAACAACAACAAAATAATAATAATAATAATAATAATAATAATAATAATAATAATAATAATAATAATAATAATAATAATAATAATAATAATAAAGCGCAGTGTGCATGCTATAATATAGTAATAATAGTAGTTTGGATGTTAGCAGTACAGTTATATAGGCTTAATATGAGACTCCTGTCGGCATCCATTCATTCATCCATCAAGTACAGCAGTACTATATAGGCCTACTAACTATGCTTGCTCCTTGTATGACTGTGAGGTGACATTTGGAGAGGAGAGGCTACACCCATTCTAGTCTCGAGCAGGATGCGTTTGTCAAGACAAGCTGCCATTTTTTGTTCTGCTTTCTACATTAATGGCGTCTGGTAAGACACAAGGACAGGGAATTAAGGTTGTTCAACTGTAGTCTTAAGTAATAAAGAACAGTAACAATTCAGAATAAGCTTACTAGCTACCTGACGGTGTTCACGCATTGGCATGCACAAGTGCGAGCGCTCGGACAGATCAGAACGGTTGGGTGCGAGCATATACATGTACAATAATGCACAATCGCTTGCACGCACAAACATGGCGGAGAGGCGACGTAAACCTGGGTCGTCTCTGCTAGGCAGTGTGACCGTGACAATGACGCTGACACACACACATACACACACACACACACACACACACACACACACGCACACACCCATACCCACACACACACACCCACACACCCACACACACACACACGCGCGCGCCACTCACCCCCCCCCCCCCCCCACACACACGTATACTGGTATAATTATAAGCTTTTGAAACCCGTTGTCAGTTTAATTATAACAAATGACACAATGTAGGCTAATATCTTGCTATAGGTGTACATAGTGTAAGACGTTAAACGTGCAAGTTTTGTATGTGATGAAAAATGAACATAATTATGCTATAGCCTAGGTAGACCTACATCATATTAATGAAATTGAGACTTGTCTATTTAACTGATTAGTTGCTTCCAAAAGTGAGATTGACTGCTGTGTTCGGCTGTTCCTTCAAATTTCTTTGCATGAATTCTTTCTCTTTCATCGTCCTCCCCCCTCTTCCTCCCCCCTCTTACTCCCCCGTCCCCCTCCCCTTCTTCACTCCCGATCTTCTTTCATACGCTACTAACATTTCAAGCTGCATGTACCAGGAAACGCGCAACCACCGCCTGGAACATGGTGAAGGGCAACCAAGGAGCGGGCATACATTAAAAGTAACCTGGCGAACGCCCACCTTTACGCTCAGCCAGCTATCTGTCCTGTGATCATCTTAATTGTTATTTTGGAGCGTTAAATGAATAAATCAATCAATCAATTAATTAAATGAAATAAATAATTAAATAAATAAAGTGGATAAATATAAAAATATGTAACATACTAAAATATTTGTATATTATATTATATTAAATAGTCTAAATAATAATAATAATAATAATGTTCGTCATTTATAAGGCGCCTTAGCCTAAGGATCAAGGCGCTGGCCGATACAGGATCTAACTCAAACCGTCCGAGACGACCACCCGCAGCCTTTGGCGCATGGTCTGACGCCCGGACAACTGAGCACAATCCTGGGCAGCCAGGGATGGTGGAAAAGGACCAAGTGCATGCTGGGTGTGTTCTTGTTACCGGCACTCACCCGTCTAGGACATGAGCGTCAGGATCTTTAAAGTCCGTTATGATGGAATGTATGCGACACACAGACTAGACCTCGGTTTATACTCTCATCCGAAGGAGTAGGAAAACAGGAGTAAAGTGTCTTTCCCAGGGACACAACACAATGGCCCGGCCAGGGCTCGAACCCGGGACTTTCAGATCCTCAAGCCGAAGCACTACCATTAGACCACAGTGCCTCCCCGTCTGCATGTTTTGCTTGTGTAGCTTTTGCTTACCATACATCAGTAAAAATACTGCACATCTGTTAAGCTAACAATTTTTTTTAAAATAAAAAAGGACATATAGACAATTATAGAATACCTCAGTGTAGGATTCTAAACCTACATAAATAAATAACATCAGCAGAGTATGATGAGCATTTCATTTTAAAACTTTCCACAGTCAGTGGCTTTGCTTCTGTATGACTTGTAGGTTAAGAAGGGTTAAGACAAGGGACTAGCAACATAGAGTCTGCCTGATGACCACGGCTTGTTTCTCTCTCAGGAATGCTGAACCAAGGGCTTCCTTGCTACCTGTTGGCACGCGTTGTCCTTAGACCACCATGACACCTGCACCAACCGCACCGCGGAGTGATGACAAAGTAAAACTAACCCACGGACGATACTTTTGAGAAAATCGATGAATTTTCTTCGATTGTTTCTCGCAGCATTAGAACTCATAACTTTTTTTTTAAAAATCATTCTGAAGAAGCGGCTAGTCTAATTGTTTTCTCAATGAACAAATTAAAATCTCATTTGTGACAACAATGGACTTGCATTACTTTACCCTTACACCGACACGACACTGCCGCAAATATCTCTCTCTCTCTTTCTCTCTCTCTCTCTCTCTCTCTCTCTCTCTCTCTCTCTCTCTCTCTCTCTCTCTCTCTCTCTCTCTCTCTCTCTCTCCATGTTCACACATCTATTTTTCTTTGTTCATGAGCACACATCTGTCTGTCTCGCTCTCTCTGTGTCCATGCTCACAAGTCTATCTTTCTTTGTCCATGAGCACACATTTCTGTATTTCTGTCTGTCTTTGTCTCTCTAACACACACACAAACACTCTCAACATCTCTCTCTCTTTCTCTCTCTCCAACCCCCCCTCCCCCCCCCCCTAAAAAAAAATCAAGATCGTCCACCAAATTAAATATCCCAATTCTAAGAATTGATCTATTCAAAATTAGTCTAGCTTATTTCGATTCCACTTTGTGGAATAACTTTCATGAAGATCTCCGCACTCCAGCATCTCAATTTACATCATTTAGAACACGTCTCTTAAAATACATAAAAATTAAATAAACATTAGATTGTTAATGTTGTTAATTCATATTAACAACAAGAATTTGATTTAATTTTTTTTTGAAAGCGATTTTATCTAATGATGACCTTGTTTATTTGTTATTGTTCCATGATGTTAATGTTATAACATTAAATTATTGTATCTAATAGTTATTGTTACAAGCCCCAAAGGCAAGATGCGCTTACTCTTTTACCCTTGCAAAATAAAATTGTTATCTTATCTGATCTTATCTTCACTTTTTCTCTATTCTCTCTCTGTGACCCCTCCGATTTCTCTCACCACACGGCGTAGCTGAGACTATCCTCCCCACTAGACCAGCGGCAGAGACTATTGGAGAGTCGGTTGGTGTCAGCTTCGCAGTTTGCTCTTTTACAGGCCTCTTCCTCATTCTACTCCTGCTTCTCGCCCCACAATCGTAGTCCCAGCCTTAGACAAAGCCATTTTTCATTGTGATGTATGAAAGATTTAGAGTGAAGCATGCATGAGGTGAGTCAGGTACATACATTTTGTCTCAGGACAGCCGGCACACAGCGTCATTCTTTGTCTCATTTCGCGGATGTAGCCAACTTCCTTTATCCACGATCGTTATGTAATTATTTCAGTGTATGCAACGGAAACAGTCGCCTGAACTGTTTAGTTAATATAACCAACTAAGCTTATACTTAGGCCCATATCTTCTACGCTTGTTGGTTGACCACGAGGGCTTGTGATAATTTTCTCACAAGATGCTCTCAGTCCTCCCCCTGACACTGTCACCTATTCAGTCTTGACACCTTCCTTTCACCCTTCATGTTGAGTAAATGCAAACCACTTTCATCTCCATATTTGTGACTGGCATGTTTTCTCATCCCCAAATTTTGACTGATGTTCTTTCGGTATACGAAAAAAGGCACGTCGCAAAATCTGAACATGACATGTCTTGCTGAATTCATTAAAAATTACGCTCTTGAAAAGTTTTAATTGACGGTGTTGCTTACAGCATGATACTGTAACAAAAAAACAAAACAACTGTATATCAAACTTACGGTCTTTCATCATCATCATCATCATCATCATCATCATCATCATCATCATCATCATCATCATCATCATCATCATCATCATCATCATCATCATCATCATCATCATTATCCTCTTCCTTCTTCTTCTTTGGGTTTTTCGATTTCAGTGGTAATATTTTGTTGATCCTGAACATGAACAGTGAAGTTTGGCGATATAGCAGACGGAGATAACCATCCCAGGGAAGTAGGGGGAAGGACCCATATCAACACCGAACCACTATAGTAATAAAACTGCGGAGACGGACAATGAAAAATTGCCACTTTTATCTTGGCCACCATGGGACTCTAACCTGTATCATCGGTGTGCCAGGCGAACGCTCTACCACTGAGCTCCAGCGATGGGACAGATTAATTCGTTCGTTCGTTTCTTTCTTTCTTTCTACTTCGCCCATTTATTTCTTTATTTTCTTTTAGCAGGGTTCCGTTGTATGGAACTATACCTTCTCTTCATTTAAATTCTACATTCAAAACTCACTTTTTGTAACCGTCCCCTACTGCGACTTTGATTGGGTCAGCGTGCGCACCTAGCATCTTCTGCGTGTGTCCCCCCCCCCCACCCCCCTCTCTCTCTCTCTCTCTCTCTCTCTCTCTCTCTCTCTCTCTCTCTCTCTCTCTCTTTATGTGCGCTTTTTGCATCCTTTCTCTCCCTCCCTTCCCCTCTCATTCTCAACCGCGCTTTGCACTTGACTTAGTACATTACTAAAGGCGCTATTCAAGTGACTTTTTTCTTCACTCCCCCCCCCTCCCCTACCGCTTAAAAAAATTTTTCTCCTTGTTTCCTGAACATAAAAAAATAGACAAAGCGTTGCTGCCATTTTTTATAAAGTCAACACACATTTCCACTTGCTCTCTTCTTTTTCTCCCCTGGCCCGTTAAAAACAAATAACGTTAGTGTCCTCATGTGTGTACACACGCTAATTTGTTTCATCTTCGCATGTGTGCTCTCTGTTTGCTTGTCCACAGATGCTAAAAGTTACTCTTCTTTTTTTTTCTTTTTTTGTTGTTGTTGTAAGCTTAGGCTTTTTCTGTTCGTTCCCCTCAACAAACATTCCACCCCCTCGCTGTATTACGGCCCTGTTTATAATTATATATCTGTTCTGCGCTTTTTTGAAATCTGCGCTTTTTTGGAATTAGTAGTATTATAGAAGGGGCTGCCCATTTTTTTAAATTCCAACATTGGCCCGCTAGGGTTAGGGTTAGGGTTAGGGTTAGGACCTAACCCTAAACCTTTCCGTAACCCTAACCCAAACCCTAACCCGAACCCGAACCCGAACCCTAACCAATGTTGGAATTCCAAAAATGGGCAGGCCAATTCTAGAATTGCCCAGATTCCAAAAAAGCGCGAAATATACCACTAAACCTAACACCCCCTTTTAAAATTCGTGTTTGAGTTTGAGAGAGAGAGAGAGAGAGAGAGAGAGAGAGAGAGAGAGAGAGAGAGAGAGAGAGAGAGAGAGAGAGAGAGAGAGAGAGAGACGTGAAACGGTTAGGGAGTAAAGTCTGTGGACTTGTGTTTACATATGTGTGTTTAGGTAAAATTCTGTCTGTCTGTCTGTCTGTCTGTCTCTCTCTCCCTCTCTCTCTCTCTCTCTCTCTCTCTCTCTCTCTCTCTCTCTCTCTCTCTCTCTCTCTCTGCATATGAAATGGCTACTCTCGCCTTAAAAACTGACGATCATTATATGACACGCAGATGAATTTTTAGAGGTAAAAGTGCTTCGATCCTGCTGCGTTTAGTTTTTGATACTCTACTTTTTTGCTTTAAAAATCCCCATGGGCTAAGAACCTTCATGGACACTGAAACCTTTACACATCGTTAAATTCTGTACACATAAACACTCAATCAAATTTAATGACTTCAATAAAGTGAAAATCCTTCGAACTGATGGAGATGGATGGATGGAGGAAATCCCTGTTTATGTGTGCACAAGTTGGGCACCTATAATAGAGGGTCCCCGATAGACAAACAGCAGTTAGCCTACTTCCTTTATCCATGCTACTTATGTAATTATTTCAGTGAAAACACCTGTAATAATGACTTGAATAATGCCTATGTGATATAACCAGCTATATTTCAGCGAACATCCTCTGTACACAATCATTGTGGATGCTTCCGCTTTATGCCCAAATCCCTTTACGGAAAGTGTTAGTGAATGGACACTTTATAAAATTCCGTGGTGAAGCGAGTGAAACCATATTTTAGTGTGTAATATTCTGGCAAAACACGTTTTATCTCTCTAAACAATTACGTAAATACCGATCGATAAGCATGTGAGATAGAAGAAGAGTTTTGACTTCATGAAAACACCGTCAATCACTACTGATTTAAAAGGGATGATCGCAAGAGGGACTGTTCGCACAGAGGTGTCACTACTACTACTTATCTTAACCTTTAATATAACATCGTGTACGCAGAATCCTGGGTTTGCGAGTGTGTGTGTGTGTGTGTGTGTGGGTGTGTGTGTGTGTGTTTGAGAGAGAAAGAGAGAGAGAGAGAGGGTGGGGTGGGGGGAGTGTACCATTATGGAAAATTTACAGGCGAGAAGATGCAATGGCTCCTAAATATTTGAAGCTATGAACTGTATTGAGGGATTGGCCTTGGACATTGATATCCATGTTGATTGCCGTTGGTGTTATTGGTCATCATTTTGGTCTTCTCTGCACTTATTTCCATTATATAGGCTCTGGAGGTGATGTCAAGCCTCTGTACCAGCTGCTCAAGTTCTTGTTCCTCTCCAGCCAATCCATCAATGTCATCCGCAAAATGGAGGTTGGAGATTGCTCTACCCTCTATGCTGACTGTGCCTTCATGATCTGCAAGGGCATCTGACATGGTGCGTTCTAGGAAGATGTTAAAGAATGTTGGGGAGAGTAGGCATCTTTGACCGATTGTTGCTCTGAACCAGTTCCCGATGGCGCTGTTGTGGAGGACTACACTTGTAGCCTTGTCATACAGGCTTTGATGACTTCAATAATTTTAGGACTGATGTTATTGTCTGGCATGCAGCTCTGCGGTCAACTATGAGAGTTCATGGTTGTCCACAGAGCTGCATGCCAGACTCGGTCAAACGCTTTTGTAAAGTCTACAAACACATGATATAGATGTTGTTTGTGCTGTAGGTATTTCTCGCAGATTATTCTGAGGTTGAAAATCTGTTCAGAGGTATTTCGCTGCCTGTTCTTCAGCTATGATTTGTTCAGCTTGGGGTTTCAACCTGTTGAGTATTATTTCCAGGAGGACCTTGATGGGATGGCTGATGAGGCTGACGGTGCGGTAATTTTCACACTCCTGAAGATTACCTTTTTTGGGAAGAGTGATGACAAAAAAGCGACTGGGTTCATGGGGTAGGCTTTACCCACTCTGCCAATTCTTGTTACAGATAATGGTGAGGGCGATAATCATCGCTTCTCCTTCTGCTTGAAGCAATTCAGCGGGTATGTTGTCTACTTCCGCTTACTTCCCTTTCTTCAGCGATTGCACTGCTGCCTCAACCTTTTCTCGGTGAATTGGGAGGATTTCTTCTTCTTTTCTGTTCTCGGAACATGCTAGAACTGATGGGTCTCCGTTTGGTGTGTGGTTGTTAAGGTCAAAGCAGTACTCTGTCCATCTATCCAAGACTTTTTGTTCTTCTGTAAGGCATATGCCAGACTTGCTTTGATTCGTGGAGACCTTGGGCTGTTTAACAGTTGTCAGCCGCTTCACAGTCTGGTAGGCCTTCTTGCTGTTGTTCTTGTTCAGACTGTTCTCTATTTCCTGGCATTGATCATTTATCAAGTTCTCATTTGCTATGCGCATGCCTTTCGGATGTTATTGTTGATTTTTCGGTAGGCATCAGCTCCCTGTGAAATGTTCTTTTTCTTTTTCATCTATCTTCGTTTATCACACAGGTCCAAAAGTTAGGTGTGATCCACAGTTTTTTCTTTGGGTTGTGCTTGCCAAGGATCTCAGTGGCGGCATTTGTCACAGCTGAGTTGAAGATGGTGATCATGGTGTTGACATCTACTTCACCAGCTCCCAAAATGAGCAGTGGTGCAAGTTCCCTCCAATTGTGGCTTGAAATATTTCTGCCACCTCCAGGTCTTGTAGTTTGTCCAAGTCGAACTTCAATCTAGTGCACTTTGGTTTGTTTACTCACTTCAAGAGAAGCCGGAAGGACATCATCACGAGATCGAGGTCGCTTCCGATATCTGCTCCTGGAAAAGTGCGTGTCCTGCCAATGTTGATGCTTGATCTGAAGCGTGTCTTGATCATGCTCTAGTCGATCTGGTTGTGATGCTCCCCGCCGAGACGGTGCCATGTCCATAGTCTGGATTTGTGTGTGGAGACCAAGCGTGTTTGCCAGTATCAAATTATTGTATATGGCAAACTCCAAGAGTCTCAGACCCCTGTCATTTGTCTCGTTGTTGCAGTGGGGTTCACCTGTCTCTCCCCAGTTGTGGTGCGCATTTTGTCCAACCTTAGCAATCCAGTCGCCTTGCACTATGACTATGTCCTTTTTCGGCACTTGGTCAAGGACAGCCTAGATTTTCATAAAAATCCTCGACTTCGCTGTCGTCATAATCTGATGTTGGGGCATAGACCTGAATGACGGTGATGTTGAAAGGGGCTGCTCTCAGACGGATGGTAATGAGTCTACTGTAGACTGGGTGGCAACCCATGACAGTGGCTAGAATGTCTTTGTGGACCAAGAATCCAACGCCGTGTTCGTGCCTGTCATCTCTCCCGCTGAAATAAAGCTTGTGTCCTTTGTTCCATCGATAGCGGTCCAGCTCGTGGGCCCGTTCTTCTAATTTTCCCTCCGCAATTAGGGTTCTGATATTCCAGGTTCTTATGACGATGTTGTCTCTCGTGCGGATCATACTAAGTTGTTCATCAGTAGCACACTTATCACCTCCGTCCTGGTGGCCAACGGAAGGCGCGGGCCTTAGTGACCCTGGCGACGACCGATCCGGTGTGGAGTGAGGGGTTCTTTTCATCCTACGGTGTGTCTTGGGCAAGAAAGACCTAGCAGGGCCCAATCCTCTCCAGGCTGTTGGACTCAGCCGATATCCACGAATACAGTGTGTCTCGCCTTGGCCCCGAGCACGAGGTCTCTTGAACCTGTAGTAACCTGAAGTTCCTCCATCTTGACGTGACCGGAGACTTCTGTGTAGAAGACTTTCGGCCAGTGATGCCGTGCTGACATCACCCCTGTTAGTCGCCTCTTACGACACGCCTGGAAAGTTTGGGTCTATTCTATTCAGTGCCCAAACCCACATGGGATACAACGGACCTAAAGACTGAATTTCTCGTATCATCGCTTTTGCGAGGTTCAATGGTGAACAGATTCTTACTTCATCGTTGAACTCCCCCTCCCAAGCACCCCCCATCTCCCCCCCCCCAAAAAAAAAAATATAGCCTTTTTTTAATTTATAATTTTAACACTACCGCAACGTTGAAATCGTCATTCACCGTTGTTCATCGTTGATTACATCAATTCATACCCATTGAAAGGCTGTCAATGCCGGATCGTTGATACCTGTGGGGACGTCATAACATGGTGAAAGTTAGGATCACAAGATGTATACAATGTTTGCAGCTTAGAGTCCCACAGAGTCATGTTTAGTGTGTCTACTTACAAAAATACAGTTCGCAAACTTGCACTTGTCACGGACACTGACTCACAGGCAAACACATTCACACTGATGGACACGCAGACCAATGCACAGGCACATGAAAAGATCATACGCACACAAAGGCTGCAAATACAGAATCAAACAGATAGGCGCGGCACACTGATGGACAAGCAGACACACGCACAAGCACATTCTCTCTCTCTCTCTCTCTCTCTCTCTCTCTCTCTCTCTCTCTCTCTCTCTCTCTCTCTCTCTCTCTCTCTCTCTCTCTCTCTCTCTCTCTCTCTCTCTCTCTCTCTCTCTCTCTCTCGCACTTATAATTAGTATTCTGCCTGCATAGCTTGGTGTCTTGTGACGCTTTGTACGTGCAAGCAGCACGTGACTATAATTTTCAGTAGTTTACAATGCTGAGTCTTTTCGGTCAAAATCTTTTATTGATTCCAAGAGGAGAGAGAGAGAGAGAGAGAGAGAGAGAGAGAGAGAGAGAGAGAGAGAGAGAGAGAGAGAGAGAGAGAGAGAGAGAGAGTTTCTAATTTGATTACACCCCCTGATCGACCCTTTCTTTTAAGCTTACTCCCCCATCTTCCTCACCTCACTGCGCCCAGCCATTCCCCCTCCCTACCTTTACCCTCCCCCACTTCCCACCCCAGCCCCCACAAAAACAAACAATTTTTTTAAAAATCATAATCTTGATTTGTTTGACTTCAATCAATAACGAAAGGGAAAAGTTCCTCTTCTCAAAGTAAAATTAATATACCAATGTATATTTTAACGGTTTCACAGTCTTTGTCACTAATAGTATAACAAGGAAGTAAACACTCCATTCTGTAGATCTATCAAGGCTCCTTCGGATGAGAGTATAAACCGAGGTCGAGTCTACGCACGCATTCCATCGCACGGACTTTAAAGATCCTAACGCTCATGTCCTAGACGGGTGAGTGCCGGCAGCACAAATACACCCAGCAAGCACTAGGTCCTTTCTCCCCATGCCTGGTCGCCCAGGACAGTGCTCGGTCGTCTGGGCGGCAGACTATGCGCCCAAAGATTGCAAGTGGGCGCCTCAGCTCTTGAGATGGAAAGGCGCTATATAATAACGATTAAATAAATAAATAAAGGCCGGCAAGCAAGGTCACTATAATTAATAATTAAGACAACATAACGCTAGATGTGTACTGTTGTTAAAAAGTCTTGTGCGTTTGCCAAGTCTGTATGATAGTGATATATTCAAATGATTTAATACAACGCCTTCATCAAGCGGTCGTCCCGCAAATAGTAGCAATGATAGATGCGCTGATTGGAAACAACAATGGAGTGCGGTCAGTACGTGCACGCACTGTTTAGTAACTGGTGTTTATTGGGTTCAGCAGATTTCTACGAGCTTTTTTTTTTATTGCTCTTAATTGACAACGACAATACAATAGAGTAAATGTTCAGGCTTTTAATTTAATTTCATTTAATAATATGGGGGTGGCGGATAGCGCAGTGGTTGGAGCACTCGCTACTGTGTCGCAAGTTAAGCATCGTCCAGTGCGGTTAGCACTTGGATGGGTGACCGCAAAACGTGAAGCGACAAATAACAACGCCCCCAGTTGACTCAACTGTGACTGTGTACCTACTCTCTTAAGGGTGGGGAAGGTAAAGCAACGAGGGAGAGAGATGGGCATCACCCTCATTACGCTGGCCCAAGATAAGTGTGATCTCCAACGTCACGCTCCCCTGCGGCCACAGGCTATGGGACTACCTTTACCCTTTAAAAAATATATATATTTATACTTTATATCTTACTGGTTTTAACTGAGAACGTAAGATGGAGTGGCGGTGGGGGACAAACTGAGTTATTTATCATTAGTGTTATCCTCTTTGTTAAATGGCAGCGGACATAATCAGCTCATGCCTCGACCTACTCTCTCTCTCTCTCTCTCTCTCTCTCTCTCTCTCTCTCTCTCTCTCTCTCTCTCTCTCTCAAAATTCAACACTGCAAGATCACAGGTTTTAACCGTCTGATGGGAAAGGGAAAAAAAATGTCATAAAGTTATATTCTTAAAATGTATGGTAATCAGGTTATCTGTTACCTATTCGGTTTACAAATAACAATTATTTCAAGCATCACCAGTCTTGTGCATAGGCCTAGAATGTCCCATACCCCTTCAGGCAGGCTGTTGTTGTCATATCATTCATAATTGTCTACGAGGTCTCCTCCCTTAACTCGTCAGTTGCCGTGTCCTCCCGTCCTGCCCCTTTGTTGTTGTTGCAATACCTCACTCCCTCACCTCCATTTTCCTCTCCTCATTCCCCTTTCATCCTTGCCTCTTGACTTCCCCACCGGTCTTTAGTCTAACTGGAGTGGGGGAGGAGGCTGGACCTTTGCTTGTGCTACGGACAGTTATGTAGCCTCGTCTTCTTATGTGTCAAACGCTCATCCTTTGAGTTAGGACTTTGCTGCATTTTTGCTTTTTTTTTCTCTCCAATTTTTTTTACCTGCTGCATAGCCTTCACAGTGTACTGTACGTACTGGTTTTGCTCGTACTTCTCCCTACCATACATACATGTAGTCTTGACTGTAGGGCATTTGTTCCTGTGTCATATATGTTCTTTTTGTCCGGAATGTGAATTCTTATGAAACTTTTAGTTTTATGGGTTTATTTTAATTATTGTGATGCAAAGTTTTGTTTAACCTGTGTGTGTGTGTTAGTACGAATATTTACCTAAATGGACTCGTTTTTCGCTTAAACACATTTTTTTGTTTTTAAACAAGGGCTCACGTATTCTATATGGCTTTCTAGCTGGCAAAACGTGTTTCTGTTTATTTTGTACATCATTTTGGTTGTATGCACTACTTCAGTTCTTGCAAATTTCTGTGTAGTTGCAGTTTTCTATATTGTAGCCTAGTATAGTAGTACTAGTAGCCTAGAGAGGTTGAGGGGTTTTGTTTTAAAATGTATTCATTACTCTTGTCATCTTACTGTCGGAAAGCAGTTCACAAAAGAAGAGTGGAAAAAAGTCTTTCCAACACATCTCAAACTACACTTACGTCTGAAATAATATCAATTTTAGATAGACTACTTTTAAAAGACTTACATTTACTTGCACCAACTTTTCGATGCGCGGTAGATATTTTCTTCAATAGGCATAGCGTCTTGGTGTTTAGAAAAGAAAATGACAAGACAAGCATTAACATACCATCTATCATATCAACTGTGGGTGTTTTTTTCTTTTGTGTATGTGTGTGTGTGTGTGTGTGTTGCTAATGGAAAGACGGGAGGGAAGGGAGGGAGATAGCTTATGTGGGATGCGAGCAGTTGAAAATAGCCACTACGTGAGGGAACACGCAGTTTTTAAACGACATATTTTATTATTCATTTGCATACCCCCAGAAAGGTCAGTAATGTTTTTATCAAACAACAAAGAAAGAGACAGAAACATTTTGTAAATCTCTCGATTCTCGTTTGAGTTGTAGACCTACGTGATGATTTAAGAGAAGAGTTTAAAAACGAATCTGTTCATTTAAAGAATTTGATGACTGCGTAACGATTACGTGGCGAATATTTAAGAAGTCTATTATATAATTATGCAAGCATAATTTAGAAAATAGTCAATAAGTGCAGTTGCTTAGTCCATATCTGCAAATACGTTGGAATGTTTTAAAAAGAAAAGACGTGTAATCCTATATTTAGGATTTTTTAAAAACAAAATATTCTTCTCCGGTTTAAATCAATTAAGGTATTGATAATCCAAATTCAACCGATTATTGAAAACTGATAGCGGTGATCCTTGGCTACAGGCTCCAAGGTTTGTAAGGGTCCGGAAGGCGACCGATATACATAGGCTTATATTCTTCTGCATTCTCCGTTCTTTTAATTTTTATCATGATATTTTGCTTTTGTTTCGTGTCCAAAACTATAGTGTACAATAAAGAAGGAAGGAGCTCTCTCTACCATTACTAATAATCTAAATCTCTCAATTTTCGCAACAATTTTGTCATACCCTTCAGTCCGGAATGAGCTACGGGATGATCAGAAGTGAACGTTGAGTGATATTGCAGTGATCGCATCAAGGTCTTCGGTCGTGTACTAGGATGCGTGTCAAGACGAACATAAACTATGCTTGGGCGACCCTGAAGATTACTGAATTCCCACATGCGGAAACAACGAGACTGACTTTAAACTTTTTTTAAAATGTAAAAAGTTGCATTTATTATGAAGTCAACAACCCAAAAGGAAACTGGGCAGTTAAAACAGCACAATTCGTTGCAGCAACAAGAATAAAAGTAGTTTTAAGTCCTTGTTTAAAGAAAGTAAAAAGAATAAAGAGTAATTTCTAGGTACATGTTTCGTGAAAAGCTGAAGTGTGTTCCTGAACCATTATTCTTCTGGTGGGCCCGTCCACCTAGGTCTGTTCGTTCATTTATGCTACAACTTGCAGTTGGCATGGGTCTCCTTTCTCGCTGACATCCTCCTCTGGTAGATGTTATTCTCACCTGTCATGACTGCACGATTCACTCGAAGGTGTATACAGTGTGCAACAAACAACACTTGTGCCTCTCTCTTTCTTTTCTCTTCTAGATCCGTTTTTGTGCCGCGCTAATCTAATTAGTTAAAAGTTATAAACGACAAGAGCAACACACGACAAGCGACAACTCCTTCGT
The DNA here is from genome assembly GCA_036898135.1 of Oncomelania hupensis. Classification (NCBI taxonomy): domain Eukaryota; kingdom Metazoa; phylum Mollusca; class Gastropoda; order Littorinimorpha; family Pomatiopsidae; genus Oncomelania; species Oncomelania hupensis. The sequence continues at coordinate 74,499,770 of CM072512.1, read as the reverse complement.
GTGTTTTTCAGCTGTCAAGAAAAAGAGTGTATCCCGTTACGCGTGAAATCTTGTGACTGTGACCGTATGACTAATGCAGAGCTTCACTGAACCTAAGTGTACTTTTGAATCCTGTTATTCCCCGGTGTTCCTCACAATGGCTCGCAGCTGCTAGCATCAGCTTCTGCGGATTCCTACTGTTGCTTCTGCAACTTCAACAAAAGTCCTTAGCCTGTGATTGTCTCTGTCCCACTGCCGGATCCAGAATCATGGATGACGAGGGCAGTGGTGAGCGTTGGTGTCGGGACAAAGGACATAGCAGAACATTTCACCTGCTTGTTGCTGTCGCTCTTGCCACGGTGATGCTGGTACTGCAGTTTTCCACAGTGGACGGTGCAGCTCCGGGTAAGTAGGTTTAGGTTGTTGAGTGTACTTAAAATCCCCTTCTTGATGCCTATGAAATTCCATTCTTGTTGTACTTGAAATCCTCTGCTTGACGTTTTTGAAATTCCTTGAGTAATTAAATTTCCCCTCATGGTTAATCTAAATTCATTTTTTTCCCAAAGACTGATTTGGACATATTTGAAATAGTCGGGAGTCAGAACGAGCCAAAATGTCGGTCTGTCAGTCTGTCCGTTGGAGGAAATAGAACCACTGGACGGAATTTGACCAAGCTTTATAGAAACATTACCTAGGTTAGTGGCCTGCCTCCCGGCCATCATATTTGCTCTACCGCAAGGGTCAAGGTCACTGGAGTCATCTTTTACTTAATACGATTTGCTTAAAAACGGCCTTTGGGCCTTAGTTCATTGTAAATAAATTTCCTTTCTTGTATAATTAAACTTCCCATATTCTGTAACATACACTTGCTGTAGCCTGCTCTCCATGAAATATTATGGTTTAAATTAGGCCTATTTAGGACTATATATGTTATCAATGTTAAAACTGCCGTTTTGTTTAGCACTTAAACTCGATGTTTATTAGAACAAAAGCACACACACACACCACTCAACCACTCCGCTCTCTCCTCCCACTCCCTCACAAATCCATAGTGATAGTGACCAATGTTTAATGTAGGCCTACAGGGGTCTATCTTTATCAGTTCGTTCCACGGATAGGAGGGGGAAGCCTTCTAGTTCGTTCGGTCGCCTCCGCCAAACTAAAAACGAAATACTCGCATCACGTAAACGTTGCATTACGCACATGATGAATTACAGATGCATTGCTTTTTTATGGGAAGAAGTGTCAGTGTATTTACTTGTAGCTATAGGCTACGTGTATGCGCAGGTGTGTTAAAGTATACACAAGAGAACGGGAATTTAAGCTCATCTGTCACTCTCTGTCTCTGTTTCTCTCCCACCCCAACCATACTGGACACTTTGATGTTGACAACAATTCCGGTCCTTTTGGTGCTGGTGTGTGCATGTGTAAAAGGGAGATTGACAGACAGTATTTCTTCTACAACATATTTTAGTGTAAGCACCTCAAATTGAAAACAATTTCTCTCAAAAGCTGACGGAAAGACCACCAAGCATTACACGTTTGGGGTTATGTGCAAGTAGGCGGTTTGCAAGTTTGCTACCTCCATAGCGCAGAGGTAGACACGAGTAGCCATCAGGGCTTTGCGAATAGGCCACAGGGGCTTTACACGCTGAAAGTGGATCCTCAATAACAAAGTGATAAATAGGGTACCTATATATCATAGATAGAAAGAGTGGGATCAGACAGTGGCCGCCGTTAAAACGGTTTATTCCCCAACCGCGAAAGAACGAGCCCATAATGTCTTCATTTAGATCGAAAAATATTTAACTATAAAAGGGAAGACATTGATATAGGTCTATGTTATTATATGCGGAAATTTCACCTATCATATGCCTGTATCGTTTTCAATCTAAGGGAATATTATATGTTCGTTCTTTCGCGCTTTTAGAATAAACAGTTTCAGCGGCGGATTCGTTTCGCCAAAGACAGTCTGTTCCCAGTCTTTTTATTTATGATAAATCGGTACTCCGCTTTCCTATCGAGGATCCAATATCAGCGTGTATAATGCATATCTATGATACATAGGGCTGTACAACATAGGGCTGTACAATATTTACCGCTTTGTTATTGAGGATCCACTTTCAGCGTGTATAAGTCGATGAGTCGCTCGATGATGTGTTGAATATCAGCCAGCAAGAAGGCTGTGTAGAGAGGGGGAGACAATCACGAAGAAGCGCTGGCGGCGCAACGCGCCTGCAGTCCGGAGGCGCCACTCTCCACAGCAGTTCCTGTGATGTCCAGTTGTAATGAAAGATGACGGACTGCCATGGATAGGCACGGTGACAGCAGAACGTCGAGGCGCCTTCGGCGAAGAGCGACCGCCGACCAGTCGATGTAGTCCAACCGAAGAGAATATGAAGGTTGAGGGATGAGGTGGAGTGTTGTATTGGAATCTCCAACAGGTCGCTGTCGCTGCTTCGACTTCGACTGCTGGACCTCTAGATTTCGACGGCGGTGGGGGATGCCAGAAAGCGGATCGTCCTCCATCTCCATCTCAGCAGCAAAGTACCTGTGGGTCTGAACGTCTCCTGTCACCCTGCTCCACTCGCTGCCACCGAGTCTTGATGATGACTCTCACTAACAAAGGAACCCACTGTACATTCTTGCTTTAAAAACAAAACAAATGATGAGTTTGAAGAATGTAAAACTGTTACTATGCTCTTTCTGGGAAATTGTAGGCGCTGCTTAAGTGATCCCCAAAATCAAATTGGCAAGGAAAGGGCATTCAAAAACGCTTCATCACGGCCTGCTTTGTACTCAAGCAACCACTACTTTTGTAATGCTCACATCTATAAGTTAGGTTATGTCGCAGCTCGTGGCTTCTGTGATTCGGATAGCTCAGTTGGTAGAGCGGCTTACTAGTAACCGAAAGGTCTCTGGTTCGAATCCCAGATTGGCTAAAGTGTGACCATATTATTTTCCCCTTACTTAACATCAACTGGTTCGCTGGCGTCAAAATAATGTGACCAGTAGTCGCCTTTACGCTACGGTGTTGTGCGACTATAATCTACAATTAGCCTAATAAGCTTAATTGCCAAATGTTTATACTTCTACTGTAAATGTTAGATGGATAATTATATTTAAGATCAGTTACAAATGAAAACTCCTGCGTTTTCCGCATGTCACGAATTACAGTTTCTTGCTGGGACCCGATGCAATGGACAAACCTGTTTGACAGAACCACCTTTAATACACTGCATTGAAGTGAAACAAAAGTCTAATTGCAATGTACATGTACAATCATGTACATATATATGCACATATATGCACAACGTAATCGTACAATCGCTCCTACATGTACATCAAAGCGACTTGACGACTGCGTCTTTATGTGTAAGAGCAAATGGAGGAAAAACGGCGGCGTTCTTGCATAGCTTGGTGAAACGTCTGTCACTTTTTATGACCTATTTAGGCTATTTTAAGAACTATTATGGAAACCGTCAGACGATGCCGGTTGTGGTCAAGTACTCTTTTTCTGGAAAAACCTGTTTGAAATGTTGTTTTATTTGTTTTCGTCTTTGAATGATGTGTGTGTGTGAGTGTGTGTTGTGTGCGTGCGTGGATGCGTGTGTGTTTGTGTATGCGTCTATGTGTGAGTATATGTGGGTTTGTGCATGTGTGCGTGCGTGGTTGCGTGTGTGTTTGTATGTGTGTGTGTGTGTGTGTGTGTGTGTGTGTGTGTGTGTGTGTGTAGCTTAGAGTACTACTACGAAATACGAAACTTTGGTAACTGTCAAGGGCGTTGTTCCTAGACATAGAAATTGTAAATCTCTCCAAAGTTAACCTTTCGTAGTTAATTATGACAATCATCCGTAACGTGTTTTGAACAGAAAACTGAAATACCGACCGATGGATCATGCTGCGACCGACCAACCGACTGCCACAGAATGTTTGGCCATGAGTCGAAGAAACTTTATCAGTGCCAAAGAACATCAAAATTGATTCAGCCATTTAAAAAAAAAAGGATACAGAACAAGACGTGTTTAACAAAGAATTGGCCCCAGCCACTTTGACCCTTGTTGTAGAGCAAATGCGATGGCACGGAAAGCTGGGCCACTTAAACAGGTAATGTTCCTGTGAGTTTGGTAAAACATCTATTCAGTGGTTTTTATAATAATAATAATAATGTTCGTCATTTGTAAGGCGCCTTAGCCTAAGGATCAAGGCGCTGGCCGATACAGGATCTAACTCAAACCGCCCGAGACGCCCACCCGCAGCCTTTGGGCGCATGGTCTGACTCCCGGACAACTGAGCACAATCCTGGGCAGCCAGGGATGGGGGAGAAGGACCAAGTGCATGCTGGGTGTGTTCTTGTTACCGGCACTCACCCGTCTAGGACATGAGCGTCAGGATCTTTAAAGTCCGTTATGATGGAATGTATGCGACATACAGACTAGACCTCGGTTTATACTCTCATCCGAAGGAGTAGGAAAACAGGAGTAAAGTGTCTTTCCCAGGGACACAACACAATGGCCCGGCCAGGGCTCGAACCCGGGACCTTCAGATCCGCAAGCCGAAGCACTACCATTAGACCACAGTGCCTCCCTGAGATAAGACGTGCGGTCAACCGACTGACGTACAGTACAAACCGATATTTGTCCCTTTCTGATATCCAACTATATTAAAGTTTTTCCAGATGTCTGGAAAAAAACTCAAAATCTTTAAGATTTTCCCAGATGAAATCTGACTTTTAATTTTGCGCAAGTCATTGCTAGGCACGATCTTTTGTCATCACGCAGATTAAATGCGTCTGGTGTCTTAAGGTGATAAATGTTTTGATGTGTTTTTTTTTCTTAAACGATAATTACTATGCGTAGTCTACTTATGCAGTCGTCTCACACTTTTATTTTCACATTGTGAAATCGTCTCACAGAGTAATGTTAAGATAATGTGCAGAATAGAAAAAACTCAAGACACAGCGTGGTGTGCAGAGTTAATAATAATAATAATAATAATAATAATAATAATAATAATAATAATAATAATAATAATAATAATAATAATAATAAATACAGGATGATGTCACGCGTGTTTTCCTTTGATCGAACTCAAAGCGCGGCGATCTAAAAATGATCGCAATAACAGATGGCGAAGAGAAACCAATTTTTATTTTTGAAATTTAAATTGAGTGAATCCAATTCCAATATTGAATGGAGGGTGGAAACCGGAGTGCCCGGAGAAAACCCTGAAAAGTCTCGTACCTAAGTCAAATAAGTTCGTCCCAAGCGGGGTTCGAACCCGCGACTTTCGGCAAACCAGTTTCCTATCAACTGTGTTAACAGGCATACTCGGCCACCCCTGACTGTTTTGCTTGATGAGCGATGTATTGTTAATAGTGCAGTATTATCGAGCCTATTTACCATCCCATTGCGTAGACTATGTGAACAGTTGTATAATGGGGGTAAAAATCGCGTTTTACGTCCTAAGACCCATGACGCAGTAACGTGTTCGAGATGCATAGACATTCAAGCATAATTTGTATAAAGGTGGCCTATTCAGATTTAGATTTATTCTGCTGTGATGATCTCAGCTTTGATAATTATAGCTCGACATGGCATTGCAGGGGTTAGGATACTGGGTTTTCGAGAGGTTAAGCAATGTATAATCTATATTATTGTTGTGTACGTGTGATCGTCCACACACACACACACACACACACACACACACACACACACACACACACACACATACATAGAGGGAAAAAATCAAGTTAAACGTAGAACATACATATATCATCCCAGCCAAAGAACTGTGACAGAATGCCTACTTGTCATAAGAATTCGGTAAGGTACAGCAGCAACGAAGAAGAGAATGGGCCACAAACTATGCTAAGAAGGGACATTGGCATTATGTGCATCGCCCTAACGAACACATCTCGCTATAAGATAATGGCGGTAGAGATGACAGGCACAAAGACGGCGTTGGATTCTTGGTCCACAAAGACATTCTAGCCACTGTCATGGGTTGCCACCCAGTCTCCAGTAGACTCATTACCATTCATCTGAGAGCAGCCCCTTTCAACATCACGATCATCCAGGTCTATGCCCCAACGTCAAACTATGATGCCAGCAATAGCGAGGGTTTCTATGAACATCTACAGGCTGTCCTTGACCTAGTGCCGAAGAAGGACATAGTCATAATGCCGGAATGCCAAGATTAGCCAAGATGCGCACCACAACTGGGGAGACACATGTGGACCCCACTGCAACAACGAGACAAACGACAGGGGTCTGAGACTCTTAGGGTTTACCAGATACAACAATTTGATACTGGCAAATACGCTTGGTCTCCACAAACAAAAACAGACGATGGACGTGGCACCGTTTTAGCGGGGAGCATCACAACCAGATTAACAACATCATGGTCAAGACACGATCAAGCATCAACATTGGCAGGACACGCATTTTTCCAGGAACAGACATCGGAAGTGACCACGATCTCGTGATGATGTCCTTCCGGCTCCACTTGAAGAGACTAAACACAGCAAAAGTGCACGAGACTTCTCCGGGATCGCACAAACAACTGCTGCCCGGACAAGGTTGAAGCCCATTTGGAAAGACAGGACCATCAGTCTACATTACAAAGTAAGGCTGTTGCGCTCCCTTGTTATCTTTATCTTCCTTTATGCTTGCGAAACATGGACCCTAACAGCAGATCTACAACGAAGAATGCAAAGCATGGAGATGATGTGCTACAGAAGACTTCTGGGCATTTCTTATACCCAGCACATCACCAACGACGTAGTCCGACAGATCATCACACAAGCCATTTGACAACATTATGATATGCTCACAGTGGTGAAGAAACAGAAACTCCGATGGTATGGCCACGTCACCAGATCATCAGGCCTTGCAAAGATCATCCTGCGAGACACAGTTCAAGGAGGTAGAAGAAGAGGGAGACAGAAAAAGAGTTGGGAGGACAACATTCGAGAATGGACTGGCTTGACACTGAGCAATACCATGAGAGTAGCTGAGGACAGAGAAAGATGGAGTACGCTGGTTAAACGGTCGTCAGTGTTGCCCCAAGGACCTCCAAGTTACGGGATAAGATGGGATAGGATTAAATGCACTTATACAGTAAAGCAATGTTGGGGTTTACAGAGTTATACAATAATTGAATGGGTGTGCTCCCACCCAAAAGCGATCTAGGACCTACTGCGAGGGTTTATGACTGAATACTTACTGAACAACCGTTACCTTCTCTTATTGAGAAAAACAGTGTCGGCGTCATTGGACTTTAGGGACACTAATCGCTTTCATTCTTTGTAGTTTTTGTTCTAATTTTTAAATGTGTTTTGTGTGTGCAGCTTTATTCTTCTTCTTGCTTTCTTCCTTAAATCGATCTTGTTTATAACAGAGGATCAGTGACTATCTAGGATGTAAGAATCCTGGTCTCATTCTTCCCTATAGTTTTGTGGCAAAAATAAAAGTCTCGCGAGCTGACAGCAGGACAAGGGCGTTGCCTAGTGCAAGGCCAACAATCGTCCGACCTTTTATTCTAGTATTTTATTTCCTTCTGGTGTGACGCTTCGGGCAGGCCTAACATGCCTTTAGGGAGCACATTGTGGATCAATACAAATACCTAGGAACCACCAATGACAAAAAACTGTTAATCAAACTTGCAAATACTCAGGCCATAACTAAACAATGTCAGTCTAGAATTTTACGTCTTCAAAAACTCCGAAATCTTAAAGTCAATAAGCCGCACTCTTCAGACTTTTAACACTTATTTTTATTGAGTCAATTCTTACCTTTTCTTTTATCTGCTAGTATGGAAGATTTATGCGTGAAAACCAGAAATGTGATGGATCGAATGTATATATGATACGTACTACTGCATTAAAAAGAAAATTCCAAAGACTGTCTCCCTGCTTAATAAATGTTGTTGATGGTATGACACTGCGCTCTCTGGTCATCTCCATCTTCCTATATGCTTGCGAAGCATGGACCCTCACAGCAGATCTCCAACGAAGAATACAAAGCATGGAGATGAGGTGCTACAGAAGACTTCTGTGCATTTCCTATACCCAACACATCACCAACGTTGAAGTCCGACAGACCATCACACAAGCCATTGGACAACACGATGACCTGCTCACAGTGGTGAAGAAACGGAAACTCCGATGGTATGGCCACGTCACCAGATCATCAGGCCTTGCAAAGACCATTCTGCAAGGCACAGTGCAAGGAGGTAGAAGAAGGGGAAGACCGAAAAAGAGGTGGGAGGACAACATTCGAGAATGGACTGGTTTGACACTGAGCGAAGCCATGAGGGCTGCTGAGGACAGAGAAAGATGGAGTATGCTGGTTAAGCGATCATCTGTGGTGCCCCTACGACCTTCGGGTTATGGGATAGGATAGGATAGGATAGGATGTTTTTGTGTGCGTGAGTATACGTGAGTGCGTTCTCTCTCTCTCTCTCTCTCTCTCTCTCTCTCTCTCTCTCTCTCTCTCTCTCTCTCTGTAGTAATAACATCGCGCTCGTCCCATACCCACCCACCCACCCCTTTCTCCCACACCCGTGGTTGTCAACGCTTCAGCGTCAGGAAAACAATACTAATTGTTGTTGGCATGTACCGTGCATGAGGAAAATGACAATCATTCAGTCTCATTATGTGGGAGTTTACCGCAATATAAGCAGACTGAGCGTTTTGACTAGCTTTGATCCTGCTAATAACTTTTCGGAGTAGGAAGATGACGTTTGAACAAAAAAACCACTGTGGCAAGACACTCAAATGCCACTGACACACATATTCGAAAAATAAATATCGTGGGTGTGTTGACTGGGCTTTCTCCTAACGAAGCAAAGGGAAAACATGGAATGATAGGCCACTATGTGCAGAAAAAAAATCACAATCGGATCAGGCAAATTTTAGATACAGCGTGAAACGCATTTAGAAAAGTGTGATGCCTTGAACTTTGAAAAAGTACAAGTGTGAATTATATAACATGCTTAGCAGTAAAAGAAAAGGACTCTTAACCCATTTGCTACCACGACCCCATATATGGGATCACGTGAATCCAATGTGCTCACTGAGCACATTGGATTCACGTGATCCCATATATGGGATCGTGGTAGCAAATGGGTTAAAGTAAAAATGATCAATCTTTGTTCAGTAATGTTTTAGGTAAGGCAAAAAGTGTGTTTTGAACACGCACAAAAAAGTGAAATTCGGGGCGACGGACCGACCCACCTACTGACCGACAATCAAACTGCTACTGTAGGATGGCTCATGATTTGAAATACCTGTACATACCAAAAGTAGAACAAATCGCTTCAGCCGTTTTTCCAGGTGTTTTTGTTTTTTGTTTTTTGTGTGTCCTCGAGATATTGAGCAAAACGTTTAGCAACAAAGTGACTCCAGTGACCTTGATCTTTGCCGTATATTAGACTATTTAGAGCAAATATGATGGTACGGGAGGCAGAGCAGTAACCTAGGTAATGCTTCTATGAATCTGGTAAAAATCAGTTCAGCGGTTCTTGAGATATGGCGTCCAACGAACCGAAGGGCCGACAGACGGATCGACATAAAAAGCCACAACAAAAAACAATAAATAAATAAATAAATTTAAATAAAATTAATAGAGAACACTCTAATTTGCGATTTATCACCGGAACTGGAAATGCATGCTCCGGTACCTCAAAATGGGCGCGCGTTAAATTTTATGGCATCGCATTTCAATAGTGTTAACGAAAGATTTTTTTAAAATTTATTACATATATATTTTTTGCAGACTTTTGAGGTGTTTCGGTGATTATGTGCGGAATCTTATGAACGCGCCTTTAGTCTCTGAGGACATTACATTGTAAAATAATTATGCAATCCAAAGCGAGCTCATTTAAATGGAATGCAGCAATCCATTCCACGTAGGATGAAACAAACAAAAAAAAGACAAGTGCAGAAAAGGATCGCGAGAACGACAAATTATATTGTCACTTACTAGTCTTAAACACAAATTCCGTATGAGGTAGGGGTTGCTGTTAAGTTTATACCTAGTTTATTCTTCAGTAACGCGCGCGCGTGTGTGTATAACATTTTGCAAAGAAAAAAAGAAAATAAATCAGTCTAAATCACTTAGGTGAATAATAGACAATAAATGAGTAACATTGTGATAACAACGAAAGCGTATATCTCGTTTAAGCTTATTTCTCAAGTTTTGATTTGATGATCACTGATTCAAAAACTGACTATGCTATAGCGTTTTAATTATCTTAGCATGGTAGCACATGGTATGACACTCTCTCTCTCTCTCTCTCTCTCTCTCTCTCTCTCTCTCTCTCTCTCTCCCTCTCTCTCTCTCTCTCCGTTTGTGCTTATGTAGAACACATGAAGAAGAAGAAGGGGTGTTAGCAGGTGATGCGCACAAGATATCTTCTGCACATCACCTGTGTGTGTGTGTGTGTGTGTGTGTGTGTGTGTGTGTGGGTGGGTGTGAACCTGTAAAGAGGACACAATGGGTTCCACAACCGTCTTTTTGAATACAAAGTGGGTTTATTTGCTGTGACCTCATTTTGTTTCATGAACCCATTTTGTTCTAAGTGCGCGGGAGTGCTCTTTTAGTGCTTGGGAGTGCAGTTGTAGTGCATGAGAGTGTTTTAAGTACACAGGAGTGCACTATCCGGGACGGAGAAAATCCAGCCAATTTTCGGAAAACTTTGAAGCAAAAATCGACCTATTTCGTCGCTCCTAGGAGACGAACTAGGTCAACTTTTTTGACGGAAAGAGCCAATTTTGACTTAGATTCTTACATTTCTAGAAGAAATTTGCGTTCTTTCCGTCAAAAAAGTGCTTTCCGACTCCTACATTCTAAAAGTACCCCATTTAGCCATCAATACAAGTATGTGTGTGTGTGTTTGTGTGTGTGTATCTTTTGCGCATCACCTGTTGACCCCCTTCTTCCTCTTGTGTTCTACATAAGCACAAACGTTTTGTCTCCCTTCTTCTTGTTGTTGTTCTTATTATTTTTGTGGAAACCACATGACCGCGAAAATAAGTCCTTCCTTCATTTGCTTACAACCCCCTCTTTTCTCGCACACTCGATGTAGTGTCCTGCGCTTTTGCGCAGCTAGAAGCGCGCAATGTTTAGAGGAATTCCGGGATAGATCCGCCATGGCCAGAGGTCCACCGGTCGCAATTGTGTACCCCTTTCTGATCAGTTAATAATATTATTGGAGTTCACTGCCTTTGAGTTCTGGTGTTCGTGCAAGGTTGTTTGACGCTTTCACATTAAACATTAACAATATTACACTCCCAGCATTTATTGTTAATTGTTGGGAGCTACGTTCAATTAATTTTGATTGGTCATTTTGTTATTTTGCTTTCAGTGTTACTGAACGTGTCAGTGTTTCGGAAAAAAACCACGAAAATTATCATTTCTCTTCGCTACACCGAACCACAACCACCACCACCACCACCACACTCCCCCCCCACTCCAGAACCCTCACCCCATTCAGACCTCTACGTACGTGTTGGTAAATTGTGGTTGCACGTTTACATAGGAACGAATACACGCAAACCACAGGCACATGTATCGGAATGTGAGCGGAGTCGCTGTCTGTATCCCATCTGGACACGCGAGCGGGTACATGTACAGTACAACAACGCGTCTGTCTTCTATATCAACGCTCGTGTGTCCAGATATGGACGCCTGTAGTCTATACATACTAGTAATACTAGAATACGAATGCTCTTGGAATTCCTATACATACTAAAACAATACGCGTTTATGAAACAGCGGGAGTTATGCCTTTAGACGTTTGGAGAAAATTATCGTGTGCAAAATATGTTATAAGAGCAACTGCAGTAGATAACAGTACGAACGAGGAACTATATTTTAAATCAGATATATATTATCCTAAACATTCCCAAAAAATTAAATGTTTTCAAACAATAGCAACTTACATAAATGACATAGTTATATGTTTAGACTCAAAATCAGTTTTAGAGGCATTAAATTCTAATAACAGTAAAGACAGAAAAGAAATAATTTTTGAAATTAAGTACTTGATTCATAGTAATATAATTAATGGAACACATGTTAACTTTTGTTGGGTTCCTTCTCATTGTGGTTTTCTCTTTAATGACTGGGCTGATCGAGCTGCAAAACATGGTGCCGAAAACAATGATGTAGTGAAGTTAAATATATCGTTATCAGTTAAAGAGATGCAAGTTATAACTGAAAAGGAAGTTAAAAAGAAATGTCATTTTAATCTCCTATTTGAGCAACATAATGGAATCCCCAGGTCTGTAGTGACGATGGCTTATAGAATATATCTAAATTCTATAAGAACTAAATATTGTAAAAATATCTTTGAAACATGTTTTATTTGAATGCGATAAATTGCATGACAGTCTACCTAACAATATCATGAATATGACAGCTTTAGATAACATTAGTTTTGATGTATGCATTAGTCTAGCGAAAACGTTAATTGGTTCTCCAATTGGTCAGTATCTATGATAACTGATGGTTAATTACAATTCCTTCTTTTCTTTTCGTTTCACAATTTAAAAAAAAATATTATTAGTATTTTTTTTTTGGTGTTTTATTATTTTGGTGAAAAAGACATTAAAATCAAACAAACAAAGAATACGAACAGCGACTCTACTCCGCTCACATTCCGATATGGGCGCCTGTGTTTGCAGATTATTCTTTTGTTTTTCTTTTGTGAACTGCGGTCTTTCTTTCAGGAGAAAGACCAGTCCTGGAGGAGTAATCACTGTCAAAAATAGGGATAAGGAATTGCTTTGATATTCAAAATTGATTGACGTTGACCCTTAAGATAGCATACAGTAGTCATCACAAGTATGTACTGAGTGTGTGAAAACAAAAATCTGTAATAATGTGAAAACTGTTGGTAGTGAAAAATGCAGTGCTTTTGAGGAGAATATCTATGCTGAGATAGCTAACACGCGACTTTTCATATACCACATCTTATTATCTCCATGAAGATGTTAATAAATCAGGCAACCAACCAAACTTTACCAAACACTGTGTCGGTATTCTGGAGTTAACAGTGCGAACTATGAATGTGCCAGGCCACAAATCATGTTCCAGTGAAGGAAAACTGCTGTGAACATGACATCTGAAGTGATTTTACGTACACCGATTCGCAGTGTGAGGTGTCACCTTGAATCACACACGCACGGGCTACAAACTGGGCGAGTGTCGGCGTTCGAACTGTTCAATCGGAAACTGTGGCAATAATATATTGGGGCAAAGAGTAGTATTTCGCATTGCAGAGGCATGATTACCAAGCTTCGCCCAATTAAAACGCGAGATGAACAATACAGTCATGTAAAATCTCAAACAATCCTGGCGATTTCCGGTGTTAGAAGTTATTATTCTCAGTCGGTGTTGCGAGATGAAAGCTACCACGCACGCGGGACTTGCGAGGCCGTAATAATAATAATAATAATAATAATAATAGTAATAATAATAATAATAATAATAATAATAATAATAATAATAATAATAATAATAATAATAATAATTGCAAGGAGGTAGAAGAAGAGGGAGACCGAAAAAGATGTGGGAGGACAACATTCGAGAATGGACTGGTTTGACACTGAGCGAAACCATCAGGGTTGCTGAGGACAGGGAAAGATGGAATACGCTGGTTAAACGATCATCTGTGGTGCCCCTACGACCTCCGAGTTACGGAATAGGATGGGATAGGATAATAATAATAATAATAATAATAATAATAATAATAATAATAATAATAATATATTATTATTATTATTATTATTATTATTATTATTATTATTATTATTATTATTATTATTATTATTATTATTATTATTATCCAAGAATTTATAATGTGCATGCATCTAACAAGTCTTATGATTCGAGGCGCGGATTCTCGCGCATGTAATTAGTTACATCCACTGACACACTCCCCTCCACCCCCTACCGTCCATGACCCCTTACCCTCCGTCCTGCCTCCTTCCCCTCCGTACGCACATATTCACTGAACATAGGGAGAATGTTTGTGTTGTTTGTAGATTATAGTCACACGACACTTTCGCATATAGGTGACTACTGGACCGATTTATACTGACACCAGCGGGCCAGTTGTTGGTAAAGGGGAAAATAATATGATCACACGTTGACCAATCCGGGATTCGAACCAGCGACCTTTCGGTTACTAGCAAGACGCTCTTACGAACTGAGCTACCCGGCCCCGGAGAATGTTTCTATCACGGACCTTTATTATCTTGACCCCAAGACAGCCATCCAGTAATAAAGGTCCGTGGTTTTTATGGGTTATAGAAGGGTGGAGATGAAAGATGGAGGCACACTATAGTATAGGCCTATTTTTCTTGCCAACGTTCGCATAATACTAGTCTTCTTTTTGGTAGCGAATGCTGTAAACGTGATTCGGGACGTCTTCTTCTTCCAGTAGACACTCAGGGTCAACAGACTGATCGTTGTTAGTGTTAGTTGGTGTTGCTTTGATTCTTGATCTCTACCACAGATACTGCTCTGGCCAACTGGTCGTGCTCTTTACCGCTAAAGTTCATTCACAAGTTTACACGGCGATTTAGTGGGATGCTGTTAATGTTGCTGAATGAGACCTACCAAACAAACAAAAAAAAAAAAAAACAAACAATTTTTTTAAACGAAGAAGAAGAAACAGCGACAACTAAAAACAACAAAATACTATGTGTTGATAATATGGATTTCCCTTTCTAAAATATTTATTTTCACCACTTTCAGCTAAATAATACTTATTTAGCATATTTTCTAAATAATATTTTTTTTTACAAACAATGTAAGATTTCTCTAAAAAATATTTTTTCTCCGTAAATAACTTATTATAAATCATGATATAGGTAAATAAGGCATTGTTGCTAAACAAGGAATTATTTACCTATATAAGCTTAATGCATTTTTTAAGCAGATTGTGTTAAATAATGTATTATATAAAAATGTTTCAAAATAATGATTTGTTTATCTATATAATGCATTGTTTAGCAGAATTCGCTAAAAAATGTATTATTTAGAAGATGTTGCTAAATTATAAATTAAACAATTCATTGTTGAGGGATTGCAATTTTCATTATTTAGGAAATTTGTAGGTACATGTCGTATTACTGAGAGGTTATATGGTAAAGTGATAAATAAAATTGCAAAATCGTGATATTACGCTGCTTTTCGATTTAAAATGAGGCAACTGCTTTATTTCACTCTATTTTCTTTTATTCGTTCGCAACAGTACTAATATATATGCGAAACTGCAACCGTAACGGGTCCGGTAAAGAGTGATCCATCATTATTTCTGCATTGGCGTCCTTGCCTTTAGAGTATGCTTACTCCCGCCATGTTTCTCATCAGTTCGACCTGCAAATTCCTGGTAGTTTCGAATAAGCTTAAACTTTCTGTTTGAAATTAAAACATAATTCAACTCAAAAGAACAAATGGAAACACAGTCTCAATACAGTTTTTTGGTAAATAAATACAAAAAGGAAGCTTTATTTTTTTCTTCTGACGGAGATGCTCAGAAACTGAACACTCACGCACAGAACTGATCTTGACCTTTCATTTGTGTTCGGGATGTTACAGACGTGTTACCTTCGAATTTGTGGAGTAATTTATGTTGAAAAATAAATAATTAACACAAATTTTGGATAGACCATCTTTGGAAAGACCTTGCATTTAATTATAGAAAGCAGTCAAATTATAAATTCCAAGTTTTAAAGCGAATCCTGGAATCCCCTAAATAATGAAAGTTGCAATATTTAAACCATGAATTGTTTACGTAAATAATGTATTATTCCCAACATCTTCTAAATATATTTACCAACATCTTTTAAATAATACTTTATTTAACAAATTCTGATAAATAATGCATTATATAGGTAAACAAATCATTATTTAGAAAACATTTTTAAATAATACATTTTTTTTACACAATCTGCTAAATTTGCATTATATATAGCCTTATAGGTAAATAATTGTTTATTCAACAACAACGCCTTATTTACCTATAACATGATTTATTTACGTAAACAATGTATTGCTTAGGTAAATAATAAGTTATTTACGGAGAAAAGATATTATTCAGAGAAATCTTACATTGTTTGTAAACAAATGATTGTTTAGAAAATATATGCTTCTATATAAAGATTATTTAGCTGAAAGTGGTTAAAAAAAAACAATATAAAAATATCGCAAATAAATATTTTACCAAGGGAATTCCATATAAGAATACATACAGGCTGAAGTTGAATAGCGGAGGAGGGTGACGTTGCTTTGAAGTCTTAGGGTTTAGGGTTTGACAGCCTTCTGGACTGGAACAGATATGGTCCTAAGCCCTAAGACCGAGCCTTGCAGGACTCTGGATCGCACTGGGATGTTCTCTGACCAAGCACCGTCCACCAAAACTGCCTATTTTCGCTCATGCAGGAAACTACTTTCTATCACTGACGTCAGCAGTTTATACAACCATTAATATGCAAAGGTGAAAGTTCCTGAACTTCCCCAATTAGTGATTTCGTCAAAACGGACATTTCCTCCGAAGTTGACTTCGTGGGTATATTGTGTTTATTACATCGCTTGTATGACATCCAAAATGATGTGATTTTGTGAAAGGGATTGTACTCAACCATTGTATAGGTGAAAATGGGGATCTACACTCGTTTTGAGACTTAGAACGTAGTTTAAAGCCAGGTACTGGAAGTAGTTAAATTTCGTCATCTACGGCCTTTGCGTGAAGTAAGAAGTCGCCTCGCGCCCACCATGAACGGAAAAGAACCACAAAGTGGGAGATCCTAGTTGTTTTGCTATATTCGCAGTTTTGTCTTTTTACTATGAAGATGAATATAAGATAAAACTGGTTCTGAAGGAGATCATTTGCAGTTGTTTAATCATAAAAATATATTGATTCACCAACGGATGGGAAGGACATATTGAGAGGTTTTAGGCTATATGCAATCTTGGGACAACCATTTGCACGCGCATTATAGGTTGCACATCATACATCGCCGTCTTTCTGCTCTTGTCAATTTGATTGATCGACGGTCGTGCATAGATAAAAGTACATTAACCCTTCACGTCATCACTAGCTACAGCCGGTAGACATTTCATCATCAGCATCGTCGTCATCCTCGTTGTGGTCATGGCCGTCGTCATCATCATCAACATAATCATCAATCTTATTGTAATTGTTTCTTCTTCTATTTTAATTTATTTATTATTATATATTTTTGTGATCCCTAAAACATCAAGCTGTCTTTTTCTTTTCAGACAAACCTGCACGTAGCACGTATTGACTGATTTTTCTAGGAAGGGAACTTGGCGAAGGCAGGTTGCAACAAACGTGCCCTAAAACTTTTCAATTACATTTTCGGCAGCTATTTTACCTGTACAATCTTACTCTCCACTCACTATAATTACTTCATCTATTTCTCTCTCTCTCTCCCTCTTTCTCTCTCAACACACTCACACACATATACACACACAAATACACACATACACACACACACCCACACCCACACACATACACACACATACTCACGCACAGCGCTTAATTACTTTGTCCTTCCAATTCTTTTCATTCAGCTTAACCTCGTAAATCAAATTTTGGAAAAAATTAAAGCCGGAGTTAATTTTTTTAAATAAAGGACAAAGGATTCTGTGTGACTAAGTGGAACCTTTACTTTGTTGTCTGCGTCATTTACATGGGTGGCATATTTAATCATGAATCGCTTGGTTGGTTGTCAGTGTCATTGTCCATGGCAATATTACTCAATCATGCTACATGCAAAGTCACTCTTATTATGTTTGTTTTTTTTTCTTTTAGGGAGAGCACGCTCATCCTTCTTTTCATTAAACCACACAATGCACAGTAAATCCACATAACTTATGCATAGTAACGACAATCAAAGAACTTAATATTTTCCACAAATGTAGTTTGTCTACATTCATAGTACAGTCATTGTATAGTTAACACAGAAAGTACCATCAACAATGGTGGTCTCTTTTTAGATTTTTTTAAATAATATAGTATGCATATATACACTTGTACACGCATGCACGCGGACACACACATACACACACACACACACAAAGAGACAGATGCTAAATAGAAAGAAATCGAAAAGGGTTACGCGAATGAGACAGGGGGTAAGAGAGGGGAAGGGGTGGGTTGGGTTGGCAAATTCTATTACAATTTCCGGTATCTTGCATAAAAAATACCAATATTAATGATAATATTAAAAAGGATTGACAGATATGGAGCATATTGTTGCCAGTCGTCAATCCAGCGACCACCATTAACATTAGCATAATATTTATCAACAACATACGAATCTTTTACAATACTCTTCAATACATTGATATTTGGCTTTGTGCCCTTAAGTTTACAAACGAAAATGTGGTACTTGGCAATGAGCAAAATCAGATCAAATATTCTATCAGTGTACAAATGATCCTTACAGCCGAAGATGACAAATTCCAAGTCGAATCGTACAGTACTACAATGCTGAAACTTTGAATGCAGCCACACTTGTACATCAAACCAAAAATCTCTTATTATGTTACATTCCCAAAAAAGATGTGGCAGTGTTTCTTCAGCACTGTTACAAAAACAACACACTGGACAATCAACTAGCTTACGCATGTATAAAAATCTTCCTGTCGGCAGAATCCTGTAAAGGATTTTATACTGGAACCAACGTAGTGTGGTATCATTTGTTGTCTTTTTAAGTTTATACAACAATTTCTTGACATTTATCTCAGTATCAAAAAATCTGCTCCATTTATCAATACTTTTTGGTAGTTCAGTGTTACTAATAATACAAGAATAAACAGACTTCACACCCTTTACACAAGTGTTCCACCACACTGGCTTAGACGTTACAACATTTTCTAAGTCTGTAAAATTCATCTTACGCTGGTATTCTTTCACTGCATGAACCACACCTTGATACAGTAAAAGGTTACACTCACTATTGTATTTTGTGATAAATTCTTCGTGTGTCATAAATCAATTTAACAATAAGAGATGACCGACTTGTGTCACTCCTGCAACAAGCCAATTTTGTAGAAACACTGTTTTACTTTCTCTACGAATGCTTATGTTAAAAAACAATGGTTCATTAACAAAATCCCATTCTGTGACAGGAGCACATTTTATCACAACATTTTTACAATGTTTGAAAACATCCCTCCAGAAAGGATTTTTTATATGTTGTATCGCAACTTCAAAAAAATTACTACCAAAATGAGGACAGTGTTTCAACAATGGACATTGCATAAGCAAAATGTGACTTATTTTCCCCTCCGAGAACAAAATTCTTTTAAGCCAAGAAACTTTTAGGGCACACAGGAAAGCTCTTACATCTGTCATTTTCAACCACCACTCTCGTACGCTTGACTCGCAATTTTCCTTTTTATTTTATCTCTTTTACCGTTCCACAGAAAAGAATATAACAGCTTTGCTAGTTCACTTAAAAAACTTTCGCTTGGGTCTGGAATATTAGTAAAGAAATATGTTAATTTTGAGAGTATTTGACTTTTTATTACAGCAATCTTACCAAATGGAGTTAAATTTCTTTTTGACCATATCGCAATAATTCTTTCAATTTCTGTTAACTTGTTTTCAAAATTTAATCTTACAATATTTTTTTATATTAACTGAAAAAAACAATCCCTAATACCATAAACACAAGAGGATTCCAGACAAAATAAATTTCAGTCATGTATCTCGCGTTTGAGTTTTTAGCACTCTTATTATGTTTAACAAAAATCTATGTTAGTATCTCACATTTTAAAAATCTATGATATATTGCATCCTGTTGTTTGCGAAGTTACTCTTACAATATTGCATCTTATGATTTTACTTTGAACTCTCGAAGAACCTTTTAGCGAAATGCATATACAGATAACCTTAATCTGGTGTGCTTTGTCTTCTTCGGCGTTCATCCCTTTGTTTCATTTTCTTACAACAAAATTCACGTTGCACACTAGTAACAGAGTGGCACTCTAAAAGTTATGGTTTTTGAATACTGGTGTTCTGCTATCTTCCACTTTGCACTAGAGTTGCTCTGTCCAAAACCTTATTAAAGGTTGGGATCTATCGGGTGACATTTAAACACCAGTTGTTCTTTCAAACTCTTTAATTTTATTAATTTAACCTCAGTTATCGAGACGGGAGATCATGCATTCATTTGGATCCTGCATGGGAGGCACTGTGGTCTAATGGTAGTGCTTCGGCTTGCGGATCTGAAGGTCCCGGGTTCGAGCCCTGGCCGGGCCATTGTGTTGTGTCCCTGGGAAAGACACTTTACTCCTGTTTTCCTACTCCTTCGGATGAGAGTATAAACCGAGGTCTAGTCTGTGTCGCATACACTCCATCATAACGGACTTTAAAGATCCTGACGCTCATGTCCTAGACGGGTGAGTGCCGGTGACAAGAACACACCCAGCATGCACCTAGGTCCTTCTCCCCCATCCCTGGCTGCCCAGGATTGTGCTCTTTTGTCCGGGCGTCAGACCATGCGCCAAAAGGCTGCGGGTGGGCGTCTCGGGCGGCTTCAGTTAGATCCTGTTTCGGCCAGCGCCTTGAGCAGCTCTTAAGCTGGAAAAGCGCTATATAATAACGATTAAAACGATTAAATGGTGATCACCATTGCGTAGGGAAGATTGTGCTTTTAGTGCTGGATAACTTTTGTATTTATTTGGGGAGTTATTACCTCCTTTAAAATAAACTTTACCTCTTTGGCATCTAAACAATACATAATTAACATTTCTGTTAACGCCTAAAAAATCTGTTATCATCGCTAATGACACATGCTGGGAACGACTTTGTTGTCAGTACATTTTCTTGAAGACAACATTTGTTTGCGTGTGAGTGAGTGAGTGAGGGTGTGTGTGTATGTGTGTGTGTATGTGTGTGTGTGTGTGTGTGTGTGCGTGCGCGTTTATTATGTAAAACTTGTTTAACGATTCTCATTAACGTATCACTCAATGGACCAAATTGTTATAGCCTAATATGACCAACTTTCGGTAAGAAGCGAAGTTAGTGTGACACATCCTATTTCTTACAGGGCCAGGGTATCGAGGATGTGTGTTTATTTTTGTGACAATGAGTTTACTTGGGAAATTGCATTGCTTGTCACATTAAATGATGATATAATGGTTAATCGTGGCACAAGCCGACCTCTAAGCTTTGAAATGTACGCGTTTGTTCTTTGTTATGTAAACAAACAACCGTGCCTACTATATACACTCGGTCCTGATTTGGCTCGGAAGAGTCCGCTGGACCTAAAGCAACAATAAATCAATCAATCAATCAATCAAAACTATATACACTCCTTTTTTGTGTAGAATCAAACTTGATACTATTAATTTGAACATAAACAAATAAAGTATATATATATATATATATATATATATATATATATATATATATATATATATATATATATATATATATATATATATATATATATAGATATACCCCCTTGCTTTTGGGTACCCCCACTATAATTATATGTAATTTTATCACTTGTAGACGGACCGCTAACCCTAACCCTAACCCGTTTCGAGCGCACTGCCTTACCCTAATCGTCGAGGCACTGCCTTACCCTAATCGTCGAGGCACTGCGCTTACCCTAAGATCGTTTTCTGGGAGCCCCCTTGGATCCGGGGACCCAGCTGGGTCCCCAGATCCAAAGTCGGGTACCCAAATGACCGGTTGGTGACTTTTAAGGTGCGCAGAAACCATAGTTTATAAGGATATATATATATATATATATATATATATATATATATATATATATATATATATATATATATATATATATATATATATATATATATATATATATATATATATATAGGCTTATAAACCATTGCTTCTGGGCACCTTAAAAGTCACCAACCGGTCATTTGGGTACCCGGCTTTGGATCTGGGGACCCGGCCGGGTCCCCGGATCCAAGGCGGCTCCCAGAAAACGACGATTAGGGTAAGGCAGTGCCTCGACGATTAGGGTAAGGCAGTGCCTCGACGATTAGGGTAAGGCAGTGCGCTCGAAACGGGTTAGGGTTAGGGTTAGCAGTCCGTCTACAAGTGATAAATTACATGCAATTATAGTGGGGGTACCCAAAAGCAAGGGGGTATATCTATCTATCTATCTATCTATATATATATATATATATATATATATATATATATATATATATATATATATATATATATATATATATATATATATATATATATATATATATATATATATATATATATATATATATATATATATATATATATATCAAAACCGTACTTTTTGAAAAAAAACGGATTATTTTTTTTATTTAAAAAAAAGTTAAATCTTTTTTTTTTTAATATACGGCAACAATTACTGTGAATTGGAATATGTGATGTTGAAGTGTGTGATCTGGGGCTCTTTAAATTCAAAGACATTACTAACTGGAATTTAAAGGCACGTAAGCTTAATTCCTTCAGGAGTCAAGATGAGTGTGACCGTAATATCTTTCAGGTTTCCTACACATTGACTTTTTTGTGGGGTTGGTACTTGATAGTTTGCCATTGTGTAAAATTCATAATAATTAGGCCTATATATATTGTCGTAGACTATACGAAACTGGCCTTTGGTCAGACAGAAGCAATACACTATCATCATTGTCCTACATACAATTTTCGGAGACTGCGCCTGCCCCCATCTTTGGTGCATTTGAAATAGACTATGCGCGCCATTTTATTTTATTATTGTTGTTATTCTTTTTTCAATTGGGCCATTGGATAGAGCTGACTTTGAGATAATATTAATAGAACGAGTGGGTGCTTTCCTTTCAAATAGCTCAGTAGTAGTAGATCTAACTGCAAGCAATGCTTCACACCCTTTTCGTTAACTGGAAGTGTCAGACAATTACAGTTCAGCCTGCTCACCGACACATTATGGATCATAGCCAAAAACCAGTGACGCAGACGTGACTTTTCTTATATGGCAGAGGCTCCTTTTTTCTAACACTGTTTTGTCGTTAGACAACTTAAATGCTTGGCCATTCAGTGTAAGGAGGGGGAGAGCGGAGGAGGTTGGAACAAACACATACATGCGTCCAGAATCTGTCATGTACCTACCACTTAAAACACTTTCCTTTCTTTTATGTCAATGTCTTCTTCTCGAACTTTTAGTACTCTGTACCTTCACCTTTAAAAAAAGATGCGATACAGTCATGTGAGTACATGTTGTTAATCAGTTTCTATTAGGAAAGTTCTAGTACAAATAATATACAAACCATACACTGATCCTAGATATGAGACACTGTTCTGTGATACTATGTAATCACGTGACTGTATTGCAAGGTCAAGGCCTTTGAAAGTCTTACAAGCTTACATCCTAGCAGTCAACCCGAAACTTTCGGGGATGTAGTCTCAGTACGCCTATGTTGATCCCTCCCGACGCAATTCGTTGGCGGCTACCCTCGATGACTGCCTCTCTCGTAAGGTTGACACGCTTGTTGTCGCAGTTGAACCCTTGGCTGTGGCGTAGATAGCGGCTTTGCCCCCAAAATGTTACACGGTTATTTATCAATAGCCGATTCAGCCCAGACGCTTGACTCTTGTGTATCTCGAATTCGTTTATCCACGCAGCCTGTTCACTTAGCAACAACGCAGGAGTCGTCGTATAAAGTTTTCCAACTCTATTCAGCAAACATCAACAACTGCATACAAGATCGCTTTCCGAAAACCACTACAGAAATCATCTTCACAAGCCGACAGTAAATTACTTATATAACCTCTCTGCAATCGATAAAAAGTTCGAACATTCCAGCTTGACGCAATAACTCCCAATCAAAATAAAACTCATCACCAGAACTATGCACTGTCTTACGTCATAGAACCTTCTTTAGGTTAGAAGAATCGCTTAGCTAGACCTATCTGGAATCTTCGGTCGATAATAAACAAGTAATTCCAGAAAATCCTCAACAATATTGACCGACGAAAATTATCAACATTATACAAAGCTTCTCCTAGCAACAACCCAAAATCAAATCAAAGGTGAATACACGCTATCATTGCATGCTTTGCAAAATAAAATGACCGGATCTATCGTGCGCGTTTGAAATTGTAACATTACAAAACGCCTACTTGTGTCTCGGGGGAGGGCGGATGGAGGTGAGAAGGAGGGAGGAGTTGCGGAGGGGGGGGGGTGGTGACAGGTCACGCAATCTGAAGTACAGACAGGATCTCTATCGAAATAACATGGTTTACGGTAGGCTAGAGACAAGTGTTGTATGTAAATCGTTGCCTCCAGTCTATTATTTTCACTGACTGTAAAGAACTCAGAATGCTTGGTCTCGACAGCGATGTTCAGGATCCTGTCACGGTTGAAACCTGAACATTAATTTGTTAGTTTTCGCAACAGGATGCGACACCTTAGGGCTAAACAAGGTGACGCGGCACCAGACAAACAAACAAACAAACAAAAGAAAAACAACAACAAAATATTGATTTATGTCAAATACTTGGATGTTGAACACAGAGAATGGAATGAGGGGAGGGAGATAATATTTGTCTCTCATTCGGACGAAATTCGCGGGTTCCCTTCTCAGCGAAAGCGCGGCATCTGTCCAGTGATGGAGAAAGTTGTTGTTGTTGTTGTTGTTTGTAGATTATAGTCACACGACACTTTCGCATATAGGTGACTACTGGATCGATTTATACTGACACCAGCGGGCCAGTTGTTGGTAAAGGGGAAAATAATATGATCACACGTTGACCAATCCGGGATTTGAACCAGCGACCTTTCGGTTACTAGCAAGACGCTCTTACCAACTGAGCTACCCGGCCCCACGTGGAGAAAGTTTTTAAGCTAGGGGTATTTATACCCTCAACCAAAACATGTGGGGGTTTTCATACCCTCATTGCAAACATAAGGGGGGTTTTATACCCCCTTTCAGTTTTTTAGGGGGTACACCAACATACGTAATAAACACTTTGCATGGAAAGTCTTTTCATCAGTTTGAGTTTCTTCAGCTGGGCCCAGTTGCGGCTCACCTTTTTCTTCTCTTACCGAGCACTCAAAGCCAAAGGCTGACAAAAAGTTTTTGTTTTCTTTTCCTTCATCTTGTTTTAATTTTTTGGAGCAATTAGTTTTGTCTGCTTTATTTTTCCTTTTCTTCGGCTTCCCCTCAGATCGCTGCTTGTCGGCCATGTTTAATGTTGGGTTGTTGTCAGTCTTATATAGCCAATCAAAAGCGTCGAGAAAAAATAGTGAAAATTATCGTGCATATGATTGGCTGTTTCTCGGAAGCGACAGAATGAATAGGAGGGGGGAGAGAGGGTGGTAGGCGGTCGCGCAGGACGCACAGGCACACGATCCAAATCGAGCGAAAGCTGTACGCACGACCGAAATAGTTGTACCTGATAATACCTCCCAGCAACTTAGCTTTACGTTTTATTACCCCTTTGGCACTGACTTTGTGCGTGTTTATACCCTTTCATTACATTTTCGTTACGTGATTTCCCAACTCAGTACGTGAAACACGTACGATTGTACGTGATCTCCATCACTGATCTGTGGAGCAGGGCCACCTAAGAAGAAAAGGAAATATGAGCTATAGTGCTTGCAGCGCGTGTATTTTGTATCCGGGCCAGGACACGAGTATCACGACCTTTAAAGATTAAGAATCAATGCCCTGCCTGAACACCAGGGTTATGTTATCGTTATGCTAAGCAATAATGACGAACCGCTGTCGGCATGTAGCCGTCTGTTCGCCCACACCGCGTAGCTGAGACAGGCCGGGGCTTACGTTCATCTCTCCACCAGTAACTGCGACTGGCCGAGAACCTAAGCCTCGGCAAGCCTCAGCTAAGTAGTGTGCTGCTCGCCCAGCCGTTAGTCCTTATTGCCGCAAACCACTCGGCTACAAATGTTATGAAATGGCTTTTATTCTTTAAAATACAGTACCAGGAATCAAATATGCGACGTTTTCATTCGTTATAAAACTAAATACCAGAAACCTGAATGAATGACCGCCATAGAGGTTAGCCTCGTCTGATCTTTGACATTCAGTACGGATGACTCGGTTCTTTACCTGACGTCCACATGCTTCTGTATCAAAACTCTTAGGCCTAAGAATGCTGAGGTTCAGCTCTTTGCAGGTGTTTATAAAATATGTTGCGCTGGCATCCATGAAGCCAGGAATGATCTTGCAAAATTTTCAGTGAATCTGCTCAGGTCTTTTAGCATTAACACTTAAAGTGCGTCTGAGATCGAAATTAAAATTGCGCAAAAACTTCGAAAGTGTCCAGTTCACGCTAAGAGATGACCATTTGCCTGTATTCATACATATTGTTTTGGTCTAATATTTACGTCAATTGAATCCGAACTTCGTTTCCAAGCGTTCAATAGTTCATCTCCTATATCAGAAAATTAGTTAATTAGTCATTGTTTGTAGGGTCCAGGTAAATGCTTTATCTCCCTTTGAATAGAAGAGGCACAAGCGCACACCAAATTAACGCTGCGGTACGTGTCGAACATGCTCCAAGGCGTCCCTGAGAATTATATCTTGAATTTGAACTCGACAAGACACTTGAGGCTTTTACCCCTCCCTACACTCCCTCCTTCCCCATTTCTCCCCACTTATCCCTAAGCCTGTTCGTCGTTCCACAGAAAATCGTCACATGGTGACTGATTATAGGCTCCGACCCAGAGAACCGTTCAGGGCACATTGAGTTCTTTACAGAGAACCCTCGCAGGTTTTTGCTTGAAATTAATGGGATCCTGTGTTATCTTGTACACTCAGTGCACCTTTTAGGACTGATGCCAGTTTGAGTATCACATTGTTAAACTATTGTTGGTTTAAAAAAAAATCAGTAGTTGATTCAGCCCCGATGCTTGAATCCTGGTAAGTGTAACTCAGATTCGTTTATCCACGAAACCTGTTCACTCAGCAACAAGGCAGGAGTCGTGGGAAGTTTTCCAACTTTATTCAGCGTACATCAACAACTGCTTACAATCGCTCAGTCGCTTTTTTCACTTTCACTTCTTTTCAGACACAGTGCATCACCTATATAGTTTTTCTATAATCGAGAGAACATCCGAACATTCCAGCGTGACGCAATATCAGCCAATCAGAATAAAATTCGTCATCAGAACTATGCAATGACTTACGTTATATAACTTTATTTAGGTAGAAGAATCTCGTAGCTACCACCAGATCTATCTACATTCTTCGATCGACAGTAAACAAGCAACTCTAGAAAATTCTCCAAGAACATCGACCAACGAGAATTATCAACATTATACTAAGCTTCTTCTAGCAACAACGCAAAATCAAATCAAAGGTAAATACACTGTGTTACTGCATGCTTTGCAAAACAAAACGAAAGGCTCTATCGTGCGTCCCTCAAACGTAACACACATACTACTGAGCATGCATCCAAAACCGCTTTGTATCATGCGTAGATCTCTGTCACTATGGAATTAGGCTTGATTGTATACTGCATTTATTATCTTACATCGGTGTCAGTCGGTAACTATTCATGTGACTGAGCTGTTCTGCCTCTCGTTACAGACATTAATTAATAAATTGATTATCATATCATCAGTATAGGATTACGAGACAATTCATTATTTATGTCTGTATTCATGATGTTAAATCACACTTGAATGTCAGATATCGCAGGGTTTACCAAATTAAAGGCATTTTTAATCCATCAGGAATATGCAACAAGCAACACTCTACTTAATTAAAACTAATCTGTGACTGCAACCAAGCTCCATTCACAGTGTATTTGTTTTCTTGTTAACTTTTTTTCTGGGGTCTCTTAAATCATGACAAACGCCATAAATCGCTGTGACCCAGGATGCGTCTGCCTGTCATGTAGCAAATGAATGGACAGCTTTTACATGCTCAAACATATGTACGTACTTGCTCTGATGACGCACTTTCATACTCAAAGATCATATAGGAAGCTTGCATGAATAGGCAACTGTCGTATGTATAATATTTATATGAATTTGTGTAACCGTTTGGATTGTAATTAAATTTTAAATGTTTATTATATATATATCCTATCCTATCCTATCCCATAACTCGGAGGTCGTAGGGGCACCACACATGATCGTTTAACCAGCGTACTCCATCTTTCCCTGTCCTCAGCAACCCTGATTGTTTCGCTCAGTGTCAACCCAGTCCATTCTCGAATGTTGTCCTCCCACCTCTTTATCGGTGACCCTCTTTTTCTACCTCCTTGCACTGTGCCTTGGAGGGTGGTCTTTACTGGACCTGATGATCTGGTAACGTGGCCATACCATCGGAGTTTACGTTTTTTTCACCACTGTGAGCAGGTCGTCGTGTTGTCCAATTCTTGTGTAATGGTCTGTCGGACTATTTTTTTAAAAAAAATTCTTTTTTTTTTTAATAACACCGGTTTAGACTGGTATTTTTAAGGGGCCGGTTGAAACAAATATGCGTTGCCACAAAACTTTCACATGTAAGTTTACGCACATAATAACATACTACTTCTAAAGCTGGATCGACTTCTTGTATTAGGTATTCCCAAACATAATATCGACGAAAATCCTCAAGGATATTGAAATGCAATTGCATGGTATTTATTCTATGTTTAATCGCACATACGCATACGCTCCAAATTTCACCTGATAACTTTCAATGGGAATCCAAGATGACAGTCTATTAATATTTAGAAGTGTGTGTGTGTGTGGCTAGGTAGAAAACGACGTTACTCTGACATACACTTGAAACTCTACGTACTTTCTTTTGACGGCCCCGTTATTTTGACGTCAAAATAGTGTTCCGTTAGGGCTAAGGCTGTGTTAGGCTTAGGGTTACGTTAAGGGTTAGGGTTTGGGTTAGGGTTAGGGATAGCTTCAAAAAATGGCAAAATGTCAAAATAATGTCAAAATGATGGTAAGTGTGTCAAAATAATATATGTAGATTTTCACGACAGTCATCACAACGTTTCTACAAAAATGTGTGGGTGTGTGCGGGTGTGTGTGTGTGTGTTTGTTTGTTTGTTTTTGTGTGTCTCCCACCTAGCATCGTGGTATCGATGTTAATTTTGCGCAAGACCCTTAATTTTAGCACCGCTATTCAAACTGTGGGTTCGGGCACTGAATAGAATAGACACGTTTCCCGGCGCAAGACCCTTAATTTTAACATCGCTATTCAAACTGTGGGTTCGGGCACTGAATAGAGTAGACAAAACCTTTCCCGGCGTGGCGTAAGAGGCGACTAACAGGGGAGGTGCCAGCACGGCACCACTGGGTGAAAGTCTTATATGCAGAAGTCACCGGTCAGGACGGAGGAACCTCATGCTACTACAGGTTCAACGACTACATGCTCAGGGCCAAGGCGAGCCACACCGTACTCGTGGATTTTGGCTGTGACTAACAGGGTGGAGAGGATTGGGCCCTGCCAGGTCTTTCTTGCCCAACTCCCAAGATGATGAAAAGAACCATTCACTCCATACCGGATCGGTCGTCGCCCGGGTCACCAAGGACCGCGCCTTCCGCTGGCCACCATGACATAGGTGTGCTACTGATGGACAACTTAGCAAGATCCGCACGAGACAACATCGTCATAGGAACCTGGAATGTCAGGACCCTAACTGCAGAGGGAAAATTAGAAGAACTGGCCCACGAGCTGGACCACTATCGATGGAACATTTTAGGTATCAGCGAACTGCGCTTTAAAGGCCTAGATGACACAACGACCGACAAAGGCCACGAGCTTTATTTCAGCGGGAGAGATGACAGGCACGATCACAGTGTTGTATTCTTGGTCCATAAAGACATTCTAGCCACTGTCATGGGTTGCCGCCCAGTCTCCAGTAGACTCATTACCATCAGTCTGAGAGCATCCCCTTTCAACATCACCATCATCTAGTCCTCTGCCCCAGTATCAGACTATGACGACAGCGAAGTCGAGGATTTCTATGAACATCTACAGGCTGTCCTTGACCAAGTGCCGAAGAAGGTCATAGTACATGTCGACTGGAATGCCAATGTTGGCCAAGATGCGCACCACAACTTGGGAGACACATGTGGACCCCACAGGGACAACGAGACAAATGACAGAGGTCTGAGTCTATTGGAGTTTGCCAGAAATAATCTGATACTGGCAAACACGCTTGGTCTCCACAAAAAATCCAGACAATGGAAATGGCACAGTCCTAAAGGGGAGCATCACAACCAGATTGATTACATCTTGATCAAGACACGCTTCAGATCAAGCATCAACATTGGCAGGACACGCACTTTTCCAGAAGCAGACATCAGAAGTGACCACGATCTCCTGATGATGCCCTTCCGGCTCCACTTGAAGAGAGTAAACACAGCAATGTGCACCAGACTGAGGTTCGACCTGGACAAACTGCAAAGCCCGGAGATGGCAGAAATATTCCAAGCTACAACTGGAAATTTGCACCACTGCTCATTTTGGGAGCTGGTGAAGTAGATTTTAACACCATGACCACCACCTTCAACTCAGCTGTGACAGATGCTGCCACTCAGATCCTTGGCAAGCACCGCCCAAAGAAGAAACCGTGGATCACACCTGAACTTTTGCATCTGTGTGATAAACGAATAGAGATGAAAAAGAAAAGAACACCTCACAGGGAGATGATGGCTACCGAAAAATCAACAATGACATCCAAAAAGGCATGTGTACAACAAAGGAGAACTGGATAGAAGATCAATGCCAGGAAATAGCGAACTGTTTGAACAAGAAAAACAGCAAAAAGGCCTACCAGACTGTGGAGTGGCTGACAAGTGTTAAACAGCCCAAGGTCTCCACGATCCAAAGCAAGTCTGGAACATGCCTTTCAGAAGAACAAGAAGTCTTGGATAGATGGATACTGCTCTGACCTTTACAACCACACACCAAGCGGAGACCCATCAGTTCTAGCATGTCCCCAGAACAGAGAAGAAGAAGAAATCCTCCCAATTCTCCGAGAAGAAGTTGAGGCAGTAGTGCAATCGCTGAAGAAAGGAAAGTCAGCGGGAGTGGACAACATACCGGCAGAATTGCTTCAAATAGGAGGAGAAGCAATGATTGACGCCTTCACCATTATCTGTAACAAGATTTGGCAGCGTGGGGGAATGGCTTAAACCATGGACCCAGTAGCTTGCAATCACTCTTTCCCAAAAATGGTAACCTTCAGGAGTGTGAAAATTACAGCACCATCAGCCATCCCAGCAAGATCTTCTTGAAAATAATACTCAACAGGTTGACACCCCAAGCTGAACAAATCATAGCTGAAGAACAAGCAGGATTCAGGGCAAGGTGAAGTACCACTGAACAGATTTTCACCCTCAGAATAATTTGCGAGAAATACCCACAGCACTAACAACATCTATATCATGTGTTTGTAGACTTCAAGAAAGCGTTTGACCGAGTCTGGCATGCAGCTCTGTGGGCAACCATGAGAGTGTACATCGGCCTTAAAATGATTGAAGTCATCAAAAGCCTATATGACAAGGCTACCAGTGCAGTCATCTACAACAGCGCCATCGGGAACTGGTTCATAACAACAATCGGTGTGCGCCAAGGATGCTATTCTCTCCAATACTCTTCAACATCTTCCTAGAGCCCCTCATGTCAGATGCCCTTGCAGATCACGAAGGCACAGTCAGCATAGGGGGTAGAGCAATCTCCAACCTCCGTTTTGCGGATGACATTGATGGATGGGCTGGAGAGGGACAAGAACTTGTCCAACAGCTGGCACAGAGGCTTTACACCACCTCCAGAGCCTATGGAATGGAAATAAGTGCAGAGAAGACCAAAATGATGACAAACAACACCAATGGCATCAACACGAACATCAAAGTCCAAGGCCAATCCCTCAACACAGTGCATAGCTTCAAATATTTAGGAACCATTGTATCAGAATAGAGGGTTGCTCAGAACAGAGAAAGATGGAATACGCAGGTTAAACGATCATCTGTGGTGCCTCAACGACCTTTGAGTTACGGGATAGGATAGGATAGGTATCGGGCAATGGGTCTCGACAGGAAGTCCTCTCCAAGGTCGCACAAACAACTGCTGCCCTGACAAGGTTGAAGCCCATTTGGAAACACAGGAGCATCGGTCTACATTCCAAGGTAAGGCTGCTGCGCTCTCTTGTCATCTCCATCTTCCTATATGCTTGAGAAACATGGGCCATCGCAGCAGACCTACAACAAAGAATGCAAAGCATGGAGATGAGGTGCTACAGAAGACTTCTGGGCATTTCCAATACCCAGCACATCAACGACAAGTCCGACAGACCATCACACAAGCCATTGGACAACATGATGACATGCTTACAGTGATGAAGAAACGTAAACTCCGATGGTTTGGCCACATCACCAGAGCATCAGGCCTTGCAAAGATCATCCTGCATGGTACAGTGCAAGGAAGCAAAAGAAGAAGGAGACAGAAAAAGAGGTGAGAGGACAACATTCAAGAATGGACTGGCTTGACACTGAGCGATGCCATGAGGGTATATGAGGAAAGAGAAAGATGGATTACGCTGGTTAAACGTTCTTCTGTGGTGCCTCAACGAGCTTCGAGTTAAGGGATAGGATAGGAGGATAGTATTCAAACTGCCATTGTTATCAAATGCTGTATGAACCCGGGATAAAGGTATATATGAATAATTTTCGTAACAAAATTTATATCTATAAACAATTATTTTCTGTAAGTCTCAGTTGATTTATTAGCTTTAGAGTTTGATCAATATGTAGTACTACACGAATTTGTCTTGTTCATCTGTTTTCCATGCCAACTTTATTAGGACTGGGCTACTGTAGTCAAGTTATGGAAGTTTTATACAGGTTCTAGGAGGACAGCATTCCAGGACTCAGTAGGACAACGGGCCTCTTTACTGTGTATATCATTAATTGTTAGAAAAAACATGCTTGGGAGTCTTTCTCCTTTTTCTGAGTTTAGTTGCACTCGTTAGTTATGACAGGCTACAGACAATAGACTGGTTTTCTTGGTTAAATAACGAAGAATAATTAGCATATGATGTTACACAAAAAGGTACAGCATTTTGTGATTAGGCCAACAACAACAAATGTCTGTTTACGGTAACTAATAAAGTTGGCATGGAAAACAGATGAACAAGACAAATTCGTGTACATATTCGGTACTGCCAGTAGGCTTCTTCTTCTTAAAAACAACAACAACAACAAAAAACAACCAACCAAACAAACAAACAAAAAAACCTTTACCTTTTCCAACTTGGGTGCGATTTTTGTGTGTGGCTTTTTTCAATTTTTGTTCCAGACGATCCCCAAAAAAATGTTTAGGGTCGGTCCCAAAAATTAGGGTCGGTCGGGATACCGTAAACAGACATCTTTTTATAAAGCTTTATAAAAATGTTTTAAAGACATTTTCGTCATGCCAAGTGGATAATATACTAACTTTATTGTTATAATGTTACAAGCCTTTTCCAACAGCACAATTATAAGGATTTTAATGGCAGTCTTGTCAGTCCGCATAGATAAAAATTTCACATTTAGGATAATTATGTTGTTAATGGCGGACTTAAAAAATGCAATATTTTCATTGTTCAGCAATGTGGGTCTACTTTCTTCTTCTGTGAGTAATGAACAGAACATGTTACGCTATTCAAACCATTAAATGTAGACAATTTTGCGTCACCCAATAATACATTTCTGTATATATAAGGGCGTACTGTTCAGTGCATCGTTGCAGGTAACTAAGTTTCACTGTTGGCTGTTCAGCCTGGACCACATAACTCAGTGCAAGCACGCAACTAGTTTAATAGTCAGCTGATGGTTCTCATCGGTCATTGTCAACCTCGCTGACCTAATTGCAGATTATAGTCACGCGAGACCGAAGCGTATAGGTTACTACTGGTCACATTATTCTGACACCAGCGAACCAGTTGATGTGATGATAAGGGGAAACTACTATGTTCACACAATCGAACCAGGTACCGTTAGGTTTATAGTAAGCAGCTCTACCAACTGAGCTACCCGGCTCACTCGCTTACGTCCAGGCACCCTAACGCTTATACCCAACTGAGTATCAGAGACTGCTGAGGTGTACTACTGAACCAGTTTTGTGATAGATCACTAACACTCAGTATGCGTCTCTCACACACTCCTATTCAATCTGTTACCAAATAAAAAATGACTGCTGCACTCAAGACACTTAATTTTTGGAATCACAAATAATTTACCTGTGTCATGACACTGACATTGTATACCTTCATTTGTTAGGTCACATGGACTCAATTTTGAGGCATCAAGGTAGGTTAATGTAAGTAGTCGGCCACATCTAGCTATACCAAAGACCGTGTGTAATGGATACGAATACGAAAATTGTTATTATCTCCTTGAGAAATTATACACTGTGGTGCCAAACCCTTATGACAAGACATAGAATAAAAATACATAATATAATAAAAACATACTTTTATATGGGGGTGTCGGATAGCGCAGTGGTTGGAGCACTCGCTACTGTGTCGCAAGTTAAGCACCGCGGCCGGTGCGGTTAGCACTTGGATGGGTGACCTCAAAACGTGAAGCGACAAATAACAACGCCCCCAGTTGACTCAACTGTGACTGAGTACCTACTCTCTTAAGGGTGGGGAAGGTAAAGCAGCGAGGGAGAGAGATGGGCATCACCCTCATTACGCTGGCCCAAGATAAGTGTGATCTCCGACATCACGCTCCCCTACGGCCACAAGGTTATGGGACTACCTTTACCTTTACCTTTTTTTTATATGAGGCGCCGTAATAGTAAAAATGCTATAAATAACATTCTATATATATAATGCTTTCTATGTAAATACAATGCTTTCTATGTGCATATAATTCATCCTATATACATTCTGTTTACATAGAATCTATTCTATAAAATAGACTTGAATCAAAGAACATAGTGTAGGCCTAATTGTACATGACATGAATTTATATATTATAGAATATTTGTATATGATAGAATAGATTTCTAAATTATAGAATATATTTGTATATAATAGAATAAATTTCTATATTATAAAATGTATTTCTTTATTATAGAAATTTTTTCTATATTATAGAATATATTTTTTTATATTATAGGATTTATTTATTATATTGTAGAATTTATTTCTATATTATAGCATTTATTTTTATATTATAGAATTTATTTCTATCTTATAGAATTTATTTCTATATTATAGAATATATTTCTATATTATAGAATAGCCTTTATATGTTATAGAATTTATTTCTATATTATAAAATTGATTTATGTTATATATAATAAATTTATATATTAGAGAAATTATTTCTATAATACAATTTTATTCTATGTCAAACGAGGACATGCTATGTAAAACTAGGTCCTGACAGCCTTGACCTCAAATTTCAAGGGGTTTATTTTAGCAAAAAGAAACAACTAACCTTATTCACAAAATCCTCACTTTCTAAGAAGGTATGGGAAGAGCCAGAAGATCTAACAGTACTTCACTTTGAGGGAATCGGAAGCCATGTTAGGAAAAGATATTCGCGCGTGTTTTCGATTGTTTCCCATTGACCAACCTCGTTTGGCATAGAATAAATTCATATACCCTAATTATATATCTATTCGGTATTTATAGAAAACGATTCTATAATATAGAAATTTATTCTGTAATATAGAAATCTATTATAAAAGGTATAAATCTATTATATAATAATAGAAAAACATTATATAATATAGAAATAAATTTTCTATTTTATATAATAGATTTTTATAATATATAGTAGATTTCTATATTATAGAATTTATTTCTATAATTATACAATTGTATTCTGTCAAACGAGACTATGCTATGTGAAAACGAGAGACCGACAGCCTTGACTTCAAATTTCAAGGGGCTTTCTTTTAGCAAAACGAATTAAACCACTAAACTGCTCAGCAAAATCCTCACTTTGTAAGAAGGTATGGGCAAGAGTCC
The DNA here is from genome assembly GCA_036898135.1 of Oncomelania hupensis. Taxonomy (NCBI): domain Eukaryota; kingdom Metazoa; phylum Mollusca; class Gastropoda; order Littorinimorpha; family Pomatiopsidae; genus Oncomelania; species Oncomelania hupensis. Next base: position 74,463,803 of record CM072512.1, on the reverse strand, counting down.
GAAGGTCACTTTGATTTCGATCGGAAACCATGTTATGAAAAGATTTTCGTGCGTGTTTTTGATTATTTCCCATTAACCAGCTTCGTTTTGCATAGAATAAATTCATATACCCTAATTACATAAATATGTTCTATAATTATAGAAAACAATTCTATACTATAGAAATGTATTCTATAATATAGAAATATATTACAAAATATATAAATATATTCTATAATTATATAAATAAATTCTATAATAAAGAAATAACTTCTAAACTCTATAATTATATAAATACATTCTGTAATATAAAAATCTACTCCATAATACAGAAATATTTTCTATAATACAGAAATTAATTCCATATACAGACAATTACACTTATGTTCTTGGATTACATTTCATATTATATAATAGATTCTATGTGCATAGAATGTGTTGTAGACTGATGGTCCTGTCTTTCCAAATGGGCAGCAGTTGTTTGTGCAATCATGGAGAGGACATTCGAAGGTAAGGCTGCTGCGCTCCCTTGTCATCTCCATCTTCCTATACGCTTGCGAAACATGGACCATCCCAGCTGATCTACAACGCTGAATACAAAGCATGGAGATGAGGTGCTACAGAAGACATCTGGGCATTTCCAATACCCAGCACATCACCAACGACGAAGTCCGACTGATTATCACACAAGCCATTAGACAACACGATAATATGCTCACAGTGGTGAAGAAACGGAAACTCCGATGGTATGGTCACATCACCAGACAGTGCAAGGAGGCAGAAGAAGAGTTAGACAGAAAAAAGGGGGGAGGACAACATTCAAGAATGGACTGGCTTGACACTGAGCGAAGCCATGAGGGTTGCTGAGGACAGAAAAAAGATGGAGTACGCTGGTTAAACGATAATTTGTGGTGCCTCAACGACCTTCGAGTTACGGTATAGGATAGGATAGGATAGGATAGAATGCATTGTGTGTGAATGCATTGTAGGTACATAGAAATGAATGATATATACATAGAATGTCATTAATTTATATCATTTTTACTCATACGGCGCCTCATACTGCTAACATCAATATCAGTCACCCACACACAAATTGCAAAACATATCACAGAACAAAGGCGGATATTGCACACATAATTATATATAATTAAATATCACAGATCACAGCTTATTATGGCACTGAATACTATACAGTTTTAAAATAAACAATCTCAAAAGAATTTTTTTTAAATGTGCGTTTCAGTTTGACCAATAATAGGCTAACTAATTTTCTGTATGTGTATTTTCTGTCTCTGTCGGTCTGTCTCTATGTCTTTCTCTTTCTTTCTCTCTGTCTGTTTGTCTCTCCATATCTGTTCTGTCTGTCTGTCTGTCTCTCCATCCCTCCCTATCTCCTCTCTCTCTCTCTCTCTCTCTCTCTCTCTCTCTCTCTCTCTCTCTCTCTCTCTCTCTCTCTCTCTCTCTCTCTCATAAGTCTATAACTTACAGTTAGTTGATATACTTGTGCTTACAGTTAAGCTTACTACCAGAAACTAGTAACCTAGCTATAAGTATAAGAAGTTCTACGGCCTCTGATACTAATATAATATGGACCCGGAATCACTGCTGTGCCATAATTTCTCAGTTTTGCCCTCCATCACCCCCATTTTATTTCTTCATCTACTCCCACACCTCCTTACCTTACCCACCCACCCCACCTCCCACCCTGAACAGGGGAAAAAAAACCCGTAATGTGTTTGCATGCGAGCTTGTGTGCGTGTGTGTATATGTGTGTGTTTGTATGAGTGGGTGGGTGTGGGTAGATGTGTGTGTGTTGAAAGAGAGGGAGGGAGGGGGGAGGTGAGAGGGGCGCGCGCGTGTGCCTGGTTGTATCTGTGTGCGTTTGCGGACACATGCGCTTACTCTAGTTAGTCACTCTTTTGCGGACTTCCCTTGGAGATTCTGTCAACAACATGGCGGCAAATTTTGAAAACCACGATAAATTCATATCTGGATCTGGATCTGGATACTGCCGATGATGTTGTTGGCAGAAAACACCACAGGAGCCATAGATGGCTATTAACGTGGTGGTGGTGTGTGCGCGCTAATTAATTTGATTTAAAAAAAAAAAAAGAAAAGAAAAAAAAAATTATGCTCCATAGTTCTTTTTGTACTAACTTCATATTGCCTATTATATTCTTAAAAGGGCTCCTCTTGTGGAAGCCTGGTGATATGTGTACAATTAAAAGTTTAAAATCACTGTTCTATTATGTTGACTCTATAAGAACTTGTCAGCCTCCCTGTACCTCCCGATTGCAGTGGAGAATGAGCTAGGTGAGGATAGGTTGATGATGTCATCGGGAAGGCTATTCCATTCCACTACTGTCCTTACGAAGAAGGAGTTTCTGTAGAGATCTGATGATGAGGGTGGTAAAATAAAGCATGTGTTGTTGTTGTTTATCTGCCTCTCTATGATGTTCTGTGTGTCATATCCTTTAAAGGTGGTGGGGCGGATTTTCCGTTTGTTCTTGGCAGCAGTAAGGAAGGTGTTGGGAGGGAGAGCAGTAACTAGTCCTCTGGTTATCTTGTAGAGCATGGTCAGCCTGAGTTGTTGGCGACGTATTGCAAGTAGTGGGAGGTGGAGCTCGTGAAGCATCCTGCCATATCTCTCTCTCATGTACCATTATCCCTTTAAAAACCGGGGGATCTGCAGCTTAACAAACAGCATCTTAACAACTTTAAAGCGAAAGGAGTTAGGGGTGCCATTATTGACTTAATGAGTTGTTTAGTGCCAGATTCAGAGATCGAGGCGACCTTAGTCTTTGTACATATAGTTCAGCAGTTGTATAAAAAAGGTACCTAGCTCTTCGATCGTTTTCATTTTTAGCTATGGTCATAGAATTTTTTAAAAATAAAATAAAATTGTAATGTGTAGATTTAAATCATTGACTTTTTTCCTGTTTCAGGTTGCCTGCAGTGCAATGATGGTGAATTTCAATGCAAGAACTGCCGATGTATCCAGCAGGACATGGTTTGTGATTATTCCAATGATTGTGGAGATGGATCAGATGAATCAAAAAATTGCAGTAAGTATTTTTTTTTTTAATACAGAATGGAGCTTGTCTTTCAAATGTACAACTAGCTTTCATTAGTTCACACTCAACAGTCTGTTCCATTGTTTTCAATCAAGGATGCCTTTTACAAACATCCTAAATCTTAGGGAAGGACATTGTAACCATTGTTACGTCAAACTCTTACAAGTGATGGCTTATTTATCTTGCTTGTTGTCAGCTTATCCTGCCTGCAAGGGGTCAGAATTTACTTGTGACAACAAGCGCTGTGTACCACAGACTATAGTGTGTGATGGATCAGATGACTGCACTGATGGGTCTGATGAGAAAAATTGTGGTAAGTTATTCGGTAATTTTATAATTGTGCAGGGTTATTTATTGATTTTGGTTTGTGCAAAATACCATAGGTATCTGTTTTGAATTGTTTGAATCATTGTAAGTTGTTGTTCATTGATGTCATATAACTATAGGTATGTAAGAGACCCCTCCCCTCCCCCCCAAAAAAGCTTGTTTACAGTAACATAAGTATAAAAAAAAAAGGGTCGAAATAGATAGGCTTTTTTTTTCTTAAACATTTTCCACCTTGAGTGTGATGTTTTTGGTTTCAATTTTTTTTTCTCCAGACAATCCCCAAAAAAGTTTAGGGTCAGGCCAAAAAATTAGGGGCGGTCGGAATACCGTAAACGGACATTTTTGTGTGTGCCTAATATAGATATATATACATGTGAAGAACTTGCTTTTCTTAAACAAAAAACAAAAGAACACTTCTGTGCATTGAAGAAAAGTAATTTTTTTGGGCCAGAAAGAAGGTGTGGGTATGCCAAGTTAGCAATTTCATTATTTAGATAATTTTCAATATTGCTATCATAACTTCAGTATATTAATTTTGGATACCTATATCAATAATTGTTTTGATCAAATCTGAAGAACATGCGCAAATGATGAATAAAACTTTGTTTTCTTTGTTGTTTGATTTAAAATGTAGTTGCAGATTTGTTTTGTAATGTTTTTTTTTATAGCTGTTAGAGCTAATTTCTACAGGAATTACCATATATACACACAAATTATTATTATTATTATTATTATTATTATTATTATTATTATTATTATTATTATTATTATTACTAGTGGTTTTGTACTCTGGCAAGCCAGGGTACACAGGTCGCTGTTTAAAATGTAGACAGAGAGACAAACTGTTGTCTGCGAGTTTCATTTGGACGATGATACCTCCCCATATCCCCCTTGATACCTCACCATACCTCCCCTCCCTGATATCTCCCCATCCCCCAACCCATGATGCCTCACCATACCCCCTTGATACCTTCCGTACCCCCCTTGTAACCTACCTGTACCCTCCTTGATACTTCCCCGTTGATCAGTTCGCAGGTATGGATGAAAGGAATCGACCATCACCATACCCCCTTATATATACCCGTATCCCCGTTATGCCTACCCATGGCCCTTTAAACCTACCCGTAGCCCCCTTTTACCTACACGTACGACCCCATCCCGATCCTTGGTAATAATAATAATAATAATAATAATAATAATAATAATAATAATAATAATAATAATAATAATATAGAATAATACAAATAGAAATCATAAAAAACACCAAGGTTTTAAAATAAAATTTGATATAAGATATAATAATAATAATAATAATAATAATAATAATAATAATAATAATAATAATAATAATAATAATAATTATTATTATTATTATTATTATTATTATTTTTATTATTATTATTATTATTAGTTTATTAATAATAATAATAATGATAATAATAATAATAATAATAATAATAATAATAATAATAATAATAATAATAATAATAAATAAATAAGTTAAAGGTAAAAAGCCTAAATTAAAAAGAAAACTATCCATATTGTAGAGTTAAAAAAAAAAACATAAAAAAAATATGGCCCGCGTGAGATTTGAACTTGGGTCTTCTGCATGGTATGCCAATGTTTTACTAAGTGAGCTACCAAGGCTTTGTTTAAACTTAAAGTTTATCAATTTTTTGGTCTATATGGGAAAACATGCTGAAACCTCAATTTTAGTTTTTAATGGAAGCGCGCGGAATGAGGCTATTGCAGTTTGTGGACATTTTGTTTATTTATTTATCTCAGAAACGGTTAAACGTTCGGTAAGGAAATGTCGGCTATAACGATTTCGCTGGTTTTGAGCACACAGCAGGCCGATCCGCAGCGCCCAGCACCTGCCCAGATCAGCGTCCATATCGGACAAACTTTACAGTAGAGGCGAAGAAGGACTTCCGGCTAAGCAATATATATATAGAGATTATTATTATTATTATTATTATTATTATTATTATTATTATTATTATTATTATTATTATTATTATTATTATTAATATTACTGCAACTTACACCAGTTGCAGTTATAAATAAATCATTCACAAAATTATTTCACATTAACAAACCCTTTAAAAAGGATTTTACTCTGATAATTTAGTTTTATTACCTTTTTAAAATGTGTATTTTATCATTTATTATTTTTACAGGCAGCTATGCATGTTTACCTAACGAATGGGCTTGTCCGATAAGTGGGCGCTGCATCAACATCCATAAAGTCTGCAATTCAGAAAATGACTGTCCTAACAATGAAGATGAAGGCCAGGGTTGTGGTGAGTTTGGAAGAGTGCAATTTTCTTGAAAGAAAAAAAAATTATGTTGGGTACATTATAGCAATAGTTATACCAACATCGACTGAGTATCGTACAGAATTTAACATTATTCAGATATCAGCATGTATTTTGTTAACCTCGCTGCTTTTGTGTACTTTCTTCTCCATTGTGCATCATATCAACAGTGTTGTATCCATAGGCAAAGTTTGATGTTTCAGTGTAGATGAAGTAAAATCTGACCTTGTAGAAAAGTATCAAGACCTTAAAGAAGATAAATGGCATTAAATCTAGATGAAAAACTCATAAAGGGCTGACCAGTCAGTCAGTCTTCTTCTTCTTCTTCTTCTTCTTCTTCTTCTTCTTCTTCTTCTTCTTCTTCTTCTTCTTCTTCTTCTTCTTCTTCTTCTTCTTCTTCTTCTTCTTCTTCTTCTTCTTCTTCTTCTTCTTCTTCTTCAGGATATTATGGATACACTGCCAGGTCAAATAAATAACTCCACAATTTTAGGGTCAGCAAACGAACTATCAAATCGTCAAAATGTTAAGTCTCCAAGTTTCATTGTAGACTTCTTAGGCATGTGTTTTAAGTTAGAAACATTTTTGTTGTTGTAATGTTTGTTTTTGTAGGCTTGTGTAATTGTTTTAAATAATGCACATAGCTAATTTAATATTGGCTCAGTTTATTTGTACTATATTTTGTGCATTTATAATGTTTGTCAAGTTAGTCAACAGTTAATTGCAGCTCTGTTGTTTGCTGTTCAAGGATCAAGCTGCCCTGCTGGCCTTTCTTGTGAGTCAGCCTGCCAAGTCATTCCATCTGGCGGACAGTGTTATTGTCAATCTGGTTTCAAACTGAAGGCTGACAACAGAACATGTGAAGGTCTGTTATGTGCAAATTTGGTTTATTTCTAATAATTGTGCTCAACACCTTTGTGGAAGACTAGGCCTGTCATCTACAACTGTTTTTTCTTCTGTTGTTGTTGTTGTTTTAAAGTTGTATGATTATATTGGAAGGTAGTAGTGGAAGATGTTACACCTTGATTGAGGCTTTCATGCTGTGTTTCTGTGAGTGGTGTAAGGCATTCAGCTTAGCAGTTTTGATTCTTACACTCTGCAATAAATACACAGCAATGAGTCAGTATTCATGGTGCAGATACTGGTGTGTTTTTCTTACATTTTATTGTTCTCTTGTCTTCATTACATTTATGGTGGTTATTTTTTAATATTGGTAATAAGAAGGTATTTTCTAAAAGCAACCGTTAGTGTGTTAGGCAGATTGATGTGTGATTGAATTTGTTATTACTATGATTATTTAATATCACTATTATTTCATTATTGCTTTATATATATTGCTTTTATTACCGTCATTTTCATGAATAAGGGAAAATACGCGAATGACAATTGAATATGGCGTTGGACCTCTGAACTTTGCCTGGTACATGCTGTGGCTTGCAAACATTATGGGATTGGGTGGGAAGTGTGCGGGGAAGGAAGTGAGTGAGGCTGAATGCTTTGGTTTGTTTTTAGTTCAACTAGGAGCTGAGAGGAAATGGTTGAATGGAAGTTTGGTGTTACTTGTTTTTATGAATTGATGTTCTATTCTAATTTCTATACTGTCTATTTTTGTGTGAGTATGACTGTCAATGATTGTTGTACACTACAATATAATTTTCCTTGCTATTTGTTTGGACAATAAATATTCTGATTCTGACTATTATGACTTAATTGTGTAAATTTAATACATTGACATTGACATTGTTTATTTGTCTGTCATTATACTACAGAGGTTTACTTTTTTTCCTTCTGGATATGTAAGATTTGGCATTTTCTTTTTTCATTCAGGTGATTTGTTGTTGTTGGTTGTTTAAGATTTTGATGAGTGTTCAACCTGGGGTTTCTGCGACCAGCTGTGCACCAACAAAGTGGGTAGCTTTGATTGTACTTGCAAACGGGGCTACACTCTGCAAGAAGGGAAAACTTGTCGCGTTGCAGACAGTGAGTAATTTGCTGAAATGTATGTAATATTTACAGCAAGTCCTGCACCGTAACAGTTCAAACAGTGCTGTAAGTGGTGGTTTTGTCCCAGGCTTCTAGTGGTCTCAGTGTATGCACAGCAGTGCAAGATAAGTGTGTACATTGTGTAAATTATTATTAATTAAATATAAATAATATAAAATATACTGATGGCATTATTAAAAACAGATTGTAATGGGATGACAGTATTAATAACAGCTTTTTCCAGCTGTAGTTGGTTTTAAAAAAAAAAAGAAGTTAAATATATAAAAAAAAGAGTCATTAAAAAGGAGAGAGAGAAGCAGTGGATTACACTGCCTTTAAAATCACAATATAACAAAAAACAAAGAGAGCATTTTGACTGGAGTATCTGGTGGTGGTGGTAGTAGTAGTAGTAGTAGTAGTAGTAGTAGTAGTAGTAGTGGTAGTGGTAGGGGTAGTGCAGACCTGCCTACAGTTACGGATTTTTCCGTATTTTTACGGATTTGAGACCTAAAATACAAAAATACGCAAAGGCCTTAAAAAATACAAATTTTGGCAGCTGTTTTTTTTTTAATAACTTTTTTCAAAAATTTTTTGTTTAAGTTTTTTGTTTTGTAATAAGACGTTTGTTTTGGGTTTAAAGACATTTCACACAGCGCCATACTTAAGTCAGAAACAATTGAAACTTTTCATTGTCAGAGATTACTACAATAAGTTCAACCATGTCTGCCACGGGTGCCAAGAAAAGAAAAATAATAAGAGACCATGAAACTGATGATGAATTGGATGAACCGTCAACGTCAGTTTCAAAGGAGAAAAAGCCTAAACGACTGGGAACAGTGTATTTAAGGAATCGGTTTAAGTTTTTTTTTTTAATGCAGTGATTACTTCTTCTTTATCTTAACTAAGTTACATTTACAATTGTTAAATTCCTACTTGCGAATGCGTCGATTCTCCGAGAGTGAAAATACGAATTTTGAATCCAGAATATCACATTTTGCCAGTCAGAATACTGAAACTGAAATTCTGAGGTAGGCAGGTCTGGTAGTGGTAGTAGTACTACTACTACTAGTAGTAGTAGTAGTAGTAGTAGTAGTAGTAGTAGTAGTTTCTATGATTTTTTTTATTCATCATAGCCATAATACTTCAAATTTTGGAATCTTGCTCAACTGGTTTTTAAAAGAAGTAATGTTAGATGCGTTTTTTTTGGTAGTGCAACAAGAAGATTGTTCCAATACATATTGACCTGGTTAGAAAGGAGACTTTCATAAGATTAAAGTGTTACAATGTTGAATATAAGTCTTTCATTTTGCTTAATCTTTATTCTTTCTTTTTAGGTGTTAGCATGAGTCTGCTTGTGTCGACGGGCAAGAGCATTGTCATGTTTGATAGAGATGGAGCATCATTCTCAGAAATCATCTCTGTCAATGCAGCTGACATAGACTTTGACCTTGCCACACAAACTCTCTTCTACATAAACAAGACAGACAAGCAAGTGAGAGCAAATTGACTGTTGTTTTATTTTAAGCTAAGGGAGGAAGATCGTGTGGTAACTTCAAAGGAGGAAACTGAGAAAGCAGGGAACAAGAAGATTGGAGGAGGAGGAGGAGAAGATGAAGATGATGTTGAGAAGGACATGAGATTGATGAGTTTGGACTGTGCCTTTTAAAAAATTATGTTCAGAGCTTATTTAGTTACCAGCCAAGAGAAGAAAAAAATGAAGTTATTCTGCACCTGCTGAATTCCTTTTGGGGTAATAAAGGTGTGTTGTATTGTATTATTGTATTGTAAGAGAAGTGTCCATGTTATATTTAGATTGTATGATTCCTCATATCATCTTGCTTCTTGTCCCAGGTATACAAAACATCACTGACAGCCAAAGGCAACCCACCAGAGCGTCATGTTACTTCGCCTGCCCTGAAAGGGTTAGCTCTTCCTATTGCACTGGCTTGGGACTGGCTGGCAGGAAACTTGTACATCATGGATCAGGACACTGCGCGCATTGATCTCTTTGTACCAAGGACTGGTCATCAAAGGAACATCTTGTCTAACAACATGCAGCGACCTTCTGGCTTAGTTATTGACCCATTGTCTGGGTATGCAACTACTATTGTTGAATATAGAGTGCTATGTTTGTATGTTATATATGACGCAAAAAATCAGCGTCAGTTGAGATTCTCTTTTTTTTTTAATTACTGGTAGCTTACAAACATAATTTGACAATAATGACAAATCATAGACATTTATTTCAAAAGGAGCTGATAACTCCTTGTGTAATTAAACTTTAAAAAAAAAAATTTGGTAATGCTGTTATCTAGTGATGGCTACAACCTTGTTCCACGTGCTTATTTCCTTATTATTTCTTATTCTTATTTTCCTCGACAGATATCTTTTCTTCTCTGATCTTGGAAACTCTGTACCGTCTAACAAGCCCCGCATTGAACGAGTGTACATGGATGGTAGCAACCGCTTTGACCTGAAGATCACCAAGATCCTCAACCCTCGTGGATTAACAGTAGATCCTATTAACCAACGACTCTTCTGGGTTGACTCACACTTAGACCAGTTGGAAACTGTGGACTATTTTGGCATGAACAGGTATCTGTCGCTTTATTTATTGAGCAATTCCTCCAACGCAAGGATGAATTTCAGAAGTGTACTTAAAGCAGTTTTATTATTATATAAGACATACTTATGTGGTGGTAAAGACTAGTTTTGTTGATCAGGCTGTTTGTGTTTGCTGTTAATAGTGTTTGTTGTGAAAAATGCACCTGTATGGTTGTTTGGTATTTTCACAGGCGTACAGTGGTCTCTCATCGACGCAACATTCCATCACCAACAGCTGTGGCTGTGTTTGAGAACCTTGCTTTCTTCGCAGACATCACAAAACAGGCCATACTAAGGACAGATTTGTACAACCAAACTTTAATGTCTTCTCCTATTTCTCTGTACCATGATAACTCCTCCTTACCCTCGGCTATCAAGGTTATGCATAAATCGCTTCAGGACAGCGCCAGTCGAAGTTCATTTCCATGTCAAGGGAATCCATGTCAGCAAATCTGCGTCACATCTCATGCAACAGACAATTCTAATAAAGGCTATCGATGTCTTTGTCGCTCTGGATACAATTTGGATAGTTCTGGATTTAACTGTACAGGTAATTACAAACTGCACATATATTTTAGAATGTTGGAAGATGCAGAATTCCAAGATTAGATTTTGCCAAAATCACAAGCTCTACAAATCATATACCAGAATATTTGATTAGCTATTTTATTCTCTGGTATTTGCTTATGTTCTGTACACATATTTTATCTTTGTACCTCCACATTGCTGCCTGTGCTGCCAGCATAGAAATTATTTGAGTCACAAATCTAAATTTTGATTTTCAGTTCTCATAGATCCCCTATAATGTGCTATGGTAAATGAGTAAGTGAGAGAAAAAAAATAACAACAGCAAACAACAACTAGAAAAAAAATTGCTAAGATCTAACAGCTTTGTGCAAATTGATTTTGTCCTGTGACAACTGATTCTTTCTTATTTTATGTATTTATTTGTTTATTTAGTAAAATGATGTATTTATATTCACCAACAGAAATTGAAAAGTTGATCCTGTTTGCCTCTCCACGTTCTGTGCGGTCGATTCCACTGGAGGAGACAAGGGTTTATTCTGTGGATGCTTCACCTCCCATCGTGGGTCAGCAAAGGAGTCGCCTGGGTGTGAATTATGTTGCCATTGACTATGATGCGCAAAATAGAACCGTGTTCTTCTCAGACGTCCGAAACAGGGTCATCTACAGCAGCAAGATGGAAGAATCAGGTATTGTTTGTATTTCTGGTTTCTTTATTAAACTGGCTGATATTGCATAATATTTCTCCACACGTGCTGGTATCTATTCCTGTTATGAATTACAGTCTCAATTCAACTGTGATCCTTGTGTAATATAAAAAACAAAACAAATTCACTTCGTGAACAGAGCACCTTGTTATGCAATTGACAATTTGTTACCTATTTAGTGTGGATTAAAATCTTGTCATGTACCATCTTATTTATAAACTAAGATTTAACCAACCAAACATTCATAACTGAAATTTTCAGTGCTATCTGCTGCACCAATTGATGCACACATATAATTGATACAGACATAATAATGAACCAGACTGATTTTATTTCAATTTGTGGAATGGATTTGATTGTGACTATTTAAAGAAAATTCAAGCCCCTTTTTAAGGAATAAATATTCATTTTCTGATTTTGATGTTGCCTTCTGGTTTGAAAACGTCTGGACATGTGCAGTTCATTGCTTGTATTACAAATTCTCATGTTGATTTCTTCATCATTATAAGTATTCTCTTGTGTTATTTCTTAGGATTTTTTTCAGAGCCCACACCACTGCTAGTGACAGGTATTGGTTCTGTGGAAGGGATGTCTTATGATTGGATTGGCAAAAACCTGTTCTTCACTGATTTCCGCAGAAGTACAGTCTCAGTCGTCCGTGTGGATCAGCCTTCTTGGCGCAGAGACCTCATCAAGGACCTCGGCAATGCACGCTCTATTGTGGTTCATCCCCTCAGAGGGTTGGTTTTAATTTTTGTTGTGTAAACCAGCCAGTTTGCATTTATACCAAAGTTTTGGAATTGCCTTTCTTGAAGTGACGTGTGAGGGTTTGACTCTAAGTCTCATTTGAAAAGTGGACTTTAAGTAAAAAAAACTGACCAGAATTGAGGCAAAAATATGAATATATTCCAGTCTGATACAGTCTAATCTCTTTTTGCACAGCATGTGTTGCTCTATGCCTTGAGGACATGATCAGGGTGTTTATAGATTCCTCAACTAAGCAGTAATACACATTCATATTTCTTCATCAAAAATTACAAATTTAACCAACCAAACACATAATTATGAAATTATAAAATTCTCAGTGCTATCTGCTGCACCAATTGATCCACACATGTAATTGATACAGACATAATATGATTTAAACTCTTTTTGTGGTGTATACTAACTATATGCCTGTCTCTGTGTCCTTTCTAGCCAGATCTTTTTCTCTGACTGGCTGCGCAACTCTAGACAGAGCGCTTATATTGCAAGTGCCTATCTGGATGGGACTAACATCACCAAGATCCGACCTTATCAACTTGGCTGGCCAAACGGTCTAAGCATAGACTACGCTCAAAACAGATTGTACTGGGCAGATGCCTTCTTTGACAGGCTAGTACAGAGAAGTTTAGAATTTTGTTTTCAAGCAGCTTCAGACCTTTGATTTATTTGAATTATCCTGTCTTAGAAAAGAAAGGATCTTTGTCAAGGAAGGCTAATAAGGATCTTTGTCAAGAAACGCAAATAAACACCAAAGTTATGGCAGGATTTGAATACAGATGGTATTTGAATTTAATCAAACTTGAAAGTAGACAATCTTTATTTATGAATAGTTGTGGAAGCAACAACACACACACAAGAAAAAAAATAGAAGTAAAACAAAGGTGAATTGACAAAGTTCTTTGGTGTATTTTAACTGTGTTCATAGTGAATTGCTAAACTGGAATCGCATGAAACATGAAGTGATAGGCTTGACGAGCAGCCAGCCATTTAATAAAATGTTACAGATTCAAAGAATTGGTGTCTTGAGTAGAGGATGTAATCTTTGTAATTCTGTACTATCAAATATGCACATTTTGATTGTTTATTTGTTCCAGAATTCAGCATTCAACCTTCACTGGTGATGACTTACAAACTATCACAGGGCATTCTGTAGTTCACCCCTTTGGCATTGCCATATACAAAGGTTTGTTCTTCTTTTGCAGTATTGTAGTCCTGCAACTTCTTTACTCTGTGTATGTTGCTTTGCCAAGGAATGTTATTATTAGTATGAAATCCACTGGGCAACACAAAACAACGACAGCAACACAATAAAACTGTTTGTTATTTCTTCTTCATCTTTTACAATATGATGTTCTGTGCAAAAATGTACTTTTGTTTTCTTCAGCTTTTTTCAGTTATTGTTGTGGAGAAAGATTTTTTTATTTTTTACTGAGCAAAATAGGTTTGTGGTGGTGTTGATGGTGATGGTGATGATGATGATGATGATGATGATGATGATGATGATGAGGATGATGATGATGATGATGATGTTCATTTGCAAGGTGCAGGTTATTTATGCTGGCAGCATAATCAGGGTGCACATGGAGGAAAAAAGAGGGGTAGGGATTGGTTGAGCAAAGGGGAGAATGGTTGGAATTAGGGGCGGTCAGGGTAGGTGCACAGGAAGAATGAACAATAATTATGTTGTACTGTTGAATTTGCAGAATTTATCTACTACACTGATTGGCGAAGAGAATCCATCATACGCATCACAAAGCGGGGAGATCAGGAGCTTGTTGTGCGGGAAGGAATGGGACGTATGATGGGAATCCGCATCTATGATCCTGCTCTTCAGCCTTTGTCCAGTAAGTTTATGCTTGTTGTTGATGGATTTTTCGTGCCTTTCTTTACACTGCTTATTCAATAGCTTGTAGTTTGTTTCAGACTAGACTGTGCTGCTGAATAATCAAAAGATAAAGTACATTTGTGCATTCAGTGCAAGCTGACTAGCTGAATCTGTTTTGTTGTAAAGATTAAAGCCTTAGCAATTTCCACCGAACTATTTCTTGACTCCTCTGGCATGATATGGAACTCGGTCAAAATCTCACATAAGCTTGAGATCGTTTATCTGGACTGGTCTGGCTCACCTTATTAATGCTTGGGTTGACATATTTACATATGGCCTCAGAACCACTTGACAACCTTGAAATGCCAGATGCTTAGTCAAGACAAACTTATATTCAGTTATATTGCTTTTATTTTGCAGACAGAAATCCTTGCAACACTCGTAATGGTGACTGCACTCACTTTTGCTTTGGAGTGCCAGACAGGGCAGGGTTTACTCAGATAGCCCGTCATTGTGGTTGTCCATTTGGCATGAAACTGGACCGCGATCAGCGCACGTGCATTGGACATCCTGATGAGGTGCCTGAAACAACGTGCAGAACAAGTCTGTTCCAGTGTAAGAATGGTCGATGTGTACCCACATCTTATCGCTGTGACCATGACAATGATTGCCTGGATGGATCTGATGAAGAGGACTGTCCTACAGGTAGACCTGCTATTTATTGTATTTTTTTCTGTCTCAGAAAAGCGATACATGTTTCTTACATTAATAATAATAATAATAATAATAATAATAATAATAATAATAATAAATTGCATCTATACAACACATTTTTCATTAGAATAACAACTCAATGCGCTTGCACACATAGTTCGTCCGCATTATCAAAACATTCGCACTACATCATGTACAGCATAATTCAGAAAGTATTATTACTGTTCTTACTATTTACACAGAAGACGCCTTGCGGAACAAGGAAACAAGGTCTGTACAATGTCCTAAATTGGCAGGCAGCGCATTCCAAACCTTGGGTGCTTGAAAACTAAAAGACCGCTCGCCAATTGTTTTAAGCCGACGCTTGGGCGTTTTCTAAAGTTTTTCATCTGATGAGTGCAAAAAGTTGTCATGTAGGTAGTGAGTACCTCAGACAGATAGGGTGGAAGTGACTGGTCGAAGTGACGGAAAGCTAGGACAGCAATTTTGTATTCAATGCGGAATTTGATAGGAAGCCAGTGGAGCTGCATTAAGAGAGGCATGACATGATCACGCTACCGTTTTTTAAGCACAAGCCGAGCAGCACAGTTCTATACACGCTGCATTCGGCTAACGTCTTTAATGAGGAGACCAGCTAGAACTGAATTACAATAATCAAATCTGGATGTCACAAAAGCGCTGACCAACTGTGTGCATGCATCCCTGGAAAGAAACTGCCTCAAGGACGCAATACACCGAAGCTCAACAAAGGACAAACGACTGATGGTACTGATGTGGTCATGCATGGACAAAGAAATATCTAGCTTGACACCCAAATAATGAACAATATTTCTAAATGGAATGGTGCTGCCGCCAATGCTTGCAGAATCGCTGCCGACCAGCTTAAGACGGGAAGATGCGCCTACAGGTATAATCTCGGTCTTGTCAGGGTTAAGCATCAACCTGTTGCTATTCATCCAAGCCTGGACACTGTTGATACATGTTTTTACTTCAGACACAACAGAAGGGAAGTCATCAACCTGACCACTCTTTGACAGTTCTGTATCATCTGCGTATTTGAGGAACACGCAGCTGCAGGCTGTGATTACATTAGATAGTGGTTGGGAGTACAACAAAAACAAAACAAGACCGAGCACAGAGCCCTGGGGGACTCCGCATAACAGGGGACTGGGAGTAGAGGTATATTGCAATCAATGACAACAGACTGGAAACGATCAGTGAGGTACGAGGAAAACCACTCAAGAACAGTCCCTCTTAAACCAAATGTAGTGCGCAATCTCTCTAGAAGTATGTGGTGATCCAGCGTGTCAAACTCAGCACTCAGATCTAAAAATGCTACAAGAGAAACATGCTTCTCATCAGCCTGTCCAAGTAAACAATCAAGGATACTGAGAAAAGCAGTCTCACAATATGATTCTTCTTGTATGCTGACTGGTAGGTTGCTAGAAGACTGTTTTGAGATAGATGATCTTGTAAGTAACTGTTTTAACACAACCTTTTCCAGGATCTTGGAAATAAATGGAACATTAGATACAGGTCTATAATTGTTTAGTACATTGCTGTCAAGTTCAGTTTTTTCAATAATGGTGTCACAATTGCCTGTTTAAACTGCTTTGGGATAGTACTTGTAGTAAGAGAAGCATTTACAATAGAAGAAATCAAAGGCACAAGATCAGCAAGGTTATGTTTCAAATTATGTAAATAAATAAGAACATCTGTGCTAGCATTTCATTGTAAGTTTTGAGCAAACAACCACATGTGTTGCTTGAATGTATAGAATAGTTGAATGAATGGCATTTTCACTAGACATTTATTTTTTTCCAAATTGCAATTCTTATGTTGCAAGTTCTAGATAATTTTTGGAATACTTCTGTGTGCACCAACCAAATCTCCCTTTGTAGTAATTTTTGTTGTTTAAAATTTTTCTTAAAACCCATAAAATATTAACTGCTTCAAACCAATGAAATATAACTGTGTGCCCTCCACTACAAGCTTGTATTTAAGTATTTGCTTTTGTACTTGAAGCAAATACAATATATCAGGATACTTCCAAGTGTTTTATTTATTTACATAAATATAAGTACAACTTAAGTTAATCTGATGACTAAAAATTGATACAACAATATTTATTTATTACAAGACTTATCTGGGATTGTGTTTGACAGATGTGACTTGCCCTCCTCACCGGTTCCAGTGTGAAAGTGGACGCTGCATCAGCAGCGTGTGGCAGTGTGACGGCGATAACGACTGTGGCGATATGTCTGATGAAAAGAACTGTCGTAAGAAACTTTCACATGTGACTTTTGCAGTCCCCAGATCTAAAAACCCATACCATTTTAAAAAAATAGTTTTACACATTTATACCCCCAAATACGCAAATACAGTTTCAGTAAAGAAAATGCTTAAGATGACATTCATAAAAACAAATTATTCAAAAGTGCAGCTGTCTCAATTACAAGTGCTTAAACTAAGGGCATCAAAAGAGGTAAACATAACAAACATTCACTTTGTTAGGAAAATGATTGAAGTCAGTGAAAGACATTTGGATGGAAGGTAATCCTGTCAAAGTTAGACACTAATGTAGCGAGCACCAGCATATGGGATGTAAAAAGGGCGAATGGACATAACTGCAGCAATTCAACCAATGTTGAGCTGCATTTGGACGGGAGATAGACCTGTGACATTAATGTAGCGAGCGCCACCATGTGGGATAACTGCAGATAGATTGACCATTAGTTTCAGTGAGAAAACAGGTCGGTTGCAATTTTGTTACAGGCTGGAAAAATGACTAGATTGCAATAAAAAGATTGTAAAACGTGTGGCCGTTTTCTGATTTTAGAACTATTGTTACTGCTGTTTCATTAAACTGTTCTTTGTTATGACACTGGGATCCATTTATATCGAAGTGTGTTTTTTCCCCTAGCGGATAAGACTTGCAGCAGCCGGGAATTCAAGTGCAACAATGGCTTGTGTATCAATGCCTATCTGAAGTGTGACACAGACAATGACTGTGGAGATGGATCTGACGAAGGCGATTTTTGTGGTCAGTGAATTTATCATTCTTGTTGATTTTTCAGTGGAATTTGTTTCTGGCTTCATTATCAGCATTTATTTTACACATTGTGGTTTTAGTTTAAGGGTAACTATTATTATTATTTATTTTTTTTATTATTATCAAGGATTTTTATTGCTCAAATATCTCGCCGTACTTGGCAACTCAAGGCGCTGGCCAATACAGGATCTAACTAAAGCCGCCTGAGGCGCCAACTTGCAGCCTTTGGACGCATCGTAATAACGCTCCAGACAACTGAGCACAATCCTGGGCAGTCAGGGTTGGGGGAGAAGGACCTAGGTGCATGCTGGGTGTGTTTTTGTCACCGGCACTCACCTGTCTAGGACATGAGCGTCAGGATCTTTAAAGTCTGTTATGATGTAATGTATGCGACACAGACTAGGCCTCAGTTTATACTCTCATGCCAAGGATATATAGTGTATTTTAGCGATTTCAAAGCAGTTACTAGTGTTTTTACTTGGTGGAGTCAATACAAATGGTAACAAGTTCATAGCTTTTAAGTCAGTCATGAAATTCTTACTTCTTTGCTTCAGATTCAGATTTAGATTTGGATTCAAATCTTTATTCACCTCTTATTACATAGAAATTTACCTTTTGGCTGCCCATGCAAAATCAATAATAAATACAAATAATGTTACCCTAGTCCTTTGCAGCTATATATCACCAATCAGAAAGTGAAAGCAAGGAAGTTACAGTCAATGAGTTCGGGGCGATCACTGACGAGCAAATCAACAAAGGAACTCGCAGTACTGAACACGATGGATAACTTTTATTCACTGATGCAGCATAGAGAAGTGTCACAAACAGCACACTAAAACTCTACTATAAAATTGCAGGCGTGACCCACAGGTGCCAATTCACCCCTGCAACAGACAATAATGGCCTAGCATTTCACATTACACACAAGGCGTGAACATCGGTCATATTATTTTTTGATGGAGAGCCCAGACACCTCTTCCCTCCAACACTAACACGAGCAAGAGTGTGGCCTCCCTTACAAATCTCGTGCGACTACCAACCGCAAGGCATGATGGGAAAACAACTGTTTCAAACCTAATTCTCAATATTATTATTATTATTATTATTATTATTAAGCTTACATTCCTACTTATAAACTATATAATATAACCAAAAATATAAATATACATCAAAAAAACATTTCAATAAACCCAAGGGAGATAACATTGTGTGAACCTCTGAGAAAGAATCGGTTCTCTCCCTTTAACTTACTATGTAACAAACTGCAACACAGTTGTGAGGTTACACACTACCCCTCCTAAGAAAAAAATGGTTCATCATATGACAATATTTGAAACATTTGCATGACCCGTTATCACTAAAAACCTGCTAAAAGGTCTCCTGTTTAAAACGTCAAAAAAAATTATTATTCCCCCCATTAAAATATTTCACATATAGTACATATTGCAAAAGATTTTATAGAAAAAAATCTAAACAATCTTAGCCCTATAGAACACTTCCACTTTGCAGCAGAGACAATATCATTACTCCTAAAAAACATCACATAACCAAAAAAAACATCACAATACAAGCATCTTTTTGTTTCCTAGCGCTGGTGACAATACTTCATCCCTGCAGCATAGAAGATAACATGCATTATTCAACGTTCTATTCACATGGCTTCGCGCTGTTGAAAATGATCAACAAGCAGCAAAGTCAAAGATATATGTTTGCCTTTTCCCATACACTCCGCGCTGCTAAAATAATCAAGCAAGCAGCAAAGAACGATTTCTTTGTTTTCCTTCGGCTCTCTATTATTATTATTTTCAATAACAAAACCATAATTATGGGCCCACACCAAACATCTAATAACATCAAAATATTTCAAATGCACCATGACCAAAATCACCTTAATCATCAACTTACAGTGTAACATATTGCATTAGAACATATTAAAACTTTACTTAAAAAAAAATACATTGTCCATCAATACACCCTTAAGTTTAATTAAAATAGTGTAAAATATACATGCATATCGGGCGCCATCAGCTAACAGCTGCCATATCACATAAATAATGTTGTCATACTTTGACACCCTATACCGTCCTGTATGTAGTTGTGCACTTCCGTCATCCCACAACTATGCCTGCTCTTCATAATCCATTCAGTACTCATTTAAACTTATATTTAACCACTCAACTAGCAGTCTATAACCACCTAAAAAAAGATTTTAAAATGATAATCCTATTAAAAATATATTCCAACCCTTACCAGGTCTAATCAGCTGGAGGAAAAAGTAATTATAATTTAACTTCTTAACTAAAACAATACATTAAAATTGTGTGTCCTTAAAACTAAGTGCCTACATCTTATGCCCACATATTACTAAGCTATAACAAGATTTAGCACAAATATATGTATAATAACCGTCAAAACCTAACTGTTTATGCTGAAGGTGTATCCAGTATTCAACATTAAACCCTTCCACTCAATGCAATTCATAACCTCTATCATTATACTGCCTTCTTCAAGAATAAAAGCAGATAACTTTTACATTCGTTTATACCATCAGACAGAGTTTGAATGGTTGTTTCCATGACGGTCAACCGTTCTAGTAAACAATCTGAATCGACTGGCTGTGGAACCTGCTTTTTCGGTACTTGCATTGAGCTTGAGTTTCTTCTCCCCTGCATTCCCGTATGTGTCTTTCGACCTTCAACTCCATGAACTAGATTCAACTTATCTACTTGTCTTCTAACTCGTGTAGATCTCCGAAGTGCTGAGCTGACCGGTTCTTCATTTATTTCCCTTTGTATCTCTGCTGGCCTCCTAACTGCCGCAGCAATCTGTTCCTCTCCTAACCTATCTAAGTCTCCCATGGCCTCATCATCCACATTATGTGTAGATTCTTCTTCCGAGTCTTCTGTCATCACTGCCAAATCCTGCGCAATCGGGTTTACATCTTCTACCAGTTCAACTCTCTCATCATCTGTGTTGGATCCTGGAGTCAACGTAGTCTGAACTCCTTCAGTTGCACCACCAGTGTCTGCCAACTCAGGATCCTGGACTGGAGTCACGTCTATTTGCTGTTCCACCTCCGATCGCACTTCCTCCTGATGTTCTTGAACTTGATGCTCATCTCTCTCTAAAATGTATCGATTTGGCCTCGTCTCGACCGGAATGAATGGAGGAGCATCAGCTCTCAACTGATGTGGTAACCATGTTATTATCACCTCCTGGGGCCAATCCTCCTCAGGCTCCTGTTCATCAGACACACCCTCCTCTCTCTCTTCATTTTCTGTCTGCTTGGACTGCCGCTTTCCCTGACTGTGGCTAACTACCTTCTTCTTCTCACTTAGCTCTGTTGTACTTGTATCAACATTGAGAATGCCTATGGGCAACAGCAGATTCCGGTGGAGAGTTCTCTGTGGTCCGTTTCCATCTTCTCGCTGCACAGTGTATACTGGTAGATCTTCAGACTTTTTTATCACTGTATAGACTTCACTTTCCCACCTATCACAGACTTTGGATGTGATTCTTGGCCCTAGACGTCGTACAAGAACTCTATCACCAATCTCAAGTTCTGCTGCATGTGCTGATGCATCATATCTTGTTTTATTTTTATGTGCCATCTTTTCCATGTTCTGTTTTGCAAGGGAATAGGCTCTGTCGAGTTGATCTTTCAGATCTCGGACATACTGACGAGGAGATTTTCTCTCTGCGATTTCCAAGTCAATTCCGAAAGCCACATCTACCGGCAATCGGAGGATGTCGACCAAAGAACAAGTAGTACGGACTGAAACCTGTGCTAGAATGTATGCAGCAATTGTACGCATGCACCACAGCTGGCAAGTTAACTTTCCAGTTAACCTTCTGTTCATCTTCCAGGCTCCGGATCATGTTCAGCAGGGTACGATTCCAACGCTCTACTGGATTTCCTGATGGATGGTATGGGGTTGTTCGACATTTCTTGATCCCTGCAATGGCACAAACTTCTCTTAACAGCTTAGACTCAAAGTCTCTGCCTTGATCTGTCAAAATTCGTTTTGGGAATCCGTAGATCAAGAAAATTCCTTCCACAATGTTTGAGCAACCGTTCTTGCTGTCTGATCTCTGGTACAAACTGCTACTGCAAACTTTGTGAAATGGTCCAGAATCACTAGCACATTCTGCTTTTGCCCTTTCACCTCTATGGTCAAATAGTCGATACAGAGCAATTCCAATGGGAAGGTGGTTACAATAGTAGCCATTGGAGCTTTTTCTTGTCTTGCACCCCGCTGTATGCAACGAATGCACTTTTTCACTCTCCTTTCCAAATCTCGTCGCATATATGGCCAGAAAAATCGCAGTCTTGCCTGCTGAACTGCACTTTCGAGGTGAGTGTGGTACAAATCTTCATGCACACCCTTCATGGCTTCATTTCGATGAGACGCTGGGATGACTAGCTGCCATTGAACTTCTCCGTCTTCGTCCACCACTCTTCTGTGTAATGCTCCATGTCTCATAACCATTTTGTCTTGCTCCCTGACAAAAAACTTTCATCTCTGCCGTAACAAAATCAACGATTGCCACCTCTAATCGCCTGCCGTTCTCCACCTGATCAATCACCCATTTCAATGTCTTGTCTGCAAGCTGCAATTTCCTCCACTCTGGATAGGAAATCGATGACAGTCCCTCCTGCTTGGGTTCTAATATATCCTCTTGAATCAGTGCTGGATTTGTAATCAATTGCTCTATCGCGGGAACAAAATCGGCATCTTTCTCGCGATCTTTTGCTGTAGTTTGCTCTACGCTATGATGAAGAGAATGGATTTGTTGTCCTTCAGTCCTTGGCAAGGTTATTCCCCTGGCTGCCATCACAGCACAGACTGTCTGACACTGCACGTTTGAGGATGGTGTTTTTCTTTATCATTGATTCACCCCGATGCTGAAGCTGAAAGGTGTAACTCTCGTTTATCACACACTCTCAATCAGCTACAAGTCACGTCCACGTATGAAATTTTCCGCATTCGCACACATCAACAACCATACTTCTCATTCTCTCCCTGTACAGCAACTCTCAGTCACTAAACAACTTCACTGTCTCAACAGCGCCGGCACACGATTAAATCCTCTGTTTTCTGCAATATGTCTGGTAGAAATGACGTACTGCCACCCAATGAACTAAAGATCGTCATCACTGCTTACTCATTAAATTTTCTCACTTGAACATTCACGATTTGTAATCAATTTCTATCAAAGGACAAGATCCAGAAACTTCGCTTTCTTATCAAAGCCTTTCTAACACAATGCAAAGCATCAAAGGGCTCTATTGTCTTCAATCGCAAGTTATCGTGCGCGCTTTGCCATCGTTCGCACACGACAGTCTGGGAATCCACATTGACGGTGTGGCATCGGGTGCTTCAAACCTTTGGCTTTCTCTCTAATGAACTGTATGTCTTCTAATAGCTGAAGGTATGCAGGGTCCTCTTCTGCTGGTTCATCATGGCGACGTGATAACGCGTCGGCATCCACATGCTTTGATCCCCTTCTGTACTGTAGGCTAAAATCATACACGGACAATGCCGCAAGCCAGCGGTGACTTGTTGCATCCAATTTGGCGTTTTTCAAGATGTAACACAAGGGATTATTGTCTGTAACGACTGTCACTTTGCTGCCTAAGATGTAATCGTGGAATTTCTCACTCATTGACCATTTCAAAGCCAGAAATTCTCTTTTGTGTGCTGGATAATTCCTTTCAGTCTTATTCAAAGACCGACTAGCATAGGCGATGACTCTGTCCTTCCCGTCTTGTGCTTGGTATAACACTGCACCGATTCCAGTGCCACTAGCATCACAATGGAGAGCAAAAGGCTGGTTTTTATCTGCCACACCCAATACTGGTTCAGTGGTGAGTGCCTGGATAAGGGTATCAAATGCCTGTTGCTGTTCGCCCTTCCACAACGAAGAGATGTCTGAAGCTAGACTCAGAGTAGCTTGAGATTTCTTTTTCCCACTACGCCCTGCCAGGAATATACCCTGCGATCACGTCATGAAGTGGCTTTGCAATCTGGGCAAAATGTGGAATAAATCGTCTGTAATATCCTGCAAACCCACAAATGATTTGACATCCTTCACCGTCTTAGGCACAGGCCACGTCCGCAAGGTTTCGACTTTTTCTGGATCGGGCTTGATTCCATCCTTGGAGATAATATGTCCTAGATGTCTAACTTCTGACGCACCAAATATGCATTTCGCTGGATCCAGCTTTAATTTAAATCTTCTCAGCCGTTCCAGTGCCTGGATTGTCCTCCCTTCCAGTTCTTCCAAAGTCTTGCCATGAATCAGTACGTCGTCCAGAAATACAATCAGCTCCGTCAGATTCATGTCAGTGAACACCTTCTCCATGAGTCTCTGAAATGTATGCGGTGCATTCTTGAGTCCCATTGCCATTTTGTCAAACTGAAATAACCCAAATGGTGTGGTAAAAGCCGATATCTGTTTTGCTCTCTCAGTCATTGGGGCACTTGATAATAGGCTTTGCTAAGGTCCAAACTGTGAAGTATTTTGCTCCATTTAAGGTCAGGAACATATCTTCTATTTTTGGAATGGCGTAGCTGTCTTTTACTGTGCGCAAATTTACCTTCCTGTAGTCGAAACAAATTCTCAAGGATCCGTTTTTCTTCCTGACTAACACAATTGGACTGGCATATGGTGAAGAAGATGGGGAGATAATCTTTGCCTCCAACATTTCACTAATATGCCGTTTAACTTCCTCAAAGTCTTTGGGTGGAATAGGTCTGGGTCGTTCCTGCACAGACGGTCCTGGTTCAAGTTCAATATCATGTTGGATGGCGTCTGTATTCCCTATGTCATATTCATGCTGAACAAATACGTCTTGGAAACATTGCAGTCGTTGTGAAAAGTGTCTCTGCCAAACTGGGTCCGTGTCTTTGCCAAACTTGAAGCTAAGTGTGGGACCTGGGTTCTTGTCATCGTTTCCTGGGTATGGGTATGAAGCCGCATGACTACCACAAGTGCTTGTCAATGTTGAAGTTTGTGGTTCAGGATGCACGTTTCCACTGCATGTTCCTGCAACATCCTGTATCTGGGGTGGTCTGTCGTACAAGTCAGAAATGACCATCCCAACATCGTATGTAGCATGGATCAGATACACATTAGCCACTTCACATTTCTTTTTCAACACCACTTCACTCTCTGTGAAGTTGCAAATGGTAATCTTCACATTATGCAAACTTTCAACACCCACCTTTGCTGCAACCACCCCCAACCCACTAGGTAATGTGTTTGGTTCTTGCAACAAGACTGTAGTATATGTCCTCAATCTCTGTACCCTAGGGTGACCCCGTACACACACAGATCCCAATGGTGGTACCACTACATCCTTTTTTAGAGATATACTTCCTACATAACCATCATCTTTCTGCTGATCCATCTGGTGTGCCATCATGAAAGCTGCCTCAGCTCTTAACTGCTCTGCCCAGGGACATTTTGTTACAACCCCTGTTTTGAATACATTTGTACCCAAGATTACTGGTACTCTGTCTGAAAAAGGTGTATCTTTTCCTACTAAGGCAACAACTGGTACTGTAACAGATGCACCTGCAATACTCTCGGGTAACCAACAGTCCAAAGAAACAACCCCAATGTATGGCACTGACTGCCCACCTGCCCCAGTCACTGTCAGAATAGTGTCTAACTGTTGCAACTGAAGGTGTGACAAGTTCTCCCTATAGTACTTCTCTGCCACAACTGTCACTTGCGATCCACTGTCAAGCAAACATTTCACCTCTCTACCCTCAACCTGGATGAAAGTCTCACATGCCGGACCTACAAGTGCTTCAAGAATCTTAGCCTCAGTATCAAGCTCAGCCAAAATGTCTCTAGCAGTAAGTGTCAACGATGACAGTTTTCGACTATTCTGAAGCAAAATGCACAGATGACCATCAGTCACCTCAGTACGTAACACTGACAGTCCCTTTTGAAGACAATGGTCAGGTCGAGAATACACTTTAGTACCCGCTGGCACTTGTCCTCGCAGTTCAAGGATTTGACCTGCTGCCAACGTCACTGAAACATTACGCAGTCTAACTGGTTTTACTGTCAACTGACCCGCTTCTATAAGATCAACAGCTAGCTGTATTTTCTTATGGTGACCATCTGTAGTTGAGCCTTTGGATGCAGCAGTCAGTGGCTGGCCCGCGACACCGACTGTCGGTCGTTTAAATGAGGCTGACCACTTCTCTGCTTGGCTTGGTGCTCTGCCACTCGGTGTGGGTTGGGTGGGTTCGGACATTCACGAGCGTAGTGTTGCCCCACCACACCGCATCGATAACAATGACCTCTGGGTTTCCTACGTGTTTGGGATATCTGTGTTTGGGATGTCTGCAGTCGTTGGGCCACGAGGTCAGCGAGTTCAGTCATCTGGGTATCACTGAGTCCCGGTACGCTGGTATTAGCC
Source organism: Oncomelania hupensis (assembly GCA_036898135.1). Lineage (NCBI taxonomy): Eukaryota > Metazoa > Mollusca > Gastropoda > Littorinimorpha > Pomatiopsidae > Oncomelania > Oncomelania hupensis. Next base: position 74,437,490 of record CM072512.1, on the reverse strand, counting down.
GCCTGCACCTCCACTTTCCTTGACTTGGTCTCTGTAGCTTTCACTTTGGTCTCTGTCGACGGCGTTGATGTAATCTCCAGTCGCCGCACATCCCTCAGCAGCCCAGTGAGGTCAGGCACCACCTCTCCTGGAAAACCGTGAATGCCTCTCAATTCCATTGCCATGAGAGGAGTAGCGCTCTTGGAGAAAATCAAGTACACCTTTAAGCTCGCCTCTTCCGGGGTGAACAGTTTATTGTTTTTGTTGATGCGATTCATCTCGGACCACAGGCGCAGAAGAAAAGCAGACGACGTCTCCCTGGTTTCCGGTCTCATTGCACAAAAGTCAAGAAAAAGATCATCAGCCGTCCTCACTTCTCCATAGATGCTTCTGAGCTTCTCAAGAATGAGTTCAGCGTCTGTACATTCTTTCACTTGCTCGTAGGCTATGCCTCGCAGTGTGCCCAACATCTTCCCAGCTAGATCTGTGGCAGTCTTGTCCTGCAGTAATTGCTGATATTGAGTCTCCCACTCTTGGAACGTAGCTTCGCCATTTCAAGGAGCAAGTCCCGTGAAGGTCTTTATGGGCCTTGATGTCACCACTTGTATGATTGGCTGTGAAGGTTGCTGCTGCTTCTCAAAGTTGCCATCAACGATGCCATTTCCTGGAGCTGTTTACGAAGATCTTCAATTTCATTATCACGCTGCTGCACATCAGCAGGAGGCTCCACATTCTCATTTACAAGGCCGCCAACATCTTCCAGGTCTGCCATTTCTGAAGATGTATATAATTCCAATCAGTGTTCAGTAATTCGCCAGATGATCACAAGTCCCCTATTGGGCGCCAAAATTGTAACCCTAGTCCTTTGCAGCTATATATCACCAATCAGAAAGTGAAAGCAAGGAAGTTACAGTCAATGAGTTCGGGGCGATCACTGACGAGCAAATCAACAAAGGAACTCGCAGTACTGAACACGATGGATAACTTTTATTCACTGATGCAGCATAGAGAAGTGTCACAAACAGCACACTAAAACTCTACTATAAAATTTGCAGGCGTGACCCACAGGTGCCAATTCACCCCTGCAACAGACAATAATGGCCTAGCATTTCACATTACACACAAGGCGTGAACATCGGTCATATTATTTTTTGATGGAGAGCCCAGACACCTCTTCCCTCCAACACTAACACGAGCAAGAGTGTGGCCTCCCTTACAAATCTCGTGCGACTACCAACCGCAAGGCATGATGGGAAAACAACTGTTTCAAACCTAATTCTCAATATTATTATTATTATTATTATTAAGCTTACATTCCTACTTATAAACTATATAATATAACCAAAAATATAAATATACATCAAAAAAACATTTCAATAAACCCAAGGGAGATAACATTGTGTGAACCTCTGAGAAAGAATCGGTTCTCTCCCTTTAACTTACTATGTAACAAACTGCAACACAGTTGTGAGGTTACAATGTCATCACAGAAACAGCATTAAGACAGCACATGCATTCCGAGACAACCTTCTGAAATGCAACTTGTACAATGTTGTGTTTTTTCCAGACAACCACAGCTGCCCGGAGAGGTATTTCCAGTGTGACGACAAACGTTGTATCCCTGAGCGCCGAGTGTGCGATGGCGGTAATGACTGTTATGATGGCACTGACGAACGGGACTGCCCGCCACTGAACTGCACCATGAATCGCTGGACTTGTGAGACCACCCGCCAATGTATCCTGACCAAGCACCACTGTGACGGTGTTGAAGACTGTGATGATGGCTCTGATGAAAAGCGTTGTCGTAAGTATATTTCAACGCGTTAGCATACAGTTGATAAAGCATGTGAAAGTCTGCCTGGAAGGCGTGATTGCAGTTGCTGACGGGGAAAATAGGAGCTGAGTAAATGCAAGGAAGGAAAATGCTTTTATTTTTGTGTGTTGTTGAGGTGTTTTTTTTCCAGTTTTTTTTTTCCATTTTCATTACCCCTATCTTTTTACGCACCCTCTCTTATCTCTTTTGTTCTGTCTATTTCTGATACCAGTAGAAAGTTTGTGCTTGGTTGTGCATGAGTGCCAGTGCTTGTGTGCCGAAAGCAGAAAATGGATATGGTTTGTGCACAATAAAAAATAAAATTGTTATTATTATTAATGTAATATTTATTATTATTATTATCATTATTATTATTATTACTATTATTATTATTTTATAATGTGTAAATTTTATATTTTGGAGGTAATGTTAAAATGCAAGGCGTTTTTGACATACAATATGCTGACTTGTGAGACACAGAACTTTACACTACAGCATCATTTTCAGTACAGTGTCAGGCTTTATCAGATTTCTGTTACTGTGCAGCTTCACGACCACCCAACGACTGCCATCTGGATGAGTTTAAGTGTGAGGTGGGTGGCTGCATCCCTTCGGACTGGAAATGCGATGGACAACAGGACTGTGATGACGGATCTGATGAACCAGACACTTGTCGTAAGTTTTCTTGATTGTGACTTTTCATGAAAACAGATGAAATCTTGAATATTGCCTGAACCTATTGACTGTGGCCCTTGAGTAGTACTTCTGTGCCTAATTGTAAAGTTTGACCTGTGAATGTTTAAATAATGTTCTTTAATTTTATCGTTTTTATATAGCGCTTTTGCAGCTCAAGAGCAACAAAAAATGGAGGAACGATGACGATGATGATGAGAGGCAAGATCAGAAACATTTAAGGAAAAGATGAGTTTTCAAGTTGGATTTGAAAGTAGCTATGTTTGAAGAGCTGCGAAGAGAGAGGGGAAGAGAGTTCCAAGTTGAAGGGCCAAACACTGAAAAAGATCGACAGCCAGCAGAGGAGAGTTTGTAGTGGGGTATGTGAAGCAAGAACGAAGATTTCTAGAAGGCTTATAGAATTGAATGTTCTGGGTGAGGTAGGAAGGGGCTAAGCCATTGACGCACTTGTAACAGAAAATAGCGATTTTGTAGATAATTCTATTAGACACTGGACATTCAGTGTTTCAACTGTGACCCACCCCCATAATAAAATGTGATACCTTTTGTCACGCATTACTTCTTTTGTTGGCAGCTCCCGTCACTTGTCCAAATAGTCGCTTCCGTTGCACCAATGGGCGTTGCATCTTTGAAGGATGGAAGTGTGATGGTGATGACGATTGTGGTGACAACTCTGATGAAGATCCAGAACTCACTTGTCGTAAGTATCCTTTGTGGATGTAGAGCGTATGATTATTTATTTTTTATTGAACTATTTATTGTAATATTCAGCATGTATTTTAGCAGATTTCTTGCTTTTGTTTGGCATTTACTCATATTACTTATGTAACTGCCAGGACCCTTACATTACAAAAATTGCCAGGTTTTACTTCCAATGTGCTTTAGTATGGCTCATCGTTCTTTACAGATTTTTTTCTTTTACATCATCTCAAGGTTGCAAAATGTTTACAAAATGTGCATTGTTATGACATTGGAGACAAGTGTTCCATTACAGTGGATGACGATGTATGATACAAATCTGAAAGGGATAGCACAACTCTGATCTCTGATGATAGATTGTTTTCATAGTGAATGCCACCCTTTGATTGTATGTTCCAATGTAGTTATTTACTGCGTGTTGATAACAAAACACTCAGCTGTTTTTATCAAGAAAATATATAGCTCTCACAAACCACCCAACTGGCTTTTTCACTGCTGTTATGTCGACTGACTCATTGTTTATTTGGCACAGCGCCGCCTCCATTCTCGTGTGCTACTGGCAAATGGGAGTGCCCTGGGGGAACTCAAGTGTGTATCAACACAAGCCTGGTCTGTGATGGCAACCCTGATTGCCCTGGTGGTCATGATGAGAGCCCTGTCTGCAGTAAGAACAACCAATACACATTTTACAAAGGGGTGATTGAAATCAGGGCTCTGCACTCTGATGATGCTGTTCACTTTGCTTTTGTTGAAACAAAAAAGTCTAGATTCTCTTTTCTTGGATTTACATACTTATAAAGAGAAAATGATTTTAGCCAAACACTTTCTTTTTTGCATTTTTATCATATAATTATGAATATAAATATGCACCCGTTATTGTCCTGATCATGTTACACAAAGTGATATTTACATGCAAATCATACATCATTCACATTGCAAGATGAGTAGCTATTTGGTACACACTGATTCATCACATGTGGTCTTGGTGGATAAATGTATTGATGCAGAAATAGGGAATTAGGGATTGTTCTTCTATTGCAGACTTGTCAGTTTAAAGAGCTGCTCATGGTACTGGAATGATGATTTTTTGTCATGAGAACAATAATATAATGATATTTAAATTGGTATAATGTGAAAACCTGAATAGTAATGTTGTATATTTGCTGCATTTGCTTGTTATTTTTGCATAACAATGTAATAAGTATTCGTCCTTTTGATAATCATTAAGAGTGTTTGTTCTGTTCATAAACAATGTAAGGAATGTTGATCTTCAAACAGATTCGGACAGTTGTCTTCAGAACAATGGAGACTGCAGCCACCGTTGCATTCAGACACCAAGAGGTGCAGAGTGTGAATGTCCTACAGGCCAGGAACTAAACGGAACAAAGCTCTGTATTGGTAAGACAGCTCCTACCATTCTATTCTATTCTAATTTGATGCTTTCCAGTTCAATTTTGACCCAACTTTCTAACATTGGTATGATGTGTAGCAAGATTGCCACTGAGTTAGTGATGTGTTTCAGTAATAGACGTTAGAAGTACTTGTAAAAGCTTTGATTCTTTTTTATCCTGTTGTAGCATGTTATAGTATTTTATTCCTTCAAATTGGTATTTTTGGAAAATCTAATTGTGATACTGACAATTTCACATTGTCATCAAATTCTGATCTGGGTGGAAATAAACAATTTGTTGTTTCTCTGAATAAACATTTAAAATGGAGAAGATAAAACCAACAAAACAAGTCTTCAGATAAACACCAAGCTTTGAGTGTCTCAAAGTAAAACAAGGCTAAATGCATACAACTTAGGACATATATCATTTATATGAGCACACACTAAATTTCTCTATATAATAATTGACCTTATTTTGTCAAAAGTACAATATTGTATCCTTTTATCATTGGTATTTGAAATATTCTGACAATTGTTACAAAATTTTTTTGGCAGATAAGGAAAGTGTGAATTAAAAAGAGAGATTATTTCTGAAATATTTTATTGTTTTTGCAGACCAGAATGAGTGTGAACCTCCAGGCCGCTGTAGTCAGACATGCCTCAACATGAAAGGCTCTTACAAGTGTGAATGTGGTGAGGGATACTCGCTGTTGCCGGATCATCACACTTGCAATGTTATCAGAAGTGAGTATTTACATTTCCTGTTTCAGGACTGCTGTTACTGTTTCAGTTGAGTACTGCTCAAACCAGCACATGTTTTTTACCTAGTTGTAAGTAAACAACCAATTGAAGCAAGTGTCTGAATTGCTGCAACTAATAATTTCAACCAGAAGGCACATGTGCATGTCTGGTGCACACAAAATTACCTCTGAATCAGATCAAGGACATCTTGGTACATTTGATTGCTTTCAATTTAGCCCCGACTTTAAAGAATTTCAATGTCAGAACAATATAATGTTGAGGAATTTGCATGACACATCAATAGAAGTTGATCTATGCTAGTGAAATTTGAGCCAGATTTGATGGGGGCTCCATTCTGTATTTTCCTCCTGTTCAGATTTCATGCACTGTTTATTTAACAAATGTACTGTTTAAGTCTCAGTTTCAGGCATTATGAACATAATTATATCTGCTAGAAGCGAGTCTGTGTTTTATTTTACTCGAGCCCCACTAGCTTGGCTCACGGCCTGAGTTGTTACTGATGCAAGTGGAATGTTGCTTTGGACAGGTATTTACTGTTACTGATTTTTAATTTCAGATGATACAGACCTTTTCCTGCTAATAGCTAGCCGTCGCTCAGTGGTTCGCTCTAACATGGAAGTGTGGATGTACAACCAGTTGCCGTTACCAGGGTTCCAGTCCCTGACAGCCATTGACATGGATGTTCGCAACAACTATGTCTTCTTCTCGGACACCACATTGAAAAAGATATTCCGATCCACTATTAATGGCACTAACCTCACTGAGGTAAGTAGTGTTTTCTTTCCTAAGTGTCAGTGAGTATGATTCCATTTTATTCGGTTGGTAATGGTGGAAATATGAAAGCTTTTATTAGGAGCGTTAGATTGGAAAATGGTCTTTTTCTCCTCTCAGTGAAGTTCAATAATGGTATCACAGCCAGTCATACTCAAAATTTAAAAAACAAAAATTCAATTTCCGTCTTCTAACAGCGAGCTCCCTGCCTTTATGCTACATGTTTAAGTGATGAATGTGTGTTTATTGTTTATGTAAGAGTGTGTGTAACTTTTGAGTGTGTTTATTGGTTACAGATCACCGAACTTTTGAGTCTGATTTACGAATAATGCCCAACATAAATAGCATTTAGTTTTAGGATTATTATAAGGTTATTTTTAATAGTACCTTGCTATTTAAATCTATGATAAGTTGTACTTAGGGTTTTATTATTGCAAAATGTTATAAGTGTGATTTGAAAGGTCGCAACTGTTAGATGTTAAATCTTAGATGTTAACCAATCTTTGTGTGTGTGTGTGCATTGTTGCCGATAATGACAAAGAAATGTTGAATATAGTATTTATTTTTGCTTTTTTTTTTTTGCTGCAGGATGTATAAAGAAGCAGTATCTCACAGAATTTGTAATTGATGATGACATGTTGTTTTTGCAGATTGTACAAACTGGCATTGATGTGGTGGAGGACATTGCATTTGATTGGATCGGTGGTAATTTGTACTGGACAGACTATGGCATGGAGACCATTGAAGTAGTCAACCAGGACGGCAACTATCGCACTGTCCTATTCAGCGAGAACATCACCAACCCTCGGGCTATTGAGCTAGATCCCAGAGATGGGTGCGAAAGCTGCTTATTGGATATGGGATTTTTAAGTCAGAATGATAGCTAGTAAAGATTACTGTGGTTTTTTTTTATGCAGATGTAGTAGGCAGCATTTGGACATAAAAGTGGGACTAACAAGGGATTGATGATGATGATAATGTGTAAAGTCTCCTTAATTAATTACACAATTGCAGAATTCAGTGTTTGTACATAATGAACAAGAAGACGTTTAATTCATACGATTGTTGGAATATTTGTTTAATTTAATGCAACAGTTGAAAGATGAGACTTTACCGCTTCTGGCAGTAGTCATGTGAAAATTCTATTGACCTTATATACAATAGTGACATCAAAGTACAAGGCCAATCCCTCAACACAGTGCACAGCTTCAAATATTTAGGAGCCATTGTGTCAGACAATGGGTCTCGACAGGAAGTCCTCTCCAGGATCGCACAAACAACTGCTGCCCTGACAAGGTTGAAGCCCATTTGGAAAGACAGAACCATCAGTCTACATTCCAAAGTAAGACTGCTGCGCTCTCTGGTCATCTCCATCTTCCTATATGCTTGCGAAGCATGGACCCTCACAGCAGATCTCCAACGAAGAATACAAAGCATGGAGATGAGGTGCTACAGAAGACTTCTGTGCATTTCCTATACCCAACACATCACCAACGACGAAGTCCGACAGACCATCACACAAGCCATTGGACAACACGATGACCTGCTCACAGTGGTGAAGAAACGGAAACTCCGATGGTATGGACATGTCACCAGATCATCAGGCCTTGCAAAGACCATTCTGCAAGGCACAGTGCAAGGAGGTAGAAGAAGGGGGAGACCGAAAAAGAGGTGGGAGGACAACATTCGAGAATGGACTGGTTTGACACTGAGCGAAGCCATGAGGGCTGCTGAGGACAGAGAAAGATGGAGTATGCTGGTTAAACGATCATCTGTGGTGCCCCTACGACCTTCGGGTTATGTGACAGGATAGGGATAGGACAGTATTCATTCTATAAAGGCAGAAGCACTTGTGCCCAGCATTATTGTGGCTAGTGTATTGTAGCAAATGTTTACATTTTCTAATGTTATTTTTTACAATTTTATTTTGCTTTAATATAATTGAACTTTATTTTCTTTCTTTTTTTTATTTTTCAGCGTGCGCTATTTGTTTTGGTCAGACTGGGGACAGAACCCACGCATTGAACGATCTGGTCTTGATGGCAGTGGCCGCATGATTTTGGTTTCCAAAGACCTCTTCTGGCCAAATGCCTTGACCATCGACTACCCCACAAAGCGGCTGTACTTCGCTGACGCTCGCATGGACTTCATTGAATTCTGTCTCTATGATGGCACTGGTCGTCACAAGGTGTTTGGGAATGATCATGTAAGTTGTTGAAAGTATTATTAATGTATTTTGTGTGTAGTAATATGTTCAAAGATTTAAAAGTTATTTTGCTGGTGAGGTATATTGATAATTTGATGTGGTTACATGTTTATATAATTTGTAAACCAGATTTTCTGTTGCTTTTGTTTCACTGTTCAGAAGATGAGTGCAAAGACAGTAAGAGTTTTGATGCGATCACTTGCGAACCAATAAATAAAATACATTTGGAGATCTGAACACGATGGGCAATGTGATGGGTAGTTCTTTATTTGCAAATGAAGTGTTTACAAATTTATTAATACAGGTATGATAATGTATGGTTCATTGGGCAGTCTTGTTATCATCAGTTCTCTTCTGCTTTTTTTTAGCCGTACCAGTTTGAGATTCATGATCTTTCTGTGTTTTTATTTTCTCTAGTTCTTGAGACACCCCCATTCGCTGACTATTTACGAAGACTGGTTGTACTGGAGTGATCGGGCAGCATCCAGAGTATCAAGATGTAAGAAGTTTAACTGCACAGCTCGAAGTGTGGTGGCATCCAGCATATCTCGCCCTCTTGGCATTGTGGCCTACAACATCATCAAGCAGCCAGCAGGTAAGTTCGTTTGGACACAATATTTGACATCTGAAATTCACCAGTTTTGGCATCTCTAGATGTTTGCTAAATACGTTCTTTGATTGAACTGTAGGCATACACATTTGTGCGTAAATTAAACAGAGATAAGATTTGTCTGCCTTGATATGGATTTTTGGGGATTTGGATGGCCTGTACATCATTTTTTATTGTTGGTTATGTAACATGCAGAAGATCGCTTGTGTAAGTACTGTGTTTTTATCTGCATTTCAGGCAGCAATCCATGCACGACAGCTCAGTGTAGCCATCTGTGCCTATTGTCTCCCAAACCTACTGGTTACTCCTGTGCCTGCCCTGTGGGCATGGAGCTGGATGATTCTGTCCACAACTGCAGAAAAGGTAAGCATTAATCTTCACAAGAACAATAATTCCCACAACAATGAATCTTGTGTCTATAATATGGATATAAGCACTTAATTATCTGATTGAGATAATGCCTCTATGTGTATGATAACTTGGCAACTGTGGAAGCACTACGTTTGATTGTCTGTGTTATGGACTGTTACACACTGCTTAGCGGAGACTGGCTGAGGCATACTTTCACCTCTCCGCCAATCTCTGCTGCTGGTCATTAAGCACCGGGTAGTGGGAACATGAAATCTCCCCTTCTTTTTCAGTTTGGGTGGGTTATGCGATTACATAATACTTGAAAGCCTGTAATTTTTATTGTAACCTGATGCAGAGATTGGCGGAGAGGTGATTGTAAGACTCAGTCAGTCTTTGCCACACAGTGTGAGTCTGCACTGGGGTCGCTCTGTTCATTATGACTTTGTTCTCATATTTGTTCTTCTTGAGTTGAGCAACCCCAATCAGCTGGGTGATGATTCATTTACCCCTACAGATTGTCATTTACTGCATGCTTGGATTCTGTAGAGTCCACGTAGAAAGTATTTTAGTACATAGTGTTGTCCTCATCTTGGTACCATTCTGCATAGTGGTAAGTGTTAATTAAGTAGAAAATTGGAGTTATTTTTACAAGCTCAGAATGGGCTGTAACCTGATATTTATTGTCATCTTTGTGCAGATCCTACAGAGATTCTGCTGTTCATGCAGTCTCACTTTATCGCTGGATTGAAATTAAGTGGTGACGACGATGAAGCGGCGATTATTCCAGTTTCCTCCATTGGTAGTGGCATTGACTTTGACTATGACAGTGCCAACAGCACTATCTACTATGTGGAGAACATTAATGTAAGTCATCCAGAAACAGTCAACAGCTTTCAGTGCTTCCTGATTTTTGAGACCAAATATATTGAGAAATACTATTAAAAAGATGAAAAATTACATTGTTGACGAGGCCTATGATTCAAGCTTGCTATTAAAAAAAAGGCTAGAATTAAATTCTTGGTAATGTTTGTGATTTAGGCAATATTGATTCATATTACTGGTATTTTTTATGCGTTTTTGATTTTCTTTTCTTCTGATTCCGAGTGTCAGACCTCTGTTTTTATTTTTTCCAGGGAAGCTTACGACGCATTCAAGTGAACGGACGCAATGCTTCAGAGTTTGTTCCAACAGCTGTAGTTGGGATGCCGAGTGCTGTGGCCATTGATTGGGTGTCTCGCAACTTATACTGGGCCAATGCAGATGCAGGAATCATCGAAGTAATGAAGATGGATGGAGAAAATAACTATCGCAAAGTTCTGCTCAGCAATGCAGGCAGAACACGGGATCCTGCACGACCCATTTCTCTAGTTCTGGATCCAATTCGGGGGTGAGACTTTGTTTTAAGTACCTTAAGAGTGTGGCTGTTTGATTATCCCTGTTCTTTGATTTTAGTCGTTCTTGTATGATAGTTTGGAATTTATTCTTGCTACTTTCAAAGAAACAAATAAGGTAAAGTGTACATCCTGTTTTATTGTTTCAAAACACCTATTTTCAAAAGATTTATGCTAATGATTATCAACTCCAAACAGGACATTTTCTGCTGTCTGTCATATAAAAAGCTTTTTGTTTTAGATGAAGATTTACTCTTGACGTGTACCATTACAAACTTGTTATCAAGTTGTCTCAATAAAAGGCCATTATTTTTCTTTTCTCCTCTTTATCTACAAATCTCGTGATGCCTTGACAGTTGGCATGATCACTTTTCATTCCATCTTCCTTTTACCGTCACCACCAAAATTCCACAAAAGTTTCTGATTGAAGCAGGTTTTGAAAGAGAAGTTTTTAGGTCTCTAGTTTTGTAGAAAATCATTACTTGCTGTTGCATGGCCTGACCTGTGTTTGTGACCTGCTCTCTCCAAAGAAAGAAAACAGAAATCCCATTATTTCCCCTCTCTTTACTTCACAGCATGATGTATTGGGGTGATGAAGGAGTCCCAGGAATCGAACCAAAAGTGTCGGCTGCCAATATGGATGGCAGCAACGCACACACTTTGATGATGACTGGAATCTACTTGCGTCAGCCCTCACACCTAGCCCTTGACTACAGCAGTCAGATGCTGTATATTTCTGATACTTATTACTATAAGGTGAGATTAATATTGCATTCATACTGGTGCTAGGACAGTTACATGCTGTATATCTCACGTTCTTAATACTATGTGGTGAATGAATGTGTTTATTTACTGATATTTTTTACTTATTGATTAATTTGATCGTTTGATGATTGATTGCTTACTGTTTATATTGATCAGTTAAGAGTCTATATTGATCAATTGAAGTCTTACATAGGTTGAAAATTAATGCTGCTGCAGCATTGTCCATTTGGTTGTGTGCTATAGATTTGACATATTCCTAAGATAATTATTAGTGTATTTTTTATTTCAGATTGTGCGTTATCCTCTCCGTGGCATAAGCTTGGCAACGTACTACAACATGGACCAGCAGTCCCAGCCTACAGGCATCTCCATCTACAATAACTTTTTATACTTTTACGATGCCATTCAGGAGCAGATTCGCTCCAGAAATCTTAACAGGTTACGCAATGGCAGTGTTCTTCGTAGCAACATCAAGGGAGTCAGGGCTTTGAAAGTCATGTATGACAGGCACACCTGTAAGTGGAAGACATTTTGATAAAAGAAAACTTAATTTATTACTTTGAGCAGAGAATAAATGACTACTTATTTATAAGTAGCTTTCTCACCACCTTCTTACTTGATAAATAAATCAGTGCACACAATTATGATAGGAACTCATAATGTGATAGCTTTATCTGTTTTGGTTTTATTGTTATGGGAACACCCATCCGGGAGGATACTCTTCTGTTTGGAAGTAAGAAAGAGGATCAGGAAGATGTCACAGCTGGCAGCAGTATCTCCCACACTTTGTTTGAATAATAAGTTTTAGAACTTTTCATACTGCTTTGTGTTAACTCATTGTAAGCACACATGCACACAAAGGAAAACATAAAAGAACTCATGATCAAGTTGTATTCATGAAATAAGGTTTGCTTTACTCAGTGTGCTTGCTGTGTAGCACAGTTTAATGTGACTTATTTTGAATAGTTTTCAAAGCAGTTTGTTTGGTGATTTATCAGGATGTAGCACTTAACACTGTGTTGGTATTTCAGCTTCGGGAACCAATGGTTGTTCCACGGACAATGGTGGTTGTGAGCAATTGTGTTTGCCAAGAGGCCCGCTGCTGAACAGGAAAACATGCGCTTGCAGTGTGGGATATGACATTGACTCAGACACCAAATGTATTGGTAGGTACCAACTGTAAAATGTTTTGATACTTTAGTGGATATTTCCCATGCTTTTTCAAATTTTTCCCCATGGTTTCATGTCAAACAATTACAGAAGCAAAAAACAAACATGATACATGACATTGAAGAATAGGGTGTTTGACATTATTGAAATGTTGATTTTCTGTTGCCATTTATGTTAGGAACATTAAATAGATTCATTTATTTTTTCTTCCACAGGGACTACATCGTTTATTGTTGTAGCAATGAGTACAGTGATTCGGGGATTCGGCCTTGCTCGTGCAGATGCAGATGAAGCCATGGCACCAATTGCTGGTAAAGGTACGTTGTTTTCTCATGTATTTGCCTGTTGTGAAAGTAAATTGTTGTGACAGTTGATGTAATTTCCCTGTAAACTTGTGAGCAGGACACAAAATGGAATGCGCCAGTATGATCCACACAGACAGTCAGTTTGGATTAGCGTTAGTCGAAGGTCTTATATTTATGTTACACTGTAAGACAATTTATTTCATTTTGATCGTAGATCGCGCCACAACAGACCTTGACGTGTATATGGATGGGCGGTTCATCTACTGGGTAGATTCTCGCCAGGGTCCGGCCTCAACATCAAGCTCTTTAGCAGGTGGCATCTATCGTATCAAGCCAGATGGCACTGGCTACCAGGCTATTATCACCTCTGGCATAGGCTCTCACAGCATCAGGGGACTCTCTGTTGACTGGATAGCAGGTGAGTTTAGGATTCTTAAAGATTTACATGCACATAATTAGTTAACAGAGATTCAGATATAAGTATCCCTTCTGTTTTCTGCTCTTTCTTCTTTATGCAGATGTTGATGCTGAATGTGCTGTGGTTTGTCCATGATATGATAGAATGCTTAGTGCACTCAAAGAAAGAATTTTGGGTGTTGGATGCAGCCACCCCAGCACTTTAAAGTTCAGTGATCTACAGGTTGGTTACTGGTACAGGACTCTGTTTATTTTATGAAAAGGTTTACATTATGGAACACTTGTAGATTGTGTATTTGTTTATTGTTGTGGTTAACATTTTATTATTAATTTCATTTCTGTCCTGTCAGGAAACATCTATTTTACCAACTCGTTCGACGTTGAAGTATTCATTGAAGTGGCTCGCCTGGATGGCAACATGCGAAAGGTCATTGTACGTGAAGCTCAAGGCTCTCCCTCTGCCATTGCTGTCAATCCTATCAAGAGGTAACATTTCTGATAAATGCATAGCTTATAACTTCATACTCTTTTCTACAGTAATAGTTGTTCAGTTCTTGAGATTAGTTGTTTGAAGACGAAGCACAGGATAAATGCTTGTAATATGCACTTTAATGTTCTGTAAGAAATTATTTATAGCAAATAGCTTTCCTTTGTGCGTGCAGGTTTTTGTACTGGGCAGATATGGGTCAGACAGCAAAGATTGAGCGTTCACTGCTAGACGGCTCTAATCGCACAGTGCTGGTCAACTCTGGAATCAGCTTGCCCCGAGCCATTTCCATTGACTATGAAACCAATGATGTCTACTGGATTGACTCTGTAATTGATGGCATCCAAGTATGTTAGCCGTTGTGGCATTATTTATTATACAGCGTCAAATTAATGTGGCAATTACAATTGATGCAACATGAATAGAGGAACGTTTTTCTGTAGCCGCAACACTAATGAACTAGCAAATTATCATGATAATTATTATTGCTATTTTAATATGTCTGTTATTGTTATTGTGTATTGATGTTTTATGTACTGCAATTATCCCTTCTACTATAACATGGTGCTTGCCATGGTCAGTTTGTTTTGGTGAATTCACCAAGTTTCAACCTTTGTTTGAGTGTTGGTGCATAAAGACGATCAGGTTATTTGAATTCATGAAAAAGCACTTGAAAGAATAGAACAATGGCTATTTTTACAGTCATGGTTGTATTAATTGATGGATAGTAACGTAAAATGTTAGAATATACGTATGAAAACTGACAGTTATGATCTTATTAATCAGTAGGTGCAATTTAAAAATCAGTAAAATCTGATGATAAATGTTTAGGTGTTGGTCAAGTTTTCGATCTTTTTATAACTGTTATTTCCAGGTCATATCGTTTGATGGAGACAATAGACGATTTTACCAGACCAGTATCCCTAATGGGTTTGGCCTGGCTGTCTTCCAACGCTATGTCTACTGGATAGACCAGAACACCAAGACAGTGAGTTGGTTTTCTTGATTTGTATAGTTTATTATTTGAGCTTTCATTTGATTTTGATTGCTGTGACAATAAATCCAGTCTTTAAACTTATGCATTCTTGTTGTGTGAATCATTTAAGGTAAGTATAGTTGCCTACTCACTGGAAAGATGTAGTTGTGTTTAGCATTCATGTGATACTCAGGTGGGGATTCAAACTGTTTACATCTACTCAAGAAATCAGGATTATGATGCTAAGCATTATGACTTTTTCAAGGATATAGGGTCATGAGACTTGGTGCAATTTTCTTGTACAAATACAACTTTCAAAGTTTTTTCCAATGTCCTACTGCAGTGTGGAACTAGTAATAGAGATGTAGTAATTTAAGCTTGTGTATCATATTGTTGTTTTGACATTATCGCAATGTGCATTATTTTATTTTACAGCTGTATCGTGCGACCAAACAGCCTTACAGCACTCCATATGCTCAGAAGAGCAATCTCCCTATGTTGACTGATGTGGCGATCTTCGACATTGATGCTCAGCCTAAGAGTAAGATTATGACAGATTTACTTACAGTTACAATGGTCCTCTCCTATCAGCGGCAGTGAAAAATTGGAATTTTGTAATTTTAACTTTTGAGCACAGAAATTATGTCATTATGGAAGATTGTGTGCTAAGATAAAAAAAAAACCGTTTTCCTCAGGATTATATTCCATCTTCATGATACTAAAATTGTTCATATTATTTCATGCCACATTTTAGCATAAAACTGAATGTTTTTTTCTTGTTTTACAGGTGACAGTCCCTGTGGATCTAACAATGGAGGCTGCGAGCAGCTGTGCTTTGCCATGCCCAACCCCAACAACACACAACCAGACAACCATCTGTGTGGATGCTCATCTGGAACCATTGCTGAAAATGGCAAGAATTGTCAAGGTACTAAATAGCATTATAACATAGCACTTTTATTATTATTATTATTACCATTATTTATTATTATTATTATTATTATTATTATTATTATTATTATTATTATTATTATTATTATTATTATTAATTATTATTATTATTATTATTATTATTATTATTATTATTATTTTTTATTATTATTATTATTATTATTATTATTATTATTACTATTATTATTATTATTATTATTATTATTATTATTATTATTATTATTATTAATTTTTATTATTATTATTATTATTATTATTATGATTATTATTATTATATAACCTAGTGCATATGACTTCTCTCCAGTGCACTTCTTTAAACACTTTCTACACACAAAAATTACATTAAATTAATCGAAATAAATTAAATTAAAAGTAATTAAATAAATTTTATATTACATTACAATAATTTTTAAAAAGACACAAAGAAGAAGCTCATTTGACATTTATTGGAACAAAATGTTTTGCATTTCAATAGTCTCGTTGTTGCAGCTCCATCTGATTTCCTTCTATTTGCTGCGGAGACGGAGATCCAGTCCTTATCTCTTGATCCCAACACCACAGCAGCCCCAATTCCATCTGTCACTGAACTACATGGTGCAGTTGCAGTGGATTTTGATTCCAACAATTCCTACATTTACTTCTCGCAAGTCACGGCCAAAAAGATTTCTCGGGTCAAGAAAGGATCGAATGAGATTGAGGATCTGATCACTGTCAACAACACTGGTAATTTATTATATAAATATTTGTTTCTTTTCATAGAAAGTAATGCATGTGAAAACCCTGCTTGTAATTTCATGCAGCCATATATCATGGTTGTTGAATTGCTGTAACTTAGGGCGTACCCTAGTCCTGAACAATTTTAACGCAGCAGTTGTTTTTTTCATCTGATTTTATTGTTGGAGAACTAAAGAGAATAAGGATGAGATAGATGAGTTTAATGCAAATGTAAAATATATCATGTTTTGCAAGGAAAAGCACAAGAAACTCCATTTTTGCAACATGTATATCTGCAATTGTTCATGGCTGTGAATTGTCTTTGCGGCATCATAGGTCTAGGTCTGTAAAACATCCATTGACCATGTAGGGAAAGAAATAGAGAGAGAGAAGGGGGGGAAGAGAGAAAGAAAGAGAGAGAGAGAGAGAGAGAGAGAGAGAGAGAGAGAGAGAGAGAGAGAGCTTTGACGCTTTGACATTTTATTGCTTTTTGGTCAATATACCCATTAGCAATATCACACGCATTCACACACCACGCGCTAACATGCGCGACAAACACACATTCACACGCATGATTCGAACCTCGGCAGTCTGATATAGACTTTATACTGAGGACTTGGTGGAAGTGATCATTGTCCGAGAGTAGACTATTTCACTAATTATCTCCGAGTCTTCTTAAAACAAACAAGCACTCATTGCATTCAATCTCATCATTCATTACTGGTCATTTATACTCAAGTTTTTCTTCAAAAACATTTGAAAATCGATCAAAAACCTCTGC
Source organism: Oncomelania hupensis (assembly GCA_036898135.1). Taxonomy (NCBI): domain Eukaryota; kingdom Metazoa; phylum Mollusca; class Gastropoda; order Littorinimorpha; family Pomatiopsidae; genus Oncomelania; species Oncomelania hupensis. The sequence continues at coordinate 74,420,259 of CM072512.1, read as the reverse complement.
ACAAGATTTTACATCAAAAACAATTAAACGGCTTTCACCGACATTTACTGATATCTATTCATACAAAAACGCTATCATCATCATTATATATATTCGTTGATTGAATCACAAAATGTTATAAATGAATTTCATAACAGTTCCTTAACAAGAATGCTGGTAAGTGCAAAAGTAAAATACATCAAGCAAAGAGTCTTACATTTTTATCTTACGAAAGGTCTTTTCATGAAGGTAGTCAATTAGTATTACGGTAGGGTTTGCATCAAACGTCCATTTTTTTTAATTCTTAGGGGGTGAGATGGAGGGGGTAGACAATAGTAATTTACTATTCAAATGGACCTTAAACATTTTCATAATGAATTCTGTTGCATAGGTGTTTACACAGTCATTTTTTAAAGGAGTCTATCGTGTAAATGTCACTGGTCACTGGCCCTATTGTGAATTGTCAGGTTAGAAACTTCCTATTTATTTTATTTTGTTTTGGCTGGAGCTTGACTATTTTTGATGGAGGTTTGGTGGCCTGATTTTCTGGTGCGCAGTTTTCTGGTAACGTCAGATGCGGGTGGTTGGCTGCCTGGGTGAGTTGACCCAGTGTGACTGATGGCTGTGTGGCTAAACACTGGTCTGCGTAGGTTAGAGTGTTCTACCACTGCTTCTGTATCACAATCAGTGTTATTGGCATCGCAGGCGTCACTAAGGACTGCATCACTGACACTGATTGCTACAGTGATATCACCAATGACTTCATTGTTGATACCATTGACGTGACCATTGCCTGCTTCATTGACGTCACCATGGGCTGCTTCCAAGAAGTGACTGTAGTTTCCCTGTTCGTTAGTAGGCGCAATATTCTGGTTAAACGATTCTGCGGTTATGCCGTCTGCAGTAACGTGTTTGGTATTATCTTCATGAGTTGACAGTTCGCTGTGCATTGGCTGCTTATTAGAATCCACATACTGATTCGACTGCGCTGTTTCAAACAGACTAGGAGTGTTGCGTGATTGACTGCTGGAGGACTGATCCTCTCTAAACATCAGCCTGCCGCCTTTATAGTACGCAAATCTACCCTGTTGACGATGGTACTGAATCTTATCCCTTTGTCTGCTGGACAAGTCTGCAGCAATCTTAATGCCTTGATTTTTCAGTTTCTGACGCAAGTTGGTGTCTTTCAATACGTCGATCTTGTCTTGCAATCTCATGAAGATTACAATGATGGGGCGAGGTCTTCTTCCTCGTCTACCAACTCTGTAAGCAGTTTGAAAATCTGAAGACTTCCAATCGTCACAAAAAGAATGTTCATTGAGAAAATCCATAACCAACTTCAACGGTGAACGTTCGTCACCTCTATGCTCGGGAACACCGACAAACTTTATGTTGTTTTTCCTGCTTGATGCGTCGATGCGGTCAAGCTCTTCTTCAAGAACGGACACTCGTGAGTCAATGTTAGCCTGCCTTTGTGCCAACTGTGCAACCTCCGACTTTACATTTTGTATAACTTGATTAAGTTCGGTGAAATCACTCTGTACTTGGCTTAGGGAAATTTCAAGTTTGTTTACGTGCTCGTTAAGTTTGTTGACGTGTTCATCAAGCTTTTTTAAATGACCATCGAGTTTTTGAAATTTATCCTCTAACTGACCACTTAGGTGAACACTTTGTTTTTCAATTGCCTTGATAATTTGATTTAGTTGGTTTTCCATATTGTCCAATAATTAGTTTGTGCTTTCAATGTGTGTATTTTAATCACACGTATTTCTTCTGAAATTAGCAAATTACGAATATTAAAATAGAATAAAACACAGTTGTGATTATAAACTCAGCTATAATATGTCTAAAAAAAACACTGCAGTGGCCGTTAGCAATTTCACGTGCAATAGCCTACATGACTGAAGCCGGTTATCGCTGACTAGGGTGGATGGTGATGGTGATGAAATTGGAGAACAAACGTAGCTATGTACTAAAGTGTACAAACAATGCTACAATATTGTGCTTGTAGTGTATCAGCTATTTTCTACCAAATCACTTATCTTATAATGTACAGTTTCTTACCTATTCACACTCGACTTTGGAATGCACAAAACAATGAACGTGTTCTTATTCCTCTTGCTACCTCTGCCTTCTTTCTCTCTTCCAGTTGTTCAAATGTTCTTCAAGCTTTCTGTATGGCCCTCTCTTTTGAAAGCTTCATAATGTATTTCATTTTTATCTTCTTCTGTCTCTTGCAGGTTGTTGTTGCCGCTGCTTTTGTTGCCGTACGTTTCTGCCGTGTATACCACTGCTGCTGCGGTTTCAGCTTCTATTGCTTCTCTTCTTCTTCTTCCTTACTTCTTCCTTTTCCTCCTTCTCCTCCTCTTTGTCTTCTTCTTCGTTTACTTCTTCATCTTCATTGTCTTGGCAGGAAAAATCTTGGAACGAGAATTTATTTTGAAGTCCGTTTATTCAACTCGGCAAACATCACTGTTGTATAGGAAAATTCACAATCGCTGTATGACAAGTGCTTACTGTTAGAGCTCTGTGCTGACACGTCTTGTCACTTCGACTGCCGAAGCACGAATGGAGAGAGAGAGAGAGAGAGAGAGAGAGAGAGAGAGAGAGAGAGAGAGAGAGAGAGAGAGAGAGAGAGAGAGAGAGAGAGAGAGAGAGAGAGAGAGAGAGAGAGAGAGAGAGAGAGAGAGAGAGAGAGAGAGAGAGAGAGAGAGAGAGAGAGAGAGAGAGAGAGAGAGAGAGAAGAATGAAAAAAGAAAGAAAAAAGTTCTTTGTGCTGCAACTGACTCTTCACCTCATATTTTGATGCGCAGGTGGAACAGGCGGAGATTCTCTCCAAGAAATCACATCTGTAGAAGGCCTGGCATTTGACTGGGTAGGGAAGAAGCTGTATTGGGCAGATCTTTTCCGTAACCGTATCTACAGCTCTTCACTGGACATGTCCAACCCTGATAAAGCAGTCGTTACCAACACAGTTGTGATTGCCATAGTTCAGAGCCCCAGAGCTTTGGCTATTCATCCTTGTAATGGGTAAGTGACTTTTTTCCCTTTGATTTTTGGATTTGATTCAACATCTGTAGTGAATGTTCATAATAACTTTAAAAAAAAATTCATCTTTCTTTTTTTAAATCTTTATTTTATTTCCAGAATTCTCTTGAAATACTTTGGTCTAGTCAGGAATCAGAAAGAGCCAAGAGTCTGTTGGTCGGTCAGTTGGTCGTTTGGTATGTCTTATGCCATATTTCAAGGACCACTGACTTGATTTTGTCCAAACATTCTAGGCACATTACCAATGTTGTTTGCCATCATATTTGTTCTGCCACAAAGTAATTTTCGCTGGAGTTAATTATTAGCTAAATACATTTTGCTCTCTATCTGCAAAACGGCGGAACTGATTTTGATAATTTTGTGGTATTCAAGTACTTCAACTAAAGGTGAATCATTATGTAGCAGTCAATTGGTTAGTCGGCCAGTTTATTCTCAATATATTTTGGCCTGGAAACAGACTTGGTTTGTAGCTGTTGCTGCCAATTTTTCCTTTACATTTGCATGTTTCAGTTACATCTTCTGGTCAGACTGGGGTCGCACACCAAAGATTGAGAGAGCAACAATGGCTGGGAACAGCAGAGACGTCATCGTGTCCACAGATCTGGGCTGGCCTAATGGCCTGTCTATTGATTATGAAGAGGCAAAGATCTACTGGGCAGATGCTCAAAAGTCAGTGGTGTTTATGATTGTGTGAATTTAAATAAATATATTTTAAATAGATTAATTAGTGTTAGTATTGTTGAGAATAGTGTTCATAATGGATTTACTTGTGAAGAAAACATCTGGAGTATAGTAATAGAATTTGCATTATGCTGTTATTATAATTGATTTGTTTTGCTGTTATCTCAAACCAGGGACAGAATCGAGCGAGCAAACCTGGATGGTAACTACCGTGAAGTGATTGTCCAGACCACAGTCCATCCCTTTTCTCTCACCGTCTTTGGCTATCACATCTTCTGGACTGACTGGACATTACGTAAGTTGTTGCAAGTTTCATACTTTTGGCTTTTGCCTTTTCTTGTGAATTGGGAAAAGAAATTGTTGTATTACATTTTAAATGTTGTAGTTTCGTTTATCTTTCAAAGAATACACAAGAACAGACCTGATTTTATTGAATTGACAAATAAAGGTAAACGTGTTCCCGTAATCTTTCAATCTTTGGGGAGAGAGATGTTTGAGATTTCTCTTTTCTCAGGGGCCAGCTTAATGATGGCAATGCCGATCTCCTCTCCCTGGTTCAGGTACCCATTCACAGCTGGGTGAACTGGAGTGTGTTGTTTCATTATTTTTGAGTTGTTGGATGGTTGCCCTCTGAACGTGGTCACCCATTCAAGTACTAACCGGGCCCGACATTGCTTCACCAAATATTATCTAATGTGTGCCCAAACTACTGCGCTAGTACCGTACCCCCCCAAAAGAATGGCCAAATTGTAAAAAAAAAAAAGAAAATAGCTGTGCTTAAGTGAATCTATCACACTCTGTAATAGTTATCTTCGCAGAACTCAAGGTTTACCTTTGTATGACTCAGCAAGGAACATCCCTCCATTTTGGATGTAGCATTTTATTTGTTTCCTGTTTGCTTTCATTCGTAGCTGTTCCATTGTACTTTATTTGGATCTGCAATAATGATCACAGGATCTTTTATTGGCTGTCTTTGTGACAACTTGAGGGACACAAGCCTACCTGTCAGAGGATCTTGTTAAAAAGTGACTTCCTGCACATCTGGATATTTTTGACAATATAAATCATGTTTTCCATCACAAGATTCATCATGCACTATTTTGTGGCTCAATGATGAATGTCTATTATTTTAGGACTTGCATTTTTGCTGTGCTTTATGTTTGCCCAGTTTTGAATAAATATGGTATTTTTTATAGCCTAGACAGATGTCTTGGTATGAAATTGTGTTGTATGAGGTGCTGCAGTAAAGCTTGTCTGTTATGGTTTGTTCATATGTGGAGTATACAAAGCAGAAAGACTGTGACTGCAACAATAATACATGATATGGTGTATTTACAGGTGGTGTATACAGAGCAGAGAAACATACAGGTGCAAATCTCAAGATGCTTGTCCAGGGTTTGTCCACTCGCCCCATGGGCATCATTGCTTTCTCTGCAAGCAGGCAGAAATGTGAGTTACCAAACTATAGCATTTTCATTGGTTCCTTGTGAAACTTGAATTGTGGACTAACTGACATTGTCTTGATGCATAGTTAGAAATTAACAGTATCTAGAAACAGTCATTGTAAAACGTTGCTTACTGAGATGAATAGTTGTCAGTCTTGTGAAAAGTTGTTGATCATATGCAAAGTCATTTGGCAAGATTAAAAAATGTGTCTTTCTAGAGAGAAGAAGTTGTTTTGAAAGAATTGATGGTCTATCTTGGAATAGAAAGTTATTTAGCTAGAAAGTTGATTAGCTAGTGGAAAGATTGTATATCTTGAACCAAGTAATTGAGGTTATGCAAGCTTTGATAATTCTTGAGTGTAGAAACATATATGTGCTAAATACATTTGTATTTAATTATTCCTTTCATGCACTCCAAGGTTCAAAGTCAATTCTTTAATTCTTTTGACTTTCAGGTACCAACGATCTCTGTGCCAACCACAATGGTGGCTGCAGTCAGAGTTGCCACCCCGCCCCTGGCAACAAAGTGGAATGCTCTTGCCATGAAGGAAGCGATCTGGTCATTGGCAATGACGGCAAGATGTGTGTGCCAAAGAACAACACATGCGCTGAGAATGAGTTTGTGTGCCAGAACGGCCGGTGTCTTAGAGATCGCTGGGTGTGTGATCTGGACAATGACTGTGGTGATGGCAGCGATGAGGACCCTAACATGTGTGGTAAGTTGTAACATAGAATAAAGGTGGATTGCAAGATCTTAAAGCAGGTAAGAGTGAGGGCCAAATGAAAAATTAAGGTCCTTAAGTGTATATAAGTCAACGTTTCAAGTTATTAACTTGACGCTAGGGAACTGTATGATACTTTTGAGTTGTCTAATAACATGCTTTGTTTTTGTTAAATTCAGCGGAACTTTGAACTTTATACATTGAACTTTTGAAGTTGTATTATATCCCTTTATAAGTAGCTGGTATTTTTCCTTAATTTTGAAACAGTTTTCTAATCTCTTGATTATATATTATGTTTAATGTAATATTTTTTAATGTATTTAAATTTGTTTATGTTCTTTTCCAGCAACTCACACCTGTGATCCCAAGTACTTTCATTGCAACAATGGTCGCTGTGTGCCTCTTCGCTACCGCTGTGATTTTGACAATGACTGTAGAGACAGTTCTGATGAAGAGAGTTGTGGTGAGTTCATTTATTCTAATATTACACAGTATTCATGCACAGACCACCAGTCTTAGAAATCATCCGAATGTGCTGAACAAATGAGCTCTTACATATTTTTCAGAATATGTGTTTCAATACCTCTTGTCGGCTATCTATAATTTGTGTTCATCAAATCAAGATGATCCTTAGCCAAATCAAGTCCCGCAGTGTATTAAACAAGTCAGTGGTAGGCAGATATTGTCAATAAACTTGAAAAAAAAAGAGGCAAAAATAGCAAACATACATGCATTTGTTTATTTTACAGAGGCGTACATGAAACTAAAACAGATTAAAAAGAAATATGAATGAACAAAGGCTAAAACTGGAAATAAATCTCATGGTTGAAAGGAAAAGCACATTTGTGTTTTTGTAGATTTTGTCAGATTGTAAGGCAGTGTAACCCCATAATAGAGCTGTTAAATGTTTGCATTATAGTAAAGTGTCTGTAATAACTAGCAAACTATATTAAATTAATACGTGAATATTTGTTGCTACGAAGAGATGATGATGATGATGATGATGATGATGATGATGATGATGATGATGATGATGATGATGATGATGATGATGATGATGATGATGATGATGATGATGTATACAACTCCATGCTGGCAGCATGCTCAGGTCGTTTAAGAGATAACATCAACAAACACCTGTTCTAAGAGCTAGGCATTTTCGATTGATGAAAATCTGTTGGCAGTAATACCATGAATGTTTGTTGCAGAATACCCTACATGCAATCCAGAACAGTTTACTTGCCTGAACCATTTCTGTATTGACAACGCACTAAGGTGCAATGGTGTTGACAACTGTAGGGATGGAAACAGAACAGATGAGCTCAACTGCCGTAAGTATTTCAACTGTTTTATTTGTTTAGAGTATGAGAGATAGAGGGTGTTTTGTGTATTGGTGTATGGGTGTAAAAGAAAGAGGGTGTGTGTGTATATGTGTCAGAAAGTTTGTTATGTGTCATGCACATATAATAATGCTGTGCTCTGCAGCTCCCAGGACCTGCCCTCCAAATGAAGTGAAGTGCCCCAGCAACAATCTGTGCATCATTCGTCGCTACATGTGTGATGGGGACAACGACTGTGGTGATAACTCTGATGAGAACATCATGTTCTGTTCCCAGGTCACCTGTAGTCCAGGTAAGATGTTGCACCTGTCAGAGGAAATTTAGTTAAAATATAATAATCTGAGATACTGTGAGCAGTTGCGAAAACTTACTGTAGTATTGCTGTGATGTCCCAAGGCCTCGGACATCGGTCATGGTCCGATTCGTTTGGAAAATGACCGAATGCAAACACCTGTGTCCCGTCAAATGTCCGATTCTATTGCAAAATTAGCGGTCATTGTCCAATAGTATTATGACTAGAGCGGTCGCTGCAAGAAACATCTGTACAAACTGGAGTGTCAAAGCCGTTAAAACAAGTTTGAATAGTGGTCAATGCTAGACTATTATCACTTTTTAGTACATTCCGTCGAACAACAATAGGCCCGCAACTCTCAACACTTTTGAAAGGGAAATAACCGACACCATACTTCCTCTGCAACGATCTTAAAGAAGCACCATTAATCGGTTCGCTTCACAATCTGAATGTCCTATTGCTTTTATGTAGTCAGGACATGATGTCCCATTAGTTTTATGATTTAGGACATTTTGTCCTATTGCCCTCTAATCCTAGGAACACCACTGGTATTGCGTATGGTGTGCTTCTTCGTTTTTATTTTATGATTCTTATTGTCTTCTTTTGCTTAGAAAATACATCTTCACTGTTGTTGTCTGCTTCTCATTTTCGTTCTTCTTCTTTTTTCTGTTTTTCTCCTCCTCCTCCTCCTCCTCCTCCTCCTCCTCCTCCTCTTCTTCTTCTGCCTTTTTTTGGGCAACCCACCTTTTGAATGAACTAGTCTTCTTTTTTCATATTGCTGACATAGCTCTTTAGTTTAGGATCTAAGTCTACTATTTGAAGTGTGAAAAATCTCAGATTTGTAAAAGTCAAAGTATATTTTTTCCAGGCAAAAAAGGTGTTACTGATTTGCTGAAATGCGTGTAAGCATTCAGATGAGTTGTTTTAATTGTTTATTTATTTATTAGCGTTTTCAAGTTTTAAATTGGGTTATTCTGCGTTTGAAATTTTTCAATAATAAATAAATAAAAGATTTTCAACCTCAGAATAATTTGCGAGAAATACCTACAGCACTAACAACATCTATGTCATGTGTTCGTAGACTTCAAAAAGGCGTTTGACCGAGTCTGGCATGCAGCTCTGTGGGCAACCATGAGAGTGTACAACATCAGCCCTAAAAATATTGAAGTCATCAAAAGCCTGTATGACAAGGCTACCAGTGCAGTCCTCCACAACAGCGCCATCGGAATCTGGTTCAGAACAACAATCGGTGTGCATCAGGGATGCCTACTCTCTCCAACACTCTTCAACATTTTCCTAGAGCGCATCATGTCAAATACCCTTGCAGATCATGAAGGCACAGTCAGCATAAGGGGAAGAGCAATCTCCAAACTTCGTTTTGCGGATGACATTGATGGATTCGCTGGAGAGGAATAAGAACTTGAACAGCTGTTACAGAGGCTTGACACCATCTCTAGAGCCTATGGAATGGAAATAAGTGCAGAGTAGACCAAAATGATGACCAACAACACCAATGGCATCAACATGGACATCAAAGTCCAAGGCCAATCCCTCAACACAATGCCTAGCTTCAAATATTTAGGAGCCATTGTATCAGACAATGGGTCACGACAGGAAGTCCTCTCCAGGATCGCACAAACAACTGCTGCCCTGGCAAGGTTGAAGCCAATTTGAAAAGAAAGAACCATCAGTCTACATTCCAAGGTTAGGCTGCTGCGCTCCCTTGTCATCTCCATCTTCCTATATCCTTGCGAAACATGGACCCTCACAGCAGATCTCCAACGAAGAATACAAAGCATGGAGATGAAGTGCTACAGAAGACTTCTGGGCATTTCCTATACCCAGCACATCACCAACGACGAAGTCCGAAAGACCATCACACAAGCCATTGGACAACACGATGACCTGCTCACAGTGGTGAAAAAAACGGACACTCCGATGGTATTGCCACGTCACCAGATCATCAGGTCTTGCAAAGACCATCCTGCAAGGCACAGTTCAAGGAGGTAGAAGAAGAGGGAGACATAAAAAGAGGTGGGAGGACAACATTCGAGAATGGACTGGTTTGACACTGAGCGAAACAATCAGGGTTGCTGAGGACAGGGAAAGATGGAGTTCGCTGGTTAAATGATCATATGTGGTGCCCCTACGACCTCCGAGTTACGGGATAGGATAGGATAGGATATAGGATAAATTGGGTTATTGGTGTTTCAGAGGATTTCCACTGTGAGCGCACACACAAGTGCATCCCAAAGAGCTGGCAGTGTGATGGTGATGATGATTGTGGATCTAAAGAGGATGAAGGAGAATTTTGTGGTTAGTTAATCCTTTTTGGTCCTAAAAACAAGTAAAGCCTGTTTACTCTGTTGTAATTTTTCATTTTTGCTAAATTGAAATGGATTGATCATGTTTGTGGGGTCTAAAGAAGATGAAGGAGAATTATATGGTCAGTTGCAGTTTTGACTCACACGCATAGCAATGTGAATCTATGTATTCACCCCCAAAAACATTTTTTCAAGATTTTTGCAAATACGTGCGAGATGAGTAATAAAATAGTTTCAAAATAAAAAGCAAAACTTGCAAGTGGATTAATATCTCCGAACCTATTTTAACTATTACAACCAAATGATAAGATGGTGTATATCCATGAAACCTCATAAATGATCAGTGATTGAATTACTTCACTTCAAGGTCAAGGTCACGGAGTCAACAATTGTTAGTAAAAAAAAAAAAGACAGTTTTTCACAAAATTTATTTTTTTCTAAGTTATTAATATTGAACTTATGATTCTTTGAGGCATGATAAATATCAATAAGTCACACATCATATGCACATTTGGTCAACCTCACTCCAAGGTCAAGGTCACTGGAACTTTCCAAAGTCAGTTAGTATAGGTACTTTGAAGTGAACTTGACCCTAAACCATGAGAGATATAAAGTTCAAACTTGTATTTAGAGAAAATCTTTCATATATTTTTCAGTTTTGCGTTGATCTTGAAGGTCAAGGTCATTTTTGGTCTTGCAGAAATATACAAACAATAGGTCATAGTACAGTGCAATGGCTCTATTTAACTCATAGTATACAACAACATTGGGATATTTGATCATACATAAGCATGAGAGGTCATGTCAAGGTAAAGGTCATCAAAAGGTCACTGTTTATTTTGGCATAATACAACTTTTGCTGTAGATTATTTAATATTACATGAGTGTCGGAGGTCAAGGTCATCTCAAGGTCTAGAGAATAGAAAGATCAAAGTCGGTATTACTTTGCATTTTAATGCCACTTTTTCATTTTTTTCCCCCTGGGCAGTTATTTTCATGTTAAACATTGCATAATTCATAAGAAGCATGTAAGTCATATGGGCTTTGCCCTTCTAGTTTTTTTTTTAAGTAAAAAAATGTTAAAGACACATTCCTTTGTTTTAGTTTTGCTAAATCCAAGTGGTAGCTTTTGTTTCTCATGATAGATCTGAGTACAAACATTTGCTTAATTACAGATCTATTATTCTTAGTTTGAGGACAGAATGTTTGAGAATAGAGTTCTAACAATTTTCAAATTGGAAATTCTTCTTACTTAGTATGTATATTTTCAGTATCAAACTGATACTGGATCAGTATATTTTCAACATCAAACTGATACTGGAAACAGTTATTTAGAATGTATTCTGTTTACAGCTACCTTCAAATGCACTTGTTTGCCTGAGCGGGTGTCCTAAGAGTTAATGATTACAACCTTTGATATTGGATATTCATGATATTTTACTTAAAATAATCCTACATTCTGACCTTTCCTCTTTCAGCTACTTTTAACCGTACTTGCCTACCTGACCAGTTTTCATGCAACAATGGTCGGTGCATCTCTGCTCGCTGGGTCTGCGATGGTGAGGATGACTGTGGCGATGGAACGGATGAACATAACGATAGGAATTGCAGTGAGTGTTTTGAGTCCATTGTATAGATCTATCTATCTGATATTCATTGTGCCCTTTTTTATTTTTATTAAGAATATTTGATTACACTTTTCCATTCAAGTCTGTGCAGTTTTATTGTTTAACATTATTTTATTTCATTATTTCTCTGTCAACTTATTATATGCAATAAAATGTGTTTAAAAATGTTATACATCAATATTGAGATGGTTGTCATTGGGAGAATAATGTTTCTTCACTCGTGATGGTCTCCAATTTAGGTGAGAGAACGTGCCCGCCAGACTCCTTCACTTGTGAGTCAAACAGGGCGCGTGGCACTTACCCTTGCATCGACATGTCTCGTGTTTGTGATGGAATCCGCAACTGTCGCGACGGAGAGGATGAAATGCAGACGTGCCCGCCACGTACATGTCAACCGCATCAGTTCCAGTGCAACAACACCATCTGCATCTCCTCCCGCTTCAAGTGTGACCATGACAACGACTGTGGAGACAACTCTGATGAGCCTGCTGACTGCAGTAAGTGCAACTTACCAAACCTTTTTCATAGAAGGATGGACAGTTATGATAAAAGAGAGAAATAATTTATAGACTGTATACATATTGATATGGACTGGATCCTGCATATAAGAGGAGAGGATGAGAGTCTAAAGCAAACCTCCCTGAACGGCCAGGATTACTGAGTTGCTTGAGACGATGTACATGCAGATAAAGAAAGCCTTGAGTGACTTGAGTCACATTCTGTTTTGAACAGTAAAGTGCTATTTAAAAACATTTTTAAAAAAAAAAAACAGTTTGGGGAACAGAAACAGAAAGTGAAATGATCTAGACATAAGGAATTAACATTGCAGACAAAGGGAGAAGCTACATTCAAAAGAAAAGAAGAAACATTATGATTTTAAGGAAAGAAAGGGAAAGCAAAGGTAATTTAATCTACCCAAAAAGGAAACAAAAAGGTTGTGCACAGCATACAGAATAGTCACCCTTGCTTTGAAGTAAAGCTACTGGGGTTATAGGAAGCATCAAAGACACCATACTCATTGTACAGGTGAAGTTGTAAGCGTTCTTGTGGCATCCTCACTCAAATTGTCGTCTGCTCTATCGTTGTTATTTGTACATCTCTTTGTGACATTTGTAGTGGCAGGCTTGTTCAATAGACTTTAAAAAAAAAAAGCATATGGATCTGTTTGTACTATTTTGCTTTTCAGACTACCGTGCGTGTACAGCGGAACAGTTCACTTGCTCTAATAAACGATGCATCCCCAAATCATGGGCCTGTGATGGAGACAATGATTGTGGTGATCGCTCGGATGAAATGGAAGAGCATTGCTGTGAGTTGGTTATAAAGAATTATTATTAGAACTAAAATTTAGTGTAAATTACGCTTGATAACTGAGACCGAGATTGAGTCTTTATGTGTCTATGAAAAGTACATTGAAATTTACCTTTCAGCTGCACAAATGCAGAATATGTTTAAAAGAATGACACATACAAACAAATCAAATAAATGATGCAAGAACATTAAGAACCATCATTTTGTTGTTTATTTTTACAGCTTTATGTTGAGATTGTATAAAAGCTTGCTTGCATTATTATTTTTTTTTTTAAAGCTAGGTCCTATCCTATACTATCTCATAACTCAAAGGTTGTAGGGGCACCACAGATTTTCGTTTAACCAATGTACTCCATCTTTCTCTGTCCTCAGCAACCCTCATAGCTTCTCTCAGTGTTAAGCCAGTCCAATCTCGAATGTTGTCCTCCCACCTCTTTTTATGTCTCCCTCTTCTTCTGCCTCCTTGCACCGTGCCTTTCAGGACGGTTTTGCAAGGCCTGATACTCTGGTGATGTGGCCATACTATCAGAGTTTCCGTGTCTTCACCACTGTGAGTATGTCGTCACGTTGTCCAATGACTTGTGTGATGGTCTGTCGGATTTTGTTGCTGGTGATATGCTGGGTATAGGAAATGCCCAGAAGTCTTCTGTAGCACCTCATCTCCATACTTTATATTCTTCGTTGTAGATCTGCTGTGTGAGTCCATGTTTCACAAGCGTATAGGAGAATGGAGATGACAAGGGAGCGCACCCTTACCTTGGAATGTAGACTGATGGCCCTATCTTTCCAAATGGGATTCAATCTTGTCAGGGCAGCAGTTGTTTGTGCGATCCTGGAGATGACTTCCTAAATATCTGAAGCTATGCATTGTGTTGAGGGATTGGCCTTGGATTTTGATGTCCATGTTGATGCCATTGGTGTTGTAGGTCATCATTGTGGTCTTCTCTGCACTTATTTCCATTCCATAGGGCTCTGGAAGTGGTGTCAAGCCTCTGTACCAGCTGTTCTTGTTCCTCTCCAGCCAATCCATCAATGTCATCCACAAAATGGAGGCTGGAGATTGCTCTACCCCCTATGCTGACTGTGCCTTCGTGATCTGCAAGGGTATTTGACATGATGCGCTCTAGGAAGATGTTGAAGAGTGTTGGAGAGAGTAGGCATCCTAGACGCACACAGATTGTTGTTCTGAACCAGATTCCGATGGAGCTGTTGTGGAGGACTGCACTGGTAGCCTTGTCATATGGGCCTTTTATGACTTCAATAATTTTAGGGTTTATGTTGTACACTCTCATGGTTGCCCACAGAGCTGCATGCCAGACTCGGTCAGATGCTTTCTTGAAGTCTACAAACACATGATATAGATGTTGTTGGTGCTGTAGGTATTTCTCACAGATTATTCAGAGGTTGAAAATCTGTTTAGTGGTACTTTGCCCTGCCCTGAATACGAATACGATCACTTTATTATCTCTATCACAGAGAAATTCACACATCGTGCCACATATAAATGTTACAAGACAATAAGGGAAAATATAACAACAGTAAACAGTAGACAGTAAAACACGATAAAAGTATATCAAGAGGGCACATAACCACCAATCTCGTGCGGATTGGACATTAATTATAAAAATCATGACTTCTGTCATAATAGAAGCATGATACAGATTCTTAATCATTAATTAAATAGATTGCGGTGGGTATAAAACTATTTTTTAGAGCGTACAGTTTTGAATTTTGGTGTCCTGTAGTGCCTACCGAGGGCAGGAGATTGAAGCGGTGGGCGAGCACGTGACTGCTGTCTTGAAGTATGCGACGGGCCTTTCTCACCTCGCCTTTCATACATCGCTATCAGACTCACTTGTTGCACTCCCACAACCTTCCCACACACTCTCACTACTCTGTCCAACACATTCCTGCTGCCCAAGGACAAACTTCCATACCAACATACAAAGGAGAAAGTGAGAAGAGAAGAGATGAACGAGTCATAAAAGGTTTGGAGGATACGGTTTTGAACATGCAAGCGTTGGATCCTGCTTGTTCTTCAGCTATGAATTGTTCAGCTTGGGATTTCAACCTGTTGAGTATTATTTTCAGGACGATCTTGCTGGGATAGCTGATGAGGCTGATGTTGCAGTAATTTTCACACTCCTGAAGGTTACCTTTTTTGGGAAGAGTGATGACAAGCGACTGGGTCATGGTGTAGGCCACTCCCCACTCTACCAGACCTTGTTACAAATAATGGTGAGGGCATCAATCATCGATTCTCCTCCTGCTTGAAGCAATTCCACGAGTATGTTGTCCACTCCCTCTGACTTCCCCTTCTTCTCCCAACTTCTTCTCGGAGAATTGGGAGGATTTCTTCTTCTTCTCTGTTCTGGGGACATGCTAGAACTGATGGGTCTCCGTTTGGTGTGTGTTCATAAAGGTCAGAGCAGTACTCTGTCCATCTATCCAAAACTTCTTGTTCTTCTGTAAGACATATGCCAGATATGCTTTAGATCGTGGAGACTTTGGGCTGTTTAATATCCCACAGCCGCTACACAGTCTGGTAGGCTTTCTTGCTGCTGTTCTTGTTCAGACTGTTCTCTATTTCCTGGCATTGATCTTCTATACAGTTCTCCTTTGCTGTGCGCATGCCTCTTTGGATGTCATTGTTGATTTTTTAATAGGCATCAGCTCCCTGTTAGGTGTTCTTTTTCGTTTTCATCTCTCTTCGTTTATCACACTGATCCAAAAGTTCAGGTACGATCCACAGTTTCTTCTTTGGGCGGTTTTTGCCAAGGATCTCAGTGGTGGCATCTGTCACAGCTGAGTTGAAGGCGATGGTCATGGTGTTGACATCTACTTCACCAGCTCACAAAGTGAGCAGTGGTGCAAATTTCCCTCCTATTGTGGCTTGAAATATTTCTGTCGGGTATTGCAGTTTGTCCAGGTTGAACTTCAGGCTAGTGCACTTTGCTGTGTTTACTCTCTTCAAGTGGAGCCGAAAGGATATCATCACGAGATCGTGGTTGCTTCCGATGTCTGCTCCTGGAAAAGTGCGTGTCCTGCCAATGTTGATGCTTGATTTGAAGCATGTCTTGACGGCATGCTGTAGTCGATCTGGTTATACTGCTCCCCACCGGGACTGTGCCATGTCCATTGTCTGGGTTTTTTGTTGAGACCAAGCGTGTTTGTGAGTATCAGATTGTTGTATCTGTCAAACTTCAGGAGTCTCAGACCTCTGTCATTTGTCTCCTTGTTGCAGTGGAGTCCCCAGTTGTGGTGCACATCTTGGCCAACCTTGCATTCCAGTCGCCTTGCACTATGACAATGTCCTTATTCGGCACTTGGTCAAAAACAGCCTGTAGATTTTCATAGAAATCCTCGACTTCGCTGTCGTCATAGTCTGATGTTAGGGCATAGACCTGGATGATGGTGATGTTGAAAGGGGCTGGTCTCAGACAGAAGGTAATGAGTCTACTGGAGACTGGGCGGCAACCCATGATAGTGCCTAGAATGTCTCTGTGGACCAAGAATCCAATGCCCTGTTCGTGCCTGTCTTCTCTCCCGCTGAAATAAAGGTTGTGGCCTTTGTTTGTTGTTGTTTCACCTAGGCCTTTCCAGCTCAGTTCACTGATGCTTAAAATATTCCATTGCTAATGGTCCAGCTCGTGGGCCAGTTCTTCTAACTTTCCCTCTGCAGTTAGAGTCCTGATATTCCAGGTTCCTATGAAGATTTTGTTTCTCATGCGGATCTTGCTAAGTTGTCCATCAGTAGCACACTTATCACCTGATTATCCTGATGGCCAACGGAAGGCGCGGTCCTTGATCGGGCGATGACCGATCCGGTATGGAATGATTGATTGTTTTCGTCATGCAGTGTGTCTTGGGTAAGTAAGATCTGGCAGGGCCCAATCCTCTCCAGGCTGTTGGCCACAGCCGAAATCCATGAATACAGTGTGGCTCGCCTTGGCCCCGAGCACGTGGTTGCTGAAACTGTAGTAACGTGAGGTTCCTCTGCACTGGCTGGTGACTGATATCACCCCTTTTAGTCGCCTCTAACAACACGCCTGGAAACGTTGGGTCTATTCTAATCAGTGCCCGAACCCACAGGTAGGTAGTAAATAAGTAAGCTAGGTAGTAAATAATACTAATTTAAAAATGTAAGTCTTTGTTGGTCACATTGTGGACTTGGACATAGTACAGTACATGCACAATATATGAGTAGTATTTCTTTTAGAAAAAAAGTCTGCAGGTATATATTACCTTATTTTTTTTAATGGAGTTTATTTTTATTTTGACTACCGCAACGCCAAAACCAATTTGGAAAGGTGGTAAATTCCGTAATGGTATATTACCTTGAATTGTTTTTATGGAACATATTTCTATTTTCACTGCAGTAACGCCAGAACCAACTTGTGAGGGTGGTAAATTCCGCTGCAACAATGGAAAGTGCATTGACATACACAGTGTCTGCAACCAACGCAGTGACTGTGAGGATGAGAGTGATGAACAGCATTGCAGTAAGTTGCTGGTCTGTTGTTCAGGTTAAAAGATGAAAACGGCAAAGATTAAAATCAAGGCTTTACAATACAGATTGCCGTGGCTGCTAGGGGACTTCTAGACCTCAGTGCAAGATATGGCACACAGATTTGCCCAACTTGGCTGGCTGGTAGATATGTTGACCTGAAGAAGAATTTATTTTGAACTTGGGACAGGTAAATAGATCTGTCAAGCATTCATATTTTCATTTTTTTTTCCTGATGGGGCTTAGGAATTAATCATTACTGGCAAGTCTTGATAAAGGTTGTAATTGAACAAAATACATCTGAATAAATTAATATAGTCTAAGAAAGAATGTAAAATTGTGTTACCTTACACACTATATAGTAACCTAGTGGCCTAGTTTGATAGTTTCTGTGTTTACCTTTCTCTGATTCTCCAATAAGTATGCTGACCATGAGCTATATCTCTGTTTCTTTCTCATATCTGTCAGATATCAACGAGTGTGAGAGTGAGCGTACCAGCCACTGTCAGCATGAGTGCCATGACACGTTAACCAGCTACAAGTGTGTGTGCCGTATGGGCTACAGGCTCATGAGTGATCGACACAACTGCAGAGGTGGGTGTGGGACATTTTTGCTTTGTTAGTGGAAGCTTGCTACACGGAATACTCCATTGGTTACAAGAATATAAGCAATATTTATTTATGTATTATTTAAATTGTTGGGATAAAAGTGATTTGCAGGTTTGGTACAAGTCCGCCAAGACGATAGCCATTAAAGGCTCCTGTGATGTAATTTTCCAGATCCAGATCAGAAAGGTTGTTTGTGACGTTTGCTTTAATTTCATGTCTTTGCTTCAAAGAGCAGTCTTAATAATTTAGGACATGAAAGGGTGTACAATCTGCAATCCTTATGAAATCAAAAGAACTCAATCCTAGAAAATAGTTTTTGACCCAAATGCTTTCAGCAGTGTGAGTAAGTAATCATCCAAAATCTTTGTATTTATTCAACGTTTATTTTATACATTTTATTTGTTCAGATATCAATGAGTGTGAAGAAGAACCAGGCATCTGCAGTCAGGAATGTGAGAATACAGAAGGCAGCCACATATGCAAGTGCTCTGATGGCTACGAGAGGTCTGAAGATGGTCGAACGTGCAAAAGAAGGGACAGTTAGTGTTTGCTTTTGTTTTAATTTTGTTTAAATTAAATTTTCTGCATTTACTGTTAAAGCTTTGACTGTGTGTATTGTAAGGAAAAGTTGAGGGCTGCCTAGTGATAGCATGGTTTGTATCATCATTCATCATGCAATATTTTATTTTACATAAGTTTGATTTTCCATACTGCATGTATTGTTTAATATGAAGTTTCAGAATATCTTTAGGATTCGGCTTGTAGGATGATTTCTGATGCATTTTTCGTATGCTAGCATAAAAGATCAGCAATATTCCAACACGTTCATTTTTTCTTTCTGAAGACATCACACCATGGCTTGTGTTTTCCAACCGTTATTACCTGCGAGAGATGACGACGGAAGGTGAGAACTACCGACGTATTGCTCAAGGTTTTGAGAACATAATCTCTTTGGACTTTGACATCGCCAACAACTACATCTACTTTACGGACGTGAAGGAGCACAAGATCTACAGAATCAACATCAATGGAACCAACCTAGAAACAGTTGTTACTCAAGATGTGCCAAGTGTTGAGGGTATCACGATTGACTGGATTGCCAGGTTAGTTATTGGGGGCAGATGTAAGCTTTTTTGTTCAGATTTAGAACTTTATTCATCTAGTATTGTTACATAAAATCATCCTTTCAACTAACCCTGTAGAAAATGGTACCTCAAGGGGTACCCCTTGATGATGTATTTTCTTCTGATTGTTTGTAAAGAATATAAATGCAAATGCACTACATTCACATTTTGAGTGATTTTTGTTTTGTTTGAAAAAGGAAACTATACTGGGTGGATGGAAAGAAAGGGGCCATTTATGTTGCTGAAATGAACGGCACAAATAGACGTACTATGCTTCGCAGAGGGGTCAACAGACCTCGCTCCATTGCTGCAGATCCTGTCAATGGGTTTGTTATTTGTTATTTGTATGTCCCGCTCTATTTTTTCAAGTATGGTTTCTTTTCAAATAAATGAAAAAGTAGCTGTAGCCCAGATATAACTTTTGGTTTAAAACTATGGTGACAGTTGCTTTCAAATTTCAGATTGTACAGACACTACTGAACTGTAATTAAAGGTATATTGTTTAAGAATTTTCAATGTTGGTTCATGTACCTCAAGTTCAAAGTAATATGCTTCAAGTTTTTGAAATGGCCTAGATTTATCACGGCATCTTACATACATAGTTATCAGTGGGTTAAATAATGTTGTTGTTGTTGGTGCATCAAGTTTTATTCATCAGATTAACATAAGTTGTACTGAATAATAATAATAATAATAATAATAATAATAATAATAATAATAATAATAATAATAATAATAATAATAATAAAAATGAAGAATGATCTAATTAGGGTAATATTTCTTGTAATGGAATAGACCTGATTCTGACACTGCACTTCACTTCTATCTCAAACTTCATTCATTTTATTCTTTTATTACTTTGCAGGTATCTGTACTGGACAGACTGGGGTGAATCACCTTATATCGGTCGCATGAGTCTGGATGGCAAAGATGCCTCCACTACCTTCATTACTGAAAAACTTGGCTGGCCTAATGCCCTGACAATCGACTACGAAACAAATCGGCTGTGGTGGGGCGATGCCCACTTGGACATTATAGAGTGAGTGCCACACAGAAGCAGTAGAATGTATTTGATTTGATTTCATAATGTCGAAGGTATTGCATCATTCTTTGTAAGACTCACTTTAGTAAATCCAAACATCTTTATACCTACATACGCTTATTGATAATCTTTTCTTGCAGAACTATCAAACTAGATGGCACCAGCAGACATACAGTAAAAGAAGGTGTGCCTCATCCGTTCGCCATAACCATCTTTGAGGACTGGATGTATTGGACGGACTGGAATCACATGAGTATTGAGAAAGCCCACAAGTACAGTGGAGCCAACCACACGTTGCTGCTCAACACCACACACCGCCCTATGGATATCCATGTTTATCATCCTTTGAGACAGAAAATTGGTGAGACACTTTCCAAACATCTCTTTTAGAGGTAGAGCTAGAACAAAATTACATGGCAAGATTCAAGAATCATATCTTTGGAAGGCTTACATAATTTCTTTTATTTTTTTAAAACTTTGGTCTTAGTCTTTGAAGTTTTCTTTTCTTTTCTTTTTAGAATAAAACAAGGATTATATAGTGTTCAGGGGTACGATTAGAGTGGTTTTGAGAATGTATAGACTTAGCAGCCCTGATGGCTGTGATGACTTTGTTACAAAAATTGAAAAATTGAGAATTATTATTATTATTATAATTATCAATTTTAAAACAAAAAATCTAAATGGAATGACATTTGGGGATGAGAGTAGAGACAGAAGATCCCAATCCCCTGTTTTTATTATAGAACCATACTTTTGAAAATGAAAAGTAAAATATACTGACCAAAGAACAAAAACAAAAAGCATGGTGGCGGAATGTGTAGAGAGCGTATCATGTGTTTATTCTAACATTAGTACGCATTAACTTGAGGCATTAAATACAATGACCATTCAGTTGTTCATTAAAAAAAATGTGTGCAGCTAAAAATCCATGCGGTGATAACAATGGAGGCTGCTCTCACCTGTGCCTGATTGCTGCTGGAGGTAAGAACTATACCTGTGCCTGCCCCAGCTACTTCATCCTCACCAGTGATGGACGCACGTGTGAGGCAAACTGCTCAGTCTCCCAGTTCCGTTGTGGACCCACAGATGACCGCTGTGTCCCACTCCTGTGGAAATGCGATGGTGAACCAGACTGCAAAGATGCTGCTGACGAGCCTGAGGATTGTCGTAAGTTGAAGACGAGATGCATCTTTTGTTGTTTTTTTATTTGTTTGTTTGCTTTGAGTTGAAAATTTCTTTGGCTTTGATAATATTATGAATTCTATCATTTATGTCAAGAGCTTTCTTTGCATAATATTTGGTGAAAAAAATAATGTACAAACGATAAATGAAACATTGTATATGGTATACGGGGATTTGGATTTTGTGGCGTGGCATGGGATGGTCAGAAAATGGAAAACGTTTAAACTCAACTCACATGCTTTCTCTTTTTTTTGTGTGTGTGCAGCTGTCAAGAAATGTCCTCCAGGGCATTTCCAGTGCAAGAATGGCAACTGCACTTTGCCATTCAACGTGTGCGACCTTCACAATGACTGCGGTGATAACTCTGATGAGGAGGACTGCGCTATCCGACCCTGTGAGACTTGGCAGCATCGCTGTGACAATAATAAATGTGTGCTGAAGGCCTGGGTCTGCGATGGGGAAGATGACTGTGGGGATGGCTCAGATGAAGTCAACTGCGGTAGGTGCAAGTTTTCACTCGTTTAGAGGTCACACTAACCTGTGTTGAAATTTTGTTGCATGGTGAGCTTGTTCTAGAGTCAAATCTTGATGATCAAGTATGCTAGTAGCACTCTCACTTTTGCATCCCTGCATGCAAGCATATGGGGAAAATTTGGTCCACATTAAATTGTCATATGGAGTCCAATGAAAATAGATTCATTCATCATCATCATCATCATCATCATCATCATCATCATCATCATCATCATCATCATCATCATCATCATCATCATCATCATCATCGTTTTCACTTTGATCATAATTATAATTATTATGATGTCATCTTGTATTCTTACTTTATAGGTGAAAAGACATGTGCCACCAACCAGTTCCGATGTGACAATGGCCACTGTGTTCCTAAGACCTGGGTTTGCGACTTTGATGATGACTGCGGGGACAAATCTGACGAGAATGCTTCTTTTGATTGTGGTAAGAAGGATGGAAATGTCTTCTTGTTGTTGTCGTTGCATTATTTTTGAATTTTATGGTAATATTTCAATCTGCCTATATACTAACCTCATAAATGTGATGTAATGACAAACAGCTTGATACAGGTAATAATGTTAGAGTCTAGTAATATAATATTAAGCTTATCAAAACTAGCAAACATGATAAATTATTGTTGATTGAGTAATGTGTGCAAGCTCAATATTCTTTTTAAAAAAAAATATTGTACAGAGTTGAGGACGTGCCGAGTAGGGTGGTGGCCCTGTGAGTCCAACTATCGCTGTGTGCCTAATTGGGCACGGTGTGATGGAGAGGATGACTGCCGTGACAACTCTGACGAAAAGGAAGAAAACTGTCAGGTGTGCCATCCTACTGGTGACTTTACCTGTCAGAATCGTCGTTGCATTCCTAAACGCTGGATGTGCGACTTTGATGATGATTGTGGAGATAACTCCGATGAGGATCCAGTACTTTGCAGTGAGTTGTCCCCTCAAGTTTTCATGAACGTCCTTTACTTTCATCTTCATATTTACAATATTTTGTTTGTTTTCTCCTGACATGTTTTAGGCATTTGATATTTTATGCAAGCATGAGTAAGAATTGTTTATTTTTTAATTTAATTGTTGTGTATGTTTGACATTGCAGAGAATGAATACAGAGATTGTTCAGAATCAGAGTTCCGCTGCAAGAACCAAAAATGTATTCGAGGGAAATGGCGCTGCGATTATGATGATGACTGCGGTGATTCTTCTGATGAAGACCCTCTTATGTGTACCAGTAAGAACAATATATTTATTTACTTTTGCATTTTATTTCTTAAATGAATAAAGCATTTGAACGGTTTATTGTTTTGATGGTGAACGATAGCATGTTCTTGTATATTTTAAAAGAATTGCATACATATGACATATGGCTGTGCTGAATTGGGTTTATGGTCAGATGATGGAGGAGAAGAAACCTTGCATGCAATACAAAGCATTTTCACTTACATTTTGAATTGAATTCATAGAACGCTCAGTTGTGCTGCCTCAGGTAAAGGTGTAAAGGAAGAGGAGGAACCACCTTGCATACATTTTAATACATGCAGCCATCCTGCATTCCAAAGACAGCCGCTAATCAACTTCGTATACATGATCTTCAAAAGCAGCTGTAATGCCTCGTTTAGAGAACCATTGCTTTGAAACTAGTTTGTTTGTGGACTCAAACATCTTCTGCTTTCAAGTAAGGCCTTGCTAAATCTTCAACCCACTGGCTGCCAAATAGTCTAACCAGTCTTCTGTAGTTTGGCAGCAGACCCCCAGAGCTTGGTGGTGCCTAAATGGACTCAAATCTCTTCTCAGAGAAGAAACTGTTTTCTTGTACCTGAGCATTTGTGTGCCTTATTCACATAGACATTGGATTGGATTGAACATATAATTGTGCTGCAAGTTCTTGCTAAGAGATTGACATATATGTTGCTACAGATCATACAGTGTGCACTGATCAACACTTCCAGTGTGACAATCACCACTGCATCGACAAGAGTCTGGAATGTAACACTCGACGAGATTGTCTAGATGGGTCTGACGAAGTCGACTGCAGACCACCTTATGCTAAGGGAGAATACTGCCATGTTGACGAATTCACATGCAGCAATCACGTAAGTAGCTTAAGTGCAATGTTTTTTGTTGTTTTATGGTTGTAGCCTATTATGGTTACTTCCTGAAGCTATACACCTCCTCAGAAACACAATGTGATTTGCACCTTAATTTTTTCTTCCAGGGAATCTGCATTAACAGTGTTATTATCTTAGAACTTTTCTTTCACTTGTTATTCATCATGTCCTCTGTAGTATGATATGAAAAAAGAGAGTTCTGTGCTCTTTTGAATTTCTCTTACAGAGGGGCAGTGGCTGCATACAGAGGAGTTTGAGTATGGAAAGAAAGAGGTGTCAGTGCAAGACTATAATTTGCAAATGCTACATTCCATCATAATGTGCTTTGCTACATGCACATGTCTCCTTTCTTCCAAACTATACCTAGAAACATGCCTTTGATTTTAATGGGGGCCATACAGGTAGTCATCTAGTGTGTTGTTAAAAGATTTTTCATCATTAATGTTATTTTTATGCAATAATCATTAGCTTATTCTCTTGTGCTTTCATAGCTCGCTTGTGTAGTTTTGATTAGCTTCAAAGTATTGCAATCCATTTCTGTGCTGTTGTCTTAGGTGTGCATCCCCAAGCAGTGGCAGTGTGATGGTACAGATGACTGTGGAGACAAAAGTGATGAAGTGGGTTGTAACCGTGTGGAATGTGATTATGACACTCACTTCAGGTGTCCAGGCAATGATGTCTGTATCCCAATCTGGCGAACATGCGACGGCATCAACAACTGCCCTGAAGAGACTGATGAACACGAGGTTTTCTGTAAGTTTATGTATTTGATGGGTTTCTTGAATGAATGAAAACCTATTAACAGGGTTGCCAACCACTTTTGGAATTTCTGTAGTTTACTCCGGAAATGAATACGCGGCTACGGAGCTACGCAAATCGAAAATTTACTACGGAAAGTCAATTTTCGACGATAGTATTACAGTTTTAACTAGTTTTATTGAGCGCCTGTGCCTCCCGTAGCACCTCAAGGTCACGGTCATTCGGTTTACGTGCACGGTGTAATAGATCACGCTACCAGTGCATGTTAGGAAATTCGACCAATCACCGTGAAGTGGTTTTGCAAGCGGCCAATCGGTGCACAAAACCTCGACCTTTCTGTGACACTTTCGTTTCCGGGTCACGTTCTACAGCGCGAGAAGAAAGTTTGTGTGCGGCGTATTTTGAATCCATGATGCCAAAAAGAAAGAAAACTAGCGATGAAAGCCCAGAAAAAAAAGAAGAGGACAGCAAATCAAGAGTACAGGAAAGAGTATTCTGAAAAATTTCCGGTCATCACTGCGTCATCGAGATCACATGATGTGACGCGACACATGAATGGCAACTGTCACAAAAGTCGTTGCCCTGATCCAGAAAAGTTAGTCCCTGTTCAGTCGGTAGCCACCTTCTTCAAGCCCGATATGGATCTCTCAATAATTCGTGTGGAGACACTCTTCACGACCTTCGTTGCAGACTGTGTATGCATGTCTTCGTTTTAAAAAAATGCGAGGACGTATGGCTACGAAAATGTCATAAAACTACTGAAATTCAGAATTTTTACTACTGAAAACTTTTTGGGGGGTTGGCAACTCTGTATTAAGCATATCAACCTTTCCACACATAAATGCATATTCACAGCACTGGAAGATTCTTGTCTATCTACCTAATATTTACATATCATATATAATCCTTATCTTTCTCTCAACAGGGAGTTTGAGCTATGTATGTTAATTAAAATTGATGTTATATTGTTGTTATTAAGCTCCAGGTGTTAGATATGCTATTTTAAGATTTAATATTTCACACTGAACAATGTGTTGACTTCGGTTGTACAGGTTCAGGCTTGTCGAAAGAGGGAGCATGCAAATCTGATCAGTTCAAGTGTGTGAACAAGCAGTGCATATCGGGCCAACAAGTATGTAACAACATTCTGGATTGTACAGATGGATCAGATGAAAATGGATGTCGTAAGTAGAATATCATTGTTTTTTTGTTTTTTTCTGTACTTAAGAAAATAAATTTTATAAATCAGATGACAGGATAAACCAAGGTCTAATCCTTACATGCAGGCAATCCATGGCATGGACTTGAAAGATCCTGATGCTCATGTCCTAGACGGGTGAGTGCTGGCTACACAAATACACCCAGCACGCACTAGGTCCATTCTCCCCCATCCCTGGTCGCACAGGTTTGTGCTCAGTCTTCTGGGCGTGAAATATTTGTATTTGTAAGTAAGTGTACAATGATAGATGTCTACACCTAACCTGTTCCATGAATATTGTATATATTGTTGAGGTTACATTTTTGCATTTTGGTATTCTACCTGACCTGTGATATTTACCCTTTGAGTGATTGGAAATTCAAAAGTAGATATTTTGCTTGCAGACAAGAGTGCCGCAGGAAGCTTGACTTGTGCATTGGATAACGGAGGCTGTGAACACAACTGTACTGATCTGCCCGCCGGTGGATATTACTGCTCCTGTCGTCAAGGGTACAAGGTGTCGATTAATGACAGCAAGTCTTGTGATGGTAAGGTTTTATTCTTGATTGTATTTGGTAACCTGTATCTTGGCCAAAAAATGTAGCTATAAGAGAGATGTGAGGGCATAGAGTACAGAGTTATTGTTTTGAAAATGAGCCAATGCTGCCGAATTTTTTAATAATTGCAACTACAACTCATGCAGTATTCTGTATCTGACTGCAATGCTCTTTCATTGCAGATTTCAGTTTAATGAGAATGTAACATCAGTTAATATTTGTTTATTTTGTTCAGTATTTGCAGGCTGATTTGTTTGTTAGTTTGCAGAATTCTTTGAATATAGACTTAAACCATATTTGGCTGCAGAACCTGCAAGATTTTGAAGCCAAATTGAAAGAAGGCCTTCCATCAGCTCCTTATTGTCAGCTGCAACTTGGTTGTCAGCTGACATTCAGAATATTTTCTGTAAGAATTTAAATAGTGCATTATTCAATTTTGTAGATCTGGATGAGTGCGAGTCATGGGGAAACAAGTGCCCCCAGATTTGCCTGAACATCAAGGGATCGTTCAAGTGTCAGTGTGATACAGAAAAAGGATTTTTTGACACTGGCACCAAAGGACTGGAATGCAAAGCCACAGGTTAGATATCAGTCTATTGCTATTGCAGTCCAGTTAATATGTGTTAAGTGTAATAGCCATGATATCTTTATGAAAGGTGTTTTATGTTAGTGTTTTTTGGGGTTAGAATGCAATTATAAAAGGAGGATTTCTTGTTGTTGTTTGTACTGTAAACAAATTCTGTTTGTAACTGGAAATGTAACTTATTGGAGAAGTTTTTGTGCTGTGTGTTAACATTACATGTAAGTCAAAAAAGATTTTGACTGGTGAATTTTCTCCTTCTGTATTTAGTCAATTGTGAGACAATGCCTATAGGTGTCTCTCTGTCACTCTGTCATACTTTGTATCTTCCACTGATTTTGAATATTAGAATTTTTCTGCTATTGCAAGTCGATTAACGCGTGAATTGTTTTTCTTTTTTTGTTGACCATGTTCCATTATTTGTTTGATGACAGATCGCAACGTGATCGTCCTGTTCACCATGGGTCATGAGGTGCGCCAGTACAGATCCTGGGTGAAGGAATACACGGATGTGGTGGTAGCAGGACGCCAGGCTGACGCTTTAGATGTAGACCCAGTCCGCCAGCTGATGTACTGGACAGACTCTGTGCTTCAGCAGATCTTCAGAGCAGTGGTGCCAAAAGACGAAGACGCACAAGCCATTGCTCAGGCACTGCCAGTGAAGAACACTTTTGCACGCAGGCCTGAGGGTTTGGCTATTGACTGGGCTGCTCAGTAAGTGTAGTAATTTTCTATTATGTTATTAGTCATATTTGACTGATTTGAAACAATGTTATTTCTAGCCTTCTGTGTGAAGACATTGAAAAAGAAAAAAAAAAAAAACACGTCCTACATTAAACACTGCTACATTCAAGTCCACCTAAATTCATCAAATACCATGTATTTTCAAGTCCATCTATGGAACAGGTTGTTCTTTACCTTTGTGAAAAGATCAGCTCTGCTGAAGATGTCAGATTTATTCAAATCGATCCTAAGGTCTCCAGCTTCTTGAAATTGTCCAAAGTTCTCCATACAGTAGTTGTAATCAAGATCAGTTCTGCCTGCCTTCCTTTCTTGTTTTGCTCTTTTGCGATAACGTATAAGTTTAAAGTGTGTTTTTTGAGGTGGCAATATTTTAACTCTTTGCCTTCACCTGTGCCTTTAGAAATCTCTACTGGACCGACGGCAGCTCTAACACAATCAACGTTGCAAAGAGTGATGGACGATATGTCAAAGTGCTTGTCAAGTCCAGCCTGGAGCAGCCATTGGCCATTGCTATCAATCCACGTTTGGGGTAAGTCAACAAAAAAATTTTTTTTTTATGTGAAGACACATTTTCCGCTGTCTCTTGCTGAAAAGAATTGGTTGTTATTGTACTTTGCAAATAGTTTAATAGAGATGATAAGGAGTGATTTAACTTTGCAGATTTGATTGTTAAGAGTGCTGTCAAACATTTACACACACAAGCACACATGTAGAGATTAATTTATTAGAATCTAAATTGAAAATTGACACCCAAGCATGCTTGCATTCATGTGAACACACACACACACACACACACACACACACACACACACACACACACACACACACACACACACACACACACACACACAACCACCCATACATTAGTGTACATGCATATTCTCACACTCACATTCAGGCAAACATTAATTTTCCTTGAAAACAATCAAAAACACTGGCTGAAAACAAGAGCAGTCTCACTTACCTATATATTAACTGGATGTTCCTTTCTTTTACCTTTGTATCTAGCTACATGTACTGGAGCGATGCCAGCATCACAGCACCGAAGATTGAACGAGCTTGGATGAATGGGGAGAATCGCGAGGTTTTGATCAATACAAAGATTACCCGTGTTTCTGGAATCGCAGTTGACTTCTTTATGAATGATCGCATCTTCTTCAGTGACAGCAAGGAAAACAGGATTGAGTCCATGAAACCAGATGGCACTGACAGACTGGTGGTTCTTGCTAGAGGTGAGATGCTGTTTTGTTTTTATTTGTTTAATATTGTAGGAAAATCTTCTTTGGTAACACTGAGTTATAGTTCTTTGTCTACATTTAATATTATTATTTCCTGTTGTTATATTCACCATTCTAGATTTTTTTTAAAGAGATTTTTGTTCTTCTATTTATATCTTGTGTATGTGTTCTTCTTGATTGTTTGAAGATTGCATACTTTTTTTTCACCTAAAGGGCCAAGTTGGTATCATGTGATTCCTCTGTTAATGCATAGGTTGATGTTGCCGTTTCACACTTGTATGGTAAACTTGCAAACTTGGTAGGCTAAAATTAATACAGCAAAAGTGGGGGAGGTATTTATTTATTTTTTTTTAAAAAGGCGGCATTGTGAAAGTTGGTGGGTTTTCAAGAGCCTTTTACATTTGACTCTTACATTTGTCACAGAGGCTGAGGCACACAGTGTATATGTATGATATTCTGTTAGGTATTATTCATAGTTTTTTTAAATCTCATGTTCAGTCTGAAACACAACATTATGTTCGTGTGGATTATATTTTTCAGGTGTGATCAACCCAGTGGCCTTGGATGTGTTTGAGGGTGGGTTGGTGTGGCCATCCCAGCAGGACAGCAAGTTGATGAAAGGCAACAAGTTTGGTAATGAAGAGGAGACCAAGACCATCCAGACAGGGCTTCACATGCCTAAAGCTGTCAGGGTCTTCCATGTTTACCGCTATGATATGGCCAGTAAGTCTGACACTGTCTGTATTTGACAGCTTGTTTGTCATTAAAACACAGGTAGCACTTATCCAGTCACTGAATTTATTTTGTTCAAAGTTGGGGCAAGCTTCCTCTATTGAGTAAGAAGGCAGAAAAGCAGTGTGAAATCGTTATGCTTGCTGCCAGTCTTTGTGCACAGCATCCAGTGGTATTTGTAGTGGTTGAGTGCACAGAAATTGCTGTCCTATGAATTATAGCCATTTTGGGCTACAGTGAGGTACTAATCAAGATCAAGATACAGAGCCTAAGCTTCCTCTCCCAATTTTGTTTGTGTAAATTTGGTCAGAGATAAGGTGCATACCCCCCAGTGTCACTTTATATGTTTATTTAATTTTATTTGTTGATAGCATTTGATCAAAAGTACATTATGAAAACTGACATTACCAATGTTGTTTGTGTTTTGTTGCAGTCAAGTCCAATTGTTCCAAGTCAGAGTGCAGTCACCTGTGTCTGATTACACCCAATGGTAACACCTGTGCTTGCCCAGAAGGAACAGATTTTAACGACGGCAGCACCACCATATGTAACGCAGGTAGGTTATTTATTTGCATTTATCCTCTTCACTTGTTTGAATGGTGGCAGGTGTTGTGTTATCCTTAAAATGACATTTTTAAAAAAAAAGTGTCGATCCGTTCCTCCGTTCGTCTGTCTTTTTTGTCCGCCGTTCTCCATCTAGATGTGCAAAATTTGCAGTTGGTTTAATATCTCAGAACCTACTTTAACTATCGCAACCAAACTTGGTAAGATGGTGTATATCCGTGAGACATAAGCGATCAGTGAATAAATGACCTCACTTCAAGGTCAAGGTCATAGGGTCAACAAATGTTATCCAGAAAAGGGCCATTTTTCACAAAATTTAAAGTTTTTCCGAAGTTATTAATATTGAACTTATGATTTTTTATGCATGATATACATTAATGAGACACACATCCCATACATATTTGGTCAACCTCACTCCAAGGTCAAGGTCATCAGAGCTGTCCAAAGCCAGCTAGTATAGTTACTTTAAGGTTGTTAGTTAGTTAGTAATTGTTTATAGGGTCCAGGGGACTGCAAAGAGCTGAATCAGGACCACAACTTAGTTGAAAAGGCCTCACCCCCATTCTGTATAAAAGATCTGCTGAAACAACCCTAATGGTAACACTGGAATCACTCCACCAGCCAGTCACTTTACAAAAAAGGCATCTCATGCAGAAGACGCTGAGGCTGTACTCTAATTTATCGAACACCCGTTTACAAAAACAAAATGGAATATAAACCTCATTATAAAATATTAACAAAACTAATACATATAAAATGCCTACATTGCTAAATAATAATACCAAAGAAAGCCCTAGTGACCATTTAGCAGAAAGCGTCCAATATCCCCAAGCTGACCCAACGGACCCAATACACAAATGAAGAGTTTTGGTAGAGTTTTAAAGGAAACAGGTAGGTGACTAATTTAGCGAAGAAGATAGTAGATTGATAGAACAGATCAGGAATGAAAACGAACAAATGAGAATGACAGAAACAGTATGAACTTAAAGCACAAAATTTCCACAAGGTTCGTATACTATTTATACAGAAAACCCCGGCACCCCAACAGGGGTACTTTGAGGTTACCTTGACCAGAAACTATGATAGATATAACATTCAAATTGTTGATTTTAGAGATCATATATTGATCTTTCATAAGTCTTCCATTTTTGCGTTGTTCTTGAATGTCAAGGACATTTTAAGCCTTGCAAAAACATTTTCAAAAATAGGTCATCGTACAATAGAATGGCTCTATTTAAACCATAGTTTACAAAACATTGGATTGATTGGTCATAAATGAGAGGTCACATGAAGGTCAAGGTCATCCCAAGGTTAGTTTTTTGGCGTAATAAACTTTTTCTATAGTTTATTTGATATTACATGAGCCGGAGGCCAAGGTCATCTCACAATCAAGAGAATAAAAAGATAAAAGTTGGCATTACTTTGCATTTTAATGCCACTGTCTCATTTTGTTTTTTTTCTGGGCATGCATTTTCATGTTAAATATTACAAGTTCCATATGGAGCATGTGAGTCATATGGGTTTTGCCCTTGTAGTTAGATGCGTTTTTTTTTTTTTTTTGTGTGTGTTGTTGTTTGTTCAATGATTATTAATTAGATGTGACGTTATTTTTATTTAAAAAAATATTATTATTATTAATTTGGTGTGAAATTATCTTTATTGTTTAGCTGATGAACTGGAGCTGCCACACCCAGAAGAGTGTGTGTGCCATCACGGTGGAGTGTGTCTTCAGCAAAAGCAAGAAAATGGTACCACTATGCTTTCCTGTTCATGCACTGAAGGTACTTGTGTTGAATTTCTTAATTTAAAAATAAAATAATAAAATTGTTTTTAAATAGTGCACTTTGCAGCTCAAGAATGCTGCTCAA
Organism: Oncomelania hupensis; assembly: GCA_036898135.1. Lineage (NCBI taxonomy): Eukaryota > Metazoa > Mollusca > Gastropoda > Littorinimorpha > Pomatiopsidae > Oncomelania > Oncomelania hupensis. The sequence goes on along the minus strand of CM072512.1, from coordinate 74,388,144 downwards.
CACACAATATCTTGCCATTAACAAGCTCAGGTTTGTTTTGTTCAGTGTAAATAGTTTTTGCCTCAGGATATTAGTACTATATGGAATGCATTGCATGATTAGAAGTTTGTGAGAGATGGGGTCTTGAGGCGAGGGGAAAGGTTTGTAATACAGAGAGGAAATATGACTTAACTTGTTCAATGTTTGAGGCTCTGTGGATGTTTGATAAAAACCTACAAACAGGCTGCAATGACAAAGCGGAGAGTGGTTTATCAAGAAAATGATTGAAGTTAATATTCTTGGCTTCTTGTAAATAAATTAAGTATTTGTTGATCTGAACACAAAATATGAAGCATAATGTCACATTAAAATCTGTGTACATGCATGTGTGAGATGTTCTCTCAACTTGGGTGTATAAAGATAAAATCACAGCATACAGACTGCGCTTAATCTGATGACTTTAACCCACGCTGCCTGAACCTAGAAGTAGCCTGTTTTGACCTGACATGGGCAGCACGCTTCCAGAATTCTTCAGTGGTATCATAATAACAGAGAAGACAAAGGGCATTTCTCTAATCATTTTTGCTTTGTGTAGCAGTATTTCTTAACTTTGCTTGTTTCAGTTTGTTTGTTTAGTTAGCTAGATAACCAATCTCTATGTTGTGATTTTTTGGTGATTCTGAATGAATTTTTTTTGGGGGGGATAAGTTTATTATGTTGAACGAGACAGTGTTTATTTGAGATTCTTCTCTTTGTTTTATAGTATTTTGCATGTGTCAGTTCCCTTGCTTTTTAAAATAAAAACTGTTTAGAGGTAATATAATTATGTGAGGCTTAATTCATATTAGTATCAATTCTTTGAAGTGTAAGCTTGCCTTTAAGTATTGTCAGACTAAAACTTATAGAACATTTTATTTTATTTTATTTTATTTTAAACTTTGACTCCACTTTGTAATGCTGCACACTCTGCAACCCCCGTTGGGGTGCCGGGGGTTTCAGTATAAATAGTATCCCCACTTTCTGGAAATGTAGTGCTTTAAATTCCCACTGTCGCTGTCTTCCTTATTTACTCTTTCCCATTCCTGCTCTGTCCTATCACTCTGCTATACTATCTTCTTCTTCGCTAGATCAATGACCTACCTTTTTTCTTGAAAACTCTTCCTGGACAAGATTCCTTGTTTGTGTATGAGGTCTGTTGGATCAGCTTGGGAGTGTTGGACGCTTTCTGCTGGGTGGTCACTAGGGCTTCCTATGATGTTATTATTTAGCAATATAGGAATTTTATATGTATATGTTTTGTTGATAATTTATAATGATGTTTGTATTCTTTTTTGTTTTTGTAACTGGGGGTTCGAGTAGTTGGGGTAAAGCCTCAGTCGTCCCCTGCGTGGGATGTCTTTATTGTAAAGTGACTGGCCGGTGGAGGGCATTCAATTTTCCCACTAGGGTTGTTTCAGCAGATCTTTTATGCGGAGCGGGGGTTGTCCGGTCCTGATTTGGCTTGGAAGAGTCCGCTGGACCTAAAGCAACAATCAATCAATCAATCAAAAAGCACACTCTGCACACTGTGCTGGGATGGTGTTGAAAGAGGTCTGATACAAGACCTACATTGCCTGGAATGTAAGTAGCAGCCAGAAAGAAAGGGGAACCGAGGGGCATGGTAGTGATTGAAGAGGGTGGTAGTTGTCTGGCAGTCTATTTTTATCTTCATTCTTAACAACAGCATTTGAGATAGTGTGAAATGTTTGTGTTTGTGTATTTCAGGTTACACAGGAGATCACTGTGAACTTGCAACTCTTAGCAGTACTGACAATATTGCAGCAGGTAATATATTAAAACAGTATATATGGATTGAAGATTGTGTTTGTTGAAGGAGTGATGTCTATAATTATGTTCATAAATCTGCTTGTTTGTGTTATGGTCAACTTGTCAATGATTAATTTGCATTTTAATCCTTAAAATGTAAGACGGTGCGAGATTATCACTTTTGATCCGATTTATCGGTTTCTTTTGTCCGTTATTTTCATCCTGTGTGTGTAACTAAAGCCTTCTTTTTTGTTGTTGACATATTTTGCTTTTGTTCATTGTATTATTGTTGTTCAAGATGTCACCTGTGTTTGCACAAAATGTATTAACAACAAAGTTTATTTATGTTTTCAGTTTGTGTCACCAATGCAGTTCATTGTTGATATTTTTTTTTCCTTTTTAGCCAACATTGCTGCTATTGCTGCTCCTGTGGTGGTGTCTGTTCTTGTCATTGGCGTCTTATTGATTGTCTTCTTAGTGCTTCGGCGAAGGGGGTATGTTGACGAACAGTTTATTTATAGTAATTTATGGTAAAGTAAATTTGTTTTTAAGCCGTTATTATCACCAGATAAGGGGAGTAATGTGAAGTTTGCTCTCAACCCTCAGCTATTTTGAGCAATATCTTTCTTTGATTTACTTTCTTGATGCCATTCCTCTGCATTTTCCCTCTATTTCAACTTTAACTGTTTCACTGCCAAATTGTACATAACAGAGATAACAGAGTGGTTCCCAGCACCAAATGTTCTTTTCAGAATTAGATTTTTAAAAAATCCTGTATATCCAAAACTATTCAAGACAAATATTTGAAATTTTATGAGCCAAAAAAAATCAATGTTGCTGTTTTATTTAAGTATTACATTACAGAATGGTTCCTTGCACCAAACATTTTCTGTAAAATTTGATTTTTTTTCCTAAAAATGTAATATTCCTAGGCCTGAGCTATTGAAGATTAACACTGAAATTTGCGAGTTCAAAAAATAAATGTTGCTGTTTTAATTGTTAAAGTTTTATTTTTTTGTTAAAAGTTATATTTTTTTTCTGATGGTTCACATTTATGATACAAAATAAGTTACTAAATAAATTCTTAAATATAACAACAAACTGTTCTTACCACCATGAAAATTAAATACCATTAAACTAAATTTATTTCCATCTTTTAATAGTGACCCCACTCTCCTTGTCTGTCTTTTGTGTTTTAGGGCTGGATGTTTGTTTGTTAGAGTGTGTGTAACATGTGTGCATGTATGCTTGTTACAGATCACAGTGCTTTGTGTCTGACTTTAGGAAAATAATAGCGTATATAATAGTATCCATTAGAGTCAACTTTAGTCAGTTCAGAGGTCAGCAGATCAAACGTCAGTTCAAGACGTGTTCCCTGCAAATCTTTGTCTGTTTGACATAACCCTGGGACGTGGATAAAATTTGACAAAAAAATGATGGTTTACCAGCATGGTAGCAAAAGCATTCAAAAGCCAGTTCACCAATTAAGCCTGATTTCAAAGTAGTATATTAGGCATGAATGATTAGTGTTTTATAGACTTGAAATCCAAGTGTTACTGTAGCATGCTTATTATTGTGCAGGGTGGATTTTAACTTTAAAAAGCTGATGCCTAAACCTAATCTGGGAGCCAAGAACAAGAAGAACCAAGGTGTGGTCAGCTTCCGAGACGGTGGACAGGTGAAACTGGGCGTACCTGAACTGGCCCCTGATGCCGGCAACCCAGAGATAGACCATGTAAGATAGATAAGATAAGATAAGATAAGATAAGATTAGCCAACTTTATTATCTCTTTAAAAGAATTGCAATGTGGTGTACAAACATCTGTATTCACCTTTTTGACTCACATGCATAGCAATGTGAGTATACGCACTTACCCAAAAAACATTTTTCCCAGATTTTTGCAAATGTGTGCGAGATAAGTCCTAAATAGTCCAAAAATAACATTGAAAAAATGTCTGTCCAACCTTTTGTCTGTCCGCTGTCTGTACAAAACTTAAAGTGGCTAAGTACTCAGAACCTCTTTCAACTATCACAACCAAACTTGGTAAGATGGTGTATATCTATGAGACCTCATAAATGCTTAGTGAGTGAATGACTTCACTTCAAGGTCAAGGTCACAGAATCAATAAATGTTAATAAAAAATACAATTTTTTTAAAACAAAATTTCACTTTTTTAAAAATCTAGGTTATTAATATTGATCTTATGATTATTTGATGCATGATAGATATTAATGAGACACACATAGTATACAAATTTGGTCAAGCTGTCCAAAGTTGGTTAGTATAGGTACTTTGAAGTGACTTTGGCCATAAACTATGAGGGATATACAGTCTAAACTTGTGGTATTTAGAGATGATAGATTGAACTTTCATATATTTTCTGTTTTTTGCGTTGATCAAGGTCAAGGTGATTTTAGGCCTTGCAATAACATACAAAAAAATAGGTCATCGTACAGTGCAATGGCTGTTTATTTAACCAATAGTATGCAACAACATTCGGTTATTTGATCAGACATGCATAAGAGGTCATGTGAGGGTCAAGGTCATCCCAAAAGGCAAAAGCACTGAAGGTAATGGTCATACCAAGGTCACATTTTTTTTGGCATAATATAACTTTTGCTGTACTTTATTTGATAATTAATTAGTATATTTAGAGCTGGTGGTCAAGGTCATGTCAAGGTCAAGAGCACAGAAAGATCAAAGTCGGTATTATTTTGTATTTTAATACCAGTTTCATTTGGGTTTTTTCTGGGCACTCATTTTCATGTTAAATATTGCGAGTTCCATAAGGAGCATGTGATTTATATGGGTTTTGCCCTTCTAGTTTTTAAAAAATATTATACGATTGAACTTTAGAGAATACATTGGCAACAAATATGAGAATATGATAAAAAGAGTTGTATGTGAATACAGAAATGCATTTATTGTCAGTGCATGCAATGCTATCTAATGATTATAGCATTCATTATTATTATTATTATTATTATTATTATTATTATTATTATTATTATTATTATTATTATTATTAATGAGAATATAAAAGAAAGGTATAAATAGGACAATTTTTGCCTTCAGTTATTAAGAAAACTGAAACTTGCCCATTCATTTTATGACTCTGCTAAATGAAATGTGTTTTACCTTTAGACCTTGTTCATTTAGCAAAGTTTATTCTTTTTTCAATGGTGTTTGATTTTTTGCGATAGGTAGAAATTGCTAATGTGTGTGATAAGCTTTGTTTATTTATACTTAGATTTCATCCCTAAAAAGTCCGTTAACTGTTTGACATATTTTGGTAGTGTGTAGTTCACATGGCTGAATCCAATGACTTTACTAACGTGATGATGCCGTTGACTGAAAAGGCCAGCGTTGTTAACTTTCAGGTGCCCATGGAGGGAGTGATAGTGAGCGGTGCGGCAAGTGGTTCTCTGACAGACCCCACATCACCAACCAACTTTAGCAACCCCATGTACGACAGTCTGCATGCCCATGAGTCTATCATCCTGTCATCTGGCCCACCCCCTGACGAATCCACTACTGACCCCGTCCAGCCACAAGCCCCACCTCCTCCTTCCCGCAGGGACATTCTTGGGCAGGAGCATGTGCAAGCGGCAGGGAGTGGCGAAGGGCCGGAGTTGAGGATCGTGCCTCGGGCATTGGATCCTACCGATGATGATGAGCAAGACACAGCAGGACTGGTGCGACAAGGCTCTCTCTGACAGTGAACCTCTCTCAGTTTTTACTATACATATGTAATACCATTCCACTGTAATAACATTTTGGCATCTTATATACTGTACATATTCAAGAGAATAATAATTGAAACTAGAGCTAGATGTTTCATTGCTGTAATTAACATTAGTGTTGTATGAGATAGTGATGGAAATGTTTTTCTGCAGTAAAATGGAAAACATGAAAACAACAGAAAAAGATAAAAACAATGATGCTGCCCTCTTCAGTTTGATCTTGATGATGTTCTTGCATGATGTAAATTGTTGAAAAATATAAAGGCTACTATAGTGTAAAACGTTACCAGCGGAGTAAAATCTAGTCAAGATTATCTATATTACCTAATAATTTGTCCCTGTCTCCTGCTGTACCCATGCATGGTTCACATGTATCTACCCATGCGTGGTTCACATGTTTGAGGAAAGAGTGGAGGCTAAATGCTTACATTGTATACAGTTTTGAGCAACATTATGCTTTGTGTCTGGCGTTTGTGGTCTGGGTAAATCAACATATCATGAAATAAAAAAGCTTCCCATTGACGTATCTTTCATTTAGATTTTAAAAAACACACACGCTTGTAAATGGTGCATAAACATTGTCATGTTTTGTATGTGATCAATCTTCATTGGTGTCTTTGTTACTTTTGAACAAAAAGTCTGAATGGCCTTTGTATGATGAGGAGATGAGATACATTAACATTTGTTGAGTTTGAGAGTTGTATCAAGAAACTAGAATGCACTGCAATTTTGTAAATGATGTTTGGATTATCAATGGGGTATCAGACAATACTTCATGAGATCAAATGTGTTTGCTTTTGCTATTGCAGTGTCCACAATACATTTTCTTAGTGAGTTTTCAGCAAAAGACCAAGTGAATATTTAAAAAATAATTTTAATTAAAGTTTAATTACAGAGAACGTTAAAGTTTTATTACTTAAATGTGTATCAATGTATTTTTTTGTTTGTTGATAATAACTGTTGTAGGTGATTATATTTTATTTTACACAATTTATATGGAATTATAAAAAGATAAATTGAAGCAAAACTTGTCACAATCCGCATTGGCATTTCCTTGATGATGCATATGACCAATACATCATTGCACAGTGCAAGAATGACCTATTCCAAATAAACATTATTCTGACGAGCACGGAGATTTTTCATTTCAGTTCAATGTTATTTTATGCACACTCCGCCATCTTGAAATAATAATGCTGTTTCACTGTTACATAATAGCGAGTTACGACAGTATAATTTCCAGTCAAGGAAATGTTAAATGATATAACACTTGTTTTAATTTTCAGTAAATAAAGTAAAAGTTATGAGCCTATAATAATGCTGCAAGTGTCTCATCATGATGCAACCCTACACCCCTCACCCTCCCATCTCTAAATATTTGGGTTCAGGCTATAAATTCCTAAGTGCCTTGAGCTTCTACAAATGTTCCTTTATTTAAGATGGCCAAATTTTGTCAACATCTACCAAAGCTGTGAGTTGTACTTTAAATTAAAATGTTATAAGGACAAATTTATATTTTAATTATAAAATCCTCACATGTATGTTCATAAATGCTTTCCACTTTTATCCTGTACCTTGCCCCCCAAGCACCTGAAAAGGAATTTATAATAAAATTCAACAATTTTATTAGAAATAATAATAATAATAATAATAATAATAATAATAATAATAATAATAATAATAATAACTCATTATTATATAATAATAATCTTTAAAAAATCAATTCAATTAATTTATCTAAAGTCTGTTAGTATACAAATTCTATGATTTTAGAAAATAATAATAATGATAATATAGTGAAATTCTACAGAGATGCCTTGTAGTGTTGTGTTTTTATATTCTGTCATTGTTCATTAAACCAAAGAGATTGCATTCTAGAGTGATGTCCTACAAATAAACACAAATGAAATTGTAAATAGCTGTAAATTAAACACACTTTCAATATGTGTATGTATTCTAAACTTGATGTTATAACAAATGCCTAGTTCAATGGAATAAAATATTTTAAAGTTGATAGATCTGCTTTGTTTACTTTAAATGGTATATTTCAGCAGTATTTTTCAGTTTATTTTTTAAAAATACCCATACCTGTCAAGCTCTTGTGGACTTTTACCATAAGAATTTGCTTTTCATACCATAAGTTTGAACAAAATACCATAAGAAATGTGTGAAAATTCATGGATTGTCACGTTGAAGAACCTTATATATATATATATATACGCACAATTTGTTACCACAATTTAAAAAAACTTTGTTGTTGTTGTTGCATCAATTTTTATTCAAACATAAACCTTGTTGAGTCCCAGCTACACAGTATGAGCCTAATCATACGCGAATCACATTTAAAAAAACATAAGATCTTCACCTTATGCCATAAGACTTGAAAATCGCCAAAATTCCATAAGAATTATGTCAAAAGCATAAGACTTGACAGGTATGAATACCAGAGAAAAAAAATCAATTCAAAAGAGATATAAATGAAACAAAATGATTTGTTTATCTACTTCTTTGTCAGGTAGCATTCCATCTTTTTATTTTTATTTTTTATGAATTGTTATAAAACATTTGTGAGAGGAGAATGTTAGGGTTTAAATTGCATATCATTGTTTGCTATCATTGCCATGGTTATGAGAAAACATTCCACGCTTATTTGTATTTGGTTGAAAATATGTCATAATAAACCATGCAGCAAAATGTGATGTGACTCTTGTTTGCTTTTTAACTTTTAGATTGTATCATAGAAGAAGGGGGAATGTCTGTGTGTGGTTAGTTGTTTGGCCTGTCACATGCAAACTGAATCTTAATAACACAAAACCTATTAAAGGGATGTGAGCTGGCCACATTTAGCTGATACACATAATAGGACTTCTAACTTTTTTTCATGCATTTAAGTTTTGAGCTGATTTTAAAAGTCTCTGTCACCGAGGATGGTTATCATTGTACTAAAGTGTGGTTCATTATAGCACAGCATTAACCAAACTCCTTTTTTAATTTGCTGTTAACATACGCTGATTACCAATAAATGTAATAAAACTTTTTTTCTCTAAAGGTCAATGTCCACCACGTTAAAACCTGGCCAAACCTATGCACTTTCTAAAAGTAAAAAAAACAACAAATTTCTCAAAAACTTCCATCAAGATGTAGGATTTTTGATCTGCATCCACACATCATTACTGAGACTTGCTGAGTACCTTTCACAAGCGAGAGTCAAACATAAACCTCGTTGAGTCCCAGCTACACAGTATGAGCCTAATCATACGCGAATCACATTTATTAGTTGGTTTGTGATATAAAGTTGTTAGGCAAATGCAGCGTGTTATAACTGTCCATGTTTTCTATTCTTGATTCTTTCAAAGATTCAAATTTCAGAGATTTTTCAGCTGGTTTTCTTACTGGCAGGTGCATTTCTCTACTCTGTTGTAATGACACCTCGATCACCAGGGAACTTAATACGTAGAGAAGTGAAGTTCTCTGAACTCACGACTCATAAACGGCTAATACTCCAATACTACTTTTAGTTTTACAATGAAGTAGTAGCGTTCTGTGAAGTGTTGCTTTCACTTATCCTTATCACCTTTTAAAAAAACAACAACTAACTTTTATTACCTCCTATTCATTTTGAATATTTTGCCCCCCTTTCCAACAATTATATATCCATTAATTTTATTTATTTAATCGTTATTATATAGCGCATTTTCCAGCTCAAGAGCTGCTCAAGGCGCTGCATGACTGATACAGGATCTAACTCAAGCCATCCGAGGGCCCATTTGCAGACTTTGGGCGTAATAGTCTGAAGCCCCAGTGACTGAGCACAATCCTGGGTGACCATGGATGGGGGAAAGGACCTAGTGCATGCTGGGTGTATTTGTGTAGCCGACACTCACTTGTCTAGGACATGAGCATCAGGATCTTTAAAGTCTATGCGATGGCATGCGTGCATGCACAGACTAGATCTTGGCTTATACTCTCATCCAAAAGTGTAGGTGCACAGTGCCTCAGGGCAGTTTTTATTTTGTTAATTTTGTTAATTTTTAAAATGTTATCCTTTATTATTATTATTATTATTATTATTATTATTATTATTATTATTATTATTATTATTTTATACTCCAGGTGTCAACAGGTTTTGAACAACTGCCTATAGAGGCTGCAATGCTATTGCCTGACAGTTGAGTACACTGTGTACACCACTCAACCAACTGCGCTTCCATTTAACTTAGAATAAAATCGCAGGAAGGGAATAAAAAGCAAAGTGGTAAACACACATGCACACACCCACACACACACCCAAACACACACACACCCCAAATGATGAGAGACCGCACATAACAACAATGGGCCATATGAAATGCCCAAAAATTACTTAGCAAACCACTGACAGCGGGGAGAGGAGGGGCAACAACATTAAAAAAAAAATTGTACCAACAAAATGACAATGTACAAGCCATTCCAATGTATTTCGATTTTCATACACTTCCCTTTTTATCTCTCTCTCTCTCTCTCTCTCTCTCTCTCTCTCTCTCTCTCTCTCTCTCTCTCTCTCTCTCTCTCTCCTCCCCCCTACCCCTCCCCTCACTTTCACAAGTGTGTAGTAGTCCTTGTTTAAAAAGTACAAGCTTACTTCCCTTATTCAAGAAAACTTAACTCCAGAAGCAAAATACCATCCGCAGTGTTAAGCTAGTAGCTAGTATCCGGGTGTGATACACAATGACAACTTAAATTTTGAATACCTATATATTTTTGTAGAATAAAATGTCAGAACTAGTCTGACGTTTTTTTTGTTGTTGTAGTGTAGATTATCACTTTTTACTATTTTAGCCAAGAACGTTTGTTCATTGCCTTCTCAGAACTGTCCTGGCTTGTATAGTGTGATAAAAGTAAAAAAAGAGCCAGAGGGGGTCCGTTCTCAGCGAGACAGTGCAGGCAGATGAGAAACCTACTGCCCTAGCTGTCGGAAGGACACGACTCTTGTTGGGGCGCGTACATCATTTGACAGTGACAGGAAAGGGCACACTGAATTGGACGCTTTTATGCGAACCAGGAAATGACATAAGCTGGTTCAGTGGTTGTGACTTTGGCCGTTTGGGAGTTAGGCGTTTGCTGACATTCCTTGCATTCATGAATGTTAATCCTTACTCCTAGTCCTAGCCCATTGCATATAATTATGTTGAGAGAGAAACTTGACATTGTATGAACTTTAGTTATGGTACAGAGGATTTCTTTGAGTTACACAAAGAAATGGTGGGGACAGCTTGTGGCAAATGATGAAAGAAACTTGGAAAGAGCAGGAACAAAATACCAGAATGACATCTAACATATCTGGAGATTTGCTTCCATACACAAGCGTCTATCTAGGTAAGTGGGAAGAAAGAAGGACACAAGTAACAGATATGAATATGTAGTATCATTTAATTTAAATTGATTTAATAATGTACATTTCTTTGTGATTTATTTTAAATCTTTGAAGATGCATTACTAAATTAGTAGTACATTGAAAAAGTAATTATTAAAAAGATACCAAAACTGGCAAAAGTAATCAAGTTTAAACACTTAACTCCACTTAACACCTTGGCTGCTTTTGACTAGATAAGTTGTCATACAATAGTGTGACAAAAATTGCCATTGACATAATGTCTCGTTATCATCATTATGACGTTTTCTTGTACAGTTAAACCTTCACACACGACTAGAAAGCTCAGAGCTTTGTAACGTTTGTAAGTTTGGTATGATAACCCTTGTGGACTGCCCCCGTACTCTACCCTCCCCCCGGCAATCATATATATATGCCTGTAAAGCTGATCTATGTGCCAAACAGGGACATAAATGAAAGTGATGCAATACCATTCACCCATACATTAAAAAAAAATATCTATCTCTTATTTGGACTATAAATAATAAATAAATATATATATATATTTTTAAACCTAGTACAGAATAGTTTTTAAATTTCTTTTTTTCCAAATGGCACGATATATTTATGTAGAAAATGTAATTACCTTTCAGAAATGTATTTAAGTGTTACCAGTTTTATTTCTAATTCTGTTCCTGCTAGAATTTTTTGTAATTTTTCACAATCATTAGCCAGATTTCCCTGGCAAAGGGTTGTAACTCAGTGCAATTCTCTCTTGAGTCTTGGTAGCGAAAGGGTTAAGCACAATAAAATTATTTTCTTCTTTTTAAAAATTAAAACTTTTTATTTTATGTTATTAAATTATTTTTGGTTGTTTTTGCATCAGAAGTGTAACTCTTAAGGCTCCAACTCTAAGGCTTTGTTTACAGTTGGCAAAAACAGGTTTACCCTAAAGTTCACATTGTTACCACATTACACAATGATAAAGTGGGCTTTTGTTGCTCAAACCAACCGCTACAGTTTGAATTTCAATTTCTGTTCCGACTGTAGCTATTTCTCCTGTTTTTAACGGCTACGATCTTGTGATCTTTGACCCTATTTCTGAGTGAACAAAGTGGCTTGAAGTGTTTCTTTGGTGTTTGGGATAGATATAGTCTACATTATCAACCTAAAGCTAACAACCTTACAAGTAGTTGTTTTTACAGGTTCTGTCTCTTACCAGCTTTGGTAGCTCTGCTATTTTTAGCTCCACAATGTTGGCTGGCTAGTCAACGACTGTTGCTATTAATAGGCACAAACATTACGGAATTTATTCTTGTAAAAACTAACTATATACAAAAGGGTTATTTTTTATGTTAAGCTTCATTTTTTAATTGGGGCAACACTCACTGTGAATGCTAAAAAGATTTGTCAAGGAGGGCGTGGTCAAAGTGGGTCTCTTTAAACCAATGTAAGCAAGCTTCAAGAGTTTAAGAATCATATCCGAAAATTTTTGCATTATTCATTTAATTTAATAATAATAGTAATAATAATAATAATAATAATAATAATAATAATAACAATTAATGGGTGCTAATTGCTAGATTTTATCTTGAATCGATACATATTCACATGTTACACACAATCTTACAATTTTAAATTAAAATACATACATGTACACATAATATGGGGTGTCGGATAGTGCAGTGGTTGGAGCACTCGCTACTGTGTCGAAAGTGAAGCACCGTCCGGTGCGGTTAGCACTTGGATGGGTGACCGCTAAGGTGTGAAGCGACAAACAACAACGCCCCCAGTTGACTCAACTGTGATTGAGTACCTACTCTCTTGAGGGTGGGGAAGGTAAAGCAGCGAGGGAGAGAGTTGGGCATCACCCTCATTACGCTGGCCCAAGATAAGTGTGATCTCCAACATCACGCTCCCCTACGGCCACAAGGCTATGGGACTACCTTTACCTTTTTTTTTACACATAATATATATACATGTACACAATACACAGGGAGATCGCTAATAGAAGATGGGAAGTACATTATTTTTATATTTTGACATTTTAGAATGACTACAGAGGGAGGAAACTAGGGTACCCATAGGAAACCTTCGGTGGCCTAAGTGAAATATTTTGTCCCCAGTGGGGATCGACCATTCAGCCTTGGAAACTTTGGTATTGAAGATTAGCAGTCTTCTGCAACACTACAGGCCACATCTGTACTATTATATTTATAATGTTAATTTAAAAATTAGATTAAAACACTGTGTAAACATGTGAATAAAAAAAAAAGAAAAGGAATTATTTGATGAAACTTAAAAATAATGAGAAAATATAATTTATGTTTAATAAAATGGTGCACATTTGCAGATGCCAGCCTGAAAGATCTGAGCAGTGCTGCACTGGAGTGCCTTCACACTAACCATGACCGAAGCGCTATGATCCGGGAACTGCAGAACATGTGGACCACTGTAGCCAATCCTAACCCTGTCTTGCCCATTCTCTCTGTCCGCACAGGCTTCGACCTTTTTCTGAGGGTCATGAACTTTCCCCCTGGGTCAGAGGTCATCATGTCAGCCATGAACATTCCAGATATGGTGAAGATTGTGCGCCACCATGAGTTGAACATCGTGCCCTTGGACATCAGTATTGATACGGCAGCCCCCAAAGTGAACATGCTACCACAGCTAGTCTCACCCAACACTGTTGCCATAGTCATCGCTCACCTGTATGGCAAGTGGGCGCCCATGGAGAAAGTAATCACCTTTGCCAAAAAGCACAATTTGTATGTGATAGAAGACTGCGCTGAGTGCTTCTGTGGTTTTGACAGGCTCAGCCACCCAGAAACAGACCTAGCTTTGTTTAGTTTCGGTGTAATCAAATTCTATACATCCTTTGGTGGCGCTATTGCCAAAATCAAGCCGGCCTTGTATGGGAAAATGCTGAGTCTGTATGAGACATACAGAATTCAGAGCCAGAGAGAATACTTGAAGAAGCTTCTGAAGTACGTGTTGATGTACTTTTCACTCAACAGTACCACCTTCAACTACAACATGATCAAGCTTCTGCGTGTCATGGGTTATCCAAATTATAAAGACGGAGCAGTCAAGGTAAGTCTTTAGGTCTGCACAGATCCCCAGTCAACCCAGTAAGGCAGTAGTTGCTTGATCCTGATTTAGTGATTAGCTTAGTAAATTTGTTTGCCCCATTTCTAAAGCCATTATTATTTTTCTCTGTAATTTTATTTTATTAACATTTTATTTTATTGTATTTATTACATGTTTTCTTATTTCAAGTTCAGTTTAATTAAATGTGATACAACTTGGAAGTTCTAGTGCAAGTTGAACATGTTTATAGTACATTGACCATTGACCGTATTGTTGACTTTTTACTTTTTCGTGTTCATAAAATTTACCATAGTTAGTCCTCACTGTGGAATTAGTTTTAACCAACAAATATGGTAATAATAATAATAATAATAATAATAATAATAATAATAATAATAATAATAATAACAATAATAATAATAGTATTTATATCAAATAATAATAAAAAAAAAAGATCAAGTGATGATTACAAATTAACCACAGGGAAGAGGGGGGAGGGGGAAGTGAGCAAAGTTCATCTGAGTGGATCTTTGCTTACGTTTGGCAACGGGACAAGTATTTTCAGCACACCCGTATAATGAATGTCTACACAAGATGTACATTAAAGTATTTGATTCTGTTTTAGTTGCTCCGAGGCTTTCCTGCAAACATGGTGCAACGGATCAGAGAGCGGCCCAGTGGAGCTTTGTTGGCGACAATGCTAAAGCGACAAAAGTCCTTCTCCCCTACTGAGTTCTGCCTGCATCGCTTGAAAGGGGAGTACGTTGCTTCACGCCTTCCTCCCAGTTTAGATGTGGTGGGAATCAAGGCAGCCATCAACAACTACTGGCTCTTCCCCATTCTTGCTGTGAGCATTTCATTTTGTCATTTATATTTTGGATTGGATAGGATTAAAAGATGTGTCTAATTTTGTGTGCAGTTCTGCTATTTATATGCCATATCACTTTTTGATAATATTCAATTTATTCTACTTTAATTTATATTACTTTAATTTTTACTGGTTTCATTGTAAGTGAAGAAAGATGGCCTCCTCAATCTTTTTTTTTCAAGTCATTAATGACAATCTTTTATATTGTTATAAGAGGGTAAGCAGGCTAGTAGTTTTGGCAGGTTTTGATACTGGTTTAGAGTACACAGTTTTAAATCCTGTAGTTCTCTTTGCACAGATGTATGCCTGCTCAAATGTGAGAGTGCAGCAGTTGCTGGTAATTCAATTCTAACCAGCCAACATGTGTTCATTTGATGAGCTGGCCGATTTCGTGTTGGTTGACCTAGTTTATTGGTTTCATGGTTACATCATATGAAGTTCTACAATTGTCCACTTAATACATTTTACACTGTTTCTGTTACATTCATTTAAAAGATAATTGAGAATGAGAGAGTTAGACTTTGTATTACTATATATATATATTTGTGTGTGTTCAGGAAGACCCAGACAATTTGACCTTCATGCTGAACGCTGTGGGTGTGGAGGCCTATCGAGGTGCATCACAGCTCAACATCATAGAACCTCTTAATGGCAGCCGAGAACCCTTGCTGGCACCAAAGGGAGACAACAGAGCTAACCATATAAAACAAGCACCAAGACCTACAGAAGCCTATCAAGTTTCCAAGCAATCCAGCATTTCTGTTGCAAGTAAGATTCTTCTTGATGGAAAGCTAGCCCAATCTGTGGATGCTGGCAGGTCAGATGTAGCATCAACCCCACCAACCCCAGCTAACCATGACAGTACTGCAGCTTTAGGATCAATGGATCTCTGTGAAAAAAATGTCTGTGAAGGAAAGACAGTCCTATCACAGAGAGAGAAGGAAGGATGTGAAGCTGAGGGTAACGCAAATCACATTCCAACTGTGAATGTCCACTACCCCCATGAAGCCAAGTACCTTGTGGACCACGTTATATATCTGCCCGTCAACAAGTTGGTACCATTCCATGTTCTCAACCACATGGTCAAGGCCATCCATGCTGCTGTTGCTATGGACAAAAACAGCGGGGATCAAAAGGTAAAGGTGGTTCTGCCCTCCAAGCTGTAGTGTTACCATGAGGTTGACTTGGTGGCAGCTCGTCTGAACATATGAAGCTTTCGTTTATTCTAGGTCCCCAACCCTGGAAGAGGGGGGGTGTCTGCTGTGTATCTTGAATTCTAAACAGACTTTTTTGAGTTGCAGTTGTATTCTTTTCTCGTTTTTGTTTGTGGAACATATTTTGAGCTGTTTCATATGTTGGTACACTGCTGTGATACACATGGCAGAAGAAGCTTGTTTTGTTTTGTTTTTATCATTCCTGCTTCATAAGTGAGCACTTATATTGCTTTGTTTGCAAGCTTTAGCCGCATGCACCTCTGATCTCCAACGAAAATCTCACCAGTCAAAAAGAAAAGTAGTTCAGAAATCTGTGTTACTTGCATCTCTGCCTTGTACCGAGTTGTCAAAATCCATAATTATAAACAAATTATAGGCTATTGATCACATTGGTGACATCTAGATGTCTATTCTAACATCACATTTTTTAGTTGATTGCAGATGCAAGCAAGTCAGAATTTATCCACCATATTAGAGAATGAAACGGATAACTTTGGCATTTTTTTTTTGGTCACAGACTGACAATTCTATGTTGGAGCCCTCCACCGCAAAGAAAGAGGAGGGAAGTTCTAAAAGACTGAGCCATCAGCCAAATGTTGCTTGTGGTAAAAATACTAACGCATATGGACAAACTTCCCTTGGCACTTTTTGTGTGTGCTGAATTTGTTAAGCCATATGCGGTTTAAAAAAGCTAGAGCAGTGTCTGGTTATGTACCTCATCCTACGATCACAGTGTGATTTGATTCATGCTAGGCATACACAACATTATATATGAATATCATTCAACTTCAAGTGCCTTTTAATCTAAAAGAGTCTTTGTACCAGCATTTTTGTTTTGTTGTGCAAAATGATACACTTTTGGTGATTTCTGACATGATGGATGCTTTTTATAGTTTTATATTATAAATTAAAAAGAGCACTTATTTTGTTCTTCACTTCTTTGGAACTTTGTCCTTTTATTTCATATACCATGATTTAAAATACAAAATGACAATAGCACTGGGGACTGTATAGCAAAAAAGGAGGTTTGAGGGGGGATTGGGATACACAAATCATACCATGAATGGCATTGTATAACATTACTACATTTATAATATATTCAGCAACTGGACTGCTGTATATCAGCATAATACATCAAGGCAAACACTAAGGAATTTACAACACAAAAATAAATGTGGCATCTAAATAAATACACAGAACGATACCAATTGAACAGCATAACAATACAACACTATAAGACAAATAACATGTAAATCAGACAAAATGTAAAGTAAAGAGTCAGCGTATTGCACGGTTAAATTCAAGAAAAATCACTGGTTATAACCAAGAAGAAAGCAATCTAGAGGCAAATTCTAATCTATTTTAGTGTAATGATCATGATGAGATATTAGTTTTATTTACATAAAGAGAAGATGATTTCAGTAAGATGACTGTTTTAATAACCTTGTTTTATATTTTGAATTCATTAGTTGATGCATTTTATAGACATTTGGATAATTTCTATAATATTGAGATATAAGAGAGGATCTGCTGTCAATAAGTAAACGATTAGTTCATACAAACATTTAATGGAATTCAGCTGTTTCACCTAGATCACACAAAGTGCACTATCTCTCTTCTCTAGCAATGTTCAGATATCTTTGAGACTGAATAGGTAACTTGTTACAACTTAGTCTAAATTTTAATAATTTTCTCTTTAGTAGGAGTGACAAAAGAACAAGATAATTTTCAAAACCAACATTATTTTTTAAAATTCTATACATGATGCAAGTGTTATGATAATAAATTTGTTGATGCCAGTTTTGCAAGAACTGATCCCTTGAGCACTGCTTAACTAAGTTCTTAAAACAGTTCAAAGACAAATTACAACCATGTGTCCATATAAAGGAAAGAAGATATTCAAAAGTGTGCGAACAGAAACTTGCCAAGAAAGCTTATAGTCTGTGCTAAAAAAATAGATGAGAACACAAGCGAAACATAAGTACTGATATTTTGGAGGGATTCTTTGCACAATCAATACATACTTTGTATCAAAAGCATAATGACCTAAATTTTGCACCCAAATAAACCGGAAGACTCTCTACTTCACCCAGAATCATGCATGTCGGAGTGTTAGTTTTACATTCAAAATCATTAAAAAAAATTTAGTTGCAGTCTGTCACATATCTCCATTTTCTCGATGCATCCATACTTCACAATTATATATATATAGCAAAATAGGTTTAATACACTTATCAAAAATATCTGCACATCAAGTGGCAAATTTAACTTTCCACACTTCATTAATAGAGCATAAATAGCATGTTCAGCTAATAGACTCTGGGCCTTCAAGTTTTTTGGAAATCTATTGTTGTAATGAAAAAGTGTCCCTAAATACTTATATTCCAAAACAATCTCTATTATTTCATTCCTGTATGTAAACACTGGTGATCATCTAACTTTATCATGGGAGAATATCATAATTGTTGTCTTCAAAATATTAATACAAAGTCCAAACTTTTCACAATAAATATCCAACATATCTAATACTTTTTTGCATGTCATTTACTGTTTCCGACAGAATAACTGTGTCATCAGCATAAAAATAACTAAAAATATTGTTTAACTTCAGAAAAATTAAACTCATTTGTTAAGTTCAGTGGTAACAACAACCAACCATCAACATGTTGTGCCAAAAATGTTTTTAAATCATAAAAAAAAACTCAATGAAAACAAAATTGGCAATAAATTTTCTTCGTGTCTTACACCAACATTGCAGGTAACAAAAAGTAGAAGACAATCCACAGTGTGTTCTGACACAGGATTTGGCCTTCTAATACAAGTCTTTAATAATAATAAGTACTTTTCCAGAGATGCCAATATTCAGTAGTTTATATCACAAGATATTTCTTTGTATATTATCAAAAGCCTTTTTGTAGTCAACAAATGTACAAAGTACTCTTTTGTTGTAGATAAATATCAATTAAGCAATAAATGGAAAAGACTTGATCAGCAGTTGAGTGTCCATTCCTAAATCCTGATTGCTTATTTCCTAATAGATGGTTTAGTTTAAAAAAATGTGTTAATTCTATCATTATTATGCTAGTGAAAAGTTTTCCCAAGCAATGTAAGAAGAGTAATATATCGGTAATTATCAACATTATATTTATCACCTTTACCTTTATACTTGATAAATAATCTTTGTTGTTCCGTTGTGAAAAACTACCCCAACATTTTCTGTTTACATTTGTTGTGAATGAACATGTTACTTTGTGCTCTGCAATTGTGGGGTGGGTTTTTTATGGTTGTCCTTTGAATGAAAATGATGTATGATTGTAAATGGAAATCATTTTCTAGAACTTGATCGTAATTATGTTTAATTTCTGCAGCATGTCTTGGATTTCTTTATGCAAAAGTGAATGATTTATATATTGTTGTGCACAAATACAGTAAACCGTATTGAACTTTGATGCTTGTAACTTAACAATAATTCTTAATTGAACTACATTCCCTCCTAACACCCTCGTTTTCTCCCTCCTCCCCACTCCCATCTTTAACTGTTGTTTAATTATTTATCAATCTTTTTAAAAACAATTTTCAGCTTGATATTGTTGTTGATACCACTTATCTTTTTTCTACCCGCATTGATTTGCTGATGGTGGTGACAGTGATGGTGAAATGTACTTGAATTTCTTTGCTCACTTGAGAATTCAGTAGTATGCACTTGATCTGATCAAAGGCTTCTCCACAAAATGTGGAATTTTGTATTATTTGGCTTACACATCATTCACACTTTATTCCATTTGTTGCTAGTGAAGAAAAACAGTGCACTTTTGTACAAGTAACTGCAGCTTTTATTTACATTTTTGATGCATTCTATTTCTGTTTATTTTATTTGGCAATACTTGTTTTATTTTAATAAACGTTTGTGATGCCTTATCTTGCACTATACCCCCGTTGGGGTGCCGGGGGTTTCAGTATAAATAGTATCCCCACTTTCTGGAAATTTAGTGCTTTAAATTCCCACTGTCGCTGTCTTTCTCATTTGCTCTTTCTCATTCCTGCTCTGTTCTATCAATCTGCCATACTATCGTCTTCTTCGCTGGACCAGTCTCCTACCTTTTTTCTTGAAAACTCTTCCGGGACAAGACTCCTTGTTTGTGTATGAGGTCTGTTGGATCAGCTTGGGAATATTGGACGCCTTCTGCCAGGTGGTCACTAGGGCTTCCTATGATGTTATTATTTAGCAATGTAGGCATTTTATATGTATGTGTTTTGTTGATAATTTATAATGATGTTTGTATTCTATTTTGTTTTTGTAAACGGGGTTTCGATAAGTTGGGGTGAAGCCTCAGCCGTCCCCTGCGTGGGATGTCTTTATTGTAAAGTGACTGGCTGGTGGAGGGCATTCAGTTTTCCCACTAGGGTTGTTTCAGCAGATCTTTTATGTGGATTGGGTGTTGTCCGGTCCTGATTTGGCTTGGAAGAGTCCGCTGGACCTAAAGCAACAATTATGTTATGTAATGTAATGTAATCTTGCACTATGACAAACAATATATTGCATGTTGTACAATATTTTCCAAACACATTGTTCATTTTATTCTCACAAATATATTGTTTATATTGTTCTCTTAAATACATTGTATATTATAGTTCCCACAAATACTTATATGAATCGTTTTTACAAATACACTATCCATTGAGTTCTCGCAAATACAGTGGAACCCCTCTTTTACGACTTCAAAAAAACTTGGAAAAATCGGTCTTAAAAGAGGGGGGGTCTTAAAAAAGGGGGTTCAGTTTGGACTGCCTTTGTTACACTTAAAATTACAAAACCCAATGTATAGTGTTCCACATTCTTTACACTTATTACAAAACTAACTAATCAAATAATGTAATTTAAAATGTAATGAAATGTGGAAGGAATAACGAAGCTTAACATCCTATTGCATCAGCGTTAAGGACTTTTTTTTTTTTAATACTGTATATGTATACACAACACACATAAATAAATAAATAAATAAATAAATAAATAAATAAATAAAAACATGAGAAAAAACACTGAAGTTTAATGTATGTAATCTTTTAAAAGCATGGTGTAAAACGAAAACCCTTTCTAAGCTGTCACTTGATTTTGCTACGTTTTGCTTTGCTACAGCATTGCTACGTTTAACAACGTCTACTTTTTGCTCAAGAGTTAATGCTATGCGTTTTCTTTTTCCAACATGCTCTGCATTCGCCATATTGTTGATGTATGAAATCTCACGCCAAATCTCATTTCTTGTGAGATTTGACGAAAAAGACATCCTGTCATCTGCATGTGGTTTTCTCAACATTTAGCTATCTTTTTTGAACGACAATAACCTCAGTATGATTTGGCTCGGAAGAGTCCGCTGGACCTAAAGCAACAATAAATCAATCAATCAATCAACCTCAGTACTTTTAGGAAATATTTCGCTGACAAGTCGTAAAAAAGGCATATAACCTAGGTCGTAAGTCGCGTTTGAGGGGTGGTCATAAATGAGAAGACAAGTAAAGAAGGAAAACGATCCGTCAATGACAATTTGGTCATAACAGAGGGGGAGTCGTAAAAAAGGGGGTCGTACTTTAGGGGTTCCACTGTATACCATATAATTATATTGTTTTCACAAATATATTGGACAAATTGTTTCCACTATCGCATTGTACACCCCATGTATACATTATTTGCAATTCTTTTCATAAAATGTCTCATATGCATCAAAGGCATACCCCCGTTGGGGTGCCAGGGGTTTCAGTATAAATAGTATCCCCACTTTCTGGAAATTTAGTGCTTTAAATTCCCACTGTCGCTGTCTTTCTCATTTGCTCTTTCTCATTCCTGCTCTGTTCTATCAATCTGCTATACTATCTTCTTCTTCGCTAGACCAGTCTCCTACCTTTTTTCTTGAAAACTCTTCCGGGACAAGACTCCTTATTTGTGTATGAGGTCTGTTGGATCAGCTTGGGAATATTGGACGCTTTCTGCCAGGTGGTCACTAGGGCTTCCTATGATGTTATTATTTAGCAATGTAGGCATTTTATATGTATGTGTTTTGTTAATAATTTATAATGATGTTTGTATTCTATTTTGTTTTTGTAAACGGGGGTTCGATAAATTAGAGTACAGCCTCAGCGTCCCCTGCGTGGGATGTCTTTATTGTAAAGTGACTGGCTGGTGAAGAGCTTTCAGTTTTACCACTAGGGTTGTTTCAGCAGATCTTTTATGCGGATCAGGGGTTGTCCGGTCCTGATTTGGCTCAGAAGAGTCCGCTGGACCTAAAGCAATAATCCTGTAATGTAATGTAATCAGAGCCGGAGACAAGAATAAATTGCACATTTTACAAAGTACAATACACATATCATTATCATAAATACAATTGATACCCCATTTTTATGCGCATTATTTTCGTAAAATTACACATTTATAATTTACACTATTCAGATAACCATGCACAATGAATAATTTTTTAATACAATCAAACAGCCCACTCCCAAAATAAAAATCTTCATTGTGATGGTTGTAAGTACAGATCTGTTTATTGCGTTTTGAGAAAAAGAGAGGAGACATTGTTCATGGTATTTCTGTTGTGTTTACTTTGTGAAGCATGCCCACTGTTTGTGCCATAATTTTAGATATAGGTGAATGCACATTGATTGTGTTGTTCTTTTTAACCTAAATCTTGTAATGTTTCTTGTTAAAAATAAAAGTGCAACTAGATTTTGTTTTGTTTTTTGCCCAGATAATTTTCTAGATATTTGATTGCCAAGAAAAAAAAACTGTTTTTATTAATTTGATTCCTAAAATTACAACTAAAACAGGTGCAGATCATATGTTTTTATACCTTACAATGTGACAGGTGCGGATCATTTGTCTTTATACCTTGCAATGTTTATAGCTGATTTTGGTGCTGAAGCAATTGCTTTGGCAGGGTGGGAAATATGTGAGTATCTGTGTGTGTGAATTTTAAAAATTTACATAAAATAATTTGTTTAATTTAATTTTTGTTGTTGACATATATTTCTCAGTGTGGTATTGGTCTATGGTGCAGTGTTTCATCGATGTACTGTGTATAAAATTTTTGGAGGTGTTTTGTACATTTATGTAATTTTCAACTATTGTTGATTTTTTTTGCAATTATACTGTAACCTTTGTTTTGTTTCATTTACATCGCCCTCACCTCACCTCAGTCCCAGAACTGATCTGGTCATCGGGGGAATATGAGTAATAACGTTGCAGTTTTCTCAAACTTGGGTGACTTGCAGCATCTCTGACCAATGCCGACAGGTTTGTTTACATAGAATTTAGCAGTTGATGGAGAGTTTGCCATTGTACCGTAGCACATTCTTTGCTTCTGTGCCAACTAAGTATTGCAGCTTTCCTTGAAATTTCCTCGAGTATTTCTTTGGTTTTGTTAACTCCGTTTTACCCATTTACTTGACTTGTGTATTTTGCCAAATGTAATATTTGCTGTTCGTTTTGGTGACTTTTATTCACCCATACTTTTGACACTGCGTTGTCATCGTAACAGTCTTTGTTGAAAATTATGTCTTTACTTTGTTTTGTTGACGTGTTGATCACATGCTGGTCATTATATCTAGCTGAATATTATTTTATTTTTCTTGATTTAGCTGTGCCCATATGCTTCACATTGTATACACAAAACAAGAGGGAAGTCTAAATACCGGTGTTTAAGTTTCTTTGCATTGGATGGTGACAATGATGTCAGAATATGCCATAATGCATGTTTCCTCAAGTGTGTTTTACATTTGTATTGCCACTTGGCATTTGGAGAAACTTGTTATGCCTTTCTGTACCCACCTCAAATGGCCGTGTATTGTGAATTTTATCACAGTGCCTTGGTTATTGTTATTTGTCTTTGTGTACTTGGATCGTCCACAAATCTGCTTGCTAGATAAACTTGATGTATTATTAACGTATTTGTAAACAAAATTCAGTCTCTATGCAAGGTGTATGCACATTATATATCTTTGTGGTATTACTATTGGTTTTACTGCTTTCCCCTGTTGAGTGTCGGAGTTTTCTGTAAAAACAGTATCCCAACTTTGTCGAAATTTAGTGTTTTAAATTACCACTGTTTCTGTCATTCTCAATTGTTCTTTATCATTCCCTTGAAAACTCTTCCCAAACTCCTCGCCTATGTATGGGGTCTGTTGTGTCAACTTGGGGATATTGGACGCTTTCTGCCAAATGGTCACTAGGGTTTTCAATAATATTATTTAGGCATTTTATATGTACATGTTTTGTTAATATTTTATAATGATGTTTATCTTCTATTTTGTATTTGTAAATGAGAGCCTCAGCATCCACCGCATGGTATGCCTTTTTGTAAAGTGACCGCCTGGTGGAGTGCCTTCAGTGTTACCATTAGGGTTGTTTCAGCAGATCTTTTAATTTATACGGATTGGTGGCGAGTCCTCTTTCAACCAAGTAGTGGTCCTGATTCGGCTCTATGCAGTCCGCTGGACCCTATAAACAATGACTAACGAACTAACTTAACTAATTTTACTGCTTTATCCGCACTGAATTTAGTATGGGTGATCTATGTATCTCTTTATTAATAAATTGATTTGATTTTCACCGATAAATTGGGACGCAAGTCAATTGAAGGAATAATTGCAAAGTGGTCTGAATGCAGGAAACGTTTAATTACCCTATTTGTCAAAATGCAGTGTAAAGGGCAAAATGTCTGTGATACATTTAACAAAATAATTTGTTAATTTACAATGATGTTGAATCAGAAACATCAACTTATAGTTGAATAAAGTTGAGATATATTCAATATGCTGTAATTGTTGCTTAAGTTGCTTTATAATATTATGTATTTGGATGACAGTATGTATTATTCAGATTGGGTTTGATAATATTCTAATTGTGCTTCAGATGCAAAGAGAAAAATTTTTGTTCAGATAAATTTTTTTCAGGGAGGCACTGTGGTCTAATGGTAGTGCTTCGGCTTGAGGATCTGAAGGTCCCGGGTTCGAGCCCTGGCCGAGCCATTGTGTTGTGTCCCTGGGAAAGACACTTTACTCCTGTTTTCCTACTCCTTCGGGCTTCGGATGAGAGTATAAACCGAGGTCTAGTCTGTGTGTCGCATACATTCCATCATAACGGACTTTAAAGATCCTGACGCTCATGTCCTAGACGGGTGAGTGCCGGTAACAAGAACACACCCAGCATGCACTTGGTCCTTCTCCCCCATCCCTGGCTGCCCAGGATTGTGCTCAGTTGTCCGGGCGTCATACCATGCGCCAAAGGCTGCGGGTGGGCGTCTCGGACGGTTTGAGTTAGATCCTGTATCGGCCAGCGCCTTGATCCTTAGGCTAAGGCGCCTTATAAATGACGAACATTATTATTATTATTAAATGGAATCATATAGCTTCACCATTTTATAAACTTGTTTTGCGCTGTATCTAAAAATGTCCTCAGCTGATTATTGCAATTCACCATGGTGCTTTGCATGTGATCAATCCTTTTCCATTCGCCATTTCATGTCTGAATGTGCTGATCTGATTGAGGAAAGAGAAATATAGTTTGGTTCAATATCTTTCAAAGAAATTTTTAAAGTATGTAATGGTCAACACCTGTTTCAATTTTTACATGATGTTGGTTTGTTTTATCGCATATAAATCATATCGACATGTTTTGTTTAGTTTAGATTTTATTGATAGGACTGAATTTAGTGATTTGATTGAAGAAAGAGAACATATTTTTAATACATCAGTTTTAAAGAAGACTTTTAAAGAGGTGTCATGTGAAAGTTTGTTTAAGTATTTAAGAGTAACAGGCTTGTTTTTAAAGATTTGAAACATTTTATAATATTTTAAGATAACGTCTCTCTGGTCCTGATTTGGTTCGGAAGAGTCCGCTGGACCTAAAGCAATAATTATGTAATGTAATGTAATGATTATTGCAATATTTTTGGCTTGCAGATAGTTCACATAGTAGCCTGTAATTCCAGAGTTTCCTACCCCCCAAAGTGAATTTCAGGAACATCACAGTGTAAAATCAGGAACTGCAATTTTTTCAGGAATAATTATCATCGCACAAAGAGCATAATGCATCAAGGTCAAAACTGCTTTCATACTCGTAGTAACAGTATATCATACAACAGTAGATACTAGTATAACACTTACAAACTTTTCCTACAAAAATCATTGATCTAGATGAAACTTTTAAGCGAGCATAACATACCCTCAAATTTGTTCACAATGACAGTGTTGAATTCAGGGTCCTGAACAGAGAAGCACTGGTAGTATTTAATTTGTGCAGCCCAATTTTGAACATTTAATTCTTTAATGCAAAAGGGACTTCAGGTACTTGTAGTATGCACTCTTCAGTTGTTTGTAATCTGGCTGTAATTTCTTTTGAATGCATTTCCTGGCCTTGATTTTTTTCACCAACAGTGTTTCAAGCGTGTCTTTGCTAAGACGGTTTTGGACATTCCGAAATATTTGTGTCGCTTATAACAACTGGTGCATCGCCCGCCTACAACAAGCGCCGGACATTGGTACATTGTGAATGGCTGAGGCCTTACCCTACAGCCAATCAGATCTGTTCCACAGCACCACTGATTGTGATATTATTAGGCCTATGTGAACGCTTTTGCAAAAGGCTTGTAGCCTAATTTATTTTGAAACCAATTACCGGAGTTTTGCGGAACAAACTCTTCTTCACCCCTTGGGGTCATGAGCAATCTTGCCACTGTAGATTGTTCAAACCTATAAAGGGAACAGTGAAAGCCACAGTTGAAAACCTGTCTTTCCTTTATAGGCAAGACAGATTCACTGCGGCAACAGTACCCCCGTTGGAGTGCCGGGGGTTTTCAGTATAAATAGTACCCCCACTTTATGGACATTTAGTGCTTTAAATTCCCACTGTCGCTGTCTTCCTCATTTACTCTTTCCTATTCCTGCTCTGTCCTTCACTCTGCTATACTATCTTCTTCTTCGCTAGATCAATGACCTACCTTTTTTCTTGAAAACTCTTCCTGGACAAGACTCCTTGTTTGTGTATGAGGTCTGTTGGATCAGCTTGGGAGTGTTGGACGCTTTCTGCCGGGTGGTCACTAGGGCTTCCTATGATTGTACTATTTAGCACTATAGGCATTTTATATGTATGTGTTTTTTTTGATGATTTATAATGATGTTTGTATTCTATTTTGTTACCCCTTGGGGTCATGAGCAATCTTGCCACTGTAGATTGTTCAAACCTATAAAGGGAACAGTGAAAGCCACAGTTGAAAACCTGTCTTTCCTTTATAGGCAAGACAGATTCACTGCGGCAACAGTACCCCCGTTGGAGTGCCGGGGGTTTTCAGTATAAATAGTATCCCCACTTTATGGAAATTTAGTGCTTTAAATTCCCACTGTTGCTGTCTTCCTCATTTACTCTTTCCTATTCCTGCTCTGTCCTTCACTCTGCTATACTATCTTCTTCTTCGCTAGATCAATGACCTACCTTTTTTCTTGAAAACTCTTCATGGACAAGACTCCTTGTTTGTGTATGAGGTCTGTTGGATCAGCTTGGGAGTGTTGGACGCTTTCTGCCGGGTGGTCACTCGGGCTTCCTATGATTGTACTATTTAGCACTATAGGCATTTTATATGTATGTGTTTGGTTAATGATTTATAATGATGTTTGTATTCTATTTTGTTTTTGTAACCGGGGTGTTCGCGTAGTTGAGGTCAACCCTCAGCCGTCCCCCGCGTGGGATGTCTTTATTGTAAAGTGACTGGCCGGTGGAGGGCATTCAATTTTCCCACTGGGGTTGTTTCAGCAGATCTTTTATGCGGATCGGGGGTTGTCCGGTCCTGATTTGGCTCGGAAGAGTCCGCTGGACCTAAAGCAACAATAAATCAATCAATCAATCAATTCTATTTTGTTTTTGTAACCGGGGTGTTCGCGTAGTTGAGGTCAACCCTCAGCCGTCCCCCGCGTGGGATGTCTTTATTGTAAAGTGACTGGCCGTTGGAGGGCATTCAATTTTCCCACTGGGGTTGTTTCAGCAGATCTTTTATGCGGATCGGGGGTTGTCCGGTCCTGATTTGGCTCGGAAGAGTCCGCTGGACCTAAAGCAACAATAAATCAATCAATCAATCAACAAACTCTTCACTATCCTTATTTTACGTAGCATAGGCATAATAAGGCTGTTTTCTAGAACAAAATGTGGAAAAACAAAACGGTAGGAAACTGTAATTCCATATTTTACTTTTGCTTCTTTTAAAGTAAATCAGTCACACTGTAAATAAAACTTTTTAAAAGTCTCCTCGACTAGGTGTGTAGCTCTGGAAATACATTTTAGTGGCTTGTAATCTTGTTAGTTCTTAGCTGGTGTTTTTGACTCACATGCAGATCAATGTGTCTATTTTTCAGTATGTTTTGTTTCAATTAAGACAATTTTTTTTTTACCTCCGTTGGGATGCCGGGGGTTTCAGTATAAATAGTATCCCCACTTTCTGGAAATTTAGTGCTTTAAATTCCCACTGTCGCTGTCTTTCTCATTTGCTCTTTCTCATTCCTGCTCTGTTCTATCAATCTGCTATACTATCGTCTTCTTCACTAGACCAGTCTCCTACCTTTTTTCTTGAAAAATCTTCCGGGACAAGACTCTGTTTGTGTATGAGGTCTGTTGGATCAGCTTGGGAATATTGGACGCTTTAGGCTTCCTATGTTATTATTTAGCAATGTAGGCATTTTATATGTATGTGTTTTGTTGATAATTTATAATGATGTTTGTATTCTATTTTGTTTTTGTAAACGGGGGTTCAATAAGTTGGGGTGAAGCCTCAGCAGTCCACTGCGTGGGATGTCTTTATTGTAAAGTGACTGGCTGGTGGAGGGCATTCAGTTTTCCCACTAGGGTTGTTTCAGCAGATCTTTTATGCGGATTGGGGGTTGTCCGGTCCTGATTTGGCTCGGAAGAGTCCGCTGGACCTAAAGCAACAATTTTGTAATGTAATGTTATGTTTCAGCAGATCTTTTATGCGGATAGGGGGTTGTCCGGTCCTGATTTGGCTCGGAAGAGTCTGCTGGACCTAAAGCAACAATTATGTAATGTAATGCAATTTGTATTTCAAAGCAAAAATCAAAACAATATTTAATTATATACAGTGTTTTATTTTCAAGCAGTTTTACAGTTACATTTTTGGGATTGAACAATCATTTTATTTTTGCACTGTGCAATGGATATGAAGATTATTAATTTATATCTTTATTTTTACTGTTCTAGAACTTGTTTTTGGTTAAACTGCAATTTCAATTACCAACAAGTTATACATAGCAAATAAATGGTTGGGAGTTTCTAATTTGTCATATTTACCTAATAAAATTTTGAATAAAGAACCTCATGATTTTAGCTTTTATATTTTGTGTGATTTTCATTTTTTTTTAAAATTACATGTAGCCCAGTCATACACCAAACAATTATCTATATCGTGGATGTCCATTCAAAACCCTATATCTCCCAAAATGCAGTTTTGAGAAAAACGGAAAACAAACGTTTTTAATATCAGTTGTATTCAGTATCGAACATGAAATTTGGTAGTGATAGTGAGTGGATTGTGATCGCATGCATGTTTGAGAAATAGACAGAAATGTTCACATAGGTTTTAATTTTGTATGTGCTGAAAGTTGCAAGTTACGAGGTGTTGACTGTTTTGCATGAGCTTGACGTTGCTAGTTACAATAATTGGTAAGAACAGCAAACAACAAAGTACACTTTAATACAAAATATAAGACTGAAAAATGCAGTAAGAACATTGTCAGTATTGTTTTATTCAATAACAGGACACAACCCCTGTTTTACAAAACTGAAATAGGTTAGACCATTATAGATTAACACAGTGACATCCAACAATTAACCTTGTTGCACTCATCACTGACATAATGTCCTTCTGATCAGTACAAGCTCTATACTTAGAACACAGTCCTTTCTTGGAAATTTCCTGTGAAATTAATGAAAAGATGTAATCTAAGTAACAAACTGCTTAGAAACGTGTTAGGCCTGATGCTCTGGTGACAAGGCAATACCATCGGAATTTCCGTTTCTTCACCACTGTGAACATGTCATTGTCTAGGCTAATAGCTTATGTGATGGTCTGTCGGACTTCATCATTGGTGATGTGCTCAGTATAGGAAATGCCCAGAAATCTTATGTAGCACCTCATCTCCATGCTTTGTATTCTTCGTTGTAGGGTCCATGTTTTGCAAGTATAGGAAGATGGAGATGACAAGGGAGTGCAGCAATCTTAGACTGATGGTCCCATCTTCCCA
The DNA here is from genome assembly GCA_036898135.1 of Oncomelania hupensis. Lineage (NCBI taxonomy): Eukaryota > Metazoa > Mollusca > Gastropoda > Littorinimorpha > Pomatiopsidae > Oncomelania > Oncomelania hupensis. The sequence continues at coordinate 74,357,800 of CM072512.1, read as the reverse complement.
AATGGGCTTCAACCTTGTCAGGTCAGCAGTTGTTTGTGCTATGCTGGAGAGGACTTCCTGTCGGGACCCATTGTTATACAATTGCTCCTAAATATTTTAAGCTGTGGGGGATTGGCCTTGGATTTTGATGTCCATTGGTGTTGTTGGTCATCAGTTCGATCTTCTCTGCACTTATTTTTATTCCAAAGGCTCTGGAGGTCGTGTCAAGCCTCTGTACCAGCTGTTCAAGTTGTGCCTCTCCAGCCAATCCATCAATGTCAACTGCACAGCGGATGATGGAGATTGCTCTACCCCTTATGCTGACCGTGCCTTCGTGACCTGCAATGGCATCTGACATGAAGAGCTAAAGGAAGATGTTGAAGAGTGTTGGAGAGAGTAGGCATCCTTGACGCACGCAGATTGTTGTTCTGAACCAGTTCCCGATGGCGCTTTTGTGGAGGACTGCACTGGTAGCCTTGTCATACAGGCTTTTGATGACTTCAACAATGATGTACACTTTTATGGCTGCCCACAAAGCTGCATGCCAGACTTGGTCAAACGCTTTCTTGAAGTCTACAAACACATGATATAAATGTTGTTGGTGCTGTAGGCATTTCTCACTTGCAGATTATTCTGAGATTCAAAATGTGCTCAGAGGTACTTGGCCCTGTCCTGAAAATTCTTGCTTGTTTTTCAGCTATGATTTGTTCAGCTTGGGGTTTCAACCTGTTGAGTATTATTATTAGGAGGACTTAGCTGGAATGGCTAATGAGGCTGATCATGGTGGGGTAATTTTGGCACTTCTGAAGGTTACCCTTTTTAGGAAGAGTAATGACAAGCGACTGGGTCCATGGTCTAAGCCACTCCCCACTCTGCCAGATCGTGTTACAGATAATGGAATGGTGAGGGCTTCCAATCATGGCTTCTCCTTCTGCTTGAAGCAATTCTGCGGGTATGTAGTTCACTCCCGCTGACTTCCCCTCCTTCAGCGATTGCACTGCTGCCTCAACTTCTTCTCGGTGAATTGGGAGAATTTTCTCTGTTCTGAGGACATGCCAGAACTGATGGATCTCCGTTTGGTGTGTGGTTGAAAAGTCAGAGCAGTACTACTCTGTCCATCTATTCAAGATTTTTTGTTCTTCTGTAAGACACAAGCCAGACTTGCTCTGGATTGTGGAGACATTGGGCTGTTTAACACTTGTCCGCCGCTTCACAGTCTGATAGGCATTTTGGCTGTTGATTTTGTTCAAACTGTTCTCTATTTCCTGGCATTGATCTATCCAGTTGTGCGCATGTCTTTCCAGATGTCACTGTTGATTGTTTGGTAAGCATCAGCTCCCTGTGAGGTGTTCTTTTTCATCTCTTTTCGTTTGTCACACAGGTCCAAAAGTTCAGGGTTGATCCACGATTTCTTCTTTGGGCGGTGCTTGCCAAGGATCTCGGTGGCAGCATCTGTCACAGCTGAGTTGAAGGGGTGGTCATCAGCTCCCACAATGAGCAGTGGTGCAAATTTCCTTCCAATTGTGGCTTCAAATATTTCTGCCACCTCTGGGTCTTGCAGTCTGTCCAGGTCGAACTTAAGCCTGGTGCACTTTGGTTTATTCTCTTCAAGTGGAGTCGGAAAGACATCATCAAGAGATAATGGTCACTTCCAATGTCTGCTCCTGGAAAAGTGCGTGCCTTGCCAATATTGACGCTTAATCTAAAACGTTTTTTGACCATGATGTAGTCAATCTGGTTGTGACGCTCCCAGCTGGGACTGTGCCAGGTTTATCGTTTTTTTTTTTTTGTGGGCACCAAGCATGTATGACAGTATCAGATTGTTGTATCTGGCAAACTCCAAGTCTCAGATCTCTATCATTTGTCTTGTTGTTGCAGTGGGGTCCATATGTGTCTCCCCAGTTGTAGTACGCATCTTGGCCAACCTTGGCATTCCAGTCGCCTTGCACTATGACTATGTCTTTCCTCGCCAGTTGGTCGAGAACAGCCTTTAGATGTTCATAGAAATCCTTGACTTTGATGCCGTCATAGTCTGATTGGGGCATAGGCCTGGATTATGGTGATGTTGAAAGAGGCCGCTCTCAGACGGATGGCAACCCATGACAGTGGCCGGAATGTCTTCGTGGACCAAGAATCCAAAGCCTTGATCAAGCATAGCATCTCTCCCGCTGAAATAAAGCGTGTGGTCTTTGTCAGTCGTTATTTCACTTAGGCCTTTCCAGCGCAGTTTGCTGGTACCTAAAATGTTCCACAGATAATGGTCCAGCTAGTGGGCCAGTTTATCTAATTATCCCTCCGCAGTTAGGGTCCTGACATTCCAGGTTCCTATGAGGAGGTTGAAGGTATAAGGGAAGGCGCATTACTTGACTCGGGCGATGACCGATCCAGTATGGAGTGAGTGGTTCTTTTCATCAAAACAAGAAAGGTCTGGCGGGGCCCAATCCTCTCCAGGCTGTTGGCCACAGCCGAAATCCACAAGTACAGTGTGGTTAACCTTGGCACCGAGCGTTTTATCGCCGGGAAACGTTGGGTCTATTTCTAATCTATGATGCCCACAGAGAAGATCTGAATGATATCAATCTAGAAGAAATCGTGATGGAAGAAAATAAAAGGACCACACATATTATCTGTACTTACCAAAGTGTAGAAAAAATGACCAGAAACAGCTGATACTTCCACGATGTCAATAACAAAACTGCGTAAGTGATGTCAACCCAACTTGCTGTGTGTCATTAATTCTAATGAAACCTCGTAAGTTGGGTTACAAGGTTTTAGAAATGTATCCCGAAATAATAAAAACCTCGTAAGTGAGAAACAAGATTTTGATAAAAATCGTGTTTTTTTTAACCTGTTGGGATATACGAGGTTTTTATGTTTTCAATTTTTGATGCTTTCTAAATGAGTTATGCATTCCGAGCTTGTGATAAAAAAAAGTGCAAAAATTCAATGGATATTGCCATGAAAAGATTGCAAAAATAGCTTTGAATGGACACCAACGATATATTATTTTAAATGTTTATTGCATATTCATAATTACACAAAGAAAATTGAAGGTCACATCAGCATTGTCTTGTGAGATCATGCAAACACCAATATTTGCCATATGCCTCACACATGATATTTTGCAAACGCCACAATGTATCATATACACCAAACTTCATGTATCCAACAAACACACAACTGCTGCAGCTGAGTACTCAAAAAATAAAAATACAAAAAGAAAACAAGTGCATGCAAATGAACAGAAATACAATTCACAAGTTTGAAAATAATGATTAATACAGAGGGTTAAGATGGGAACAAGGGGGGTAATGGGGTGGGAGGGGTGGGGGCAGGAAAGAAGTTACTATGGAAATAATTTTATTTCACAAGCAAACTTTCCAAATTACATCAAAACATAAATTGCAAATGAAAACTTTTATAAAAGTAAAAATAAAAATGTCCACAGGTACGCAGACCAATGTACTACAACAAATGGTTACCCCCTCCCCAGTAAGTCTCCTCTCTGAAAATCCTAATCGGGAAGAGAGGGGACTATAAACTGATACACATACGGTTACCCCACACAATTGTTTCCAAGGAAAACACAAAAATGGTTACACCAGAACAATTTGTCAAAGTAGAAATATGAAAAAAATTAAACCTACATACGTACGCACAAAACATGTAATTCACCTCATATATGTTTCAAACAAATAACATCCAAATTCTACATTCTATAAAGTCTGTATTGGGATATTTATTCCACAATGCTCTCTTTTCATTTATCTACCAAAGCCACACATAGTGTTAGTCATTTACTACATAATTCAGTTATTTCATTTATCTCCTGAAATGAGGAGCACAAAATGAAACGTTTTGATACAGCATGAACATTTTGCTGTCATGGCTGCAATCGTGAAATAAAACATACACAGCAATTTTCTAATTTTTATTTTCACTCAAAAACATCCCTGAAAAGATATACTCTAAACTGTTCATTCATCCTCTAGCTCTCTTCTTATTTTTTAATTAATGTTTTTAAAGTATTGCTAGATGCTTCTCAATGGCTTCATAATCTATTATAATGTCCAGCAACTCAACTGTATTCATCTGTTCACACAGAACATTGACAACAGAGATTCATGACATATGTGATGGACAAGCTGAGAAACTAAGCTATCTGATGACCTATTTACTTGCTAACATCTGAATCTGAATCTGATTTCCTGCACTGTGCTATCATATGTTAATACTTTTACAATGACAAAATAATTGCTATGAATGGGGGCGAGTCAAAAAGTAATGCCATTTCGAAGTTATAAATGATTATATCATTTATGTTATGATATATTTTGTTTCTTACTTTGCAGGTGTTTAGACTCATTAGGAAAATTCAAAATGGCTGCCCCCTGAGTGTTATGTCAAAAACAAAGAGCAATGATTGAATTCCTTGTTGCTGAGGAGGAAACCCCTGTGAACATTCACAGACGATTACAAAATGTGTCTGAGGACAATACTTTAGATTATAGCAATATATGCAGGTGGGTCTGTTGTCTGAATGATGAAAAGGGTGGGAACTGTGAGCATAGCCGATAAACCCAGTTCTTGTTGTCCGTCCTCTTCTGTGTATCCTGCCAGTAAAGCAAAACAGATGCTCTGATCAGAGAAGACATAACTCCTGATGAGCTGGCAGAAACCCTTGCAGTGAGCCATGGAAGTGCTTACAACATTGGCTTTTCAAAAGTGTATGCCCTTTGAGTACCGAGAGAGCTGAACAGTCAACAAAATTTTACGAGGCAGGGATATATGCTCTCATTCTAAGGTGGAACATTGCCACTGCGAGAAACGGTGACTATGTTGAGAAGTAGGGATGTGATTTACAGCTTAATTTTGATGTATGATACATGTTCCAGTGTTGGTAATTATACCTGTCCTAAAGAAAATAGCACTACTTTTTGATTCACCCTCTTAATAATAGTTACTTATGTACAGTAGCAAGGGCCTATGTAGCAGTCAGAAAACTATACATCGGGAACCAGGTCATGAAATAATATATCTCAGGGACTCGGAATCAAATAGGCCAGTGTTCACTAAACAGAAAACCTTGATGTTAATTGAGTGTCAGAGATCACCAAGCATAGGCTGTGTGTAGGTGTATGCCCTTAACAAACTCTCAGATTTAGGTCAGGGTTGCTTATGGGCCAACTGCCTCCACAAGCATAGTGGCAGCCCAATAGCAGCAAACGATCTACTGGCCTAGAGAGTACACACAATGTCAGGCTGTTTGGAAGTGATTCAAACATACAACAAGATGCATCATCACTCCACCACTCAATAGGTTTTCTCAAATGCTTTGACAACTGTACCAAGAACTAGCTGCTACTCATGTTTGATTATGGTAACCCCTCCAAACGTCTCAGTATGCCTTTTTGTTCCAGCACTCTTTTTGTGGGAGCTGAAAATCAGAACAGTAGTCATTAGACATAAGAGAATTGTTAGTTCGAAGAGATACATAACGGAACATTTTCCCACATTTGATTTAAAAACAAAATGCTAAACACATTGACATAAAAACAACTATAGAGCTTTATTACACATTCAAAAAGGAAAGGAAAAGAAAAGGCATGATACAAAAAAGAAGATATGAAACACCTCCATTTTATTTCCCTACCAAGCTATAATATCTCAATCCATGCACAGTCAGACTGACAACAGAATCAAGCAAAGACCAAAATGTTCTACTTGATATTCAAAGCATTACCTTCTTCTTCAGTCATTAAACTGCCAAAGAAATAGAGAGCAGTGTCCAGACAAGCTGATTCTCTGTCCTGAGGGGGAAAAAAAACACACACAAAAACAACTTATCAGTCACAATCAAACATAGACACCCTGGACGAGCCCTACAAACTGGATTTGGATCATACTTCACGACGATATAGTGAATTCTGCAAGATGTATCATGCTAATGCCATGATATTCTGATGTTGGAATTATTTTCTGTTACAGAAAAACTGAATTACCAAACTGTGCAGGTTGGCACTGATCTGAAAAATTGTAAAAGGGGTGGTAGGAAGGAAAGTCATTCACACACACAAGTGGGTTGTATCTACCACACAGCTAAGGAGAGAATGGGGACTTCCTCTAAACAATATATATCAAAATCAGAATTATGTTAAAAAATTAATCTATTTGCTGCACAATTATTAAAAGTATAGATTATCAAATTATGATAAATCAAGCTAGTCATTGGAAATGTCCAAAGTTCAGCCAATCAAAAAATAATTATATTTTAAATAAGAAATATCAATATTTGTTTATTATAATATGAAAACTAATCAGTGTTACAGAGAAAGTAATTATAAAAAGCTACTTGCTAATATCTGAATAAAAAATGTAATGTAAAAAGTACTGTTATACATTCAAATTTAATATGTAATTATTACGTTTGAAAATATGAAAACAATTAAATGTATCAACACAATCACTCTATAACTGAATGTTCATGGGTTTGCCAAGTGATCCAGAAAAGCTTGCCAGATATGCACATGAATGGATGCTTTTCAGTCTAAATGGTAAGTTGGCCAACCTCACAATGCTCCAAATGACTGTCTTATTCCCAAAGTAAAACAATACAAACTATGGTCTGCCTATAACTCCATGCATCAATCTTGGCTTAAAAAGAGCTAATATTGCAAAATATTGACATTGGACATAATCCTACAGGCGAAAGTGACTTGAGTGTCACATGATCCAAAGAGCTGGCATTTTCAAATCTATAAAGACTGGATAACGAAATTGTTAAAAGAGCAGCATACACAGCTACTACCCTCAAAATAGGGAAATAATATATTCTCACAACCAAAAAGATGTATTACATTTACAATTAATTTACCGCTTCTATCTATAGAGACCAGCTTACTGTTTTATATGCAGTGCATTCCTACTGAATGAATGGACGTCATCTTAAAAATACCAACCAGAAAACTGGATGCTATATTCAGATATTCATCATTGTCTAAAACAGCCTTCTTCAGGACAGGACTGTCCATTAAACTTGCCAGAATCATCAGCGCCTGCAACAAATTGAATCCAGAGGTCAAAACCAGATAAATAATTACAAATAAATAAATAATCTGGCACCTGAAATTCAGTCTGTCCTATTGAATCTTACTAGGGATAACTATCAGCATCCGCAATTTCAGAGGAGAAACTGATTATAACATGACCATCAAAACTTAATTTTTGAATGATGTCTCACCTAATTCTATAGCTGCTGTCCATGGTCAATAGACAAGACTAAAACAAAGAGACTCTCGACTGCAGAGCTGCATTTTATCTTTTAAAACAATAGCTAGTGTTGTGACCAAGTTGATCTAAGGCGGTACTAATGAGCCTTGTCCACAGTCTACAATCCAATGGTGCCTGACATGTGTGGATCGATCTAGCGCCTGGGCGTTATGTTTCTCAATTATTATTATTTACTTTAGACTTGAGCAGCGTCTCGGGGGTGGGGGGGGGGAGGGGGTGTTTCCCAGCAAAATTTCAAAAGCGCATGTAGGTTGGGTTTGGGCGCGCCAAAGGCAGCGACTTCGCCTTCCCCAGGGGAGGCAGCCCAGAATTTCCCGATAAAATAGACAAAAAGTGTTAAAAGTAAAAAAATCAAAAAATCAAATCAGACAGCAATGTAACCCTGGTTACTTTACACACAATTTTGCTAGTTCTCCCAAACCTTTTGGATGATTTTAATATTTTCGAATTCAATGATCAGGGTGGAGAACAACAGAATCAAGAAATCTCTGAAATCCGGCCGGTGCCCAGGGGCCAAGCCCCGGTATTCGCCCCCTGGAAGAAAATGAATTTATGCAATTTTGAAAGTAATTTAGGGCCTCTCCTGAAAGCAAAAAGCACAAAGTAAACATGAATAAAAACAACAACAACAACAACAAAAATGTTTTATGCGCATGTCTTTCAGAAAAGTTAAGAATCTTGATTTGTAGGCCTAACAAAGTTTGAGGTCCACCACTGTTGCACACAAACTCCACATTTCCAATTTTACTGGGCACACGTTTGTCTATTTTTTAGCTGTAAACAGGCAAGAATTTTTATAATTTTAGAGATATTTAGGGGTACGTTAGTAAAAACACTACATCTTAGGTATTAGTGACTAGTGTATAGATTTAAATGAAATAAAATGCAAAATGAACAGAAATACATTCTCTTTTGATTATCTACCTTTTTATACTTTTCTTGTCATGTCTTGTTTTTTATTACTCCATGTGTACACAAAAAAAAGTTTTAAAAAGTCCAAACAAGCCCCCTCCTCTTCTTTACTTTCATGCCAGTCTGAAAGATCGTATGCATGCACACTACTGACACTAATTGTCTAATGTCAGTACCGATCTCTTCCTCCGACTCCAAGTCCATTTCTCTCACTTTAATGTCTGATAAATGGAAGCCTGTAAACTCCCCTTCATCAGTCGAAGAATCCAAACCATCCATTTTAGACACACACAGAAGAAAATTTGAGAAAAAATTTGAAAAAACAAACGCATCACAGAGAAAACTTGTGGAAATGCAGTCGAATGTTTTCACAACAGAATAAACCGGAAGTCAATTGCCGGAAGTCTTGCAATCTTTCAAACAACGCGAGAATATAACCACATGGTTGATACGGACGCTTTTGAACGTTTTGCCTGTTTAGACCTTCGGACGCTTTTGGCCGCTATGCCCAGTAAAGGGTAGCCCTCAGCTTCTCACACTCGGAACTCAATTTTTTTTTTTCGGAAATGCAAATGCCTTCTGCGGAAATCCGTGGAAAATTCTCCACCCGGAATGATATAAACTCTTCTCAGGATGTTTTGATTAGCTAGAATTTAATGAAGTAACATTCTTGACTAGGTGAGCATGTACAACCTGTATTTTGTGTTTGACTTCAAACTTTGGAAGCATCAGAATCATCATCAAGCCATGCAGAATGAAATCTTTCATTGGCGGTGACAGATGCAAGCTCAGGATGGCTTCAATGTGCTGTTGAAGAGACACAAACAATGCATTTCATTACATAGTTTAGTGCACCCACAGACACAGAACAAAAAGCAAGCAACTTAACCAAACCAATACACACATATCAAAAGCAAAGAAACAAATAAATTAGAAGGGCAAAGCCTCTATGACTCACATGCTCCTTATGGAACTTGCAATATTTAACATGAAAATGAATACCCAGAAGAAAAAAAAAAAGAATCGGTGGCATTAGAATACAAAGTTATGCCCACTTTGATTTTTCTTTGCTCTTGACCTTGAGATGACCTTGACCTTTGGCTCCGAATACACTCTTAAATAAACTACAGTAAAAGTTGTACGTGGTAGTTAAAATAGGTTCTGAGAAATACATCCATTTGCAAGTTTTGCATATCCAGACTGCGAATGGCGGACAGCAGACAGACGGACAGCAGACAGACAGACAGACGGAGGGCCAAACATTTTTTCTTTACATTTCATTTTGGGAATATTTAGGATTTATCTTGCACAGATTTGCAAAACCCTGAAAAATTTTTTTGTGGGGGTGAGTAGATAGACTCACATTGTTATGCATGTGAGTCAAAAACCACAGCTATCGATGACACAAACTTTAAAACAGTAATTACCCACAATGAATGTTCATGAATATTATCATGACCATGCTCAGATAATCATACATAGATAGGTTTTTACATTACACGATGTTGCAATTGTATACAATAGACAAAACAAAAGCAGAAGATAAAAACAACCAATGAAATAAATATAACAGTAACTTTTTCTAAAGGTAGTTGTACAATGAGGCTAAAATGAAACAGAACAATACAAAAGCATGCCAATTTTCTGCTTTACATATACTTTCTACCCAGTTGGCTGAGGCAAGAAACATTTTAACACAATAGGAATTAATGCCACAATCAATCAAGGAGGTGCGGCTAACTTGTGACAAACTTTCCACAATACCTTTCAATCAATTCAAAAACCCACAATAAAAATTATTACAAATTATCGGTCAATCAGTACCAAAATCAGACTTGATCGTGTGTTAAAAAAAAAACAAGTCAGACTTCAATAGTCAAAGGCAATCTACTCCCTTCCCATTACATTTCCACTTGTCTACTCACAGTTTTTTTGCTGAAAAGGTTTCTGAAGAATCCCAGAGAGTGAACCAGGAATTCTGAATCATCAATGGCAAGGATATCTTTCAAGCCCTCACCACCCAGTTTTTGTAGAATTTTCAGCTTTAGCTTTGTATCAGCAGAATATGTCATATTCTGTAGATAACAATATGAAAGCAATTTCAATCAAAATGCAACTAAACAAGATAAGGGAACAAAACCTAGAGTTCATGTTGTTCTCTTATTCAAACTAATTCACAGGATCTAGACAATTGTAAACTGATTAAGAAGAAGAAGAAGAAGAAGAAGAAGAAGAAGAAGAAGAAGAAGAAGAAGAAGAAGAAGCACAAGGTCCATATGACTCATATACTCCTTATGGAACATGCAATATTTAACATGAAAATGAGTGCACCAAAAAACGAAAATGAAACAATGGCATTAAAATGCAAAATAATACCGACTTTGATCTTGTTATGCTCTTAACCTTGAGATGACCCTGACCTCCAGCTCCAAATACACTGTAATATATCAAATAAACTACAGAAAAGTTTAATTATACCAAAAAAATTGTGACCTTGGGACGACCTTGAACTGCAGTGGCATTGACCTTGACCCTCAAGTGACCTCTCATGCATGTCTGATCAAATAACCCAATGTTGTTATATACTATGGGTTAAATAAACAGCCATTCTCCACTGTACGAAGACATATTTTTTTTATGTCTTTGCAAGGCCTAAAATGACCTTGACCTTCAAGTTCAATGCAAAAACGAAACATATTTGAAAGATCAATCAATTATTGTCTCTAAATACAAGTCTGGATTTTATATCTCTCATAGTTTAGGGTCAAGATCACTTCAAAGTACCTGTACTAACCAACTTTGGACAGCTCCAGTGACCTTGACCTTGGAGGGTGACCACATTTCTATAGTATGTGTATCTCATTGATATTTATTATGTCTCAAAGAATCATAAATTCAATATTAATAACCTAGGCAAAAAGTGAAATTTTGTGAAAAATTATAATTTTTTGACAAATATTTGTTGACCCTGTGCCCTTGAAGTAAAGTCATTAATTTACTGATCATTTATGAGGTCTCGTAGGTAAAACCATCTTACCAAGTTTGTTTAAGATAGATTGTTTGAAATAGGTTCTATTAATCCACTTTGCAAGATTTGTACAGATAGACGGAGGACTTAATTTTTTTGTAATCTAATTTTTTGACTATTTAGGACTCAACTATTTTATTTTATTTTTTGGGGGGAGAGGGGAAGGGGGAAGTGGGGAAGGGGTGAAGAAGGCAGGATGGTGGGGGGAGGAGGAAGGGGTCAATAAGGAAGGGGGTGGGGGGGGTTGAGAGTGGAGGGTTTGGAGAGGGTTGAGGTGTGAGAAAATAGGCTCACATTACTATGCATGTGAATCAATATAAAGACAAAGTCAAGTGTATTTATAAGATTTTTTTTTTATACTCAGGCTAAATATAAGCAAAGGAATTTTTCTTTATGCTTAAATCTTAACTGAATCCAAAAGCATTCTCATAAAATGACAGCTTTATCTACCATTCTCAATACAACCAGGTGCATCTGAATGGCAATGTTTGTATCCAAAAAGGCAGTTTATGTACAATTTATATCAAAAAGTTAAATAAAAATGCAAACAACTTCAACTGCATAATTGTAACTTATTGTATATATATATCTTGGCTTCACTGTTCTCAAAAATACTTTCTAGTTTTAAAACGTAAATTCTTTAGTAATACAAGTTACTCATAATCTAGTCTTTGATAATGATGATTTGTTATAGTGTCATCCTCCTTTGCTCCATGTTCAAAATGCCTATGGCTCTCTATCTTAAACACACACACATTTATACTATCCTTCCTATCCTATCCTGTCCCATAACCCGGAGGTCGTAGGGGCACCACAGATGATCGTTTAACCAGCATACTCCATCTTTCTCTGTCCTCAGCAGCCCTGATGGATTCGCTCAGTGTCAAACCAGTCCATTCTCGAATGTTGTCCTCCCACCTCTTTTTCGGTCTCACTCTTCTTCAGGGTGGAGAACAACTGAATCAAGAAATCTCTGAAATCCGGCCGGGGCCCAGGGGCCAAGCCCCGGTATTCGCCCCCTGGAAGAAAATGAATTTATGCAATTTTGAAAGTAATTTAGGGCCTCTCCTGAAAGCAAAAAGCAAAAAGTAAACATGAATAGAAACCAAAAAAAAAGAATGTTTTATGCTCATGTCTTTCAAAAAAGTTAAGAATCTTGATTTGTAGGCCTAACAAAGTTTGAGGTCCACCACTGTTACACACAAACTCCACATTTCCAATTTTACTGGGCGCACGTTTGTCTATTTTTTAGCTGTAAACAGGCAAGAATTTTTATAATTTTAGAGATATTTAGGGGTACGTTAGTAAAAACACCACATCTTAAGTATTAGTGACTAGTGTATAGATTTAAATGAAATAAAATGCAAAATGAACAGAAATAAATTCTATTTTTATTATCTAACTTTTTATTCTTCTCTTGTCATGTCTTGTTTTTTTATTACTCCATGTGTATACAAAAAAAAAAGTTTTAAAAAGTCCAAACAAGCCCCCTCTTCTTCACTTTCATGCCAGTCTAAAAGATCGTATGCATGCACACTACTGACACTAATTGTCTAATGTCAGTACCGTCCTACCGATCTCTTCCTCCGACTCCAAGTTCATTTCACTCACTTTAATGTCTGATAAATGGAAGCCTGTAAACTCCCCTTCATCAGTTGAAGAATCCAAACCATCCATTTTAGACACACACAAGAAAATTTGAAAAAAAAATCGAAAAAACGAACGCATCACATAGAAAACTTGTGGAAATGCAGTCGAATGTTTTCACAACAGTATAAACCGGAAGTCAATTGCCGGAAGTCTCGCAATCTTTCAAACAACGCGAAAATATAACCACATAGTTGATACGAACGCTTTTGGACGTTTTGCCTGTTTAGACCTTCGGCCGCTTTTGGCCGTTATGCCCAGTAAAGGGTAGCCCCTCAGCTTCTTACTCTCGGAACTCAATATTTTTTTCTCGGAAATGCAAATGCCTTCCGCGGAAATCCGCGGATTCGCGGACAATTCTCCACCCTGCTTCTTCTACCTCCTTGCACTGTGCCTTGCAGAATAGTCTTTGCAAGGCCTGATGATCTGGTGATGTGGCCATACCATCGGAGTTTCCGTTTCTTCACCACTGTGAGCAGGTCATCGTGTTGTCCAATGGCTTGTGTGATGGTCTGTTGGACTTCGTCGTTGGTGATGTGTTGGGTATAGGAAATGCTCAGAAGTCTTCTGTAGCACCTCATCTCCATGCTTTGTATTCTTCGTTGGAGATCTGCTGTGAGGGTCCATGCCTCGCAAGCATATAGGAAGATGGAGATGACAACGGACCGCAGCAGTCTTACTTTGGAATGTAGACTGATGGTCCTGTCTTTCCAAATGGGCTTCAACCTTGTCAGGGCAGCAGTTGTTTGTGCTATCCTGGAGAGGACTTCCTGTCAGGACCCATTGTCTGATACAATGGCTCCTAAATATTTGAAGCTATGCACTGTGTTGAGGGATTGGCCTTGGACTTTGATGTCCGTGTTGATGCCATTGGTGTTGTTGGTCATCATTTTGGTCTTCTCTGCACTTATTTCCATTCCATAAGCTCTGGAGGTGGTGTCAAGCCTCTGTACCAGCTGTTCAAGTTCTTGTTCCTCTCCAGCCAATCCATCAATATCATCAGCAAAACGAAGATTGGAGATTGCTCTACCCCCTATGCTGACTGTGCCTTCATAAACTGCAAGAGCATCTGGCATGATGCGCTCTAGGAAGATGTTAACAAATTTATACACCACACAAATATTCACATACAAATAGATCAACAAAAAGCCTACCATGAGAGCCCAAATACAGTTGAGTCGGAGTTGGAAGCTACTGGAAGGACTTTTGTAATGCCTGAGCACTATGCTGAGGACATCCATTTCCAAGAGTTCCTGCACACAAAATCTTCGTACTGCCTGAACAGTTCCATACCGTCCAGGCACAAATTAAACACACGCAACATACATAAAATGAAAAGGCTGTGCGTCTTGAAAAAAGTTATGGTAAAATAACACACATTTAGTATGGAGAGTAAGGTTAAGACTTGGGCTAGGGCAACACCAACTCATAAATACAAAAAATGGCATTGAAAGGAATGAAACAAACAGATACATACGTCAGATAAACAAGATTGTGTGTGTGTGAGATAGAGATAGAGATAGAGAGAGAGAGAGAGAGAGAGAGAGAGAGAGAGAGAGAGAGAGAGAGAGAGAGAGAGAGAGAGAGAGAGAGAGAGACAGACAGACAGACATATAGAAAGAGCAAAAAAAACAGAATTGTGCAACATTTTTCACTGTTTGTAAACAACTTTCATGGAAAAATAGCAGAAAATAGTTTGTAGAAGAAGAACTAATAATTAAGATTTCCCACCAAAGTTGAAAGTTTCACACTTGCCGTATAATTCAAACCTTTTCTATATAAAATAATTTCATTCAAACAACTTGAAAGAAACTGACAATAAAATGGGTGGATGGACTGGACGGCAGCAAAAGAGGTTGCCAGTCTGGCAGGTGACCTACAAAAATAGGACACCCGACAGGAATTTTATTCTCATTTGACAGCTGGACGAGAGTTTTTAGCACCCCTACTTATGGGTGAGTGGGTAGGTAGGCAGGTTGAATGGATAGACAAAATAAAAAGAAAGGTAACACAATAAGTAAACCACATGTGAGTTTAAAATACCTCTTTGCATGGTGAAAAGTCCAGAAGCAGATTGCACAGTGTAGCCATTGCCACAATAAGCATATCCTGTTGATCCGGGTGTGATTCCAACAGCTGACAAACAATCAAAACACATGAAAGAAAAACAAAGTTTCATGACAAACCAACTACACTGTCAGCCCCCTCCCCCTATGTCACACCCCCCAAACAAAAATGAAAAGGAAAAAGGTAGTATAAAATAGAGAAACTGAGAGAAATTTCAGTTTCATATTTATGCATTTTCTTGACCGAGGATGCACATTTTCTCAACAGTGTATGTATGGGAATACAAAACTAAACGTGTTGGAATGAGCCCTGTTAAGTTACCCCACTGCTCACCTTTGCAAGTGGCTCCCAGACTTTGTGGTCTCGAAGGGTGGTTCTGAGCTGCTGCACAGAGCGAGACAGGCTACACAGACAGTTGCAGGCAGCCAGCTGCACTCTCGGAGCACCATTCTTCATGGCTTCCACCAAATTAGGCAGAAAGTTCTCCTGGAAAATTATCTACAACACCACCATGCCACTGTTTGTTTTAAATTATCACACAAATGTACGTGAACACTTTCATTCACTCACTCGCATAGTCCCATGAAACGCTGGTTCTGTCTTCTACTCTTCTCAGTATTTTTAATGACAGCAACAACAAGGACACACACTCACACACATAAACACACTTCCACACATTCAATTACTCCCTCCTCACACATACACATTATTTTCAGAGTACACACAACTGCACAGAGCACACGCTTTAACTTAACATCATAACAAAATACTAAACTGCAACTATTTTAAATTTTGGGGAAAAAATAATATAAAAATAATGATTTTAGTCTTTGAATATATGAAGCTCATTTATCTCTCTGTGTACCGGTTTTAGTTTCTGTTCTGTTTTACATGTCTTTTTTGTTAGTTCTGTCTTCCCTGCCCCTTCCAACTCCAAACCTGCCATCAGTTCCCTATCATGTTATTATTAGAACATTATGACTGATGGTATACAATTAATTATTTACCTTCTTTCTAATGTCCTCTTCGTTCGCACCCATGGCAGCAAAGACTTCAAAGGCAGCTGTCTTTAAAGTGCTGCTCCAGTCCACATTCTGGAAACCAGAATCAACATCTTCAGAATTTACGGAAGTGAAAATCAAAATAATTAAATGTCAGTTGGTCTGTTGTACTATTGTTATGTTTTACACCGGATCTCAAGAACACTGAATCAATTTTGTTCAAACTTCATAGGAACATTACCATGATTAAGTTACCGGCTCCCAATCCATCACACATGCTCTATTGTTTGCAAAACATGTAACCCTAAAAGTGCATTCAACTAAATATATATTTGTTGTGCACAATTCTTCGCAGAAGGCCTGTTGGCATAGTGCTTAATACAACTGGCTTGCAACTAAACTACCTGGATCACCAGCAAAACAAATTACCGCTTTTTGTGTCTGTCTGGGGTTCATCTGTTCGACATTATCGTATTTGAGGTACTCATTCAAAGCTTCCATGGAACGATCACAAATGGATGCAGTGTACTGCAGTTTGGGATTGTTGATCAGGACAGCGAGTGTCTCTGCACCTTCCACATTCTCTTCCAATGTGCGGTCTTTCTTGCACATGCGCACCAGTGTTTGCAGAGTCTGAAAGCCATCACATGGAAAGCATGTAGAGTAATTTAAGGCAACTGAATGTCAGAGAAAACCAACATGCACATAACAGAAAAGGTCTGATGACAGCAAAATTTGCAAATTAATAATTAGAAATGCCACTGCAAACATATCACACCCTATAATAAATTGTTAAGTTATCAAGTACTGATGAATCAATTAACAAAGTGTGTATTCTTTAAACACATGAACATATGATGGGAATGGCAAAAAAAGCTATACATATTCAGAACTGCTCTTTTTCATCTAGAACCGTTTGGATGACAAACAACCATCTAAATTACATCTTTTTATTGTTTTTACCTCCAGCTCGGTCATTCTAGCATCATCTTTATCAGTCAAAGCATCACCAGTATGCAGGTAGGTCAAACACTTGGCCGCTGCCATCTGCATTTCTGATGTTTTGTCATGAGACTGCAGCTGGTTGATTAGGTGTGGCACCCTGACACCTTTGTATGTATCTGAAAACAGAGCTAGAGAATGAGATGACAAAATTATTGCTGTAATTGTCAGAAGAAAAGAATGATTCTTCAATCCAAAACACAATCATGATTCTTGAAGCATTACATGTGGAAAACAAAAGAAGAGAATTATAACAGAAGGAATGGAAGTTACATCTCTTTCAATGAAGTTATTATGTACCAAAGGACATAAGTCATAACATGACGGTAAAAGGCATGAGATAATATTTTTTAATCTGTAAACTGCACCTGTAACAAACAAAACATAACAAAACTTACATGCTGAGACTTCTTGGCAGGCTCTGGCATTATTTTTGCATATTGCAGCAAAACATTTCAGCACAGGCATCTGAATCTGGACAAAAAAACAAAACAAACATACATCTGAAATAACAAATTTGTAGGTAAAATGTGCAGTTTTTAACATTTGTTCTAGCATCAACACATCAAGTGATGTCAACTTTTGATTAGTCTTCAATGCTAATTGACATTCATAACTTCAAAGAACTATTTTTATTTTTAACATTAAATTTAGTCAATCACGAAAGAAAAGAGCTTTTCTTCATACTTTACATCTAGATCTACTAGAAACTGGAATAAAATATCAATCATGTTCAGCTTACTTGCGAGAGATCTCTACCCTCTAAAGCCAAAACACCCACACCCTATTAAAATGTATACACTTTGTTGTGTAAAAACTATTATCAGAAAAACAATAATACGAAAATTAATTATTTGATACAGCTATAAACTAGTAAACAAAACCCAAAGAAAGCAATGAGCTGAACCAAACAACAAATCAATGTTGAACCTTGTAACTAGTGTTGTCATGAAGAAGAGGAGCAACAGCAGCAATGACACCATTTTCAAGCAGCAGGTTTTGGTGATCTTCCTCCTGTAAAATAGTCTGAAACTAGAACGGCAAAGCCCATATGACTCACATGCTTCTTATGGAACTTGCAATACATTAAAATGAGTGCCCAGAAAAAAAAACGAAAAGGAAACCGTGGCATTAAAATGCAAAGTAGTACTGACTTTACCTTGACCTCCGGATCCGAATACATTCAATGAACTACAGCAAAAGTTGTATTATGCCCCAAAACCCCCAGTGACCTTGGAATGGCATGACCTTGACCTTCAAGTGACCTTAACCTTGGGATGACCTTGATCTTCACATGACCTCTCATGCTCATGCATGATCAAATAACCCACCGTTTTTGCCTACTATGGGTCAAATATAGAGTCATGCCACTTCCTATCCCGTAAGTCACGAGTCATTGGGACACCACAGATGATAGTTTAACTAGCGTACTCCATCTTTCTCTGTCCTCAGCAACCCTCATGGCTTCGCTCAGTGTCAAGCCAGTCCATTCTTGAATGTTGTCCCCCCACCTCTTTTTCTGACTCCCTCTTCTTTTGCCTCAGTACCGTGTCTTGCAGGATGGTCTTTGCAAGGCCTGATGCTCTGTTGAAGTGGCCATACCATCGGAGTTTCAGTTTCTTCACCACTGTGAGCATATCATAATGTTGTCAAATGGCTTGTGTGATGGTCTATCAGACATTGTCACTGGTGATGTGCTGGGTATAGGAAATGCCTAGAAGTCTTCTGTAGCACCTCATCTCCATTCTTTATATTCGTTGTAGGTCTGCTGTGAGGGTCCATGTTTTGCAAGCGTATAGGAAGACGGATATGACAATAAAGCGCAGCAGCCTTATCTTGGAGTGTAGACTGATGGTCCTGTCTTTCCAAATGAGCTTCAACATTGTCAGGGCAGCAGTTTGTGCGATCCTGGAGAGGACTTCCTGTCGGGACACACTGTCTGATACAATGGCTCCGTAATATTTGAAGCTATGCACTGTGTTGATGGATTGGCCTGGAACTCTGATGTCCATGTTGATGCCATTGGTGTTACTGGTAATCATTTTGGTCTTCTCAGCACTTATTTCCATTCCAAAGGCTCTGGAGGTGGTGTCAAGCCTCTGTACCAGCTGTTCAAGTTCTTGTTCCTCTTCAGCGAATCCATCAATGTCATCCGCAAAACGGAGGTTGGAGGTTGCTCTACCCCTATGCTGACTGTGCCTTCATGATCTGCTAGGGCATCTGACCTGATGCGCTCCAGGAAGATGAAGAGTGTTGGAGAGAGTAGGCATCCTTGATGCACGCTGATTGTTGTTGTGAACCACTTCCCGATGACGCTGTTGTGAAGGACTGCACTGATAGCTTTGTCATATAGGCTTTTGATGACTTCAATAATTTTAGGGCTGATGTTGTACACTCTCATGGTTGTTCACAGAGCTGCATACCAGACTCTTTCAAATGCTTTCACGAAGTCTACAAACACATGATATAGGTGTTGTTGGTGCTGTAGGTATTTCTCGCAGATTATTCTGAGGTTGAAAATCTGTTCAGTGGTACTTCGCCCTGCCCTGAATCCTGCTTGTTCTTCGGCTATGATTTGTTCAGGTGGGGGTTTCAATCTGTTGAGTATTATTTTCAGGAGGACCTTTCGGGGATGGCTGATGAGGCTGATGGTGTGGTAATTTTCACACTCCTGAAGGTTATCCTTTTTGGGAAGAGTGAAGACAAACAACTGGGTCCATGGTGTGGATCTTGTTACAGATAAGGGTGAGTGCATCAATCATCGCTTCTCCTCCTGCTTGAAGCAATTCCGTGGGTATGTTGTCCTCTCCCGCTGACTTCCCCTTCTTCAGCGATTGCACTGCTGCCTCAACTTCTTCTAGGAGAATTAGGAGGATTTTTTCTTCTTCTCTGTTCTGGGAAAATGCTAAAACTGATGGGTCTCCATTTGGTGTGTGGTTGAAAAGGTCAGAGCAGTACTCTGTACATCTATCCAAGACTTCTTGTTCTTCTGTAAGGCATATGCCAGACCTGCTTTGGATCATGGAGACCTTGGGTTGTTTAACACTTGTCAGCTGCTTCACGGTCTGGTAGGCCTTCTTGCTGTTGTACTTGTTCAGACTGTTCTCTATTTTTTGGCATTGATCTTCTGTCCAGCTCTTTTTTGCTGTGTGCATGCCTTTTCAGATATCATTGTTGATTTTTTGATAGTCATCAGCTCCCTGTAAGGGGTTCTTTTTCTTTTTCATCTCTCTTTGTTTGTCACAGAGGTCCAAAAGTTCAGGTATGATCCACGGTTTCTCCTTTGGGCAGTGCTTGCCCAGGATCTCAGTGGCAGCATCTGTCACAGCTGAGTTGCAGTTGGTGGTCATGGTGTTGACATCTACTTCACCAGCTCTGAAAATGAGGAGTGGTGCAAATTTCCCTCCATTTGTGATAGTGGCTTGGAATATTTCTGCCACCTCCGGGTCCTGCAGTTTGTCCAGTTCGAACTTCAGTTTGGTGCATTTTGATGTGTTTATTCTCATCAAATGGAGCCGAAAAGACATCATCACAAGATCGTGATCACTTCCGATGTCTGCTCCTGGAAAAGTGCGTGTCCTGCCAATGTTGATGCTTGATCTGAAGCGTTTCTTAACCATGATGTAGTCAATCTGGTTATGATGCTCCCCGCTGGGACTGTGACAGGTCCACCGTCTCGATTTTTGTGTGGAGACCAAGCGTGTTTGCCAGTCTCATATTGTTGCATCTGGCAAACTCCAATAGTCTTAGCAAAATACAAAAAGCACATCCAATGATCAGGCATAATAATCACAAAAATTTGCTCACTGGAGACTGGCTAATAATTTGTGCTATGGTACTAATTGTTGGATACTGCAGCAGTTCAACAGTGGAATGTTCACTTGTTTTAATATTTTTGTTTAAATATTTTGAAGATAAAATGCTTGAGAACACAGCAAAATGACCATCTGTAGCTATGGCACAATTCCAAAGCAATGGAAGCAAAGAAGGCGAGATAGATATTTCCTATCATTCCCTTCTTCCCTGTAGAATAGCATCTCAGGAGAATGATATCCAAGATGCTATCTTTAACCCGTTTTAAGCCATGCACGCTTCACAAGTGCATTCGTATTATTTCATTTTTTAGTAGCAGTAAACGGGATATAACTGTTGATTTGGATATGTTACGATTGACGAAGGAGTTGTCTACCGTTTCAAAGTCTCATTCTGCTTACTGTTTGCAAAACCACCTTTTCTGCAGCATACGTCTAAAAATGACTTCAAAATCTTCAAGCCAAACCAGGTAAATGCCATTTATTTACTAAAGCAGTTATGTTGCTGATGCATGCACATTTGTTTGCGGGGATATCTTTAGAAAAACTTTTTAGAAGTTATTTTTTGGTAGGACGGAAGTTCCATAGAACTTTTGGTCGAAATAAAACACAATGTCATTGCACGCATCATGCGTGCATGGTAGCGAGAGGCCCCTGTATTTAGCGCTAGGCTACATACGCTTCGAGCATACATGGTAGTAAAAGATCACTCAGTTATGTGTATTTACAGATTCTGTAACCTTGGAAACAGGTTAAAATGCTTTTCAATGACTATGCACCCTACTGATTTAGGTTATGAATGCATACATTCGTAGTAGGTGTGCATATATAGGCCTAATATGGTTCAAGTATAAATTTTCATATCTGCTCATCCATATACAGTACAATTGTGCTTGCACCACACACACCACATTCTTTGCAAATGTATTCAAAGTTACATTTTTGTGGTTCATTCATTTTAATTTTTTTGTTTTTTGTTTGATTTTACAGACCTCTTCCACAACGGATGACCGTACTTGACGTTTTAAGTCAACTCGACGAAGAAGTTTTTTTTTTTACTGCAGCTGTGTACATCACACCTCCTGGGGATGCACAACAATCTGAAGAAGACAGTGGTGATGAGGATGGTAGTGGACAGATGAACAACTTGAATCGTCGTCAGCTTCTTGCTGAGGCAGAAGGAGTTGTGCATCGCAGTAATGGACAGCTTGTCAGAATGGGTGGTCCAGAAGATGAAGAGGAGCTAAAGGAGGAGTTAGAGCTGACCCTACCTGCCTCTACTCAAAAAGCACCTGCCTCCCCACAGCAGACACCCACCTCCTTACAGCAGGCACCCACCTCCTTACAGACGGCACCACCCTCCCCACAGCCGGCACCCACCTCCCCACAGCAGGCAACCCCCTCCCCTCAGCAGGCAACTGCCTCCCCACAGCAGGCACCTGCCTCCCCACAGCAGGCGACCCCCTCCCCACAGCAGGCACCTGCCTCCCCACAGCAGGCACCACCCCTTCACCACTGCAGGTTCCAGCAATACCTAGGCAACAACAAGCAGGACGCCTTCTACACAATCAGAGGCAACAACTCCTGCAGAAACCTGTTGTTCCACAATGAGTGCTTCAACACCTTTCATGGCATCTTTTGACGTGCTGCTCAATTCACTGTGTCTCCAGGGCTCGAACATGACATTCTGAGTTTGAGTAAATATTGAAACAAAGTTCAACTACAGTATTTTGTTTTTTGTTTTTGTAGTATTTTTTTTCATGAATACTTGTGTATGTATTATTGTTTTGAAGTTTTGGAGAAAAAAAAGTACTCTCTTGATACCATGCACTCTCTGAGAGTGCAACATGACAACATTTACACGCACCCTCTAGCTACCATGCACGCTTCAAGCGTGCGTCCTCAAAAACCCGTAAGAAAAATAAAATTTCCAATTTGATGCTTATATTTGTGTTAGAGAGTGTGTTTGTAATAAGAAAAATCAAAATAATCCAAAGAAAATGGAAAAAACAAATGTTGGTAAGATATGGGTTAAACTCCAGTGCCATCTGTGTAGGTGAGACAACTGTTGTATTGTAAACACCAGCTTTTGATCTCCCTAAAATGTCATGAAAGTTTGCAACAATAGCGATGAAAGTTACATTACATCTAAAGTGTTTTGTCTGCCAGACGCTTTAACTGAAAGCCAAACTATTATTATTATTATGACTATTATATAAGTATAAGCAAACAAACGGCTACACTGTAAACACTTACTTGACAGCTGTTGGACAGAATACTGGCAACACATTCCTTGGTGACCAGGGTGCGTGAGATTAAATTAAGCAGACAGGGGATGATGTTACGGTCCTGTGAGAAACAGGATAAAAACCAAAATAAAAGAATTAGTGAGAAGCCTTTTGCACATGCACATTACCCACATACATGTTTACCTATCCTATCCTATCCTGTCCCGTAACCCGAAGGTCGTAGGGGCACCACAGATGATCGTTTAACCAGCATACTCCATCTTTCTCTGTCCTCAGCAGCCCTGATAGCTTCGCTCAGTGTCAAACCAGTCCATTCTCGAATGTTGTCCTCCCACCTCTTTTTAGGTCTCCCTCTTCTTCTACCTCCTTGCACTGTGCCTTGCTGAATAGTCCTTGCAAGGCCTGATGATCTGGTGACGTAGCCATACCATCGGAGTTTCCGTTTCTTCACCACTGTGAACAGGTCATCGTGTTGTCCAATGGCTTGTGTGATGGTCTGTCGGACTTCGTCGTTGGTGATGTGTTGGGTATAGGAAATGCTCAGAAGTCTTCTGTAGCACCTCGTCTCCATGCTTTGTATTCTTCGTTGGAAATCTGCTGTGAGGGTCCATGCTTCGCAAGCATATAGGAAGATGGAGATGACAAGGGAGCGCAGCAGTCTTACTTTGGAATGTAGACTGGTGGTCCTGTCTTTCCAAATGGGCTTCAACCTTGTCAGGGCAGCAGTTGTTTGTGCGATCCTGGAGAGGACTTCCTGTCGGGACCCATTGTCTGATACAATGGCTCCTAAATATTTGAAGCTATGCACTGTTTTGAGGGATTGGCTTTGGACTTTGATGTCCGTGTTGATGCCATTGGTGTTGTTGGTCATCATTTTGGTCTTCTCTGCACTTATTTTCATTCCATAAGCTCTGGAGGTGGTGTCAAGCCTCTGTACCAGCTGTTCAAGTTCTTGTTCCTCTCCAGCCAATCCATCAATGTCATCTGCAAAACGAAGACTGGAGATTGCTCTACCCCCTATGCTGACTGTGCCTTCATGGTCTGCAAGAGCATCTGACATGATGCGCTCTAGGAAGATGTTGAAGAGTGTTGGAGAGAGTAGGCATCCTTGGCGCACACCGGTTGTTGTTCTGAACCAGTTCCCGATGGCGCTGTTGTGGAGGACTGCACTGGTAGCCTTGTCATACAGGCTTTTGATGACTTCAATACTTTTAGGGCTGATGTTGTACACTTTCATTGTTGCCCATAGAGCTGCATGCCAGGCTCGGTCAAACGCCTTCTTGAAGTCTATGAACACATGATATGGATGTTGTTGGTGCTGTAGGTATTTCTCACAGATTATTCTGAGGTTGAAAATCTGCTCAGTGGTACTTCGCCCTGCCCTGAATCCTGCTTGTTCTTCAGCTATGATTTGTTCAGCTTTGGGTTTCAACCTGTTGAGTATTATTTTCAGGAGGACCTTGCTGGGATGGCTGATGAGGCTGATGGTGCGGTAATTTTCACACTCCTGAAGGTTACATTTTTTGGGAAGAGTGATGACAAGCGACTGGGTCCATGGTATTGGCCATTCCCCACTCTGCCAGATCTTGTTACAGATAACAGATAGTCCCTTCAATAACGGTACAGGACGCAGTCAATATAAAAATTTCAAAAATAAAAACTCGATTTTCTTTCCGTCTTCTAATAGCGATCTCCCTGCCTTTACACCACCTGTTTGAGTGATGGATGTGTGTTTGGTATGTGTGAGAGTGGATGAGACAGGTGAGCGTGTATGTCGGTATAGGTCGCCGCGCTTTGAGCCTGAATGATTTGGGGTAAGGCGCGTATAGCATCCTGTATTATTATTATTATTATAATGGTGAAGGCATCAATCATCGCTTCTCCTCCTGCTTGTAGCATTTCCGCGGGTATGTTGTCCACTCCCGCTGACTTCCCTTTCTTTAGCGATTGCACTGCTGCCTCAAATTCTTCCTGGAGAATTGGGAGGATTTCTTCTTCTTCTGTTCTCGGGACATGCTAGAACTGATGGGTCTCCATTTGGTGTATGGTTGTAAAGGTCAGAGCAGTACTCTGTCCATCTGTCCAAGACTTCTTGTTTTTCTGTAAGGCATATGCCAGACTTGCTTTGGATCGTGGAGACTATGGGCTGTTTGACACTTGTCAGCCGCTTCACTGTCTGGTAGGCCTTCTTGCTGTTGTTCTTGTTCAGACTGTTCTCTATTTCCTGGCATTGATCTTCTATCCAGTTCTCCTTTGCTGTGCGCATGCCTTTTTGGATGTCATTGTTGATTTTTCGGTAGACGTCAGCTCCCTGTGAGGTGTTGTTTTTCTTTTTTATCTCCCTTCGTTTATCACCCAGATCCAAAAGTTCAGGTGTGATCCACGGCTTCTTCTTTGGTCGGTGCTTGCCAAGGATCTCAGTGGCGGCATCTGTCACAGCTGAGTTGAAGGTGGTGGTTATGGTGTTGACATCTACTTCACCAGCCCCCAAAATGAGCAGTGGTGCAAATTTCCCTCCAATTGTGGCCTGAAATAGTTCTGCCACCTCCGGGTCTTGCGGTTTGTCCAGGTCGAACTTCAGTCTAGTGCACTTTGCTGTATTTACTCTCTTCAAGTGGAGCCGGAAAGACATCATCACGAGATCGTGGTCACTTCCGATGTCTGCTCCTGGAAAAGTGCGTGTCCTGCCAATGTTGATGCTTGATCTGAAGCGTTTCTTGACCATGATGTAGTCTATTTGGTTGTGATGCTCCCAGCCGGGACTGTGCCATGTCCATCGTCTGGAGTTTCTGTGGAGACCAAGCATGTTTGCCAGTACCAGATTGTTGTATCTGGCAAACTCCAAGAGTCTCAGACCCCTGTCATTTGTCTCGTTGTTGCAGTGATGTTTACATCAAAAGTATACTAAACACATAAACATACTAGAAGGGCAAAGCCCATATGGCTCACATGCTCCTTATGAAACTTGCAATATTTAACATGAAAATGAGTGTCCAGAAAAAACCCAAATGAAACAGTGGCATTAAAATGCAAATACTGATTTTGATCTTTCTATGCTCTCGATCTTGAGATGACCTTGACTTCTGGCTCCAAATACACTCATGTACTAACAAATAATGAGGGGGTTGTGTGAGTACATAGATTACACTGCTATGCATGCGAATCAAAAAGGCATCTTTTAAATTATTTTCAGGGGCTGCTGAAGGCACTAGTCCAGTTGTAAAATGCGAGTAAAACATCATTTAGATGACTTTAAATGTGCAGTCCACTTGCCGAGGCCCTTTCCACTCACCCATTCCTTCCTTTATCCACATATCAACACATTTTTGTCAAGAGACACTTGATCATGCACCATCTCTCATCGTCAACAAACACATCTTAGTTTCATTTTGTGTGAAAGTTGTTAACAGACTAGTGACAGTTCTATCAAACTAGTGATTTTGCATGAGTCAATTGACTCAGCACCTTGATTTTGGTTGTATAATTAACATAATTATGTAACATATATCAACAAAAAGGCAATAAAATATTAACCTAATGTAGTTTGCATAATGATAAGTCATAAAAACAACAAAAACTGCCTGTGCTAGCAGAAGACAAAGGCTAACTGTGCTGTACCTTATACAAATCATTGATAGGCGAGTCTGGATAGCTGAATATTGTCCGCAGGCACCGAAGGCACGCTTCCACATACGCCATGCTGTGACTTGTTATTCCTGCCACAAAATCCCACAATGCCATGCAAAATGCCGTTATGAAATGTTCAACAAAGACTAATTATCAAATCATTGTTAAACGGGAATCCTCATCATCTATTGGTGGTGACAGCAAACAATTGAAAAATTAAGTGACAAGAGAGAGAGAGAGAGAGAGAGAGAGAGAGAGAGAGAGAGGGAGAGAGAGAGAGATAGAGAGAGAGAGAGAGAGAGAGAGAGAGAGACAGACAGACAGAGACAGAGAGAGAGAGAGAGAGAGAGAGAGAGAGAGAGAGAGAGAATGAACAAAGTTTAATTAACATAGGCCACCGGCCCCTAGTTGAGGTCTGTAAACATGACAAAATAAATAATACCTAGGCATGAGCCTACTCTTTTGGATGAGATTTTAATGAAAGGTCTAGTCTGTTCATGCAATGCATTAAATTCCATTGCACAGACATTACAGATCCTGACGCTCACGTCGTAGACAGATGAGTGCCAGTTCATAAAAACACCCAGCAAGCACTTGGTCTTATTCCCTCTCGGTTGTCCAAGACCGCTCTGTTGTCTGGGACATTCAACGATGCACACAGATGTGCCAACCCCCTAATCTTCTTGTCAGTATTTCCGGACCCGTTTGTCAGTATTTTTTAACACTTGTCAGTATTTTTTTTGTCTCAAAACCCAGCCTATGACACTATAAAGTAACGACAGGCTTCGCTCTGAAACAGCAGGCTATTTTCAGTCCTCTAAAATCACGATGAAAATCAGCTTGTTGAACACCATACTTGTTTTACTCTAAAATCACTATGAAAATCAGCTTGTTGAACACAGCGAGGTTCGGTGAGTGCAGGAATACTATTATGAGACCAGAAACCGGTACAGAAGCACCGCTGGCAAAGATAAACGATCGGCAACTTCTCCACCGTATTTTTATAAAAGCTACCGTATTTCCATATTTAATTCACTTCGCCGGAATTAAATACGGTCAATTCGTACTGGTTGGCACCTCTGTGCACATAAAATATAAAGTAGCAATTTGGTGCCGCAGGTGGCTTCAGTTAGATCCTGTTTCAGACAATGCCTTGAGCGGGTAAAGTGCTTTATAATTATTAAATTAAATGAGGCTTACCTCAGGTGACATTTAATTAGAATTATTGTGAGTATGTTGATTAAGACGGGTAAATATTTAAATTTGTGTAGACATCGCAAGTTTATTGAGCTAGTACGTAAGCGACATAGGCATGTGGAGTGTGTATTCGCTTTTTGTTGGTACTATATTTCCTAGTTCATTAATATTTTGGTGTTGAGACTCAGCTATATAAAGACTGTTTGGAGAAGGCTATTCTCGTATGCATCTGAAAGTGTCTGTGATTGGATGAAATAGGACCAGGATAGGGTGTATTGTAGGGTATATTACTATTAGTGGAATAAAAGATAGACTGTGATTTGTTTTTTTTTAAAGTGTGAAAGCTTATTTTGTGTGACTTGGAAATATTGTGTTACTGCATAGGTTACTTCTGTTTTTCACTGTGGCGATTCTGGATTCTGTTCATGACAGATACGGTAATATGAATATATTTTTTTTATTAGTTGCTTGTTGGAAACATAATATTGAAACTAATTTGTAAATAAAATATTTTCATAAATTAATAAATGTAATTGTCTGTCAGACAGGGGATGAGATTCCTTGAGAGAGAGAGAGAGAGAGAGAGAGAGAGAGAGAGACTCAGAGAGAGAGAGAGAGAGAGAGAGAGAGAGAGAGAGAGAGAGAGAGAGAGAGAGAGAGAGAGAGAGAGAGAGAGAGAGAAACATATTATAGTTCAGCTATTAATTATTTTATTACTCTAGGACCAATAGTTTTCTTGAATATCGTTTTAATTATTATTCTACTACTCTGAGTGAGAAAGAAGAGAACCATAAAATTAGCAAACCGTATATCGCTGTTGTGTTCCAACTGTTGTGTATTTTATGTCTTGAGTATTTCAAGTTTATTCTCTGTCTCAACTTGTGTAATTGTATAAGAAAGGCCTTTTGATCAATGCAAGTATACGTGAAATTGGAACGTTAAAAACTTTACAAACTAATATCAAGTTTGTAGGAATTTTCTGAGAATAAAGCTAATTATTTTATAACATGCACGGGAAATTCATGACACAGAAAAGTTCAGCTATGGATACAGTATTACATGTATAATGATAGTATTTATACAGACTATGATTGTGAATGAAATGTTTTTTTAAACTCATTATAAGCACCACAAATGACTGAAAAAATGCATTACATATCTACACTTTTTGTTCAATTTAAATGTGTTTACGCTATGTTAGTAACACAGATTTTTACAAACTTAAGATTACATTATAAATATTCATAAACTGTACCATGTTGAGAATTTATACATGTGTATTATACCTGAAAGCAAAGCAGGCACTGCCTCACTGGCGACAAGGAATCTAACATTGTTCAGTGTTCCAAAAGCCAAGCTGCCCAACACTACAGCAGCAGCAGTACGCAGGTTTTCAGGAACATGTCCACTGTCCCCTCTCAACCAGCTAATCAACCTGGAGATAAGGCAAATACGTATTTTTAACAAAAAAGTGAAATTTGGAACAACAGGCCAACCAACCAACCACTAGATTGCTACTTATGACTGGCTATGAGTTGAAGTACCTGTATACCATAAATCAACAAAATTGCTTTAACTGTTTTGAAAAATATAGGAAAATGTGTATAGCAACAAATTGCTGCCAGCAACCTTGACCTTTGCAGTACAGCAAATGCGATGGCATCTTAGACTGGCCACAAAAATAGATATAGTCAGGTCAGGTCAAATTTATTGCTCAGATCAATGATCCATTGCAATGTTGTTTCGGAGAATTCGGGTTTGATTGTTTACATGCTTTGGGATTTGCTAACACAGACAAGTTACATTTGAAATGTGACTTGGATTCCAGATACGCGATAATACTGTCTTTTCCATACTTTTTCATGTCTTCGTGCTTTATAGTGTCTTTAGTCAAAGTACAGGCACACAACAGAAGCCAGAATCGTTAGAAATCGTCTAGCTGCTTCCTCTCTTGTATGTTCTTGTCAGATGGGAAGGCTGTCCATTTTTGAAGGAAGTTGTGTAGGTCAGTCTTGTAGTAGCCACTCTCTGGCCGTCTCATCTCTCATGCCCCCATGATCAGCCACTGCACCAGATGTTATTATTTACAAACTGTACAATG
Source organism: Oncomelania hupensis (assembly GCA_036898135.1). Lineage (NCBI taxonomy): Eukaryota > Metazoa > Mollusca > Gastropoda > Littorinimorpha > Pomatiopsidae > Oncomelania > Oncomelania hupensis. The sequence goes on along the minus strand of CM072512.1, from coordinate 74,327,888 downwards.
TAGTCACTTCGTGGTATCTTCCCCTCTTGTGTACCACAACATTGATGAAATCCTCATTCATGTTCACATCTCCGAGTAATTGCTGTTTCCTTCGGTCATTGAATCCAGATACACAATCGCGTATCTTTGATATGATAAAGCCGTCTTTCTTTGCCATGCTGACCAGTTCATCTTCAGTGGGCAATGACCAAGCATCACCCTCTTCCACACCACACTCCACCTGTTGATTGTGATGTAGGCCTAAGCTGTCATTCACACATTCCATAGTGATAGTAATTTCTGTATTTGTCGTCTGGGGAATTTTCACGGCTTTCGCATTCGGGCTGCGTGCTGGCTTTATCAATCCTGGTAGGCCTACAGCTAGCTAGCTTCTTCTTGTTATTTACTATCTAGGTCACCAACGACATTGTCAACAAAATGTTCATGCCCACTCTTTGTCCCTCTTCACTTGGCTGGGAGGATTTCTCCTAATATTCACAGAGGTGCAGGGTTTCTCAGAGGAAAATAGCATATCGCTACAAAAATGAAAGATCACAGTAGTGGTGTAACCTTGACTCAAAATAATCCACGAGGAGAGGCTTATTTAGCTTGCCAAACCATCCAGAAAATGACTGGACATAGTGTAATACTAATGGTATTCAGAGGGAAATGTTGAAGCCTATCCTATCCTATCCTATCCTGTCCCATAACCCGAAGGTCGTAGGGGCACCACAGATGATCGCTTAACCAGCATACTCCATCTTTCTCTGTCCTCAGCAGCCCTCATGGCTTCGCTCAGTGTCAAACCAGTCCATTCTCGAATGTTGTCCTCCCACCTCTTTTTCGGTCTCCCCCTTCTTCTACCTCCTTGCACTGTGCCTTGCAGAATGGTCTTTGCAAGGCCTGATGATCTGGTGACGTGGCCATACCATCGGAGTTTCCGTTTCTTCACCACTGTGAGCAGGTCATCGTGTTGTCCAATGGCTTGTGTGATGGTCTGTCGGACTTCAACGTTGGTGATGTGTTGGGTATAGGAAATGCACAGAAGTCTTCTGTAGCACCTCATCTCCATGCTTTGTATTCTTCGTTGGAGATCTGCTGTGAGGGTCCATGCTTCGCAAGCATATAGGAAGATGGAGATGACCAGAGATCGCAGCAGTCTTACTTTGGAATGTAGACTGATGGTTCTGTCTTTCCAAATGGGCTTCAACCTTGTCAGGGCAGCAGTTGTTTGTGCGATCCTGGAGAGGACTTCCTGTCGAGACCCATTGTCTGACACAATGGCTCCTAAATATTTGAAGCTGTGCACTGTGTTGAGGGATTGGCCTTGTACTTTGATGTCCGTGTTGATGCCATTGGTGTTGTTGGTCATCATTTTGGTCTTCTCTGCACTTATTTCCATTCCATAAGCTCTGGAGGTGGTGTCAAGCCTCTGTACAAGCTGTTCAAGTTCTTGTTCCTCTCCAGCCAATCCATCAATATCATCCGCAAAACGAAGATTGGAGATTGCTCTGCCCCCTATGCTGACTGTGCCTTCGTGATCTGCAAGAGCATCTGACATGATGCGCTCTAGGAAGATGTTGAAGAGTGTTGGAGAGAGTAGGCATCCTTGACGCACACCGATTGTTGTTCTGAACCAGTTCCCGATGACGCTGTTATGGAGGACTGCACTGGTAGCCTTGTCATACAGGCTTTTGATGACTTCTATGATTTTAAGGCTGATGTTGTACACTTTCATGGTTGCCCATAGAGCTGCATGCCAGACTCGGTCAAATGCCTTCTTGAAGTCTATGAACACATGATATAGATGTTGTTGGTGCTGTAGGTATTTCTCACAGATTATTCTGAGGTTGAAAATCTGTTCAGTGGTACTTCGCCCTGCCATGAATCCTGCTTGTTCTTCAGCTATGATTTGTTCAGCTTGTGGTTTTAACCTGTTGAGTATTATTTTCAGGAGGACCTTGCTGGGATGGCTGATGAGGCTGATGGTGCGGTAATTTTCACACTCCTGAAGGTTACCTTTTTTAGGAAGAGTGATGACAAGCGACTGGGTCCATGGTGTAGGCCATTCCCCATTCTGCCAGATCTTGTTACAGATAGTGGTGAGAGCATCAGTCATCGCTTCTCCTCCTGCTTGTAGCAGTTCCGCTGGTATGTTGTCCACTCCCGCTGACTTCCCTTTCTTCAGCGATTGCACTGCTGCCTCAACTTCTTCCCGGAGAATTGGGAGGAATTCTTCTTCTTCTCTGCTCTCGGGACATGCTAGAACTGATGGGTCTCCATTTGGTGTATGGTTGTAAAGGTCAGAGCAGTACTCTGTCCATCTGTCCAAGACTTCTTGTTCTTCTGTAAGGCAAATGCCAGACTTGCTTTGGATAGTGGAGACTTTGGGCTGTTTAACACTTGTCAGCCGCTTCACAGTCTGGTAGGCCTTCTTGCTGTTGTTCTTGTTCAGATTGTTCTCTATTTCCTGGCATTGATCTTCTATCCAGTTCTCCTTTGCTGTGCGCATGCCTTTTCGGATGTCATTGTTGATTTTTCGGTAGACATCAGCTCCCTGTGAGGTGTTCTTTTTCTTTTTTAACTCTCTTCGTTTATCACACAGATCCAAAAGTTCAGGTGTGATCCACGGCTTCTTCTTTGGTCGGTGCTTGCCAAGGATCTCAGTGGCGGCATCTGTTACAGCTGAGTTGAAGGTATTGGTCATGGTGTTGACATCTACTTCGCCTGCCCCCAAAATAAGCAGTGGTGCAAATTTCCCTCCAATTGTGGCCTGAAATATTTTTGCCACCTCCGGGTCTTGCAGTTTGTCCAGGTCGAACTTCAGCCTAGTGCACTTTGCTGTATTTACTCTCTTCAAATGGAGCCGGAAAGACATCATCACGAGATCGTGGTCACTTCCAATGTCTGCTCCTGGAAAAGTGCGTGTCCTGCCAATGTTGATGCTTGATCTGAAGCGTTTCTTGACCATGATGTAGTCGATCTGGTTGTGATGTTCCCCGCCGGGACTGTGCCATGTCCATCGTCTGGATTTTTTGTGGAGACCAAGCGTGTTTGCCAGTACCAGATTGTTGTATCTGGCAAACTCCAATAGCCTCAGACCCCTGTCATTTGTCTCGTTGTTGCAGTGGGGTCCGCATGTGTCTCCCCAGTTGCGGTGCGCATCTTGGCCAACCTTGGCATTCCAGTCGCCTTGCACTATGACTATGTCCTTCTTCGGCACTTGGTCAAGGACCGCCTGTATATTTTCATAAAAATCCTCCACTTCGCTGTCTTCATAGTCTGATGTTGGGGCATAGGCCTGGATGATGGTAATGTTGAAAGGGGTTGCTCTCAGACGGATGGTAATGAGTCTACTGGAGACTGGGCGGCAACCCATGACAGTGGCTAGAATGTTCTTGTGGACCAAGAATCCAACGCCGTGTTCGTGCCTGTCATCTCTACCGCTGAAATAGAGCTTGTGGCCTTTGTCAGTCGTTGTTTCACCTAGGCCTTTCCAGCGCAGTTCGCTGATAAATGTTGAAGCAGTGGAAGAAAAACAATAAAACTGCGAGAGCTCATGAAATTTGCTGTTCTTTCCACACCCAAGGGCAGATCATTCATTAAAATTGATAAAGTTCCTAAGAAGTTTGGTCAAATTCTGTTCAGTGGTATTTGAGATATGGCGAACAATGGACTAACAGACATTTGGCTATTTGGCTTGTTCTGATTTCCAGCTTAATTTATCCCATCGACCTTGACCTGTGATAGCAAATATGATGGCATTGGAACCTGGCCAATGCAATTCAATATTTTAATTTCAGGTCTGTCCACATCCTATCCTATCCTATCCTATCCTGTCCCATAACCCGAAGGTCGTAGGGGCACCACAGATGATCGCTTAACCAGCATACTCCATCTTTCTCTGTCCTCAGCAGCCCTCATGGCTTCGCTCAGTGTCAAACCAGTCCATTCTCGAATGTTGTCCTCCCACCTCTTTTTCGGTCTCCCCCTTCTTCTACCTCCTTGCACTGTGCCTTGCAGAATGGTCTTTGCAAGGCCTGATGATCTGGTGACGTGGCCATACCATCGGAGTTTCCGTTTCTTCACCACTGTGAGCAGGTCATCGTGTTGTCCAATGGCTTGTGTGATGGTCTGTCGGACTTCAACGTTGGTGATGTGTTGGGTATAGGAAATGCACAGAAGTCTTCTGTAACACCTCATCTCCATGCTTTGTATTCTTCGTTGGAGATCTGCTGTGAGGGTCCATGCTTCGCAAGCATATAGGAAGATGGAGATGACCAGAGATCGCAGCAGTCTTACTTTGGAATGTAGACTGATGGTTCTGTCTTTCCAAATGGGCTTCAACCTTGTCAGGGCAGCAGTTGTTTGTGCGATCCTGGAGAGGACTTCCTGTCGAGACCCATTGTCTGACACAATGGCTCCTAAATATTTGAAGCTGTGCACTGTGTTGAGGGATTGGCCTTGTACTTTGATGTCCGTGTTGATGCCATTGGTGTTGTTGGTCATCATTTTGGTCTTCTCTGCACTTATTTCCATTCCATAAGCTCTGGAGGTGGTGTCAAGCCTCTGTACAAGCTGTTCAAGTTCTTGTTCCTCTCCAGCCAATCCATCAATATCATCCGCAAAACGAAGATTGGAGATTGCTCTGCCCCCTATGCTGACTGTGCCTTCGTGATCTGCAAGAGCATCTGACATGATGCGCTCTAGGAAGATGTTGAAGAGTGTTGGAGAGAGTAGGCATCCTTGACGCACACCGATTGTTGTTCTGAACCAGTTCCCGATGACGCTGTTATGGAGGACTGCACTGGTAGCCTTGTCATACAGGCTTTTGATGACTTCTATGATTTTAGGGCTGATGTTGTACACTTTCATGGTTGCCCATAGAGCTGCATGCCAGACTCGGTCAAATGCCTTCTTGAAGTCTATGAACACATGATATAGATGTTGTTGGTGCTGTAGGTATTTCTCACAGATTATTCTGAGGTTGAAAATCTGTTCAGTGGTACTTCGCCCTGCCATGAATCCTGCTTGTTCTTCAGCTATGATTTGTTCAGCTTGTGGTTTTAACCTGTTGAGTATTATTTTCAGGAGGACCTTGCTGGGATGGCTGATGAGGCTGATGGTGCGGTAATTTTCACACTCCTGAAGGTTACCTTTTTTAGGAAGAGTGATGACAAGCGACTGGGTCCATGGTGTAGGCCATTCCCCATTCTGCCAGATCTTGTTACAGATAGTGGTGAGAGCATCAGTCATCGCTTCTCCTCCTGCTTGTAGCAGTTCCGCTGGTATGTTGTCCACTCCCGCTGACTTCCCTTTCTTCAGCGATTGCACTGCTGCCTCAACTTCTTCCCGGAGAATTGGGAGGAATTCTTCTTCTTCTCTGCTCTCGGGACATGCTAGAACTGATGGGTCTCCATTTGGTGTATGGTTGTAAAGGTCAGAGCAGTACTCTGTCCATCTGTCCAAGACTTCTTGTTCTTCTGTAAGGCAAATGCCAGACTTGCTTTGGATAGTGGAGACTTTGGGCTGTTTAACACTTGTCAGCCGCTTCACAGTCTGGTAGGCCTTCTTGCTGTTGTTCTTGTTCAGATTGTTCTCTATTTCCTGGCATTGATCTTCTATCCAGTTCTCCTTTGCTGTGCGCATGCCTTTTCGGATGTCATTGTTGATTTTTCGGTAGACATCAGCTCCCTGTGAGGTGTTCTTTTTCTTTTTTAACTCTCTTCGTTTATCACACAGATCCAAAAGTTCAGGTGTGATCCACGGCTTCTTCTTTGGTCGGTGCTTGCCAAGGATCTCAGTGGCGGCATCTGTTACAGCTGAGTTGAAGGTATTGGTCATGGTGTTGACATCTACTTCGCCTGCCCCCAAAATAAGCAGTGGTGCAAATTTCCCTCCAATTGTGGCCTGAAATATTTTTGCCACCTCCGGGTCTTGCAGTTTGTCCAGGTCGAACTTCAGCCTAGTGCACTTTGCTGTATTTACTCTCTTCAAATGGAGCCGGAAAGACATCATCACGAGATCGTGGTCACTTCCAATGTCTGCTCCTGGAAAAGTGCGTGTCCTGCCAATGTTGATGCTTGATCTGAAGCGTTTCTTGACCATGATGTAGTCGATCTGGTTGTGATGTTCCCCGCCGGGACTGTGCCATGTCCATCGTCTGGATTTTTTGTGGAGACCAAGCGTGTTTGCCAGTACCAGATTGTTGTATCTGGCAAACTCCAATAGCCTCAGACCCCTGTCATTTGTCTCGTTGTTGCAGTGGGGTCCGCATGTGTCTCCCCAGTTGCGGTGCGCATCTTGGCCAACCTTGGCATTCCAGTCGCCTTGCACTATGACTATGTCCTTCTTCGGCACTTGGTCAAGGACCGCCTGTATATTTTCATAAAAATCCTCCACTTCGCTGTCTTCATAGTCTGATGTTGGGGCATAGGCCTGGATGATGGTAATGTTGAAAGGGGTTGCTCTCAGACGGATGGTAATGAGTCTACTGGAGACTGGGCGGCAACCCATGACAGTGGCTAGAATGTTCTTGTGGACCAAGAATCCAACGCCGTGTTCGTGCCTGTCATCTCTACCGCTGAAATAGAGCTTGTGGCCTTTGTCAGTCGTTGTTTCACCTAGGCCTTTCCAGCGCAGTTCGCTGATACCTAGAACGTTCCATCGATAGTGGTCCAGCTCGTGGGCCAGTTCTTCTAATTTTCCTTCCGCAGTTAGGGTCCTGACGTTCCAGGTTCCTATGACGATGTTGTTTCTCGTGCGGATCTTGCTATATTGTCCATCAGTAGCATACTTAACACCTCCGTCCTGGTGGCCAACGGAAGGCGCGGTCCTTGTGCCGGGTGACGGCCCGGGCGACGACCGATCCGGTATGGAATTAGTGGATTGTGTCATCATGTAGTGTGTCTTGGGCAAAAAAAGACCTGGCAGGGCCCAATCTTCTCCAGGCTGTTGGCCACAGCCGAAATCCACGAATACAGTGTGGCTCGCCTTGGCCCTGAGCACGTGGTCGTTGAACCTGTAGTAACGTGAGGTTCCTCCGCCCTGGCCGGTGACTTCTGTGTAGAAGACTTTCGCCCAGTGATGCCGTGCTAACATCACCCCTGTTAGTCGCCTCTTACGACACGCCGGGAAACGTTGGGTCTATTCTATTTGCCCGAACCCACAGAGTCTCGTCTGTCCACAACAAATTTAAGTCTGTCCACAACAAATTTAAATTAATAATAATAATAATAATAATAAATATATGAAGTTGGCCACTAGCTCTGATAAGGTTTCTATGAAGTTAAAACAAAATCTGTTAGTTGTTCTTAGGTTATGGTGAACTGATGCAATGATGGACTGACGAATATGGAAGTTGATTGACCGATATTTGGCTTGTTTGATTCCTGACCATTTCAAAGTGTATTTCCAGTAAAGTCTGGAAACGTTAAAATCAAAGATGCATCATTCTTATTTTTAGTCAAAGAAAAGCAGCTTGTTCAAACATATTGGAGAGGGAGCAAAAAAGAAAGAAAAATGAAATGAAAAAAAACACCACACCCACACACTCCCACCCCCCTGTTCCAGTAAATAGCGAGCTTACACTAAAATCGAGCAAGAAAGAAACCAAAAAAAGTAAGAAAGAAAGAAAAGTAACTGAAAAAAGAAGGAGGAGAACAAAAGACAAGGAAGACGTTCTTACGTGGGTACTATACCACGATCGATGGCATTGCGTTTTTCTCTGTTGCTGCCAATAACAAGCTGTTTCACTTGTCTGAAAAGGACAAGTGGTACAAATTGATAAAGTTTAAGAAATTACCAAACATGATATGCATACAGGTATACATTTAATAATTTTACTAAACTGTTAGTGTTAACTTTACCTCAATTAAATGGTATTAAAATGTGTAACATAAAAATAATGTCCAAAAATAAAATTATGAACAAATCAAATTAGTGCTCATTCTATCAATTAAAACTAACAATTTAGCTGAAGAAGGCGTGTTTGGAATAGAGCAACAACAGCTAGAAGTACCAAGTTTCTTAGCTTGAGACAGAATGAGAATGAGAAAATGTTCAGTCAATGTTCTGTCACTGCTAAAAAATGTAGTTAAGTAGTATACATGTACAAGCATTTGTATTACTATTAGTCAGTGTCTTCACACATTTGCATGAAACTTACAACAAAGCTTGCAGCCACTGGTCCTGCTCTGGGCTACAAATAATCTCATAAGGAGATACTGGCCTTGGACATGGAAGATCTTCACATTCCTGGAAAAAAAAAGCATATCATGAATGAACATTGAGGTTTAATGTCTACACCCAACATTGGCGATATGGCAGACAGGGATTTACCATCCCACGGAAAAATGGGTAGGGACCTGAATCAACACTGAACCACCAGAGCAATCATACTGCTATAATGGACAGTGAAAAATTGCCACTTTTTTATTTCGCCCACCACAGGATTTGAACCTGGGTCATCGGTGTGCCAGGAGAACGCTCTAGCGCTTGAGCTACGGCGGTGGGACAAGCATATCATAAGAAAATATATACGATATTATATCTGAAATAACATTGTAGCTCAATGTCCATGCTATAAATAGCATTTGGATAAACAAATATCGACAAGAATGAGGAAATAATCAAATATTATGAAAACTTTTGATTCAAACTGAAACTGTGAAAGGAGCCCTGACAAAACAAGACACCTTCAAACTCCCCCACCTCCCATCCATACTCTCCCACCGCCACCCCCAAAACACACACACACCAAAAAAAAACAAAAACTGTAATAAGTTGCCTAAGCAAACTGCTTCAAATTGCTAGCATTTTTTTTCTTTTTTGTATAAACGATGCCAAATACAGTTTAAAGTCACTTGCAAGAGATTAGATGGCTTATTGAAGTAAATTTGTATGCAATTTGACTCAAAATTGGGTGATGCTGTAGTGTAGAGGGTTGGGTACATGCTTTTGTTAAGCAACATTGACAGCGGTTAGTATCACTATCAGGATGGGTGACAATAAAATTACAAAAAAAAAAAACACAACTGAAACAAGTGCACAACACACCCAAGTCCACCCAGCTGTGGATAGGTACATGGCTCTGTTTAGAACCAATAAGGGTAAGGCAGCAAGGGAGAGGAGATGGGCACGGCCCTTGTTAACAAAGCTGACCCAGACTAGTGAAAAGTGAGAATACAAAATGTGTCTCTCCCTTACATGGGGAACACATTTATCTTTTCCTTTTGGAGTAATAACTACACCTTTAACAAGTAAATACTGAGTGAAATAATAAAGTTACTTTTTAATTTGTGTTCAAAAAGGAAATAAAAGAAAGCCTGAAAACTATTGGTACTAGTTCTAAACACCAAACATTGTCATGACACCGATGACTGATACTAAAATAAAATAAGACATAACTTTTCTTTTTTTTCTTTTTTTAACACCTTTTAATGTTTATACGTCAAAGCCGTGTCAATGATGCATTGTCTACTCAGAACATTATTCGCTTTGTTTTTTTTTCCAACCAAACTAGGAAAGAACTCACCATCATTTTCGACAATTTTGTTTCTGTTCTTGCTGCTTTATTTTCACAACTAAGATAGTAAGGATCTCTATACCAAAATGATCTAAAACGAAGGTTTATAAATTTATCTTTGTACAGAAATCATCAAATACGAAAACTAGAAATATTATTATTGTTCTTTTTATTCTTGTTCTTATTATTCTTGTTCTCCTTGTTCTTTTTCTTTTTTTGTAGCAGCAGTAGCAGTAGTAATAGCAGTAATAATAATAATAATAATAATAATAATAATAATAATAATAATAATAATAATAATAATAATAATAATAATAATAGTAGTAGTAGTAGTAGTAGTAGTAGTAGTAGTTATGTTATGTTATTAGTTTATAGTCCCCTCTCTTCCCAATAAGGATTTTCAGAGAGGAGACTTTGCCCAAACGGAAAACAATAGTAGTAGTAGTAGTAGTAGTGGTAGTTATAGTAGAAGGAATTTTTTGTCTAGGTTGTATTAAAAAGAGGATACCGTAAGTGATTGTCGTAAAAATGTATATTTATAGAGATCTTTTAAATATTTGTTTCCTTCAGTTTTAACTGAGTAGCTGAACATCTTAAGTCAATAAGGTATATCCTATTTCGTGTTAATGTTATTTCGTTACGAACACACAATACAATTTTGCAAACTGAAGAAAATCGGCATTCTTCCGATCCAAACTCTAGAAAATCCAAATGCTCAACGCTTCCGGGGATAACTATTCAGTTCTTATCTCCTAAGCCTGGTGCTAATACTGTAATAGTTATATTTTATTAAACAAACAAATCAGCCCTCGTTCAAGATGAGGGTTGCCGTCGAAGGATGTTGTCATGGAGAACTTGACAAGATCTATGAGACTATACAATATGCTGAAGAGGTGAACAATTTTAAAATTGACCTCCTGTTGATCTGCGGAGATTTCCAAGCAGTGCGCAACAAAAATGATATGAAATCTATGGCTGTGCCACACAAATATAAACAACTGCAAACTTTTCATAAGTAAGTATTTTATTAGTTACTTTTAGTGTATTTCTTGCCAAGTAGCTAAGTTAGGCAATTGTGCTTTCCCCAGCTCGAGAACGATAATTTGCAAAAGCTGCCCAGAGACATTTTCACCAGCCGACCAGGTGCATACTTTAATTAGTTTAAATTAAGCTAAAGCCGTAAAGGACCTCTGCTATGAGTTATTGACTAAAGAAAGGTTAATCACTTAATGTGGCTTTAGCTTTCGAGTCTTGAGTATAAATATTTGCTTATGCCAGCTCATTTTCACTAACAGAATGACTACAGGTCGTTTCGGCGACGAGCCGTTTCGGCGATGCAGTTGGTCGTTTCGGCGTGTGGTCGTTTCGGCGTTGGTCGTTTCGGCGGCAGTTCAATTGGGCGATAGTTCGTTCTAGACCTGCTTTGGAACTTTTAAGTTTTTGGGTCTTGACTCGGGATTAAGTTTTTGATTAGATACGAATCTGCGGACTCTACGACTCTGCGGAAGCTCGTAAAAACTGCAGCTAATTCCTGTTTGCGGTAGTAGTCGGAACATGTGGGTTTTTTTTTTTTTAGAAGGGGGGGGGGGGGGGGGGGGAGGGTAGAGAGGAGGGGTTAGGGTTGAATGACCGTTGACAAGTCAATGCTTATTGCATAGTTTAATAGTTAGTTTTTTTTTTTTAATGTTTGTGTGAGTAGGTAGTCCTCCTATCCTATCCCTATCCTGTCCCGTAACCCGAAGGTCGTAGGGGCACCACAGATGATCGTTTAACCAGCATACTCCATCTTTCTCTGTCCTCAGCAGCCCTGATGGCTTCGCTCAGTGTCAAACCAGTCCATTCTCGAATGTTGTCCTCCCACCTCTTTTTCGGTCTCCCTCTTCTTCTACCTCCTTGCACTGTGCCTTGCAGAATAGTCTTTGCAAGGCCTGATGATCTGGTGACGTGGCCATACCACCGAAGTTTCCGTTTCTTCACCACTGTTAGCAGGTCATCGTGTTGTCCAATGGCTTGTGTGATGGTCTGTCGGACTTCGTCGTTGGTGATTTGTTGGGTATAGGAAATGCCCAGAAGTCTTCTGTAGCACCTCATCTCCATGCTTTGTATTCTTCGTTGGAGATCTGCTGTGAGGGTCCATGCTTCGCAAGCATATAGGAAGATGGAGATGACAAGGGAGCGCAGCAGTCTTACTTTGGAATGTAGACTGATGGTCCTGTCTTTCCAAATGGGCTTCAACCTTGTCAGGGCAGCAGTTGTTTGTGCGATCCTGGAGAGGACTTCCTGTCGGGACCCATTGTCTGATACAATGGCTCCTAAATATTTGAAGCTATGCACTGTGTCGAGGGATTGGCCTTGGACTTTGATGTCCGTATTGATGCCATTGGTGTTGTTGGTCATCATTTTGGTCTTCTCTGCACTTATTTCCATTCCATAGGCTTTGGAGGTGGTGTCAAGCCTCTGTACCAGCTGTTCAAGTTCTTGTTCCTCTCCAGCCAATCCATCAATGTCATCTGCAAAACGAAGATTGGAGATTGCTCTACCCCCTATGCTGACTGTGCCTTCATGGTCTGCAAGAGCATCCGACATGATGCGCTCTAGGAAGATGTTGAAGAGTGTTGGAGAGAGTAGGCATCCTTGACGCACACCGATTGTTGTTCTGAACCACTTCCCGATGGCTCTGTTGTGGAGGACTGCACTGGTAGCCTTGTCATACAGGCTTTTGATGACTTCAATAATTTTAGGGCTGATGTTGTACACTTTCATTGTTGCCCATAGAGCTGCATGCCAGACTCGGTCAAACGCCTTCTTGAAGTCTATGAACACATGATATAGATGTTGTTGGTGCTGTAGGTATTTCTCACAGATTATTCTGAGGTTGAAAATCTGCTCAGTGGTACTTCGCCCTGCCCTGAATCCTGCTTGTTCTTCAGCTATAATTTGTTCAGCTTGGGGTTTCAACCTGTTGAGTATTATTTTCAGGAGGACCTTGCTGGGATGGCTGATGAGGCTGATGGTCCGGTAATTTTCACACTCCTGAAGGTTACCTTTTTTGGGAAGAGTGATGACAAGCGACTGGGTCCATGGTATAGGCCACTCCCCACTCTGCCAGATCTTGTTACAGATAATGGTGAGGGCATCAATCATCGCTTCTCCTCCTGCTTGTAGCAGTTCCGCGGGTATGTTGTCCACTCCCGCTGACTTCCCTTTCTTTAGCGCTTGCACTGCTGCCTCAACTTCTTCCCGGAGAATTGGGAGGATTTCTTCTTCTTCTCTGTTCTCGGGACATGCTAGAACTGATGGGTCTCCATTTGGTGTATGGTTGTAAAGGTCAGAGCAGTACTCTGTCCATCTGTCCAAGACTTCTTGTTCTTCTGTAAGGCATATGCCAGACTTGCTTTGGATAGTGGAGACTTTGGGCTGTTTGACACTTGTCAGCCGCTTCACAGTCTGGTAGGCCTTCTTGCTGTTGTTCTTGTTCAGACTGTTCTCTATTTCCTGGCATTGATCTTCTATCCAGTTCTCCTTTGCTGTGAGCATGCCTTTTCGGATGTCATTGTTGATTTTTCGGTAGACATCAGCTCCCTGTGAGGTGTTCTTTTTCTTTTTCATCTCTCTTCGTTTATCACACAGATCCAAAAGTTCAGGTGTGATCCACAGCTTCTTCTTTGGTCGGTGCTTGCCAAGGATCTCAGTGGCGACATCTGTCACAGCTGAGTTGAAGGTGGTGGTCATGGTGTTGACATCTACTTCACCAGCCCCCAAAATGAGCAGTGGTGCAAATTTCCCTCCAATTGTGGCCTGAAATAGTTCTGCCACCTCCGGGTCTTGCAGTTTGTCCAGGTCGAACTTCAGTCTAGTGCACTTTGCTGTATTTACTCTCTTCAAGTGGAGCCGGAAAGACATCATCACGAGATCGTGGTCACTTCCGATGTCTGCTCCTGGAAAAGTACGTGTCCTGCCAATGTTGATGCTTGATCTGAAACGTTTCTTGACCATGATGTAGTCTATTTGGTTGTGATGCTCCCCGCCAGGACTGTGCCATGTCCATCGTCGGGAGTTTTTGTGGAGACCAAGCGTGTTTGCCAGTACCAGATTGTTGTATCTGGCAAACTCCAAGAGTCTCAGACCCCTGTCATTTGTCTCGTTGTTGCAGTGGGGTCCACATGTGTCTCCCCAGTTGTGGTGCGCATCTTGGCCAACCTTGGCATTCCAGTCGCCTTGCACTATGACTATGTCCTTCTTCGGCACTTGGTCAAGGACCGCCTGTAGATTTTCATAAAAATCCTCCACTTCACTGTCGTCATAGTCTGATGTTGGGGCGTAGGCCTGGATGATGGTGATGTTGAAAGGGGCTGCTCTCAGGCGGATGGTAATGAGTCTACTGGAGACTGGGCGGCAACCCATGACAGTGGCTAGAATGTTCTTGTGGACCAAGAATCCAACGCCGTGTTCGTGCCTGTCATCCCTACCGCTGAAATAGAGCTTGTGGCCTTTGTCGGTCGTTGTTTCACCTAGGCCTTTCCAGCGCAGTTCGCTGATACCTAGAACATTCCATCGATAGTGGTCCAACTCGTGGGCCAGTTCTTCTAATTTTCCTTTCGCAGTTAGGGTCCTGACATTCTAGGTAGTCAAAAGCCATTTTTAAAAAATGATTTCCTCATCACAAAACTTACATAGATTTAAAGAGCTTTTCATTCTGAACACAGTGGTATATTTTTTTCCCCCATAGGACAAATAGGTAAAAAGTTATTAATGTTTGAAAATGCCGAATGTTGGTGTTTTTTTGGCAACGTTTTGGAATTGAAGAAATTGACAACTTTGGAGTCTCAAAGTGAAGCCAATATTGATACCAGAAAGCTGATTTTTGACAGGTAACCCCTTCATATGTTATACTCCAAGCCCAATTTTCTTCAGGCCTATCCCATGTAATGTTCAGCCGTTTTGGTGCTTCAAAGTTGGGAAATCATCAAATTGGCAGTGCGTGCCGGCAAAGTATAGGCCTACTGGTGTGCTACTACGCTCAGCACTCGTGTCGCAGAATACTGAATAGGCCTACGAGTCGGCCTTGGCCGGAAAAAAACCCGAACACCGTTTGGGTACACTTTTCTACGGCAAAGCGCTCCGCGATACAGTAATGCACACATTAATAAATACCCTAGTTTTATAAAAGAAAGTCTGCTATTTATTTCTTGCTAAGTTTTAAACATCTAGTTAAAATCAAACTTACATCAAAACCGCTTTATCCACTTTGTTCGGCTCGTAACAAAACTTTTACACACGAGAGCCCCACAATATTTATATGTAAATGAAGCTAAGTATCCGAACTTCTCATTGGTTCTTATTTTTAGGCCATCCAATGAAGTATCGCAAAGCGCTTAGACTTTGAAACGAGCCACCTCTCAGCAAACGACGATGACAACTTTTTCGCAGCGGCATTCAGCGTTCGGATAGGGGCGTATTCAAAAGCTGTTTTCTCGGAATCTTTCGCATAAACATGCATTAAAAACAACACAGATGTAAAGATAAAGCTTTCAATTTTTATTTGAATACAGCCACTGTTCGTTTTGATGCAGTTTTACATTAATAATAAGTGTTGAAAGTGAAGTGAAAACTGAGTCAAAACTGCTGACCGGACAAGAGCCAATGAAGGGCTTGGAGTACCTAGTGTGAGTGATTTTTTTTGGGCGTTTCAGCGGCTGGCCCTTTCGGCGGTAGACCTATGTTTCGGCGGTGTCGCCGAAAAAATTACCGCCGAAACGACCTGCTACCAACAGAATTACTAACGCTTGAAACAGTCTGCCAAAGGAGGTTACAGACTTACAAAAACATGTGGTTTTTTGTTGACCAAATTTCTGAAATGCTGTAGCACCTCGCCAATAAATAAGCTGGTATTTGTTGATGCAGTGGTGTTCTTTTCATACACATCAAAAGGTGTTGTTCCAACAATCAAAAACCTCAACACAAGTCACTTTGTTTGTGGAATATTTTAATGCTCTGAGCTTTGCCATTTCAACTGCTCTTAGATGAACTTGAACTGTACAGTCAAACTTGAACTGTAGTCAAACTTTAGTTGGATTGCTATTTTGCACACAGGTAAAGTGTTATTAACCGATAAGGTGGGATTCATAAGGTGCAGAGGTAAGGCTTCAGGAAATCTAGGTGGTGCCATGTCGTGGTAGGTTGGAAATTAACATTTAAAATAGTCATTATAATAATATTATCTTCTATCTCCATATTTAGATATTATTTCTAAGTTTTTGTGATTTTTGTGACATTATTGTTTGAAAATAATAAATATTACTTTTAAATTTCAGGTATTACTCTGGGGAAAAAGTTGCCCCAGTATTGACAATATTCATTGGAGGCAACCATGAGGCATCAAATTATTTACAAGAACTTCCATATGGCGGCTGGGTTGCCAAAAATATTTATTATATGGGTGAGGTTCCGTTGTGTATTTATTACAATATTAGCAGTTGTATATCTCTCTCCCTCTATTTGAGTATTTCTCTCTGTTTCTCTGTCACGCTCTCTTTCTCTGTTTTGGTGGCTGTCAGTGTATGTTCTGTAAGAGAAATTTTAGTCAATTTAGTACAAAACAGACTGATACATGACTGAGTGCCAAAAGGTGCGCATGGAATGGGTTGGTTGAAAGTTTTGTCAAAGTTTTGTGAATAAAATTGCTGTTGGTAGATTTCGTGAATTGTGTGAATGGAAGAATGGTTGGAGACATAACTGAAATAAATTCAGATTCAAACTGCCAATAGTTTGAGCGCTGTCGGTCTTTGATGACAAAATCTGGTCGTAAAACCAGCCCTCAAAAACGGACAAGTCGACCCCATGTTCAGCAAACTTGACAGCACAGAACACTGTCACTATAAAACGTTTAATAATTACTGCCAATATGCAGTAAAAACACTAGTGCACACGTCATATCAACCTCAAAAGCCACACTTCATAATTTAATGAAAACTAGACAGGTCAGTTCCGATGTGTTGCTCGTTGTTTGTGTCGTAAGAGAAATGACAAAACTTTTCGTCTGCTTCGCTCTTATTCTATTTTATACCGAGACGTGAAACTGCGAGATTTGCTTAGTATCAAACCCAGTTTGAACACGGTAATATTAAATTGTAACGGTCGAGCCGATTTACTGAATAATATAGGTTGAACATCACAGTCAGAAATTGGCGTAAGATCTTACGAGCGACTAAATCTAGGTAGTCAAAAGACATTTTAAAAAAATGATTTCCTCATCACAAAACTGACATAGATTTAAAGAGCTTTTCATTCTGAACACAGTGGTGTATTTTTTTCTCCCATAGGACAAATAGGTAAAAAGTTATTAATGTTTGAAAATGCCGAATGTTGGTGTTTTTTTGGCAACGTTTTGGAATTGAAGAAATTGACAACTTTGGAGTCTCAAAGTGAAGCCAATATTGATACCAGAAAGCTGATTTTTGACAGGTAACCCCTTCATATGTTATACTCCAAGCCCAATTTTCTTCAGGCCTATCCCATGTAATGTTCAGCCGTTTTGGTGCTTCAAAGTTGGGAAATCATCAAATTCGCAGTGCGTGCCGGCAAATTATAGGCCTACTGGTGTGCTACTACGCTCAGCACTTGTGTCGCTGAATAGGCCTACGAGTTGGCCATGGCCGGAAGAAAACCCTAACACCGTTTGGGTACACTTTTCTACGGCAAAGCGCTCCGCGATACAGTAATGCACAAATTAATAAATACCCTAGTTTTATAAAGGAAAGTCTGCTCTTTATTTCTTGCTAATTTTTAAACTTCTAGTTAAAATCAAACTTACATCAAAACCGCTTTATCCACTTTGTTCGGCTCGTAACAAAACTATTACACACGAGAGCCCACCATATTTATATGTAAATGAAGCTAAGTATCCGAACTTCTCATTGGTTCTTATTTTTAGGCCATCCAATGAAGTATCGCAAAGCACTTAGACTTTGAAACGAGTCACCTCTCAGCAAACGACTGTGACAACTTTTTCGCAGCGGCATTCAGCGTTCGGATAAGGGCATATTCAAAAGCTGTTTTCTCGGAATCTTTCGCATAAACATGCATTAAAAACAACACAGATGTAAAGATAAAGCTTTCAATTTTTATTTGAATACAGCCACTGTTCGTTTTGATGCAGTTTTACATTAATAATAAGTGTTGAAAGTGAAGTGAAAACTGAGTCAAAACTGCCGAGCGGACAAGAGCCAATGAAGGGCTTGGAGTACCTACTAAATCTACCATATTTTCAGTTTAAAATTAAAATTGAATATTTTCACTTCTAAATCTCGTTAAGTGCATCATGTGACACGTTCTTCCTGTTCAATCGCCATTGTTTTCGCGAAGACACACAAGTTATGTCGTCACTTTTTTCATTTTGATTTTTCTTACGAGAGACACAACCAAATATATTTGAATCTGACGAGAGACGCAAACTTATGACATGTTTGTGTAATTTAATACAATAAAGAAGGCTCGTTTATCGTTTTCTTTTGAGAAACAGGTGATTAAAGTGTAAGACAGTAGGGGGCCACTGTCACTGAAGATTAAAAGTCAACAATGGGACTGAGAAAAGTTTGAAAGAAGGTTTTCATCTCCACATGACTTTGTAGCAATATTACGAGCGACATTGAAGGCAAACTTTTGCGGCTTTTCTGGGTACTATTCCAAGTTATTTCGTCTATTGATCGAGCAATACATGGCCCGAAAGGAAAAACATTCGTTTTCAATAAGGTGCAAAGGACAGTGGCGTGAAATTTCAGTACACAATCCACATCATTAGCGTCTTCCACTAGATTTATCACAGGTACATTGTGTAATTCTTATGCGCGACACTTATAACATTGTCTGTTGTATAATGTAAATAAAATATAAAAATCCTAATATAATGATAATAATAAATAAATATTTGTTTTCTGTGTATTCCCTGTGTATGGTTGAGTCATTCAGCATCATAAAACTCTGTCCTGCTTCAGTTGTGAATTTACAGCAAAATCTGAAAAGTTTTGTTTGTATCGCTCATCAGGTATTACAACACAAAGCACTGCTCACTGCATTGGAAAACAATATTTGACAGAAAGAAATTCTATGGTACAAAGAGGTGGTCTAGACACACATTTGTCATAGTATTAGTAGTAATCAGTCCTAGTCATTTGATTTATATAGCAAATTCCTTGTTCATGTCGTAATACCTGATGAGCAACATACCGCACATTTTCATGTTCAAAGCCTATTTTCTCAATAATTAGTTTTGTTATTATATTTTAATTTGGCACACACATGCCAGACACTGAAAGCAATCTGACAGCACAAAAAGAATGGACAAAATACATGATTGATTTTTAAGGCCCACTGTCCACTTTCTGAGCTCACCTTTTGGCACACAGTCACATAATCATTTTGGGGTTAACTGACACCTTATGTCTTCCTGCAAAAGGTTCAGTGTAGAGGGGATCTAGTTTGGCTATCATAAATTTTAACAGTGATTTAGAAACTGGTGCAGGATTACATTTGATGTCCTAAAGTTAGAGGATAAGTGTACTACTGGTACTATTAGAAATCAATAGATGGGCTATTGGCAAGGAAAGTCAGCGGGAGTGGATAACATACCCGTACAATTGCTTCAAGCAGGAGTAGAAGCGATGATTGACACCCTCACCATTATCTGTAACAAGATCTGGCAGAGTGGGGAGTTGCCAACACCATGCACCCAGTCGCTTGTCATCACTCTTCCCAAAAAGGGTAATCTTCAGGAGTGTGAAAATTATCGCATCATCAGCCTCATGAGCCATCCCAGCAGTCCTCCTGAAAATAATACTCAACAGGTTGAAACCCTAAGCTGAACAAATCATAGAGGAAGAGCAATCAGGATTCAGGGCAGGGTAAAGCAGATTTTCAACTTCAGAATAATCTGCGAGAAATACCTACAGCACCAACAACATCTATATCATGTGTTCATAGACTTCAAGAAAGCGTTTGACCGAGTCTGACATGCAGCTCTGTGGGCAACCATGAGAGTGTATAACATTAGTCCTTACATTATTGAAGTCATCAAAAGCCTGTATGAAAAACCTACCAGTGCAGTCCTCCACAACAGCGCCATAGGAAACTGGTTCACAACAACAATCGGTGTGCGTCAAGGATGCCTACTCTCTCCGACACTCTTCAACCTCTTCCTGGAGAGCAACATGTCTTGCAGATCATGAAGGCACAGTCAGCATTGGGGGTAGAGTAATCTCCAAATTCCGTTTTGCGGATGACATTGATGGATTGGCTGGAGAGGAACAAGAACTGGAACAGCTGGTACAGAGGCTTGACACCACCTCCAGAGCCTTCGGAATGGAAATAAGTGCATAAAAGACCAAAATGATGACCAATAACACCAATGTTATCAACACGGACATTAAAGTCTAATACCAATCCCTCAATAATGCCAATAGCTTCAAATATTTAGGAGCCATTGCATCAGAGAATAGGTCCCGACAGAAAATATATATCTTATGTCCTGGATCGCACAAACAACTGCTGCCCTGACAAGGTTGAAGCCCATTTGGAAAGACAGGACCCGTGTCATCTCTATCTTCCTATACGCTTGGGAAACATGGAACCTCACAGCAGACCTACAACAAAGAATGTAAAGCATGGAGATAAGGTGCTACAGAAGACAGTTGGGCATTACCTATAACCAGCACATCACCAACGACGAAGTCCGTCAGACCATAACATAAGCCATTGGACAACTCAATGAAATGCTCACAATGGTGAAGAAACGGAAACTCCGATGGTGTGGCCCATGTCACCAGATCATCAGGCCTTGCAAAGACCATCCTGCAAGGCACGGTGCAAGAAGGCAGAAGAAGTGGAGACAGAAAAAGAGGTGGGAGGACAACATTCGAGAATGGACTGGCTTGACTCTGGCGAAGCCATGAGGGTTGCTGAGAACAGAGAAAGATGAGTGCGCTGGTTAAACGATCATCTGTGGTGCCCCAACAACTTTTGAGTTACGGGATAGGACAGGATAGAGTTTTCCCAGTTTTAGTTGTAGTTTTAGTAGATATGTAATTGTCTTGAAATGTCGATTCAAAATATTGAATGATTGTGATCTATTTTAATGTAATCAAATTAATGAACACAGGACAGGTTTTACTTTTAAGTTATTTATTGCTTTTTACATTTGTTTGAAGTTTGTGTAGGCGAATGATTTACTAGTTTCAGTAGTATACTCTTACAACATACTACTTTATTAGTATTATAGTATGAAGATTATTCATGTTGTAGGTTATGCCAACGTGATACAAGTAGGAGGAGTACGAATAGGCGGACTTTCTGGAATTTTTAAAGGCAAGGACTACCAGAAGGGACATCACGAGAAGCCACCCTACTCGGATGACGCTGTACGCTCAGTATACCACATCCGCAATTTGGAAGTGTTTCGTTTGAAACAGTTGAGCAGGCATGTCGATATATTTATGTCCCACGACTGGCCGAGAGGTGTTGCAAAGCATGGCAATGTGTGGCAACTGACAAAGAAGAAGCCATTTCTGAAGGAGGAGATAGAGAAGGACACTTTAGGCAGTGGTCCAGCTGCGGAACTCCTGTTCAAGATGAAACCCTCCTATTGGTTTGCTGCTCACTTGCATGTCAAGTTTGCCGCTTCTGTTGAACATTCCGTAAGTCTGCACTTCTTTAAATGAAACTGTGTCTTTTGACAAACTTTGACTCATTTGCCAACAAAGAATTTTTTTTTTTTTAATAAAAGCTGGCTGAACAAGAATCCAACTTGTACAGGATTATTTCCCCTCCAAATGCTGCTTAGTCTGGGTTGACTAAGCTGCAGTTATGTCCCTTTGATAATGTGGCTGTCCCATCCCATGGCACTCGCAGCATAAGGGTCCAACTTCAACAGGAGTATCCCCTGTCCAAACATCAGTCTGTTCTAATCTATATGTAATTAATAAATACAGATTTTTAAAAAAAGTGATTGTTTTGGTTTTGTTTCAGAATTTGGAAGGAAAACAGTTCACCAAATTTTTGTCCCTAGACAAGTGCCTGCCTGGCAGAGATTTTCTGCAAATACTGGAGATTCCCAGCCGTGAGGAAGGTCCTGTCAAAATCAAACTGGATCCTGAGTGGCTGAGTGTGCTTAAATCTACCAACCACCTCCTCAACTTGAACAACACCTTAAACTATATGCCGGGTCCCGGAGGCAATCCAGATGAAAGGTTTTATACTCATTATTAACATTTTATTGAAAATTTTTAACAATTGCAACTATTTGATAAACATGATGAGAACATTATATGGCAGGGGTGCTGAAAGCACTAACCTGGTCGCTAAATGACGATAAAAAACCCTCTTTGGTGAGGTAAATTTAGTCTTTGATTGCCCTACTATTGAACTTTTGTGTCACCGTTGGGTTCCACTGCCCATTTTATTGCCAATGATTCTTTCAAAAGTTACTAAATCACAAAAACTGTTTGTTAAAGTTGTTCATGAACTAATAAGAAATTCTGCTGGCAAATAAGTCTGACTTCCTGGCCCGGTGGGGAAGTTGAAAATTTCTAGTTTTCAGTTTACCTAGATGAATTTCAAAATGTTTTCTTTGAAACAGGATATTTAATATTTTCTGTTTTCCTGAAGCAACTTTAGTCAAAAAAGGTCTTGCTCTCAGAAATAATTGAAATTATACTCGCTTTTACAGGTACGATTTTGGAGTGTCAGACCAAGACATTGCAGACATAACTATGCTGTTTGGTGGCAACTTGACCGTTCCAGAAAATTTTGAGCATACCGCACCTACGTTATTTGAGGAGTCCAAGGGCAAGATGTCTGATAGTCTGGTATGTTGAAATCTTCTTACTGTTTTCTGTAGTTGTGTTTAATGCTTTTAATTTCCCTTTTCTTTCTTTTGATCTAAATTCATTTCTAGCTGCTGATTTAAATCAAAGTTAAATTTTTACATTGAAAGTATTTTAAAAGTACCTCACAGTTAGAAACATCTACAAACACACCCAATGATGTACACTTGCACAGAGAATGTTTATTTGCAGTTATAAAGTTTAAAGAACATAGACTGTTTGTGTGTTGTAGATTCTGGTGAATCCGCAGACTGCTTTGCTGTGTGAGATGCTGGACATCACTAACCCAAACGCCATCTTCACGAACACTAACAGCAGCAACTTCCTTTCCACAAAGATCAATGTAGACCTTGGATCAGATGATACAGACGATGTTCCAGATGATGATGATGACGATGAAATGCCGAGTGATATCAGCAGCACTTTTGATACATCGGGTGTGGGCTGTTCTGACATCTCCTATGTGGACAGTAGCTTTGGCGATTCAGAATCCTTTTCAAAACCAAACAGTGCTGTTGGGTCTACTACACCTGCCACACATGTTATGGAGGTAGCTGATGATGATGATGAGCTGCAGGCCATCTTGTCAGCACAAAAACAGAACAGCCAAAATTTGGAAAATCTTTCTTCCATATCTTATGACACCATCAAACAGGACTCTGACAAAAGCCCATCTGAAGAATCTAAATTGTCAGGGCTTTCATCCTCACCCAAGTCACAGGTCTCGCAGGAAGAGGGGGATGAATTCGCTATCATCATGGCAGCTCAGCAACAGAAGAGTGAGCAAGGCTCTTCTGACTCTGATAAATCTGGGGCTACCTCAGGTTCAGTTGCCAGTGTTTCTCTGAACAAAAGCTCCAGCGAAGCTGACTATTCCAGCCAGGAATCACAAGATGAGAGTTTTCTATTAGGAGCTAAGCGTCCCTCTCCCAACAACATGGACTCTACTGGCAGTGCCAAGAAGCTGAAACGTAGGAATGTATCCATGTATTGTTCTAGTGGTACTGAGGATGACGTTAGCTGAAGTTTGTTGCAAATTTGTTTGAATACAGTTAGTGTTTGTTGCAGTTGAATTAAATATAATATAATGGTTGAATATAGTAAGTTAATAAGTGTTTAGTTTGGTCACTGAGTTGCTTATTTAGAATTTGAGAAACTTCACACTTTAAGATTTTAAAAAAGCAAGCTTATAATTCCAGTTCTGATTTTCTTGGCCAGCTGCATGACTGAAGAACATTTTCAGTATACATGTAAATTTTTTCCTGAGACCTATAAGTTGCATTTTAAAACAGTGGTGTACTCATTGCCTTGTTTCTCATTCTAAGCATTGAAATTATAAACTGCCTTCTTATGGTAGGCAACTTTTGAAGTGGCAAAAGACAGGCATTTAGAGGAGTAGTGATGTTCCTTATCTTTTGTATTTGTGGTTTTCTGTTAAGTTTGTCTTAGAGCATGAACTGTTTGTTAAAAGATTACCCCTTGGGGTCATGAGCAATCTTGCCACTGTAGATTGTTCTAACCTATAAAGGGAAATGTGAAAGCACCAGTTGAAAACCTGTCTTTCCTTTATAGGCATGACCGATTCACTGCGGCAACAGTACCCCCGTTGGAGTGCCGGGGGTTTCTGTATAAATAGTGTCCCAACTTTCTGGAAATTTAGTGCTTTAAATTCCCACTGTCGCTGTCTTCCTCATTTACTCTTTCCCATTCCTGCTCTGTCCTATCACTCTGCTATACTATCTTCTTCTTCGCTAGATCAATGACCTACCTTTTTTCTTGAAAACTCTTCCTGGACAAGACTCCTTGTTTGTGTATGAGGTCTGTTGGATCAGCTTGGGAGTGTTGGATCAGGATGCTTTCTGCCGGGTGGTCACTAGGGCTTCCTATGATGTTATTATTTAGCAATATAGGCATTTTATATGTATATGTTTTGTTGATAATTTATAATGATGTTTGTATTCTATTTTGTTTTTGTAACCGGGGGTTCGATTAGTTGGGGTAAAGCCTCAGCTGTCCCCTGCGTGGGATGTCTTTATTGTAAAGTGACTGGCCGGTGGAGGGCATTCAATTTTCCCACTAGGGTTGTTTCAGCAGATCTTTTATGCGGATCGGGGGTTGTCCGGTCCTGATTTGGCTCGGAAGAGTCCGCTGGACCTAAAGCATCAATCAATCAATCAATCAATGTTAAAAGATTGTAATTTGCTTTTATTTGACTTTGTAATCACGTCTTTTTGATAATTTATGTCATATTGTACAGCTTTGATATTGTGGCATGTCATTAAAAAATAAAGCAGACTTCTGGAGAAGCAAACAGTTGCTGAAGTTCTGTATATATTTATCTATCTGCTGAGCAGCATATTTTTTACACTAGCAATTAAATGTTAAAAAAGGCAGCAATTCTGGATTGAAAGTGTCTTTTTCATTTTGTCCTGTTGCTAGGTTATTCATTTGTCATTGCAAACATTTGTATAAATCTATAGATTTGTAGTTGATTTCCCCCAGATACCTGTTATGAATGTTCTCTGAATTAAGTGAGAAACAGTGAGATGAGTATTTTTAATTCTCTGTAGTCTAGAGCTGGGTTTTATAGCATTTGATGTGTCCTTTACTAGTGTAAGTAGTGACTGTATCTGGCATTGAATGTCATGGTCATTTTATAGTTTATTTCTCTTTCTTTATTAACACAGGTGGCCCTCTGACCGTTTATGTGATGTAAATTTTACCTATGTCATTGTCCATGAACTCGGTAGTAAAATTGTACTTTACGTCCTAAGTCACATAACATAGTGTATATAGAACTCCTGGAGACAGTAGTACCATGAATTAGTCTGAAAATTATACACCATTCATGTACATAAAATTAAATGCGTGACTCTTAATTTGATTACCAGTTCTGCTGCACAGTAAAATCAAAATTGGTTATATGTGACTGATTTGAAGAAGGAATTTAATTTTAAAGTATATTATTTTCAGTCATTAGTGGCATAGCTAAGGGTACTTCTACTAATGTGATGTCTAAATTGTGAGTTACGAAGTAACATTGGTTTATTTTAAATCATCATAATATATAATTTGTTTACAAAATGAGAAACTAAATAAAGATAATCTAGGAATGGTCTATTTTTTAGTCTTTAAGTTAAAATATATATGTGTGTGTGTGTGTGTGTGTGTGTTTCCAAATAAATTTTAAACCAGTAAATTTACTTTCAAAATGTTGTTGTTTTAAAAAAATTATATATATATTTTAGCCCATTCTGACCGTAACTGCTTGGGAGCTGTTACAATTGTCTGGCTGCCTAAATCATGTAATCTGACTCAGTGCTGCCATTTAAAACATAATTTTTGCCATTAAAATTGGTGATTTATGTTATGTGGAAAATCAGAAAGACATGTATTTCAAAGGGTAGGATAACAGGATTTGCTTGTTTTTTGGCTTAAAATATTGAGCAGGAAATCTTGACTACGCAGCTATTAACAAATTACTAATATTGTAGCCCACTTAACAGTAGCGGAATTACTGATATTCCCCTGAGGGTGGGGGGGGGAGGGGGGTACTGGGGGTTTCTGTATAAATAGTATCCCCACTTTGTGGCAATTTAGACTAGTGCTTTAAATTCCACACTGTTTCTGTCATTCTCATTTGTTCTTTCTCGGTCCTACTCTGTTCTATCCATCTACTATCTTTACTAAATCTGTCGTCCACCTTTTCCCTTTTTAATTTTGTTTTAAAACTCTCCCCAAACTCCTCATTTGTGTATGGGATGGTGTCTGTTGGGTCAACTTGGGGATATTGGACACTTTCTGCCAAATGGTCACTAGGGCTTCCTGTGATAATTATTATTTAGAAATGTAGGCATTATCTGTGTATGTGTTGTTAATATTTTATCATGCTGATTATATTCTATTTTGTTTTTAATAAATGGGGGTTCAATAAATTAGAGTTTCCTGCAACATCCCCTGCATGGTATGCCTTTATTGTAAAGTAACCAGCTAGTGGAGTGCCTTCAATCTTGCCGATAGGGTGGATTCAGCAGATCTTTTATGCGGATCAGGGGTGCGTCCCTTTTTAACCAACTTGAGCGCTGTTAAAGGTTGTATGTGTGTATATATATATATATATATATATATATATATATATATATATATATATATATATATATATATATATATATATATATATATATATTACTGAATAAGTAATGGTTGTGGTCCAGCTATAAACAATCATTAAATGAATAAATACATAAATTTACTGATATTATTCACATAATGCATCTGGAAAGACTTTTTAAAAAGTATGTTTATGCTTTACCATAGAATGGAAGCATACATATAGGCAGCTGACTTGTTCATAAACATGATCATGGCAGCTATCTTGTGTGAAGTGTTTTATACTTATGGATCTGTTAAAAAAAAACTATCATTGTCTTTAGTTGAATTGAAACTGGAAAAAATGAAGAGTTCTATTCACAGTAGTATAGAATTTGACCTTAGTTCTTAACTTTCCAGGCTTATCTGGAGATACTTTGAAATAGTTGAGAATCAGAATGATCCAAATGTCAGGCAATCCGTCCTTTATTTCAAGGCATATTTCCATTACTACTGGACATATTTGGTTCAAACTTCATAGGAACATTGCTTGGCCAGCTTCCTGTGCGATTGCATTTGCCCTATCTCAAACATCAAGGTTGCTGGGGGTCAGTTCTTTGCTAAACAACATTTTGCTGTACATTTCAGTAACAGCCACTCTGATTTGAATGATTTTTGCTTTGCAGGACTTTATTTTCTGGCCAATCGTTTAATAGCAGTCTGTATTTGTTGAACAGTTGGTCTGTATTTTAATTGACTGATTTCATTAATTTTTATATGTAGATACTTTACTACTAGGCCCAGCTTTTTATGTTATCCATTTTTTAGCTTTTTCAAAAGTTCCTGAGGTCGACGATTTTTTAACCACCCATTGTGCTGAATCTAAAAATTTGTTAAACAGATTTTGATAGTTTTTAGCTTGTATTTTGAATAGTTTTTAGCTTGTATATAGTTCAGACAATAGCCAATGATTTCATATGTTCATTTTGATTCATTTGGATTAAACCCAAACAGAGCAGCACTAAGAAAATTAATACTTTAATAAAAGTGCTGCTTTTTTTAGCTACACTTGTGAATGCCTGGAATACTTTGAAGGGTTGTCTTCTCGTTCTGTGTCTTCATGAAGTTTTGAATTGAATTTGTTTGGAACACTTTGATCTAAGAGATATTAGGATACCAGTGTAATGATACATGCGGCAGGTGTACGTTATTTTTTGTGCTATTTGTGATTCAAAACTGTCTTTAAATAGCACTCTGCACTAATAGCTTGTGTTGAACCACATACTGAGTATGGACAGGGTAATTGTGGACTGGAATAGAAAGTGTTCTGCTATTCTGATGTAATGTACATTTCATTGGATTGGATTATTATGTGTATTATAAGATGCTGTATCTCATCATTGTACTCTGTGATAGAGCAAGAGGATTAAATATATCTTGAGAATGAAATGCTTTTGTTGTACTGAAGTAATTGATGTAGATTTCTGCTTGTTTATATGTTGCTGGAGCTCCCGTAAGATTTTTAAACATATAAAATTGATAGGACAATATTTGTAGGCTTTGCTTGAACATTTCACAAAACACACAAACCTTTGTATTGTTTTAGTGTCACACATGATTTTTTCTATAATGCTTTTGTTAAACCAGATAAATTTTCTGCTTTGTTTTGAATGAAAGGCCTAATAATAATGTAATGGGTTACAAATATATATGGTGTATGTGTGAGTAATTGTTTGATAAGTATAATAAGCGACATTAGGATCGAGATAATCCTGTCAGAGATTGACTCTAATGTAGCGAACAGCTAAGATAACCATTCAGGTGTAAATGCTTTGAATATTGAAAGATGAGGTTGATTTCCTTCATTACTGTTATGAGTATGCAGCAGGTGAATAAATCAGAGAGTGACTTATTTTGAGTTTAGTTATTAGTATTACTGTTTGAATTTGGATATATGTTTATATTCTTATTTATACACACAGGCATGTGTTTGGGAATATTTCTATAAGAAGATAATGACGTCATTATATTAAGTAAACAAACAATGCACTCACATTTCAACATTTTTATGCAGCATTAGTCTGTATCTTTGAATCTTTCTCTCTGACTCTCTCTCTCTCACACACATATTCACACACAAACACACAAACTCACACTTTCTTTCTCAGCTGGAAAAAAGAAGAAAAAAAAGACAAAGTAGCATGTCTGGTTTTAAACAGAAATTGGAATTAATGCAATGACTCACGCATGTAATATTAAATCTACATGGCATCGATATAACAGAATTAGAACTTTAAATGCAATGACTCACACATGTAATATTTATTAAATCTATGTATGCTTTAATTAACAACATGGCATCGATATAACAGAATTAGAACTTTAAACAAATATATTAAAGGAGTGCTAATGGATCAAAAATGAAAATTTGAAGGTCGTTCGTCGGAAATTCGGTAATAAGTCATTTCCAGGGGAACTAATTTGTTCTTTTAGAGGAAACTGTAGTGTTGATGCACGGCAACAAAATTTTATATAATTAGGAGCCTTTGATGGAAAAATAAATATGTCACCATCTTATCGACTTTACGTGTTCCTTTCTTTCACGCTGATCTTCTTCGCTGTTCTCGGAGGTCTAGTCTCTTCCATTTTGTCGTTAATTCTGATGATACTGGCATTTGCGGTTGTCCATTCCAAACGCTTTGAGCAGCTTCCTCAATCTCGACTCCAAAAGTTTCACTCCGTATTTGGTATCAGAGGACATGATGAGGAAAGGACGGATAAGATGCCTCTGCACCGCATAATTCTGCATCGTGGGGGCAACGTTGAGGCACCTGAAAACACGCTGGAAGCAGTTAGAGAGGTGAGTACTAAATAGATCCATCAACTTAATTTCGCTCGTTAATATTAGTATAGTATTACTATAATACTAATACATTCTAATAACGAGCGAAATTGAGTAAGTATAGTATAGTACTACTTAGTAGTGATGGCATCGTAGGACATTAGCCTTTGGCCATCTAGATAGGCGTGCATTCAAGAGCACATGTGTTATTTGTCACACTGGAAGGTTTTCAGGCGTCAGTTGTCTGATTCATTTTGCCTACCACAGTAATATCAAAGAGAGATGGGATAAGGGAATCTCTACCCAACTTCCCAAGTCAGTGGTCGAGTGGAGTACACTGTGTTAGTGAGAATCCCATGGACCCTTATTTATTTTTGGGGAAGGGAACAATGTGCAATAAAGTCATCTGTGCTTTCAGGCAGCAAAACAAGGTGTTGCTGGTGTGGAGATAGACCTTCAGTTTACTTCAGATGGTGTGGGCATTCTACTACATGATGACACTCTTGAACGAACCACCGATGCCACAGGGGATGTGAGAGAAATGACTTATGCACAACTAGCTTCAGTGGATGCTGGGGCTAAACATAAGAACAGGCAAGGACTAGGAGAACATGCACTCGTGCATGGTTAGTTTATATTGACTTGGTATATTGCATTTTGCAGTTAAAATTGTTAAAATTGAAACAGAATATTATTAGTATTATAAATTATACACTTTCGGATAAGAGTATAAACCAGTCTAATCTGGGTATATATGCTTTTCATTTAACAGATTCTAAAGATCTTGATGCCCGTGTCCTACCTTGATGGGTTAATGCCAGGTACATGTATAAATACACCCAGCAGGCACTAAGTCATATTCTCCATTGGACATTTAGGATTGATCAGTTGTCTGGAGCATTAGTTGGAAAGGAGTAAGTTCGTGACTTGGGAAGTTGGGTCTGGCACCTTGAACAGCTCTCAGCTGACAAAGTGCTGTACTATAAGAATAATTGACCTTGATTTTTTTTAAATTCACATTATGTCTTTGTATTAAATATCATGATGGTCATGGTTGATGATAATGGTGGTGATGATGATGATAAGGATGATGATAAAGGAGGAGATGAAGATGAAGAAGACATGATGATGATTTTGATACATTTTTTAGTGGTAATCACAATGATTAATGAGACAAAATATCACTTTTTTCAGGGAAAAGTACACTAAGCCTTTGAAGATACCTACTTTAGAAGATTGCCTAAAAGAATGTCTTCGGCTCAATCTCGTTGTCTTCATTGATTGCAAAGCATTTGCTCAGAAGGTATATGATTCCTGAAAATTACAGAGAGCAGAGTTTGATGCTTTTTGTGTAATTGCTGAATAGTTAAATGTGAGATATACTTAATTTTTGGTTTATTTTATTGTTATTGTTATTATTATTATTATTATTTTAAATTGTTACATTTTATATACTAGTTTATGTTTTGAGGATAGTGGGTTGGGTTGGTGCTAATTATCAATTACAATAGATTTGAATCTGTTAACAGTGATAATTGTTAGTTATGGATGTGTTTGTATATTTCGTGCAGAAATAACATTTTAAAGACCTGCCTTTAAGGACAAATGCGTCACCATGAGACGCTAACTTCTGCTGCGACACACAGAATTCTTTTGAACGCATTCAGATGTTATCCTGTGCTTCACACGAAAGCTGATAATTTTATCTTGCATTCAAAATTAGTCATGAAAATGAGCAGTAGACAGTCTCTATTAATAGTTTCTAAAAATTATGTAAAAATTAGTGTATCTAAAAATATTTGTAATGCTGCGTGATTGATGTATACAGAGTAATTGAGGCTTTTCTCTCTCACCAGTCTCAGTAGACATTGAGGCGTACCCACTACAGATAGTTAAAGTACTAAGGAAATTAACATGTAGAATATATAAGTATAAGATTGCGAAATACTGTTTTCCACTCAAATGCAGTGTTCATGGCCCTATTTTCCATTGCTAATGTCTTTACAGTAAAAGCAGTTGTGTTATTACCTGAAGTGCTCTTTTTAAAATTTGAATTGCAAATTTTTTTCCCCATCCTTTCAGACAGCAGACTTAGTGGATGAGCTGTTCAACAAGTACCCTGAATTATATGACATTGCTGCAGTGTGTTCTTTCTACCCAGAAATCATCTATACTGTAAGCATTTTGTTTTAAATACTTGTTGGATATTAACTGAAAGGAAATTCTAAATTTGTATATTAGGGTAATTTAGCAATGTCACAGATAATGTTTGCAACATGTGTTTATTATGGAAATAAGCCGCCTCATACAATTGTATTCTATGCGAATGTATACTGGATTGGATTGCTATTCTCAATTTCTGTCCACGCTTTTGGAGATGAGTTAAAAGTGAATGCTCATTTTATCAGAGTGTGAAAACTCCTATAAAATGTCAAATTCACACTAAGAGATGATTATCTGTTTATACAATTGTTTTGTATATAAAATGTACAAAGTATGAATCAAAATATCTGTATCCGAATGTTCTTAAAGATAATTTGCCACAATCAGTGCATTACGTAACATAAACTTAACTCCCTTTGTTATATGTCATTGTGGTAGCTCACATGAGTGTACTGTCATTCGCAGTTAAGACACAGCCATATTACTATTCTGCCTAATTATACCACTGACTGTGATAAGCTTCAACCGATCTTGCATGGTTAGTAGGACATCAAACGCAACTCCAATACTTCAGCTAGAGTGTTCCTGCTGAGATTTTAGTCAAATTTCGGTGACGAATGGAAATAAACAGCAAACTTGTTTGTATACGCTTATAAGAAAGGTTTAACTCAATAATGCTGATAATAAATTCTCCAATTCTCATATTGTCTAGTGTAAACATATGGAAATAAATGCCTCACACTTACTTCAATTTTTTTTTTTTTTTATGTATAGATGCATAATTATCCAGGTAAGCAGGAAATTTATATTTTTGAACTGTGTATGCAAATCAGAAAATATGCATATATTTGCAGGTGCGTAGAAAGAACCCTCGAGTAATCACAGCGCTGACCTATCGCAAGAATGCCTTGTGCTGCGATACGGACTGCGTAACTCCGAGGTTTGAGGGATGGAAGTATTACAAGTTGAAAGCCATGGACTTTGTTAACCTGTGGATCACCTATGCTTGGACCTGGTACTTGTGTGGCAATTCCTTCCTTCTGCTGAATAAGGAAAGTCTCAGCAAGTAAGTAAA
This sequence comes from Oncomelania hupensis, assembly GCA_036898135.1. Taxonomy (NCBI): domain Eukaryota; kingdom Metazoa; phylum Mollusca; class Gastropoda; order Littorinimorpha; family Pomatiopsidae; genus Oncomelania; species Oncomelania hupensis. Next base: position 74,295,339 of record CM072512.1, on the reverse strand, counting down.
CAGTTGGTGGCTAGTATTTTTTATATTATGAAATGAATTGTAAATAACTTCTTTGTTCTGTTTCTGTTTGTTTGTTGTGAGCTGTTACTGAGCCAGGTGGATGAATGGGGCAGGATGGATTATATATATTTTGCCCAGATTGTCATGCACTTAAAAAAAAATTATTATGAAGAGATTAAATTAACATTTGTGTTCAATTTGATTAAAATCCGTTTCAAATAAAACCAGAGACTGGTTCAAGCAACAAGGTATATTTTTAAGAGTGTTACATTTTAACTTCATCAGTCGATGTATGCTATTTCAATTTTTCTGTTTTGAAATGAAATTTAAATGTTCTTACTGTAACTGCAAAAAAGCACCCTTTCCTTTTATTTTAAATGAAGGTAGGATTATTTCCCTTGAACAAGTTTTGTGGTGGATTTCACGTCTGACGTTTTTGCTGCTTTGTTATGAAACAGTAATGAGAAACCAATAGGTATTGTACAAGTTTGAATGCTAGCAGTTCTGTTTTATTGCATTTATTATGAAACAAACAGCACATATATCATATTAAACTAAAACGCTCTCTGAATTGTTTTTGAGTTCACTGGATCTTCTATTGAATCCCAGTAAGCACATAATGAAAATGGTTTGAATCTGATTTTATTTAGATTAGATAAAAAAAAGGATGGGAATGGGAGGCACATACTAGTACCATTTAACACTTGGTTTCATGTATAGTTGGTACGACACTTTGTTAAATACATTAAATTACTCTTGTTTCGTCTTTTTGTAAAGGAATGAGGTGCAGTTCTGGAAGGATCTTGGCATTTACCTTCTGCCTTGGACTGTGAACTCTGAAGTGGAGAAACAATTCTGTATGCAGTATCTTCAGGTCCCCATCATTACAGATGGCCTTTGATGGATGAGGGATCCAGAATTATCAACACATTGATTGTGGGCCCTCAACATAAGAAGACGATGACAGATGATCTTTACAGATGAATGCAATTCATCTCTAATAACATCCAATCAAAACAAACTAGGAAATAATTCAAACTGATAGTAGTAAATACAATAAAAGTCAATAGTGGGTACAAATAGTGTAGGTTGTGTGCTTTTAGAAACTATTAGCAACACACTCTGCACATCTTCGCCTTTGAGTCTATGCCAGATCCTAGTTGCTACTAACGTATTTAATTAGATTTTGAAGAATGCTCATGAGAACTACATCAAGCACTTAGGTTTCCATAACATAGTGAATCGGCTTTAAGTAGATGTAAGCAAAAAATGATTATATTTCAAGAAATGATTGATATTTGAAAAAAAAAATTTCAAGAAATGATTCAGATATATGCAAGAAATGATTCATATTTAGCCATTCTACCTAAAAAATCATGGTTTATTTACATACTTACAAAGGTATAATTATACACTTGAAAGCATTAACTCTTTGCCTGCGTATAAGACTGGTTAACCCATTTGGTTGATTTTGGTGGCCACATTGCCTGTAAACCTACCCACAAAATCTCTCAGGATTTTTTTTTAGGACAGAGGCCTGGCAAGAGGAATTAGAACCCAGGCAGGCAAGGGGTTAATGATGATGGGTAATTTAGCTGTTTTTGGTGTAACTCACAGTGATGAATGTGTACTGAACTTGATGGATGATGCCCAGTTTTGTTGCTTCAATAATAAATTAATTTTATTTACTGTATACAGAACAACAAACTGCCTTAAAAAAATAAAACTAAAAATCACCAGCATTGTTTTAGTAAACAATTTGTATATTTGAAGAAACCACCGATCCCTATTCTTCCCCTCCACACACTCAGACAAGTGGACTTTCTATCTGCAAGACGGTTTCACGCAACTGCTTTCATTTCACCCAAACGGTTACTGTTAAATTTGGTAATTCTGTAAAAGTATAGCTGACAGCCTACACGATGGATGGTGGTGCCAGATGCTTGTATTTATTTTTTGTAATCGTTCTTATATAGCGTCTTTCCAGATCAAGAGCACACAAGGCGCTGGCCGATACAGGATGTAACTCAAGCCAGCACTTAATGAAAGATTATCCATTTAATGGGGTTAGGGTAGTAGCATTCTTAGGGCACGCCGAGTAATACTATTAACCAAATAACAAAGAGAACAAGTGCTAATAATCACATTTTCTAGGTGACTTTTTATTTTTATATATATAAACACAAATTTTAGTGTATGTTAAATATATCAGAGAAATCCATCTTCACATACCTGAGTCTAATGCTCTAGAATTATTATATTCTTGAAACCTGAACAACTATACATTTGACATCCCTTGTCCTTTTGTTGTTGTTGACGTTTTGAATATACCCGGTTGTTTTCATCAGTGTTGTAATTGTCATCGGAAATTTAAAGAATGCCAGATGAATTATGCTGGGTATTATTATTCAAAGTGGGAACATAGAATACGGTTGTTTTGCTAGTCATGGATTTTGTGCTGGTCATAAGAATTTTTATTTTATTTTATTTTTTTATATTTATATATTAATACAATGACAAAGTCTGACAGACCATCACACAAGCCATTGGACTACATGATGACATGCTCACAGTGGTGAAGAAACAAAAACTCTGATGGTATGGTCATGTCTCTAGAGCATCAGGCTTTGCAAAGACTATCCTGAAAGGCACGACGCTAGGAGGCAGAAGAAGAGGGAGACAGAAATAGAGGTGGGAGAACAACATTCGAGAATGGACTAGCTTGACAACGAACGAAGCCATGAGGGTTGCTGAGGACAGAGAAAGATGGGGTACCTGGTTAAACGATCATCTTTGATGGCCCCAATGACTTCCGATTACAGGATAGAATACCCATATGCAGGAAGGAGTTTGCTGGATTGTCTTTGATGTACCCCCGTTGGGGTGCCGGGGGTTTCAGTATAAATAGTATCCCCACTTTGTGGAAATTTATTGCTTTAAATTCCCACTGTCGCTGTCTTTCTCCTTTGTTGTTTTTAATTCCTATTCTGTTCTATTAATTTACTATACTGTCTTCTTCTTCGCTAGACCAATCACCTACCTTTTTTCTTGAAAACTCTTCCGGGACAAAACTCCACCTTTGTGTGTGAGGTCTGTGATCGATCAGCTTGGAAATATTGGAAGCTTTCTGCCAGGTGGTCACTGGGACTTCCTATGATGTTATTATTTGGCAATGTAGGCATTTTATATGTATGTGTTTTGTTGATATTTTATAATGATGTTTATATTCTATTTATTGCAAACGGGGGTTCGATACATTAGAGCATAACCTCAGCGTCCACTGCGTGGGATGTCTTTATTGTAAAGTGACCGGCTGTTGGAGTGCCTTTAGTGTTGCCACTAGGGTTGTTTCAGCAGATCTTTTATACAAAGTTGTGGTCTTGATATTGCTATAACTGGTCCTGATTTGTCTCGGAAGAGTCCGCTGGACCTGAAGCAATAATCATGTAATGTAATGTCTTTGATGTTGTTGGTGTGGATAGGTAAGTCAGACAAGATTTTGTTGGATTTTTTGTTTTGTTGTTGCTGTTTTAATTCTCACTAGTTTTGTTTTATTTAAGGTAAATATAATAATACTAAATATACTTGAAAAGTCAATGAAAAAATATGTACAAGTTTCAGTATTAGTGTTTGTGGAATTTATTTGTTATTTATTGACTAATTTAGTTTTGTCATGTATTATTATTTTGAATCGATGACTTACTGAGTTCCTCTTTCTGTTGTGGTATTAAAACAAAAAAAATTAAAAATGAAATGAAAAGCAGATGACAATAGTATTGTTGTAATCATTGCTCTGTTCACTACCTTCTTTACCTTCTATTGTTAAGCCTGAACAACAGTCAACAGGCTCTGATTTATGCATGCCTCTACCAACATTCCACATACGCTTTTGGAGACAGGGAAATATCAATGGTACTGGAACAATACATTGATATTTCTCATAAATATCATGCATTAGCAGGTTCAGACACAATGACTTGTTCTGGAACAATAATTGTGTCTGAGCCTGCTGATGCATGCGATTTATGGTGTCAGTACTCTGTATACAAATGGCAGCATGTAACATGTGACTGAAGCAGAACAAAGACCAAGTGTGGTATGGGAGATAACGCTTTATTGTCCCTTTTTATAGGAAAATTCTGAGCCGCCTCCCCATGGGGAAGGTGTAGTTGAAGACTGTGGCGCACCCAAACCTAACCTACCTAATATTAGTTGTGTATTTGAAATTTTGCTGGGGGAGCAAACCGGAGTACCCGGAGAAAACCCCCGATACGTTGCCTGAGTCGAAAGTAAATAATATTCGGAGAAACGTGACGCCCAGATGCTGCTCGATCACACAACTGTCAGGCGCCATTGGTTTCTGTCCTGTGGACAAGGTAAGTTAGTCCCGCCTTAGCCTACTAGGCCACAACGCTCGCTGTGTGGGATGGGATGGAGAATAAGGGGAGGGGGGAGTGAGGAGGAGATGACAATGTGGTAGGCAATGATGAAGTTGATATAACTTGAGACAGCGCATCCACATTCAGTTGGGTCTAGTCTTGATGGCTTTCTTGAAGCCAGCTTCTGATAGAGGTTACTTCACAAAGCAAGGAAAAGAGTCTTGAAACAGTTTTGGGGCTTGAGTTGAACAAGACCTTGTTTGTGTTGTTAGTGGGCATACTTGGTAGCCGACTGTAACAGTAAATATTTCGTAGGATCTAGGAGTGTTACAGTAAACATTTAATGTAGGGCCTAAGTGTATAATATGTCGGTCAAGCGTCTCTTATTTCTACAGTCTGCTGATCTCAAACTACAACAAAACAATAGAAGCATTTTTGTCCGTGTCATGGTTTGACACACGAAAGTCGACCATAGGAAGAAAAACATTCTGGTATTGATTGTCATCCATGAGTATGTAGTGCCAGCATCACTTTCTCAACTAATGACAACATTCCAGCGCGTGAGTTGTTACGTGAGTTAGTTAGTTATTCATTGCTTACAGAGTCCAACGGACTGCAAAGAGCCGAATATCCTATTCTATCCTATCCTATCCCGTAACTCAAAGGTCGTAGGAAGCCCTAATGACCATTTGGCAGAAAGCGTCCAATATTCCCAAGCTGACCCAACAGACCTCATACACAAATGAGGAGTTTTGGAAGAGTTTTCAAGAACAAAGGTAGGTGACTGGTCTAGCGAAGAAGATAGTATAGTAGACTGATAGAACAGAATAGGATTGAGAAAGAACAAAGGAGAAAGACAGCGACAGTGGGAATTTAAAGCACTAAATTTTCACAAAGTGAGGATACTATTTATACAGACCCCCACCCCCATCACTCCACGGGAGTTCCACGGCTTTGATGATAATAACCCTTACCTCCTGTTCATTTTTTCTGCTTCTGTACTGTGATGTATGGATGTCTTGAGATAACCTTTTATGGAGGAAAGGGATTGACTTAACACTCAATCTAACAAGCGATGTTTAGACTGCGGCAACAAGAATTATTTGCCTAAACCTGGAACAAAATCATCGCATACAACGTGTTTTGAACTGGAAAATCTGTTATTGTCGACTTGGACAATAGTTTAGGACCATTCCGTGTATCAGACCACAGTTTACTGCTGTTTATCATGTAAAACTCAAAGTTGAATTTGGAATTATACTAAAACAGTTTAAATTGGAATATCTGTAATTTATAAAATGGTTGCTAGTTAATTGAAGACCCCCGTTGGGGTGCCGGGGGTTTCAGTATAGTATCCCCACTTTCTGGAAATTTAGTGCTTTAAATTCCCACTGTCGCTGTCTTTCTCATTTGCTTTTTCTCAGTCCTGCTCTGTTCTATCAATCTGCTATACTATCTTCTTCTTCGCTAGACCAGTCACCTACCTTTTTTCTTGAAAACTCTTCCAGGACAAGACTCATTGTTTATGTATGAGGTCTGTTGGATCAGCTTGGGAATATTGGACGCTTTCTGCCAGGTGGTCACTAGGGCTTCCTATGATTTATTATTTAGCAATGTAGGCATTTTATAAGTATATGTTTTGTTGATAATTTATAATGATGTTTATATTCTATTTTGTTTTTGTAAACGGGGGTTCGATAAATTAGAGTGCTTACCCCCGTTGGGGTGCCGGGGGTTTCAGTATAAATAGTATCCCCACTTTCTGGAAATTTAGTGCTTTAAATTCCCACTGTCGCTGTCTTTCTCATTTGCTCTTTCTCATTCCTGCTCTGTTCTATCAATCTGCTATACTATCGTCTTCTTCACTAGCCCAGTCTCCTACATTTTTTCTTGAAAACTCTTCCGGGACAAGACTCCTTATTTGTGTATGAGGTCTGTTGGATCAGCTTGGGAATATTGGACGCTTTCTGCCAGGTGGTCACTAGGGCTTCCTATGATGTTATTATTTAGCAATGTAGGCATTTTATATGTATGTGTTTTGTTGATAATTTATAATGATGTTTGTATTCTATTTTGTTTTTGTAAACGGGGGTTCGATAAGTTGGGGTGAAGCCTCAGCCGTCCCCTGCGTGGGATGTCTTTATTGTAAAGTGACTGGCTGGTGGAGAGCTTTCGGTTTTACCACTAGGGTTGTTTCAGCAGATCTTTTATGCGGATCGGGGGTTGTCCGGTCCTGATTTGGCTCGGAAGAGTCCGCTGGACCTAAAGCAATAATAATGTAATGTAATGTTATTAGAGTGCAGCCTCAGCGTCCCCTGCGTGGGATGTCTTTATTGTAAAGACTGTGAGTGTATGTGTGTGTATGATGTTAATACTAATTCAGATGAGCTACACATCCGTGAAAATAGTCAAGTCTAAGTGGTTCCCCAAAATGTTACCCCCCCCCCCCCCAAAAAAAAAAAAAAAAAAAAAAAAGAAAAAGAAAAAAGAAAAAAAAAAGGTGTTGGTGATAGTTGTGATGATGATGATGATGAGACGTCCCAGAGTTTTTCTATTTTTTAACGGAGCCTGCATAATATAATCCACAATACCGCCCAAATTGTATGACTTGACTTTTATAGTGTGTTAAGTAGTGCACTTTGTAATTACGCCAAAGTGCTTAATTTCTCATTTCTTTGATACTGTTATGGTAAACATTCTCTTCTCCATTCACACAAAAGAGTTTCCTGCGTTCGTGACTATTTTTATCGGTCACCATGGGGCTAAGCCTGTTTCACAACTCTATGCAACAGCAGTTGCAGCAGTGCACTCCACACGTAGTACAGAGAAACTGGCATTTTTAAAAATATTTTTTTAGGAAGGACATAATAAAAAAAAAAACTTCTGAATAAAGCAGCAGACCTAATCGATCTGAAATAGGAAGAATCAATAGGAATAACTATTGTGCTAGCTTGGCCCGCTTTCAGTGCACAAACATATTGATTATAGAAATCCGATACATTTGCTTAGGTCCAGAATGATACTGGTGTCAGAACATGTGAGAAGTAGACCCAGAATTTATTGCTAAATCAATACGCTTAATTTTTGTTTTTATACACAGCGCACTAATCAGCTCAAAGAGCTACTGAAGGCGCTAGCTGATATGAGATGTAACTCAAGCAGCCCAGGACCAGCGCACTGTAGATGTGGAATTGGAGGAATTAGCTGCATATTGCGACCATTTTGGCCCTTTGTGACTGATGAGAAAGGTGCGTGGAATGTGTGTTCGCCCTTGTGGGTGAGGGAAATTATGAATTTTATCAAGGTGAGGGGAGACGGTGGAGTCTGTGTATGAAGGAGAGGCAAGGATTTTATTGAGTATTTTACTTCTTAGTAAGTTTGACAAGTATGTCACAAAACAATACAAAAAAAAAAAAAAAAAATAAGCGCTAGATTCTAAAGCTGCGTCGTTTTTTTTTTTTTTTTTTTTTTTTTTAATCTTTAAAGCAATCGCACATTTGATCCATTAAGATGAAAGACAACTGGTACGCACTGGCAGTCACGAAAAATTGTGACCGGTTATACAAGATCTGACCAATCAATACATCCACAAATAATTCCAAGCTCCGTCATCGGTCATGTAGTCCCCCTGTACCTGTATAAATTTAATACTCATCTCAAAGAGAGCCGTCGTGTTTTTGTCTTTTTCCTATTGCATAAACAGCTCCCTGGTTGAAGTATTGAAAATCATCATCATCATCATCATCATCATCATCATCATCATCATCATCATCATCATCATCATCATCATCATCATCATCGTCATCATCATCATCATCATCATCATCAACAACAACAATATATCATAATAATAATAATGTGATGATGATGATGATAATAATTAGTAATAATAATAATGATAATAATAATGAACAGACACACAACTACACAATCGGACACTTAAATGGATGTGGAAGAACTAAACATTAACAAATAAAAGCAAGTCCTGATCGGTTATTTTAGGAGGGGAAATAACATTTGCAACAACATACAATCTGCTAGCAGTTTTGGGATTTGGTCGACTTTTATCTCATCATTCTGAAATAATTTTGTTATTGACACGCGCAAGTGAAACCGATAAATGCTGACTAAATCGTCAGCGGTCTTGTCGGACAGGAACAATGACTCCTGGACCCTCTTGCAGGAAGGTGGCAAATGGCTTCCATCGATTTCTTTTTCCATGTCGGCTTACCAGGATCAGGATCCTCCACTTCACGGATCTTTTGCTTCATACACACACACGCGCGCATGCACGCAAATAGATACTCAGTCGGATACGAAACGCGTACACACAGATACAGACATGCGCAGATACGAAACGCACACACGCGCGTGTAAGCCTCATACACAAGGCTCACTCAGATTGACACACACACGCACGCGCGCCCCTACGTATGCACATACATACACTGTACACCTCCACCTATCAGTGGTCTTTTTCAAGACCCCGGACGCCAACGAGCTTTAAACAAGGTTTTGCAAGAGGATAGATTACGAATCAGCCGGCAGAAAAGGCCTCAGCGAAATAATCGGTGTTAGGCAATATGATCTTGAGTTGTTTTAGACCACCTGCTGGTACAACCTGTTAGTGCCGCAGCATATTCAGTCATAAATATTACTCCTGCATTAAAAATATTAGTGGAAACGTGAGCTTGATTTAATATCTGTCACTGCCCATTTTAGAAGTCGCCAACGACATCATTAATTACTACTGATTGCACAACAATCCCAGGATTCGGAAACATATCATTCGCATTTGTACTTGTTCAAAGGTCAAGGTCATTGAGCGTCACCATTTTCTAAACGCGTTTTACGCTGTATCTAAAAATAGGCTCAACCGATTTTTAACCTTTTTGTTTGTTTGTTTTGCAGATAGTTCAGATTGTGGCCTATGATTCCATGCTTTTATTCTGAAAAAGTCGAGTCACAACAAGAAAATTAACACTTTTGAAAATGTTTATTTTTTGGCTATGACGGGTGTGTGTGTGTGTGTGTGTGTGTGTGTGTGTGTGTGTGTGTGCGCGCGCATGTTTACACGGCGTTCTTTGGACAAACTAGTGCACATCTACATACGTTCTTTGGACATACCTCCTTGTTGGGACGTCCATTTAGTGATCCGTTAGGGTTAGGGTTAGAACACTTAAAAGTACTTAAAAAGGGGGTCGAAAAACGACCCATTGTCCACACAACGTATGTGGCGTTTGAGGAAAGTCTAAATAACGGTGTCTGTGCAAGTATGTGAGTGTGTGTGTGTGTATGCGTGTGTGTGTGTGTGTGTGAAAATACATTTGTATGGCTTGCCATCTTGTTAACTCTTGCAAAGGAATCTGCCAAACACGTTTGAGTTTACTTTTTGTTTACTCACCATTTTTGACCACTGTTGGCCTATCAATAACTGCTCTCAAACATCCTCTACTCGTCCGTCCCTTCCCTCCAATATCCATCTCCCATATTCCCCACCCACCCTGCACTCCTGTTCCTGGCACACACACACACACACACACACACACACACACACACACACGCACACACACACCACACACACACAGCTCTGTTTTAGAGCCAGGTCAAACAGCAAAATGCCAATAATTTAAGAAGGCGGCAAGGGCAACAATAATGGCCAAGAAACGGTAGAAAAGCTGACCAACCCATTTATCATTTGCGTCAGACGTTATTGAGCGCTTTGTTTGTTAATGATCGGTTATGTACCAACTTGTCGCCTTTATTGAACGCTTGGTTTGCATGTTAATGATCTTATGGAATAAACAATAAGCTTACTAGGCTGGGATCCATTAGGAATTACTGTCATGATGTGTTGAGTTAAGCAATGGAAATGTTGATTTTTCGCGTTCAGGTAAACTTCTGTGGAGTTACACAATTTAATAATATTTTGAGACTAATATTGTAAATCACTGACACTTTCCAACATCATCATTAACGTAGTCGTCGTCGTCATCATCATCATTAACGTCATCATCAAAATGAACAAAAATATGTCAATAAAATGTTGCCCAAAATTCACATGTTTGCTTTCTTTCTTTTTACCTATTTTTTATTTTCTTTCATTTACAAAAATCAAATAGACCGTGTAAAAAAAAAGAAAAGATTTCAGGTTCCACTTTTCAAATTCACTCAAATTAAACCACTCAGGATCGGTTTGTTTAAACACCATATTTTTATTTATTGATAACATATTCCACATCCCCGATTTTAATATTGTTTATTTCATAATTGTTTTCTTTTGTTATCTCTTTCCATTTGAAGGAATTAATTGTAAAAAAAATTTAAAATAATGTTTCACTTTCAAATACATTGATAATGAAAAATATAAAGAAAATGCCTTTTTGAACATTTAACAACAACAACAACAACAACACCACCACCAACAACGATCTTTTCTTCTTCTGGTAACACAACCGAATTCAATAATTTTGATCTTGATTATTTTTTTTGGGGGGGGGGGGGGAGGGGGGGGGGGGCTTTCTGTATTTCTGTTTGCCGGGTCTTTGCAGGTATTAATTGTAAAGAAATCTATTGAAGTTTCATTTTCAAATAAATTCAGAATGAAAAATTAAGAAAGAATCGATTTTTATCAAAACACTTGATCGTTCGTTCGATAGCAGTGCCCAGTGCAGTATAGCTTATCTTATAAGAATCGGCGGCAGGGATAGCTCAGTGGTCAGAGCGCACGACTTGTGTGAGTGCGTCTTGGGCGACGTGGGTTCGAATCCTGACTTCAGAAAACTATTTTGTGATTGCTGGATATTACGGGCCAGCGCCTTGAGAAGCTCTCTGAGCTTGTAAGTGCGTTATATAAGAGAAATCTCATTCTTTCTTTTATAATTGATTTTCACTAACACAAAATAATTTTTAAAAAGCGGTGAGGCAGACAAACAGACAGAGGAGAGAGAGAGCGAGAGAGAGAGAGAGAGAGAGAGAGAGAGAGAGAGAGAGAGAGAGAGAGAGAGAGAGAGAGAGAGAGAGAGAGAGAGAGAGAAATCCCCTTAATATGTTAACGATCTTTTTCAGGAGAGAGAATCCTCCACCTTCTCTTCCCGGTCTGCCTGTAACCTGATCGGCTTGTTCTGCGAGATGACAAAAAAAATAATGGCTATTCTATTGATTGTGTTGAAAACTACGAATATCAGTTTCTATGAGGATGCCTGATTTCAAGTTGATTATGTGAACGCAGTGACTATCGCTTTCTATGAAGTTAATTAGTAGTTCAAAATAGCCCCAATTTGACATCCCGTTTCCAATAGACAATCCCTGTCATTGATTATCTAAATTAAAAGATGCTTAATGGTTTTATCAGTATGTGTTTGTTTGTGTGTGTGTATATATGTATGTGTGCGTGCGTGTGCGCGCACGCGTATGTTGTATTTTGTATGTTGTATAACTAGAATAGAAATAGTCAGTTACTACCGAACCAGGAGAAGGTTTTCTATGTAAATCGCCTGACAATGAAGATCTACCTCCCTCCCTCTCACCTGATTCTCTCACCCCCGCCATTCCACCCACTCACCACCCCCACCTACCACACACATACACACGCATACACACACGCACCCACACCCACAGTGACACACACACACTCTACCCAAAATTGTTCAGATTGGTTGTCCACGTTTAACGATTGTTTTACTCGCCATTTGATAGTATTTTGTTCTTAATTTAGCAGATCACCTGGTTAACCAAGTGTATCATTGCTCTGTTGATATTTCTATTAATGACGCATTTTTACCAGCAGAACAATGGCGTATTTACTTCAACTTCCAAGTTTCAATTTGGGATTTTAGTTTAGATACAAGCCCTATGCCGATCAAGATACCATTATTTTATACTCTGCTGAAGGTTGTTCACTCTTTCCTCAGCCTTCATTCTTCCTCTCGTCAATCAATCATCACGTCTCTCTATGACGCACAGAGAAGTATGACGCCATTCCGGTTTGGACTAGAACCAATAATATTCGACCCCAAAAGTATACTTATAGGGCCCTGAAAGGGCATTTGTTATCTCCCCTTTTATCCACTTCCTGTTTAAGAGTTCTTCAGTTGTGCTGTCGTGGAGCTACCGTCTTTATTGTTGTCCTTATTGCTGAATTTGCTGTTGTTACCAAAATGCTGCTGTTTATTTCCAGCCCTTTTCAGTGTGTGTCATTGTAGTTTTTCAATGGTTGCATTATCACAAATTTACTGCTTCTTTGTCCCCTAATCGAAAAAATCGTAAAAGATAATACTAATCCTTTTTTTTTTTTTACAAGAAGAAGAAGAAGAAGAAGAAGAAGAAGAAGAAGAAGAAGAAGAAGAAGAAGAAGAAGAAGAAGAAGTTCTGTATCACGTCATCATGCTTACATTACATTACATGATTATTGCTTTCGGTCCAGCGGACTCTTCCGAGCCAAATCAGGACCGGACAACCCCCGATCCGCATAAAAGATCTGCTGAAACAACCCTAGTGGTAAAACTGAAAGCTCTCCACCAGCCAGTCACTTTACAATAAAGACATCCCACGCAGGGGACGCTGAGGCTGTACTCTAATTTATCAAACCCCCGTTTACCAAAACGAAATAGAATACAAACATCAATATAAATTATCAACAAAACACAAACATATAAAATGCCTACATTGCTAAATAATAACATCATAGGAAGCCCTATAGTGACCACCTGCCAGAAAGCGTCCAATATTCCCAAGCTGATCCAACAGACCTCATACACAAATAAGGAGTCTTGTCCCGGAAGAGTTTTCAAGAAAAAAGGTAGGTGACTGGTCAATCGAAGAAGAAGATAGTATAGCAGATTGATAGAACATTGCAGATCTAGGAATGAGAAAGAGCAAATGAGAAAGACAGCGACAGTGGGAATTTAAAGCAATAAATTTCCAGAAAGTGGGGATACTATTTATACTGAAACTCCAGGCACCCCAACGGGGGTGCTTAAAGCATGCGGTGATACAAATATAAAATGCTTTAACAAAGTTTTTATTTTTTTCCCCATTTATTCTCTCTCTCTCTCTCTCTCTCTCTCTCTCTCTCTCTCTCTCTCTCTCTCTCTCTCTCTCTCTCTCTCTCTCTCTCTCTCTCTCTCTCTCTCTCTCTCTCTCTCTGTATAAGACGCAAGTGAATATAGCCTATTAGCTATCCCATCCCTACCCGCAGCCGGTTTTACATCCCATAAGTACTCCCCCCCCCCCCCCCCCCCTAAAAGGTAATCCAGACTAACTCCCCTCTCTTTCCAAGAAGTACTCCCTCTGTAAAAAGGTGCTTTCTGTTAAAAACAACAACAACCGAAACAAAACACAAAAAAACCGTTACAAACAAGCAAGAAATTACAGTTTTGTCAAGAAATGCAGAGGGGGGTGATTTTGGAGCATCCCAGAATTACTCCCCATTTGTTCAGAAATACTCCCGGGGTGTACTGGGATTACCTAGTTTTACTCCCTGGAGGAGTTCTGGCCCATTAGCCTGGCTGTCCCGGAACTACTCTCCGGGAATAAGCTTACTCATGGGACATCGTGGGAGACGGAGTACTTTTTGGATATCCCTCACACAATTAAAAAAAAATCTTCTATAATGGTGTGTGTACTTCTTGTTAAGAATTGTGTGGGTATAACGTTGCAGTTGATGACATGATGCGAATATGTCATGTGACTGTTAGTTTTGATTAATTGATTTTACAGACACTGTCAAGCTTGTAATTTTTCTTTTAGAGACGAATAAAGACATATTGTATTGTACTGAATTGTGTTGTGTTGTATTGTATTGTAGATTTTGTTTGTTGTGTGTGTGAGAGTTGGTGAAATATGTGAGCGTGCATGTTGGTACAGATAGCCGCGCTTCGAGCCTGATTGCTGATTTGGGGAAAAGCGCGTATTTAGCATCCAGTATTATTGTTATTATTATTATTATTATTATTATTATTATTATTATTATTATTATTATTATTATTATTACAGTGGAACCCTCCGGTATACGACCGTCCAAAATCTGAGAAAAAACGGTCTTATAATAGAGGTGGTCTTATACCGGAAACAAGGGGTGGGGCCGGAGGGAGGGGGGGGGGGGGGGGGTCAGGCTCGGAGGGGTATGTAGTCATAATTTTCACACTCACCAGCATGTATTCTCTGACAAAGGAAACTGTAAAACATGTTTCATTTTTCGCTGTGTCTTTTATTCACAACTTAAAAAATAGAAAACAGTCGAATCACTGCCAGACGCGTTCATCCAAGTCTGTCAGTGCAGAAGCTCTCAGTTTCGATGTTTTCCTTTCGCCACTTTCTCCACTCTCCCATCGTTGTTTCACAGATTCCTTATCCTTTATGATGAGCTGAATTTGGGTCTTCCCAACGTCTAAACTTTTCCCATTTTCACTTCTTTCAATCACTTTCATTCTCTCTGCCAAACTCAAAACGTTCCTCTTGCGCGACGCCATTTTGACAAGCCAGTGTAGGCGAGTAATGTCCCTTATTTGCGAACCGGAAATAGCAGACAACAGCAGGCGTACACTAACATGAGAGAAAAAAACGAAAGGTACAGACCACAAATTAACTGATATCTCTTTTAAATTGCCATAAGACGGTCGTATAAAGGGCTTAAGACACTGTCGCTGGTCGCATAAACGAGGTTGTCGCATACCAGAGGTCATTTATTATTGGAAGTGAATCCGTCAGAAGTTTTCAGGTCACATAACGGAGGGAGTCGTTTACCAGAGAGACGGATACCGGAGGTTCCACTGTATTATTATTATTATTATTATTATTATTATTATTATTATTATTATTATTATTATTATTATTATTATTATTATTATTATTACTATTATTATTATTACACGGAGCTTTAGAAAATAAAGTAGGCTTAAATACATGACATGTATGGGTTGTGGTCTGCCATAGTTCATCTTACAAACTGCAACATAAAACATAAATGAAATTTTAAGTTCTTTTCTGAATGGATGGAATAATGAAAATTATTCTCTCCGATCTTGACACGTGAAGAATGTACCGGTATTCACCTGTAACAGCGTTTTGTATTACACGTTAAAAGGAATAGGATATTTTACCCATCAGCACTGAACGATGAGCAAAACCGGGTTTGAATGATCAATCATGCAGTGTTTCGTCAGCGCTACAGTATGCATCGTTGGCATGAAAGGTTGATACAGGCTATGCACAATGTCTGTCTGTCTAGTCCCTCAACCTGGAGGAGAGAAATTAGGAACGACGTAACAGAGACTCTGGTTTGAGTCACGAATCATGAATATCCCTTCATTGAAATTGGCCTATCAGGCGTGCAAGATGTAGACTAATTTTAACGAATGCGAAGAAACATTAAACAAAACAAGGTCTGGAATGTATTGCAGGATTAAGGACTCAATCTAACACTCTGAAAACAGGCAATCCAAGATGTCTGTAGGAGTCCCTCAATCTGGCCTCGGTGTTTTCGACTCGTGCATTGTCATAACCTACCACTTTTTATTTGTGAGAAACGAAAGAGTAGGTTAATTCTGCAGTATCCACAGCGAGAGGACGTTCTGTATTTTACAACTAATTAATCTCTTGTTTGTGTGTGTGTTTGTGCGTGTGTGTGTGTGCGTGTATGTGTGTATATTTTTCATTGTCATGAAATCCTGCTGTTATAAGTACGCTTATTATCATCGTTTTTATTATTATGCATTTTCAGAAACTGGGTACAGTTAGGACAACATAATATTCTCCCTTCCGCAAGTTTCAAGACCAGTCACTGTAAAACTAAGCGGTTATAATTTAATCATTAAAAACATTATGTTTGTATTTTTCCACGCAAAATGGAGGTGTTAAGTACTTGGTTAAAAAAGAGCAAAAGGGGAGGGACCAATCCTGTCCACTTCATGGATTTGTTATCTCGCGAGTGCATCGCCGCTTGGTGTAACAGACAATGGGGTTGTCATAAAACTCCAGAACTCAGAAGAAAAAAAAAAGACCCAACCAACGATGTAACAGACAAAAAGACAAAGAAAGCAGAAGACATCAAATAAACAAATAGCACATAAAAGAAGCTTATTTTGGCATGTGACATAAACAATTCATAATTTTAAAAATATAATAATAAAAACATACCCACAATTCATAAGAATAAACCTCTCATTCATAAGAAAAACATGCCGACAATTCATAAGAAAAAACTTATCATTCATATGAAAAACATGCCAACATTTCCTAAGAAAAAGCTTATTATTCATAAGAAAAACATGCCAACAATTCATAAAAATGACTTAGGAACAATTCATAAGGAATAACATATAAACAATTCCTAAGATAAAACATACTCGCTCTTTCTTTCTTTCTTGCCTTATTTCTCAACTATGGAATGCCTTAAATTTTTTTTTCAAGGGCTCATCTTCAAATCATCATAAACTTCCATCCAATTTATCTGCTAATGCCTTCTAAACATCACGCTCTCATTCAGAACTGCTAGATAAATCACAAATAAAGTTTATATATTCTAATAGAGAATTTAACTGTTATGTGTTTTAAGGGATCTGAAAGGTATATCTCAAGTTATTGCATACAGTTAGTTTAACATAACAGAGACAGAGTATAAGGCCTACGTATCGTATGGTCAGAAATTCTTGTAGCCAGCACGGCTGAGAGAGAATGTGTGAGTGAGAAATTCTTCACCATAGCCTCCATCACGTCACTTCGTCTTTCTCTCCAAACCACCACAACATCCAACACCAATACATTTTTGGCGCTGTGAAGTCATCAAAAGCCTGTATGAAAAGGCTACCAGTGCAGTCCTCCACAACAGCGCCATCGGGAACTGGTTCAGAACAACAATCGGTGTGCGTCAAGGATGCCTACTCTCTCCAACACTCTTTAACATCTTCCTAGAGCGCATCATGTCAGATGCTCTTGCAGATCATGAAGGCACAGTCAGCATAGGGGGTAGAGCAATCTCCAATCTTCGTTTTGCAGATGACATTGATGGACTGGCTGGAGAGGAACAAGAACTTGAACAGCTGGTACAGAGGCTTGACACCACCTCCAGAGCTTATGGAATGGAAATAAGTGCAGAGAAGACCAAAATGATGACCAACAACACCAATGGCATCAACACGGACATCAAAGTCCAAGGCCAATCCCTCAACACAGTGCATAGCTTCAAATATTTAGGAGCCATTGTATCAGACAATGGGTCCCGACAGGAAGTCCTCTCCAGGATCGCACAAACAACTGCTGCCCTGACAAGGTTGAAGCCCATTCGGAAAGACAGGACCATCAGTCTACATTCCAAAGTAAGACTGCTGCGCTCCCTTGTCATCTCCATCTTCCTATATGCTTGCGAAGCATGGACCCTCACAGCAGATCTCCAACGAAGAATACAAAGCATGGAGATGAGGTGCTACAGAAGACTTCTGGGCATTTCCTACACCCAACACATCACCAACGACGAAGTCCGACAGACCATCACACAAGCCATTGGACAACACGATGACCTGCTCACAGTGGTGAAGAAACGGAAACTCCGATGGTATGTCCACGTCACCAGATCATCAGGCCTTGCGAAGACTATTCTACAAGGCACAGTGCAAGGAGGTAGAAGAAGAGGGAGACCGAAAAAGAGGTGGGAGGACAACATTCGAGAATGGACTGGTTTGACACTGAGCGAAGCCATCTGGGCTGCTGAGGACAGAGAAAGATGGAGTATGCTGGTTAAAGGATCATCTGTGGTGCCCCTACGACCTTCGGGTTACTGGACAGGATAGGATACGATAGGATAGGATAGGATAGGATAGGATAGGATAGGAGCAGGATCTAAAGATGACAAGACCAAGGAAGACATCTACTAAGGGAGCAGAAGAGCTGTTATCTCCTCGAGCACTG
Source organism: Oncomelania hupensis (assembly GCA_036898135.1). Lineage (NCBI taxonomy): Eukaryota > Metazoa > Mollusca > Gastropoda > Littorinimorpha > Pomatiopsidae > Oncomelania > Oncomelania hupensis. Next base: position 74,277,055 of record CM072512.1, on the reverse strand, counting down.
CCTTTGCTCTCTTAGTATGATGTACTTCCAATAACACTTTTCAACGGTCATCAACGAACTGCCGTTGGGGAGAGAGAGAGAGAGAATGTGTGAGTGAGAAATTCTTCACCATAGCCTCCATCACATCACTTCGTCTTTCTCTCCAAACCACCACAACATCTAACACCACTACATTATTATTATTATTATTATTATTATTATTATTATTATTATTATTATTATTATTATTATTATTATTATTATTATTATTATTATTATTATTATTTTTAATATTATTGTTGTTGTTGTTATTATTATTATTATTATTATTATTATTATTATTATTATTATTATTATTATTATTATTATTATTATTATTATTTTTATTATTATTATTATTGTGAGCGATGGAGAGGGGAGTGGGTGTCTAAAATTGTTTAAAGATAATGACAAAGATGATGATATGTGTCCGTGTGCAGGTGCGTGTGTGTGTGTGTGTGTCTGTATGTACGTGTGTGTGTGGGCATGTAGAAACGACGTTACAGTGACACACTCATGGAACTCCTCATGGTTTCTTTTGACTTTTTGGGAAGGCTGCCCTATTTTGACGTCAAAATAGAGTTCCAGTAGAGTTACAGCTGTTTTAGGCTTAGGGTTAGGTTAAGGGTTAGGGTTAGGGTTAGTGTTTGGGTTAGGGGTTAGGGTTAGGGTTAGGGATAGGTTAAAAAATTTGAAAATGTCAAAATAATGTCACGAAAATGAAAAGTGTGTCAAAAAAATCCCTGTTTTTTTTTTTTTCACAACAGTCATCAGAATGTCGTTTTTACAAAAATGTGTGTGTTTGTCATCACAACGGCGTTTCTACACGGTTGCGTGTGTGTGTGTGTGAGTTATATGATTTCCAGATTAATGTTAAAGGTTTCTTTATAAGGTTATTTTCATAAGGGATAGATTGGAAGATTAGACTTATTAATGAGTCTAAAATCTTTATCCCTAATAAAAACGTTTTTAAAGTGTTTCTCTCTCTCTCTCTCTCTCTCTCTCTCTCTCTCTCTCTCTCTCTCTCTCTCTCTCTCTCTCTCTCTCTCTCTCTCTCTCTCTCTCTCTCTCTCTCTCTCTCTCTCTTCATCTCTTCTCCTCTAATATTTCTCTCATTCCTGTATTTGATTTTGTCTTTATGTTTAATTTAAACGTAAACATATCAAAGCTGTTCGGTTGTTCTGCAGTCCCAACGCAATATTCTTGCGGCATCGGAAATTGAAAACAACAAGCAACAGGAAACCGTACATAATATCTGAATGCATTGGTGGAATAATAAACAACCTGTCATTATTAATCTATTTTATGATGTGAATTATTTTTCTTGACTCAGAAGACCCTGGTACCATTCCTACCCTTACTCCCGCCTGTATTACTTTTGCATCTTCAACCACTTCTATCCCCATACCATCCCAGATTCCAGCTTTCAAAGAATACGCACACCACTTCAACCTATCCTATCCCGTAACTCGAAAGTCGTTGGGGCACCAGATGATCGCTTCACCAGCGTACTCCATCTTTATCTGTCCTCAGAAGTCCTCATTGCTTCATTCAGTATCAAGCCAGTCCATTCTCGAATGTTATCTTCCCAATTATTTTTCTGTTTCCCTCTTCTTCTGCCTCCTTGCACCGTGAATTGCAGAGTGGTCTTTGCAAGGCATGATGCTCTGGTGATGAGGCCATACCATCGGAGTTTTCGTTTCTTCACCACTGAGAGCAAGTCATCGTGTTGTCCAATAGCTTGTGTGATGGTGTGTCGGACTTCGTCGTTGGTGATTTGCTGGGTATACGAAATGCCTAGAAGTCTTCTGTAGCACCTCATCTCCATGCTTTGTATTCTTCGTTTAGGTCTGCTGTGAGGGTCCATGTTTCGCAAGTGTAAAAGAAGATGGAGATGACAAGGGAGCGCAGCAACCTTACCTTGAAGTGTAGACTGATGATTCTGTCTTTCCAAATGTGTTTCAACCTCATCAGGGCAGCAGTTGTTTGTGTTATCCTGGAGAGGACTTCCAGTCTGGACCCATTGTTTAATACAATTGCTCCTAAATATTTGAAGCCAATCCATCAATGTCATCCGCAAAATGGAGGTTGGAGATTGCTCTATCCCCTATGCTGACTGTACCTTCACGATCTGCAAGGGCATCTGACATGATGCGCTCTGGCTCTAGAAAGAGATTGGTATGTTGGAGAGAATATGCATCTTTGACGCACACCGATGGTTGTTCTGAACCAGTTCCCGATGGCCCTGTTGTGGACGACTGCACTGGTAGCCTTGCCATACAGGCTTTTATTGACTATAATAGTGTTGGGGCTGATGTTGTACACTCTCATGGTTGCCAACAGAGCTGCATGCCAGAATCGGTCAAACGCTTTCTGGCAGTGTACAAACACATGCTATAGATGTTGTTGGTGCTGTAGGTATTTCTTGCAGATTATTCTGAGGTTGAAAATCTGTTCAGTGGTACTATGCCATTGTCTGAATCCTGCTTGTTCTTTAGCTATAATTTGTTCGGCTTGAGTTTTAACATGTAGAGTATTATTTTCAGGAGGACTTTGCAGGGATGGCTGATGAGGCTGACTGTGCGATAGTGTTAACACTCCTGAAGGTTACCCTTTTGGGGAAGAGTGATGACAAGCGACTGGTTCCATGGTTTAAGCACTCACCACTCTTGCCAGATCTTGTTACATATAATGGTGAAGGGGTCAATCATCGCTTCTCCTCCCACTTGAAGCAATTCTGCGGGTATGTTGTCCAATCCCGCTGATTTCCCCCTCTTCAGCGATTTCCAAGCTGCCTAAATTTTTTCTAGGAGAATTGAGATTTCTTCTTTTCTGTTCTGGGGACATGCTAGAACTGATGGGTCTCCATTAGGTGTGTGGTTGTAAAAGTCAGAGCAGTACTTTGTCCATCTATCCAAGATTTTTAATTCTTCTGTAAGGCACAATGCAGACTTGGATCGTGGAGACTTTGGGCTATTTAACACTTGTCAGCCGCTTTACAGTCTGGTAGGCCTTCTTGCTGCTACCCTTGTTTAGACTGTTTTATATTTCCCAGCATTGATCTTTTATCTAGTTCTGCTTTGCTGCGCGCATGCCTTTTCGAATGCCATAGTTGATTTCTCGGTAGGCATCAGCTCTCTGTGAGGTATTCTGTGCCCTTTTCATCTCTCTTCGTTTGTCACACAGGTCCAAAAGTTCAGACGTGATCCATGGTTTCTTCTTTGGGCAGTGCTTGCCAAGGATCTCAGTGGCGGCATCTGTCACTGCTGAGATGAATGTGGTGGTCATGCTTTTGACATCTACTTCATCCGCTCCCAAAATGAGGAGTGGTGCAAAATTTTCTCTATTTGTGGCTTGGAATATTTCTGCAACCTCCAGGTCTTACAGTTTGTCCAGGTCGAACTTCAACCTGGTGCACTTTGTTTTGTTCACTCTTTTCAAGTGGAACCGGAAAGACATCATCACGAGTTCACCATTTCATCACCATTTCAACAGTTACCGTTAAAAAAAATGTTAAGAGCGATTTTCAAACTATGCAACACAACACAACACAACAACTACAGGATCTATAGGAAGGAGGCATCAATTATTGGAAAAGCGTAAGCATAGATTTTATAAGTGGTGCCGTAGCGCAGTGCTTTGGGCATACGCTAAATAAGGTTTTGTGGGCTCGGTTAGTACTTTGATGGGTGGCCATGGTTGGAAGGCCAACCATGGAACGACATATACAATGAAACCATTACGTCACAGAACATATCCTATTCCACCCAGCTGAGAATGGGTACCTGGCTATTTTTGGAACCGGGGAAGGTAAAGAAGCGAAGGAGCGAGGAGAAAGGCTCCGCCCTCATTAAGCTGGCCCAGAGAAAAGAGAGGTCTCAAAAGCCTCTCTCCCCAACGACCGAAAAGTTACGGGAACACCTTTACCTGTGCCTTTAACATTGATTTTCGTGTTTGAATTAGGAGAAGCGACACGTCGGAACCATTGTGGCGGAAAAGTCAATCTTGTGTCCCAGCAGTGGTGGGGGTGTTGAGTTCTTGTTAATACGGATAGCAGTGTATGCAAGACTTCACACAACACAGTAGTAGTAGTGGAATATAATAACATTTGCAGTAGAAATGGAACAATTACATTCTTTTGACCCAGTTCAATTTATATTTCTTTTGATAGCATTGTTTGTGAATTGTCATTTTATTCGTTGCGTAAGCCAAATTTGGTTAAAGATGGCTGACGTTTTGATACAGGGTATTTTGCCTTTTCAAAACACTCTACACTTTTAAGTCCACTACCTGGTGCTGCTGATAACGATGGCGACGCCATATGTGGTTGTGCTGTTGCTGGTACATAATACTGATGATTCCTTCGTTGTCGCCGTCGTCGCGTTTGATGTTGGTGGTGGTGATGATAATAATAATGATGCGAAGAAGAATACCACAGACTGTTCACCATGGTTATACAAAGAAAAGGAAAAAATGATTGTTATCGTGATCGATAATTCATTATTTTATTTAAAATTGATACTTCTGTGGTGTGTGTGTGTGTGTGTGTGTGTGGGTGTGTGTGTGTGTGTGTGAGAGAGAGAGAGAGGGAAAGAGAGCTAGGAGGAGGATGTAACTATTGGTCCAGGTATACAGGAAAACTTCATTTTCTACTAATGTCCAGGATTACGGTGAGAGGACAGGATAACTCTGCAGGTGACAAATGTTAAGGGCAAACCATTTATGATAGAATGCCTGGTGCCAGATTCAGTCCAGCGTCTCATAAACTTAGCCTATCCAGCCATTAGGACCTTCTTTAGGCAGTTCGCTATTACCTGTGGTTTTTTTTTCTTTCAAAGCCAACGAATATTCGGTCTGTACCTGCATGGTTGCGGCATACGCTAAGTTATGAGTGGCCCGCAGCGGAGAAGGACGATAGGGTATTGTCGAATTGTCATCTGGGTTTACACGCTTTGATTGAGACGATAAACAAAGCAAAGCAACCAACACTGTTTGACGTCATTATAGCCAGCTAGCTATCCTCCTTGCAGAGGCGTAGGAAATGTGCATCTGAATGCCACGAATTGCTTACACATTGACTTTGATCTGCTTTGCTAGCTTCAGCTGGCATCGCCTGAACAGTTAAATCACAACCGCTAAAGGTGAACGTACGTCCAAAGCTTGAGAATGTGTGGTCTTTTTTAATGTAAGGTTCAACATTAAACAATAGGCCAAAGTGTTCTTTGTCTTTTCTATACCTATTAAAAGTTTAAAAGTATTTTTGGTCCCTGTATGTAATTAACTTTATGGCATACCACACTATCACATCCTTTTACTGTGGAATACAGAGAGGCTAAATTGACTGATTTGACTATTGTATTACATAACAACTAAATTCGAATACAATTGCTGTTTTACAGATCCCAACACAACCACTATGCTGAAGGGCTTAGTAGGCTATACTGATTAAATAAAATAATAGATCAAATACTCTCTTTCCTTTCAGTTTCTGGATGCTTGCAAGCTGCGCTCTTGGACTGATTTGGACTGGATCGAAAGGGAGCTTACTGAGAAGACTAAGGGCTAAGCAGGGCCAGTGGTGGTGAGAAGCTGATCTTGTTGAAGTGGTTCTCAACGTCAAGCACTAGGGCACAATCTTCAGCTTTATCCCCCTAGGAATGCAGCAGGGCCGCGCTGCTGGAGACCTTTCCGCTGTCTGCGAGAAGAATATAGGAAGATGGGAATGTTGTCGAAGAGTAGAACTACAAATAAGAAAAGCGAGTACATTTGTACATGAGTCATTTTGTGTTTGTCAGATTTTTGAGATCCAAGCACACAAAACATTATGCAAATGTGTAACCTTAATTGTATTGTATCCTTTGTATTGACTGAAAGCCTTTGAAATATTTCGCTTTAGTTAAATAGCAATTTATTTTTTAAAATAACAATATGGTTGGTGCAAAGAGCTATCTCAAACGTCATCACAACCACCAGCTATTGCAGCAGTTAGAAAAAAGTTGGGTAATATGAAACGGAGTGTAATATTATAGATGGCCATTGCAGCGAAAAAAACCCACCAAAGTTGTAATTTCAAGAATATGTAAAGTAAAACCTATGCTTAAACCAAGTCACAGAAATGATTCGACTTTCCCGGATCCTTATGAGGTGGGTGGAAATAAATGGACACTTTAATTTTTTCTGCCTTTCTTTCTTTATTTCTTTCTTTCATCAATTCTTTTTTTCTTTAGTTTAAGATTGATTAACAGTTGTTTCTCTTAAATAAAACGGGGTTGCTTTATCAGAGGTACAAAAAGATTAAGGGTTTGCATAACGTGACTTATTTGGCCTCTTATAACGTCGACAGAACAAGTTATTGACGTCAATGGACTGGCACATACAACAACAGTGAACAGCCAATGCCTTTGCTGATTATGGATTTGGTAACTTCGTTTTGGGGAATGGGAGTAGGAGTGAGGAGGAGATTGGGAAGAGTGGGGAAGGGGATGGGAAGGAAGACGATGGTAAGGAGGTTTATGTAGGCTTACATGGACTTGGTTCACGTTACATCCGGTGTTAGTTCTTAAGTAAATTCGGTAAAATAAAACTTATTATTCTTACGCAGGGCGAAAACCAGCAAGTGGAAGTTGAAGGTTAATCGAGGCCAATTCATGATGGAATCAAACTCCCAACTTGCTGTATTATGCTGCACATTGTTTAGCACCATCAAAGGTGAACCATTGCGATCGGTCAGCGTGCGTATTTACTTGAACCCGTTGTCACCTATACTTGGACAGAAATGACCAGGATTTGTGACGTGGCGGTGAGGCATCACTGAAGTGGAATGCCATATAAAAAAAACATTTACATGAAAGTAATTAATTTGGAAATACTTACTTTTATATAGTTTTTTCCCCTCCAATCAAAATTCTTTTTCACAGATAGTGAAGATGGTTAATAACATTTCCATAAGTTAAGCGAACTGTGATGAAGACTGATTTTTATATTTTGTGTTTGGAATAACGGTATTCTCCCTTTACATTTGGCTTAATCTGCCGCTGCCCCTATGACTAATCCAAACATTAATGATCAACACGACAGGGAAGCATGTTAGTATCACCTGACCCCTACTAATCCTCTCTTCAAGCTGATTGCCATGGATGTCATATTCCTCATATCTTTCATTCTCCGTCCATCATCCCACGCCACCCCACGCCACCCCATCACACCCCACCCCACCTCCAGAACCTGTTATAGTCCTCAAAAGTTTAATTGCCGTCACTATCCATACCCCTACGTTTTCAGTTTGTTTGCACAGTATCGAATAATTAGCTAGTTAGTTAGTCATTGTTTATAGGGTCCAGCGGACTGCAAAGAGCCGAACCTGAACCACAACTTGGTTGAAAGAGGACTCACCCCCGATCTGTATAAAAGATCCGCTGAAACAACCATCATGGTAACACTGAAGGCACTCCAACAGCCCGTCACTTTACAGTCAGGTCAGTCAGGGATTGTGTTGTACCTAGTGTATGGAAACACTCTATCATCTGTCCCGTGCCCAAAAACAGTAAACCCAAAGAACTCAACGACTACCGCCCTGTTGCCCTGACATCCATAGCTATGAAATGTCTCGAACGGATTCTTCTTTCTCGTCTTCTTTGTCACACTCAGCCTTTCTCTGATCCTCTTCAATTTGCATACAAACCCAATCGTAGTACCGACGACGCTACTCTGACGCTTCTCCACAATGCGTATGATCACTTAGAGACCTCTGGTTCCTTTGTCCGTATTCTATTTATAGACTTTTCTTCTGCTTTCAATACCATACAGCCACACCTCATGGCTCAGAAGCTTTTGTCTTACACTGTCCCTCCTAGACTCGTCCTGTGGATCGTTCACTTCCTCGTATCCAGATCTCAGGTTGTCCGCTTTCACTCTGCTGTCTCATCTCTCAAACAAACGTCCACAGGAGCTCCTCAGGGTACGGTTCTTTCTCCGGTACTTTTCACGCTCTACACAAACGATTGCAGAGGAACTGATGCCTCACCGGTCATAAAGTACTCGGATGACTCTGCCCTTGTGGACCTGTCCAATTCAAATGCTGTGTACTTCTCTGCAGTTGGTAGGTTCAGCTCCTGGTGCAAACAAAACTATCTGGACTTAAATGTCAAGAAAACTAAGGAACTGGTCATTGACTTTCGTAAAAACAACACTCTCATTCCAGACCTTGTTATTGATGGTGTTACAGTCGAGAGAGTCACCCAATACAAATACCTGGGAACCATCATTGACGAGAAACTGAACTTCACTGCAAACACCCAGGCCATACACAAAAAATGTCAGTCTAGAATTTACTGCCTTCAAAAACTTCGAAATCTCCAAGTCAGTAGCTGCATCCTTCAGACCTTTTACTCTTCTTTTATTGAGTCCGTTCTTACCTTTTCTTTTATCTGCTGGTATGGAAGTTTGTGTGTAAAAACCAAAAGTATGCTGGATCGAGTAGTGAAAGTCTGTGGGAGGGTTGTGGGAGTGAAACAAGAGAGTCTGCAGGTGTTGTATGAAAGACGTGTTGTGCGGAAAGCTAGTTGCTTTGTGCTGGATAGCACTCATGTGCTTGCGCACCACTTCCAGCTCCTGCCTTCTGGAAGGCGCTACCAAACACCAAGGGTCAGAACTCTCAGAACGAGAAACAGTTTTATTCCAAAGGCTGTCTCATTACTTAATAAATGACATGTGTGTGTGTGTGTGTGTGTGTGTGTGTGTGTGTGTTTTGCTGTCGTTTAATGTTAGCATGCATAAGTGTAATTATATTCATATGTGACTGTGCATTTTTATCCTCATTGTCATTATGATTGTTGTTATTATTATTGTGATGTTTATTCCTTGTTGATTGTAATTGTACACCACAATGTAATTTCTTGTAAAAGATAATAAAGTTGTCTTATCTTATCTTATCTTATCTTATCTACAATAAAGGCATCCCAAGCAGGGGACGCTGAGCCTGTACTCTCATTTATCGAACCGCCGTTTACAAAAACAAAATAGAATATAAACATCATTATAAAATATTAACAAAACACATACATATAACATACTTACATTGCTAAATAATAATACCGTAGAAATCCCTGGTCACCATTTGGCAGAAAGCGTCCAATATCCCCAAGCTGACCAAACAGGCCCCATAAACAGATGAGGAGTTTTGGGAGAGTTCTGAAGAAAAAATGTAAGTTATTGGTCTAGCGAAGAAGATAGTAGATTGATAGAATAGATTATGAACGATAAAAAAAGAAATGAGAATGACAGTTACAGTGATAATTTAAATAATAAATTTCCTCAAAGTGGAGATACTATTTATACCGAAAACCCCGGCACCCAAAGGGCGGAGCAGTATGGCTTTGTTGAGGTACAATCAGGATTCTGTATCAACAGAGCATGTTGTTTTAACTTTTAAAAAGTTCGATCAATAGTTTTGATGTGCGTTCTAGTTTTATTTTCAGTTTAAATGGCCAACACAAAAAAATGTTTTGTCGTTGCATATTTGGTTTGAAAATATCAGTCTGCGAAATATTTGACGACCAGCATGCTAAGTCATAAATAATTAAGAAAAAGCAACAAGGAAATAAAAAAGAACGTGTACAGTTTACCTTAAAGCTAAAATGTAATTTTTTTGTCTCGATTCCTTTGACTTATACCAGCGCATACAAACCATATTAAAGCTTTGGTATTGTCTTCCGACCGTGAAACTGTCATTGTCATTTGTGCTCACACTTCAAAAATACAATAAAACAAAACAAACACAACAAACAACAACATAATGATGATGATGATGATGATGATGATGATGATAATAATAATAATAATAATAATAATAATAATAATAATAATAATAACTATAATAATAATAATAATAATAATAATAATAATAATAATAATAATAATAATAATAATAATAATAATAATAATAATAATAATAATAATAATAATAATAATAATAATAATAATAATAATAATAATAATAATAACAACAAAATAAAGCAAATTCAGCTAAACTCAGTACCGAGGGACTTTAATAAAAAAAAGATGGCAAGCATTCAATCGTGTTCCAATCATCAGAGAAAACGTGTCCCAAAAACGTGTATTAATCATGAAAATATAATTATAGACGGTATATGTAATATGCACAAAATATTCAAACACCGTTTTTTCATTGGACAGCGCTGTTAAAAACAATCTGATTAAACTGTTAGGTTTGAGATTCACCGAACTAGTCATGGAGGAACGGTGGCCTAATGGTAGTGCTTCGGCTTGCGGATCGGAAGGTCCCGGGTTCGAGCCCTGGCCGGGCCATTGTGTTGTGTCCCTGGGAAAGACACTTTACTCCTGTTTTCCTACTCCTTCGGATGAGAGTATAAACCGAGGTCTAGTCTGTGTCGCATACATTCCATCATAACGGACTTTAAAGATCCTGACGCTCATGTCCTAGACGGGTGAGTGCCGGTGACAAGAAAACACCCAGCATGCACCTAGGTCCTTCTCCCCCATCCCTGGCTCCCCAGGATTGTGCTCAGTTGTCCGAGCGTCAGACCATGCGCCCAAAGGCTGCGGGTGGGCGTCTCGGGCGGCTTGAGTTAGATCCTGTATCGGCCAGCGCCTTGAGCAGCTCTTGAGCTGGAAAAGCGCTATATAAGAACGATTAAATAAATAAAATAAATAAATAAATAAATGTAACCAATAGTTCTTCCCGTTTCCCTTTCGATGATGCTTGAAACACGTTTGAATTGTTGCCACCATGAAGACGGCATAGGGAATACAAAAGGGGTGAAAGAATATTGGCCTATGGGAAAGTTGTGGTATTACAATGACGATTGATTGTGTGCTATTTTGAGATGAGCAACACTTTTTGTACACTTATAACTGTCATTAAAGACTTTGAGTTTTGAGATCAGCTTAAAGTTTGAACAACTTTGGGGGAAAAATTGCCATCCTATTTTATGTATCTGTATCCTGGGACGTAGGCGAATTCCAATAAACATTAGCACGATTCCGAATCGCACTGCATTCCCATTCTTCCTGTGACATATCTATCAAGTATGGTTCAAATCTCTGCAGTAACTTTTAGTGTTGTTACACTTCACTTTGTAACCGTTGGTGTGTTTTTTTCTCATGAAATATTTTCGAATCTAGTCGTTACACACTCTTCCTGAAGTTTCAAATAACCACGTTGCCTAGCGCCTTTACAATGGGTCCCAGGGGATTCAAAATTGTTGCTCTGTTGAATCAAGCATTTTATTATTGTGTCAGTGTTACCGTCATTCGGTCTTGCCTTTCTAGAACCGCTGATGATGCTGATTGATCGAATCAATCGATTCAACGTCCAATCAGCATGATTGCATTATTCCTACTCCATTGGAGTCACCACGCCAATCACAATCCAATCTTTCTTTTCTTTTCTTTTTCTTTTATTTCTTTCTATCTTTCTCTATCTCTTTTTTATGCTGCATGTTATTTTGTTCATTCTAGATTTATATTCTATGTTCATTTTTTTGATGTTCTTTTTTTTCTACCTTAAAAAAAACTGAAACAAAAACTGGAGATTGGAAAGAGAAGCGGCATTTTTTACACGCAAGTTTGTAAACATGCAATCGGATAATATATTGTATTTATTGAGTGCGCTTGTTGCTCGTTGAATAAAGTAACAGTTAATTTTTGATTCCATTTATGTGCCATTGTTCAGCGCTGTTCCCCCAAATAGTCAAGTCAATTCAAGTCAGGACATTTTATTACTCAATGAATTCAAAATACACAGGATTTTGTTTTGGTGATGCGGAAAAACCTTTAGTCACTCTTCAACAACAAACATGCTTCCACTGGACATTAAGACATTGAATGATCTAAGACAAAAAGTTGTTTTGCAGGCCATTTTGTTAGGCACGAATTGCTATCATCTTCAGTCCTGACACACACAATGGACACTCCCAAGACTACCAATGATCAACATCACTGTCCTATGTGAATAGCTTAAGGCATTTATTTTTAGGCATAGCTGCATGTACTTGTCAATAGGCATGTGTCTTTAATGACAACATGGGAATCCATTTGTGGAATGCATACCTCACAACGTCAACCACCCTATTGTGTCCCGCTGTGTAATGTTTTGGTACTTCGTGTAACAGTTCAGTACATGTGGCACCGTTTCTGGAGTGTGGTTACACCGCATGCAACGACGACAACGTCTGTTCGGGTACCACAGCGCCATCATTATGTTGCACTTAAGGGGTTGCAGTCTACCTCTCACAACAAAGCTAATTAGTTTGTCGCTCAGCTTAATAATAATAATAATAATAATAATAATAATAATAATAATAATAATAATAATAATAATAATAACAGGCAATGTATACAGCGCTTTCCAAAATCACAAAGCGCTTTACACAAACAAATGTAAACACAACATGCGTACATTGGTCAATAACACGCAACCACATACACATCCCAACCCCAAAAATAACAAACAACATTCACTCATGGCGCCTAAGAAAATGCCTTTCTAAAAAGATACGTTTTCAACTTCATTTTAAAAGACGCTAGTGAAGGACGGACCGAGGTAGCGAGTTCCAGCTCTGAACGGAGAAGAAACTGAAGCTCGACCACCGTGTCTCAACCTGTGGCATTCTGGTACACGGAACATCCTTTTATCTGCAGACGAGCGGAGAGACCGAGAAGGAACATAGACAGTCAAAAGTTCGGAAAGATAGCTTACTGTTCCTCAGATACGCATTGGATAGCCTGTGGTCTACTCGCGTCGCCTCAGTTACTATTCTGCCCTGCCAGTCTTTCTGTTTCCACTAGCTGCAGAAATCGTTCAGCTTGGCCTGCTTACACAAACTACATGCAGTCTTAGCATCAGCCATAGACATGGCCACTTCATCGTCGACTTTGAAAGTCAGGAGGTAGTTGTCGTCGACCGAGTGACGTTCCTGCAGTACGCCATCTCGCCCGCACAGCTTGTTGAGGTGTACCCAGTCTGACCTCGCCCAGGTTACTTTGCAGTGTCTGGGGAGTTACCCCCTCTCCTTTCTCTGGTAACCGGGAACGTGTCGCCGTCATATGCTGAGGCCTCTGGCATTTTCCACTTCTGCATGTGCAGGGCGAGGGAACAGATCGCTGTGTCTCTGACCTGGGCGTCGTCGCTGTTAAGCAACGACATTTTAAAAAAGAAGTGCTTGGCGCTGTACATGGCAGAGGTGTTGAGAACGCCCAGCCCTCCTTTAAGTCGTGGGGTGAACATGAAGGATCTTGTAGATCTGGTGTTGAGTCCGAGCTAAACCCTCACACAGTTTACGATGCTGTCCTCCATGTTCTTCAGGTTCTTCACGGTGACAGTCAGACGAGAAAAAAAAAACATTTCAGCCTGGGGCAAGCCATGGTGTTAAGGCCTGCAGTTTGGATACAACAGATAATGGAGAGGCGTCGATCTTTTCCAGTGTAGCCTTGAAGTCATCAGCAACATCTTCAGCTTGCTGCAGGGCTGCGTTGATGCTCATGTTGATGTTGTAGCCCAGGTATGCGTAGCTTTGGTCACATGGGTAGCGGCACCTCCTGGCCACGCATTGTTGTTTCGCCGGTTCTGTCCTTCTTGCATACAACCACTGCCAGAGCGCTTGCGGTGCAAGATGCCGCATTTCCTGTGCTTCACCTCCATCCCCATGTTCACCACGAACTGTTCAGTCTTTCTCACTGCCTCTACTATCTGTTGCTCGTTGATGCCTGAGACGTTTACATCGTCAACGTAGCCCTTGAATGAATTGGGGATGGAGACGGGCGGGTAGGGCTGTTCGATCCAGCGAATCCACTTGTCGATGCCTTGCTCAAGGACAACGACTCTCCAAGGGCAGCCCTGGATGATGCTTTGCCACGCTGGATCGGCCTGTGCAACCCCGCCACCGTCTTCATCTGGAACGCGGAGGCGCTGTAGATGTAGCGCGTGATGTTCGTCCACGTAGGCCTGGTGGTAGCCAGCAGATGTCAGCTCGTTGATCATGAAGCCATAATCGATGGTGCCGAAGGCGTCCTTGGTGTCGAAGAACGCGGTTTAGAGCGTCGACGACGTGTGGAGAAAGTCGGCGATGTTGGATCGGAGACAAAAGACATGATCTTGTAAACCATTTCTAGGCATTGAAACCTTATAGTGCTTGGATAGTCTTCCTGTCTCAACGATCCAACGCATCTGACGGTTTAGGATGAGCTTCAAGAAGAGCGTGTTGGAGGTGGGGAGGACGGAGATGGGCCGCCAGTCATCCACCACCGTTCTCCCCGTAAGGGTGCCGTTTTTTAAAATAATAAATAGTATTCCCACTTTCGGAAATTTAGTGCTTTAACTTCCCACTGTCGCTGTCTTCCTCCTTTGTTCTTTCTCATTCGAACCCTGTTCTATCAATCTACACTGTACTATACTATCTTCTTCGCTAGACCAGTCACCTACCTTTTTTCTTGAAACTCTTCCGGGACAAAACTCCTCTTTTGTGTGTGAGGTCTGTTGTATCAACTTGGGAATATTGGACGCTTTCTGCCAAATGGTCACTACTGTAGGGCGTCCTATGACATTATTATTTAGCAATGTAGGCATTTTATATATATATGTTTTGTTGATATTTTACAATGATATTTGTATTCTATTTTGTTTTTGTAAAAGAGGGGTTAGATAAATTAGAATATAGCCTCAGAGTCCCCTAGCCCTGCGTGGGATGCCTTTATTGTACAGTGACCGGCTGGTGGAGTGCCCTCTGTGTTACCACTGGGGTTTGTTTCAGCAGATCTTTTATGCGGATCAGGGGCGAGTCCTCTTTCAACCAAGTTGTGGTCTTGATTTTGTGGTCCTGATTCGACTCTTTGCAGTCCGCTGGACCCTGTAAGCAATGAATAACTAACTAATCCACCACCGTAGGACCACAGTTTTTCTTGGGGATAACGGTAATGATACAGACAGATGTTGGTGATAGCACGAAATACGGGTGCATTCCCCCGTTGGGGTGCCGGGGGTTTCAGTATAAATTGTATCCCCACTTTCTGAAAATTTAGTGCTTTAAATTCCCACTGTCGCTGTCTTTCTCCTTTGTTCTTTCTTATTCCTGCTCTGTTCTATCAATCTGCTATACTATCTTCTTCTTCGCTTGACCAGTCACCTACCTTTTTTTTCTTGAAAACTCTTTCGGGACAAGACTCATTGTTTGTGTATGAGGTCTGTTGGATCAGCTTGGGAATATTGGACGCTTTCTGCCAGCTGGTCACTAGGGCTTCCTATGATGTTATTGCGTAGCAATGTAGGCATTTTATATGTATGTGTTTTGTTGATAATTTATAATGATGTTTTAATTCTATTTTGTTTTTGTAAACGGGGGTTCGATAAATTAGAGTATAGCCTCAGCGTCCCCTGCGTGGGATGTCTTTATTGTAAAGTGACTGGCTGGTGGAGAGCCTTCAGTATTACCACTAGGGTTGTTTCGGTAGATCTTTTATGCGGATTGGGGGTTGTCCGGTCCTGATTTGGCTCGGAAGAGTCCGCTGGACCTAAAGCAATAATCATATAATGTAATGTAATACGGGTGCAAACGTCCTCCCCTGCCGTTTGACACTGTCATACGTTTATGCCGTCGGCGACAGGGGGTTTCCTACTAGGCAGGCTATTTATAGCAGCCACTATTTCTGCCTCAGTGAACGAGTCGGTGGACGGGGTCCATTCTGGTTCAAGGGTGTTAAGTTGCCACGGGAAGTCGGTTGGGGCAGCCATTAGTGTGCGCTTGCATTTATCTGCAAAACAATCTTCTATAGTTCGAGTGTCGATGTTACACACTTGCTGCTTTGGCAGACGACAGTCGTTGCCGATGATGTCGATCCCTTTCGCTTGCTGTTCGTGCCATAGGCGAGTCAATTCAACCCTGCCAATAATAGGGTCAACCTCGTTGTCGCTGTCAGAGGGAATCCCGTGCAGTTGTGTATGTATGCGTGCCGTCATACACTTCTCAACGTGTTGATTGATTGATTGATTGATTTATTGTTGCTTTAGGTCCAGCGGACTCTTCCGAGCCAAATCAGGACCGGACAACCCCCGATCCGCATAAAAGATCTGCTGAAACAACCCCAGTGGGAAAATTGAATGCCCTCCACCGGCCAGTCACTTTACAATAAAGACATCCCACGCGGGGGACGGCTGAGGGTTGACCTCAACTACGCGAACCCCCGGTTACAAAAACAAAATAGAATACAAACATCATTATAAATCATCAACAAAACACATACATATAAAATGCCTATAGTGCTAAATAGTACAATCATAGGAAGCCCTAGTGACCACCCGGCAGAAAGCGTCCAACACTCCCAAGCTGATCCAACAGACCTCATACACAAACAAGGAGTCTTGTCCAGGAAGAGTTTTCAAGAAAAAAGGTAGGTCATTGATCTAGCGAAGAAGAAGATAGTATAGCAGAGTGAAGGACAGAGCAGGAATAGGAAAGAGTAAATGAGGAAGACAGCGACAGTGGGAATTTAAAGCACTAAATTTCCATAAAGTGGGGATACTATTTATACTGAAAACCCCCGGCACTCCAACGGGGGGTACTGTTGCCGCAGTGAATCTGTCTTGCCTATAAAGGAAAGACAGGTTTTCAACTGTGGCTTTCACTTTTCCCTTTATAGGTTTGAACAATCTACAGTGGCAAGATGTTGATATTGAAACAGGCATCATCGGTCCAAAATGTGGGGATGGAGAACAGGAACATCGCCGGAGTAGCAGTAAAGGATACGCTGCACGTACTTTAGAAAGGATAGGTTGCAGGGGGTCCAGTTGGGTTTGGTGGAAACGAAATTCCCATCCCGGATAAAGAAATGTAGGTCAAGGTGGTGGATAACTTGAGCCAGTTTGTGGGGTTGGGGTGAAAAAATTTCTGTTTTACATTGTTAGGTTTGATGGCAATGGGGTGGCGGAAGGTACGGTGGTATAGCTTAGAAGGATATACTTGAGTACTTTATCCACCATCTTGTTGACGTCACAAACACACAAACACACACAAACACACGCGCACACACACACGCACACATACACATGCACACATATACTATTAAACAATATAGACATTGTGAATATATACACGGGGTAAACCACACGTTTCCGAGGCATTGCCGTACAATGTACCCATAGAACTATACTGTATATATAGGCTTGCCTATAGTGTTCTATACAATTTATTACATCAATACATCAAAAAGTGGACAAGGCTTTTACATGCGCCACAGACAACAGGCTATACCCGGCCCGACTAGTCCCTCCCATCCCATCCCTTTGTGTTCCCTCTGGCCATCGGCGCTCCATGAGGTCCCTTTCTCTGCTGCAGCAACAACATCGCCACAGACTGCGACACGGCTAAGGTGTTTCCGGGACAGTTTCCTGCTGTTCTAAGGCGATGCTGCTGTTTGACAGAGAAAGAGTGAATGGGGTGGGGTGGAGGGCTGACACTGGGTAGCCAGCAAATGAAGGGAGAAACAGATGGTCCAGAATTACAGGATGGATTTTGTGAAGTGAAAAATGATGGAATATTGCTAGTAAGTTATATTATACGGTGTGTGTGAGTGTATGTGTGTGTGTGGATGTGTGGGTGTGTAGGTGTGTGTGTGTGTGCGCGCGCGCGCGTTCGTATGGAAACAGACCTCACACGTACAGTTTTTTTTCCAAATCCAGGGAGGATGGAGACGTTGATGCTGCTTTTTCTGCATATACCACGTGTGTATAGTTTATAGAGTTGGCAGTACATGTACTAGAAACTGGGGGGTTTAACTGTTAAAGCAGTGGGGACGGAGTGGGTTGGGGTGTGTGTGTGTGTAAAACCTGTCCAACCAGTCCGTCCTCTTGCCCAGGGCCAGGACGGTGTATGCACGTGGATCTATGTGCTTTTGTTTCTGGTTCTCTGCTGTGACCGATCGATGTTCCTAGCTTAGTGGTTAACGCGTTCGATCTTTGGTTTCAGCTTTAAGGGTCCCACACACATTGGACATTGAAAGGGCATGCGCTGGAATGATCTAATGATGAACGATGGCTTCAACCGTGGTGGGAGATCTTTGAATAGAAATAGAATGTAAATATTGCTCCAATCAGACGTATCAGACGTATCGGGCTTTGATCAACTTTTAATGGGCATGAAATGGAATGATTTAACGACGAACGGTGTCTTCTACGCTGTGGAAAAAGTCTTGAAGGGAAATATAATGTTTTGTATTGGTATGAAAGCTTTCATGCGTCATCGTTGAAGAGCCTGCTTACCGTTTATCCTCACCTGATCATGGACAATAATATATAAAATTCAGTCCTTATCTACAGTTAATCGCTGCGGAAACGGAAGTCAGTGCATGTTCTGAAGTCCTATTAATATTCTTCTTCTTCTTCTTCTTCTTCTTCTTCTTCTTCTTCTTCTTCTTCTTCTTCTTCTTCTTCTTATTATTATTATTATTATTATTATTATTATTATTATTATTATTATTATTATTATTATTATTATTATTATTATTATTATTATATAGTTTATTATTTTTAAAATTAATATTATTACAAACAGTGGTGTTTCATTGTATTTTATTCAGGCAAGTTCCTTTTTGCTCTGATGTCGTAAACGGTTGAGTGTCATAATAAACAAAAACACACCTAAGAATGCGGTAAGTCATATTCCCTCTTGTCCTGGGTGGCGCTGCTGTTACAGATGCCGCGAATTTGCTGAGAAAGTAACCCAAATTTCGTCCCAATGGATTACCCAAAAAGCACAACACACCAAGCAAACAACAAAAACATAAACTAATAAACGTTTAGTGTCGGAGACCTCCGGTACCTTCCATGTTGAGGTATAGGCAAGAGAAACACAGGGAATGAGTGGTGGAAAGAGAGTTTGGTGGGGGAGTTACTCATTCTAGTTTCAATGTACTGACAATGCTTTTATATAACTGCTTATTGTTGCCAATATTCCCATGAAAGTGCGGGTTTTGCTCTTCAGCTTATTACATTCATATACGTTTCAATACCTAGCATCGGGGTAAATGGGGATAGGGTGGAGTGGGGGGGGG
The DNA here is from genome assembly GCA_036898135.1 of Oncomelania hupensis. NCBI lineage: Eukaryota > Metazoa > Mollusca > Gastropoda > Littorinimorpha > Pomatiopsidae > Oncomelania > Oncomelania hupensis. The sequence continues at coordinate 74,257,957 of CM072512.1, read as the reverse complement.
GGTGAGAATAAAGGAGAATTAGATAAATAAAGAGAGAGAATAATTAGAGGGAAAGAGAGAGGGAGGGGAGGAGATAGATTAACTATTGGAGAAAAAACAGAACAAAAGAAAGACCGAAAGAAAGAAGAAAGAAAGAAAGAAAAGAAAAGAAAGAAAGACTGAAAGAGAGAAAGACAGAAAGAAAGAAAGAAAGAAAGAAAGAAAGAAAGAAAGAAAGAAAGAAAGAAAAAGAATTCAGTCACCTACAGAAGAAAGGGCACGAAAGACCCGAAATATAGAAGTGCAAAACTAACTGAACGACTTGAAGTCGTCAATGCGTGTCCAAGACGTCGGGTTCCCTGGTGACCCGCGCTGCACGTGACCCACCCCAGCCAATGAGCTAAGGCCTATGCAAATGGCGAGGGATATGCACAAGGGAGCTTTGAAGCAGCACGTAACGAGAGAGCAGAGAACAGAGAGCGAGGGAAGGAGCAACAGGAACACAATACGCTCTCATTATCCCACCATGGCCTCCCAGGCCAAGTACAAGCTACAAATATTGTCGCTTCTGCTCCTTGTAAGTCTAAATATTATTCCACCTTTTTGAAGTTTATATGTTAGTGTTATTTTGTTTATCACTTAAAATGACATGTTTGATGATAAAAAAAAATACTCCTCAGTTCTTATGTTCCGTGTTTACGCAGTAGACGCAGTTACAGTTTTAGCAGTTTTGAAAAAAATAGTTATGATGAATTATTATTTAAAGTACAGCATAATTTTTACTTGCCTATAACAATTCAATATTTTAATTTCTTTTTGTTTTTTCTTACGACGATTTGTTTTGTTATTTCTTTTTCGAATCGTTATCCAGCATTTAATGATTTTATTTTAAATTAAAAGTGTTAAAATTATTCTGTCTTTATGTACGGCCTAAATGAGGTCTAGGTTATTTGTATTTTCGTCTAATGACGTTTTGGTTTAAAAAAAGAATTTTTATTGTCGAGAAAGTGTCCATTATTCTCTATTTGGTCTAACGTATCGAAATTGTGTTCAGTTTGGTTTCCTTTCCGTTTTTTTCCAGTTATATTTTCTGTTAGTTTGTTCCGTCACGTTCTTGCTAGTCAAATGCAAAATTCATTTTGGTTCTGACTTTTTTTATGACACATATTTCAAATGATTTTCAACAACCTTCTTCTTCTTCTTCTTCTTCTTCTTCTTCTTCTTCTTCTTCTTCTTCTTCTTCTTCTTCTTCTTCTTCTTCTTCTTCTTCTTCTTCTTCTTCTTCTTCTTCTTCTTCTTCTTCTTCTTCTTCTTCTTCTATTTGGAGTCCGTTTTTTTATTTTCTATGAAGATGATAAAATGATGATGATGATGATGATGATGATGATGATGATGATAATAATAATAATAATAATAATAATAATAATAATAATAATAATAATAATAATAATAATAATAAAAATAATAATAATAATAAAAGAAGAAGAACAACAACAACAGCAGCAGCAGCAACAACAACATCAAGCTAAAAGAACAATAAAGTGTTCACCAGCGTGAAAGAATTCTGAAAGTTATCAATCAAGTCGTAAGTTGTGTTGTCAACAAAGCAACAATGCGGAGTTATTTTTCCCAAAGGCTGGAGGATTATTTCATCATCATATGCGACGCGAATTCAATCCTGCTGTAAAAGAGGGTAATCAAATTGTGCTTGTGTTTAAGAGGGCTTACATAAAACATCAGTATGCTTTTGTAGTTGGGTATTGTGGTGGGGACATTTATTTATAGTGTTCACAGGCGCCTATGCCTTTGACGCGGCTCCCTTCCGAAGTCTAATCTGTGCACACATGCATTCCATCGCATGGACTTTAAAGATCCTGACGCTCAAGTCCTTGACGTGCACAAATGCACCCAGCATGCACTAGGTCCTTTCTCCCCATCCACGGTCGCTCAGGCCTGTGCTCAGATGTCTCTCGTTATCCCACCATGACTGCAAGGGGGCGCTTGTTTGTTGTTTGTTTGTAGATTATAGTCACACGACACTTTCGCATATAGGTGACTACTGGACCGATTTATACTGACACCAGCGGGCCAGTTGTTGGTAAAGGGGAAAATAATATGATCACACGTTTACCAATCCGGGACTCGAACTTACTAGCAAGACGCTCTTACCAACTGAGCTTACCCGGCCCCTTAAGGGGGCGCTTCTGCCGGCTTGACTTAAATCCTGTATCGCCAGCGCCATGAGCGGTTCTTGAGCTGGAAAAGCGCTATATGAAAGGTAGCAGACGACCTTCGGAATGGTCGGACACGAAGTTTAAACTTCACTGTTCGCAGAAATCAAACACAAAAATGTATATGAATATAGAATATATAAGCAAGATCCGCACGAGAAACAACATCGTCATAGGAACCTGGAATGTCAGGACCCTAACTGCGGAAGGAAAATTAGAAGAACTGGCCCACGAGCTGGACCACTATCGATGGAACGTTCTAGGTATCAGCGAACTGCGCTGGAAAGGCCTAGGTGAAACAACGACTGACAAAGGACACAAGCTCTATTTCAGCGGTAGAGATGACAGGCACGAACACGGCGTTGGATTCTTGGTCCACAAGAACATTCTAGCCACTGTCATGGGTTGCCGCCCAGTCTCCAGTAGACTCATTACCATCCGTCTGAGAGCAACCCCTTTCAACATTACCATCATCCAGGCCTATGCCCCAACATCAGACTATGAAGACAGCGAAGTGGAGGATTTTTATGAAAATATACAGGCGGTCCTTGACCAAGTGCCGAAGAAGGACATAGTCATAGTGCAAGGCGACTGGAATGCCAAGGTTGGCCAAGATGCGCACCACAACTGGGGAGACACATGCGGACCCCACTGCAACAACGAGACAAATGACAGGGGTCTGAGGCTATTGGAGTTTGCCAGATACAACAATCTGGTACTGGCAAACACGCTTGGTCTCCACAAAAAATCCAGACGATGGACATGGCACAGTCCCGGCGGGGAACATCACAACCAGATCGACTACATCATGGTCAAGAAACGCTTCAGATCAAGCATCAACATTGGCAGGACACGCACTTTTCCAGGAGCAGACATTGGAAGTGACCACGATCTCGTGATGATGTCTTTCCGGCTCCATTTGAAGAGAGTAAATACAGCAAAGTGCACTAGGCTGAAGTTCGACCTGGACAAACTGCAAGACCCGGAGGTGGCAAAAATATTTCAGGCCACAATTGGAGGGAAATTTGCACCACTGCTTATTTTGGGGGCAGTCGAAGTAGATGTCAACACCATGACCAATACCTTCAACTCAGCTGTAACAGATGCCGCCACTGAGATCCTTGGCAAGCACCGACCAAAGAAGAAGCCGTGGATCACACCTGAACTTTTGGATCTGTGTGATAAACGAAGAGAGTTAAAAAAGAAAAAGAACACCTCACAGGGAGCTGATGTCTACCGAAAAATCAACAATGACATCCGAAAAGGCATGCGCACAGCAAAGGAGAACTGGATAGAAGATCAATGCCAGGAAATAGAGAACAATCTGAACAAGAACAACAGCAAGAAGGCCTACCAGACTGTGAAGCGGCTGACAAGTGTTAAACAGCCCAAAGTCTCCACTATCCAAAGCAAGTCTGGCATTTGCCTTACAGAAGAACAAGAAGTCTTGGACAGATGGACAGAGTACTGCTCTGACCTTTACAACCATACACCAAATGGAGACCCATCAGTTCTAGCATGTCCCGAGAGCAGAGAAGAAGAAGAAATCCTCCCAATTCTCCGGGAAGAAGTTGAGGCAGCAGTGCAATCGCTGAAGAAAGGGAAGTCAGCGGGAGTGGACAACATACCAGCGGAACTGCTACAAGCAGGAGGAGAAGCGATGACTGATGCTCTCACCATTATCTGTAACAAGATCTGGCAGAGTGGGGAATGGCCTACACCATGGACCCAGTCGCTTGTCATCACTCTTCCCAAAAAAGGTAACCTTCAGGAGTGTGAAAATTACCGCACCATCAGCCTCATCAGCCATCCCAGCAAGGTCCTCCTGAAAATAATACTCAACAGGTTGAAACCACAAGCTGAACAAATCATAGCTGAAGAACAAGCAGGATTCATGGCAGGGCGAAGTACCACTGAACAGATTTTCAACCTCAGAATAATCTGTGAGAAATACCTACAGCACCAACAACATCTATATCATGTGTTCATAGACTTCAAGAAGGCATTTGACCGAGTCTGGCATGCAGCTCTATGGGCAACCATGAAAGTTTACAACATCAGCCCTAAAATTATAGAAGTCATCAAAAGCCTGTATGACAAGGCTACCAGTGCAGTCCTCCATAACAGCGTCATCGGGAACTGGTTCAGAACAACAATCGGTGTGCGTCAAGGATGCCTACTCTCTCCAACACTCTTCAACATCTTCCTAGAGCGCATCATGTCAGATGCTCTTGCAGATCACGAAGGCACAGTCAGCATAGGGGGCAGAGCAATCTCCAATCTTCGTTTTGCGGATGATATTGATGGATTGGCTGGAGAGGAACAAGAACTTGAACAGCTTGTACAGAGGCTTGACACCACCTCCAGAGCTTATGGAATGGAAATAAGTGCAGAGAAGACCAAAATGATGACCAACAACACCAATGGCATCAACACGGACATCAAAGTACAAGGCCAATCCCTCAACACAGTGCACAGCTTCAAATATTTAGGAGCCATTGTGTCAGACAATGGGTCTCGACAGGAAGTCCTCTCCAGGATCGCACAAACAACTGCTGCCCTGACAAGGTTGAAGCCCATTTGGAAAGACAGAACCATCAGTCTACATTCCAAAGTAAGACTGCTGCGCTCTCTGGTCATCTCCATCTTCCTATATGCTTGCGAAGCATGGACCCTCACAGCAGATCTCCAACGAAGAATACAAAGCATGGAGATGAGGTGCTACAGAAGACTTCTGTGCATTTCCTATACCCAACACATCACCAACATTGAAGTCCGACAGACCATCACACAAGCCATTGGACAACACGATGACCTGCTCACAGTGGTGAAGAAACGGAAACTCCGATGGTATGGCCACGTCACCAGATCATCAGGCCTTGCAAAGACCATTCTGCAAGGCACAGTGCAAGGAGGTAGAAGAAGGGGGAGACCGAAAAAGAGGTGGGAGGACAACATTCGAGAATGGACTGGTTTGACACTGAGCGAAGCCATGAGGGCTGCTGAGGACAGAGAAAGATGGAGTATGCTGGTTAAGCGATCATCTGTGGTGCCCCTACGACCTTCGGGTTATGGGACAGGATAGGATAGGAAGCAAAATGTCATCTCATAGCGTGAATGATACTTTTTAGGTTACATTTTAATCTTGACCTCAGTGGCGCTTTAAAATGGTTGTCTTATTATTGATGAACAGTTTAACTGAACGGTAAGAACCCTGATATCCGCCACAAATATATTGACATAGTTTGTTTAATTAATTATGAATGATCCGTTTGAAGAGTAAATTGCCTGGATATCGGTCGCAAAAGCACTGCAATCGCGAAATCTTAGGTCTTATTATTAATGATCCGATTGAAAAGTAAGATTACAAGATGTCCGCAAACGATGCATCGAAATAATTTATCATGTAGTTTTGTTACTGTCTAAAATAATTAAACGCTGCAATATTATAATATTCTGTGATGTCACAAATACAACGATTTTTGTGTGCACTGGTTTGAAATAAACACATACGAGTTATTATCTTTCTTTCCAGATACAAACTTTTAGATTCTCGCACGGGGCCGGTAAGTACAAACGATAATTAATCTCTCTCTCTGTCTCTCTGTCTCCGTCTCTCTGTCTCTCTCTGTCTCTCTTTTAAAATAATGTAATAATGCTTTTATTATATTTGCAGGATCATATTTAGTTATAGGTAAAAGGTAAGGTAAAGGTAAAGGTAGTCCCATAGCCTTGTGGCCGTAGGGGAGCGTGATGTTGGAGATCACACTTATCTTGGGCCAGCGTAATGAGGGTGATGCCCAACTCTCTCCCTCGCTGCTTTACCTTCCCCACCCTCAAGAGAGTAGGTACTCAATCACAGTTGAGTCAACTGGGGGCGCTGTTGTTTGTCGCTTCACACCTTAGCGGTCACCCATCCAAGTGCTAACCGCACCGGACGGTGCTTCACTTTCGACACAGTAGCGAGTGCTCCAACCACTGCACTATCCGACACCTAGTTATAGGTGGCATCCATAAATTGTACATTCATATTTATTTTTTAAAATTAACATTAGCTAAGTATTATACATGTTGATTAAAAAAAACGTTTTGGAAAATTGTTTATAAAACTGTCTGAGGGCTGTGCTGCTAATGACAGTAAAAAAATCAAATTGTCAACCAAAACAAATCTCTCTCAAACGAAAAAAAAGAAAAGAAGAAAAAAGAGAAGAAAAAAAAAAAGAGTTAAATTCGTCATTATTGCTGTCGTCGTACGCGATTTCTAAAATGAAGCAGTGATCACGGTGTTCATCCATGTAATAAACACTCGATCGTATAAGAATATAAATTTTATAACGCATTCCATCTGAGCATGTTGATGCCGTATTATTATGGATATTAACGATATATAAGATCCCAGTAATCATCGTCATCGTCATCGTCGTCGTATCATCATCATCACCATCATTATCATAATTAGCAACTAACTGTAGTGATTTTTTTTAGTAATTAAGTTGTTTTGAAGTTGGAGTTGGAATCTGTAGCTGAAACGTAAATAAACTATTGTTGTCACAAACACGTTCTCTGTGGATGTTGGTGAGATGGAATATAAGCCTCTATACTATCACAAAAAGAAACCAGTCATCGAGCTATTGCCAGATCACATATTTTAATGACCAAACAATGATATCAAGATGAGCATGAGGGATATTTAAATAAAAAATGTTTGATTTTAATCTTAGCCAATTTCTGCTATTCGAACTCATTCTTCAAAACGCGACTTCAGTTCACCAGGGCACACTAAACCAGCTTGGATATCCCACCACCCTTATAAGATTATCCAAAATTTAAATTGATTTATGATCCACAACTTTCATTCTTTTGCATTGGAGACTAATTGATATGTGTAGGAAAAAGCCTACAGTAGTACCGTTATTATTCATCACAGCATTAAGAATTTGTAAGCTTTACAAAATTAAATGAAAAACGAGTATTTAACGCACAAAATGCAACCATGTTTCATGAAAACCATCGATGAATTTATTGTTTCCAAAATCCAGCTTCGTTGTATAGTTGGCCGCAAAGCCACACGCAACAACAACAACAACAACAATAACAATAGTCTCCCCCTCTTCCTACTCCCCACCCCCAAACTTCTGGGCCCCCAGCTTACGCTTCGAGAACTAAAAATCTATAAAACTGATATTTTCCGTAAGCTATCACCGTCTTTATGGCCATGATGCTTGGCTATCTGCACAATACGACCCCATTGCTGGAGTCGTATTTCCTCTCTACTATGCCCTGCATTAAAGGGACCCTAAATTATTTAGCGTTCAACACAACGGCCTGCCTAACTGAGAATCTTGTGTTCTGGGAAATATGATGAACACAGGCTTGCCACTGCAGTTCTATTTTGCATTGGGTTTAGTTGTCTTGTTTTTTCTGATCAATTGTGAAGAGAAATTGTAATATCGCTGTTTTCACATCCCGCAGCCTGGTGAGGGGGGGGGAGGGGGGGGGGAGACTAGACATGAGAAAAGCTGACGCGGAGGGTTGGTTTTGGCCACTTCGGTCTGACTGCAGATGTTGTCAAGAGGCGTGGTACGTTCAGAGCCAGCCAAGTTGTAACACAGATGATTGGAGAGAAGGGTTATTTAAAGTTTGGGTTATAAGCTTGATGATGGGTGTGTTGGAGACTGCGCGGAGAGAAGACGAGATGAAAACATAGGAAGGATAAAAATGCTTATTTGCTATAATAATTCAAAATAAGGGCCCATTGAATCTTTTATTTATTTATTTATTTATTTATTTATTTATTTATTTATTTATTTATTTATTTATTTATTCTTATACTTTGACCATTTTTGTTGCTGAGCGTTGAGTGATTTTTTTTTTGTTTCTAAAAATAATTCCTCATTTAGTCAATTCCACACACCCGTTATCGTCTCAAAATTTATTCGACAGTTACAGTATTTTCTATTTTCATGGAATTTAGAGCTCGGACAATTTCTAATGTGATGTGACATTACCAGCTTACATAAAGAAAGAAAGAAAGGAAGAAAGAAAGAAAGAAAGAAAGAAAGAAAGATAGATAGATAGATAGATAGATAGATAGATAGATAGATAGATAGATAGATAGATAGATAGATAGATAGATAGATAGATAGATAGATAGATAGATAGATAGATAGATAGATAGATAGATATACATACATACATACATAAAGACAGACAGACAGACAGACAGGCACATAAATAAATTGACTCGTTTAAAGGACAGGGAGGAACCTTGGTACATAATATAATATTATTAATTACCTGGCTGAAAAGAGTAGGCAGGTGTCTGTGGTGGCCTTGCTATTTCTACTAGGCTGGAACCCCGACGTTTGCCCTTCCATTACCATGTAGGGTTGGATGTTAACGGGAACTGGTTTTGCTGTTGGTCAACACAAACGTAGAGAGCGTCGATTAGTCATATTGGGTAGGAAAGCACAAACAAACAACGGAGAACATGACTACCCTTTTTCACGCCTATTTACCCACATATAAAGAGCTTTACACCCGATCCTGCCCTATCCTATCCTATCCTATCCCGTAACTCGGAAGTCGTTGGGGCACCACAGATGATCGTTTAACCAGCGCGCGTACTCCATCTTTATCTGTCCTCAGCAGCCCTTCACTCAGTGTCAAGCCAGTCCATTCTCGAATGTTGTCTTCCCACTTCTGTTTCTGTCTCCCTCTTCTTCTGCCTCATTGCTCCGTGCTTTGCAGGATGGTCTTTGCAAGGCTTGATTCTCTGGTGACGTAACCATACCACCGGAGTTTCCGTTTCTTCACCAATGTGATCATGTCATCGTGTTGTCCAATAGCTTGTGTGATGGTGTGTCGGACTTCGTCGTTGGTGATTTGCTGAGTTTAGGAAATGCCCAGAAGTCACCTATAGCACCTCATCTTCATGGTTTTTATTCTTCGTTGTAGGTCTGCTGGGATGGTCCTTGTTTCGCAAGAGTATAGGACGATGGAAATGACAAGGGAGCGCAGCAATCTTACCTTGGAGTATGGACTGATAGTCCTGTCTTTCAAAATGGGCTTCAACCTTTTAAGGTCTGCAATAGTTTGTGCTATCCTGGAGAGTATTCCCTGTCGGGATCCATTGTCTGATACAATTGCTCCTAAATATTTGAAGCTGTGCACCATGGAGATGGATTTTCCTTGGACTTTGATGTCCGTTTTGATGCCATTGGTGTTGCTGGTCATCATTTTGGTTTTCTCTGCACTTATTTCCATTCCAAAGGCTCTGGAGGTGGTGTCATGCCTATGTACCAGCTGTTCAATTTATTGTTCCTCTCCAGCCAGTCCATCAATGTCATCCGCAAAACGGAGGTTAGAGACTGCTCTAATCCTTATGCTGACGTCATGATCTGCAAGGGCATATGACATGAGGCGCACCAGAAAGATGTTGAAGAGTGTTGGAGAGAGTAGGCATCCTTGACGCAGGCCGATATTATTCTGAACCAGTTCCCGATGGCGCTGTTGTGGAGGACTGCATTAGTAGTCTTGTCATACAGTCTTGTGGGGACTTCAATAATGTTAGGGCTCATGGTTACCCCCCAGAGTTGCATGCCAGACTCGGTCAAACGCTTTCTTAAAGTTTATAAACACCTAATATAGATGTTGGTGCTGTAGGTATTTCTCGCAAATTAGTCTGAGGTTGAAAATCTGCTCAGTGATACTTCGCTCTGCCCTGAATCCTGCTTGTTCTTCAGCTATGATTTGTTCAGCTTGGGGTTTCAACCTGTTTAGTATTATTTTTAGGATGGCTTCGCCGGGAGGGCTGATGATGCTGATGGTACGGTAGTTTTGACACTCCTGAAGGTTACACGTTTTAGCAAGAGTGATGATAAGCGACTGGTTCCGTGGTATGGGCCGCTTGCCACTTTGCCAGATCATGTTACATATAACGGCGAGAGCTCCACTCATCGCTTCTCCTCCTGCTTGAAGCAATTCTGCGTGTATGTTGTCCACTTCCGCTGACTTCCTCTTCTTCAGCGATTGCACTGCTGCCTCAACTTCTTCTCGGAGCATTGGGTGGGTTTCGTATTCTTCCCTGTTCAGAAGACATGCTAGAACTGATGGGTCTCCATTTGGTGTGTGGTTGTAAAGATCAGAGCAGTGCTCTGCCCATCTATCCAAGTCTTCTGTAAGGTACAATCCATGTTTGCTTTGGATCGTAGAGACCTTCGGCTGTTTAACACTTGTCAGCCGATTCAAAGTCTGGTAGGCATTCTTGCTGTTGTTCTTGTTCAGACCGTTCTCTATTTCCTGGCAATTCTTCTTTGCTGTGCGCATGCCTTTTCGGATGTAACTGTTCATTTTTCGGTAGGCATCAGCTTCCTGTGGGATGTGCTTTTTTCTTTTCATCTATCTTCGTGTGCCACATAGGGCCAAAAGTTCAGGCGTGAACCCCGGTTTCTTCTTTTGGCGGTGCTTGCCAAGGATATCAGTGGCGGCATCTGTCACAGCTGAGTTGAAAGTTGTTGTTATGATATTGACATCTACTTCACCAGCTCCCAAAATGAGCAATGGTGCAAATTTTCCTCCAATTGTGGCTTGGAATATTATTATTATTATTATTATTATTATTATTATTATTATTATTATTATTATTATTATTATTATTATTATTGTTGTTGTTATTATTGTTATTATTATTATTATTATTATTATTATTATTATTATTATTATTATTATTATTATTATTATTATTATTATTATTATTATTATTATTATCATCATCATTATTATTATTATTATTATTATTATTATTATTATTATTATTATTATTATTATTATTATTATTATTATTATTATAAGCCTTAGCGTTCTGATAAGTGATGATCAGGTTGATCAAGGTCAAGAGTGTTGGTAAGGTTGACTGAGAAATAATAAAGATAAGGCTCGCATTCCTAAACAATGGGGCAGGTGCTAATCAGACCACGCTAATAGTCCGAGAATCGGTCTTATCTTTTTATAATGCGACAAGTTCGCACCAGAAAGTAGCCTAAGAATCTAAGTATGCTCCCTTGTGCACAAAGCAGTCAGCTGTAAAGTGGTAAGTTTAACACTAATCCTAAACCCTAGCAACAGCAAAAACATCACCAACAACAACACCACCAACAAAACAAAACAACTAACCCTGACCCTAACGCCATCACACATACTCCCCCCCTCCCCCTCCCCCCTTTCTCTCTTTCTCTCCCTCTTTTTTTCGCTAAAACTCTCCGTCAGTGACGTCATCGTCAGACCTTCCTAACCTTTATCGGGGAGCAGAACTGGAACCTCACCATTCTAGATATCATTGCACTTTTGATCCACACAAACACTTCATCTGCATGTGAATTGCAATATTTCTAGGTCTCAACCTGAACCCAAGCACTCCATTTCTCACTTCAACCAACGAGTACCTCCCTCTCTAAAACCTCTTCTCTCCCAGTTCAGATTTCACACTTCAGATCGCTTTAAGTTAGCTCTCAGATTCAAAATAAAATTTGACAGCAACCAAAGATTCCAGATCACACTGCATTCATAGTTTCCAAACGTACAGCATTAACCACATTACTGTTTCGAATCTAGATAGCCAGACTGTTATACTTTTTTTTTTTTTTAAAAGGACTGGAGTTAAGTCATTTAAGGCATAAACTGCACTGGTAAAGTACACAAATTTCAGGTCCAGCACATGCAGTGATGCATAATCTGAGACGCCAAAAAGTCTGAGACAAAACCATCGCTTACAATACGTTTTGAACTAAGACTTCAACTGGTTTTTTTTTTGTTTTTTTTTTGGGGGGGGGGGGAGGGGGGGGGGGTGAGGGACAATTTGTTTAAGACAGCTCCATGCATCAGATTTCTCGCGCCAGGTCCTAGCACACAGAGCGTTTAAAGTTCAAAGGGCCGAGCACTGAGATGTTATTGTCTGGAATGATTCTAGGCATCTATTAATGAATATCTAGATGGCAGAGCACTTAACGGTTAAAAAGTAAAAAGAACTTGTAGAAAATGGAACTAAATAGTTCAATGTTTCCAATAAAGATTTCATCCACTCTATATATGAGGACCATCGTTGGTGGAGGGCAACGTGGGTGACAGCTGTTTGAACCTTTAAAGGAAATCTTCAGACACAGGCTGGGTCGGCCAACTGTCACACACTTAGCTCTCAATCAACAATGGTCCCCCTGTGTAGACTGGAACAAAGTATTCCCCAAATCACCTCGCGTAAACTCAAAGTAAAAGGAGGTGTGATGTTGTCAACTTTGGTCGGAAATCTTCATTTGGGAACACTGAATTATTAATTACTTTTTCTACATGATCATCCAGCGTTCGCAGACGTAAACCTTTTCCATAAAGAGAACTTGGTGTGGTGGTAAATGTGAATCAGGATACTATCCCGCATTGATCACTGAAGTTCCAGTAACAGATATTGCCATGTTTCGCTATTGACAACTTCAACAGCTAAAACAGCTCACAAAGGATTTATGGTGTGTTATAAAAGGAAATCTTTGTCTTTATATTATTTGTAGGGAGATAACACTCTCTGTCTGTCTCTCATAGTTACATCTCTTTTGGACATTATTTCACGCGTCAGTGTTTACACTGCGAAAAAAAAAAAACAAACACGTGTATCATAGAAAGCTGTATTACGTTTTGTCTCACTGAATGTTGCTAACAACGGTTTTGAAACATATTTTACCCAGCGCATTTCCCTTTATTCACAGCACATAGCAGAGACAGACACAAACACCACATACACACATATACAACTCACACATTCAACCCTCCCCCACCCCACACACACACATAGTCACATACACCTACAAAGACAGAGAGAGAGAGAGAGAGAAAGAGAGAGAGAGAGAGAGAGAGAGAGAGAAATTCATGCCTAAATAAGCATACATACAATAATTTTAAGAACACCCGTATCTTTAGTATGGAAATATGGTTAATTAACTTTTAGGAAAAATTATAAGCCTATTTCCCAACGAATTTTTAGCATTATTTTTATTTGCCCTTGGTGCTATATCCATGCATGACTGCCTTCATCCATCATTAGTGTTTTACAAGCTTGTGCTATATTTTCGGTGTTAGCGAGAGAGAGAGGGGGGAGAGAGAGAGAAAGAGAGAGAGAAAGAGAGAGAGAGAAAGAGAGAGAGAGATAAGAAGAAGAAGAAGAAGAAGAAGAAGAAGAAGAAGAAGAAGAAGAAGAAGAAGAAGAAGAAGAAGAAGAAGAAGAAGAAGAAAAGGCGAAACCCCCAGCTATTGATTTCATTGATTATAACGGCTTCTGTTTTGACGATACACTATATGTGACAAAAGGCTGCCACATTGTTCTGACCCACTTCTAGGTCCCATACCATCCCTACAAGTCTGTGGACGTCGGATTGGGTCCGTAGAATGTATATAGCACAATAGAAATTGAAAGTATTGTCGGTAGTCCCGTAGTACAAGACTACCAAGAACTACGTCTATTGTTCGCTGATTTTTATCCTCTTCACGTTCGCTGACAAGGAATTATGCTTCGTCGAGTACCACGAGATTATAGAGCAGTTTTATAGCTTTTACTTCCAAGGAAGTTGTGGGCTATTAATGTAGTCAAATCGACAAACACAAAGTCTAGTATGGAATCATCATCATCATCATCATCATCATCATCATCATCATCATCATCATCATCATCATCATCATCATCATCATCATCATCATCATCATCATCATCATCATCATCATCATCATCATCATCATCATCATCATCGTCGTCGTCGTCGTCGCCTTCGTCAGCGGCGGTGTCGTTGCATTTGTTCTCCAATCATATTTGTTGTCATACCTAGGTTCTCCTAAAAATATAAAGTAAACCGCTAATAACCCTTCTAAACAGCATTTAGATGAAGATGATGATGATGATGATGATGACGACGACGACGACGACGATGATGATGATGATGATGATGATGATGATGATGATGATGATGAAGCCATAAGCAATATGTTTCTTTAACTGTATTTCTCTGTCAAAACGTGTCAACGTGACCTTTCTTTTGCGTGTGCCACAGCCGTACTAGGTTGCTTCCCTGAGGACCAGCGCAACAGACAGTTTGGCGTCAATCCGGGTGACTATGACCCCTTAGCCATTACCCCAAGCATTTGCGCCGGCGCGTGCGGCATGTACGGCAAAGCTTACGCGGCCTTGACCTATGGAAGGTGAGAGCTGATCCTAATTCCTTCACTTTGGAACTTTTAGAAAAACACATGCATGGGGAACATTTTTAGAAGAAGAAGAAGACTTTCCTATATTTATCAGATTTACACGCTACATAGGGTCGCGTGTGCACAGTCGCGCTTATGGCAAGCTTTGAGGAAAGCTTTATCATAAATACGCGACCCTGTTGCCTGAAAATGCAGTTTAGCTATAGACGCAAAACAGAACGTGCTGGCGTGGTATTTATCAGTACAACTTTAATTAATCTGATAAATAAAACTTAATGCAACAACTAGTTCTATCTTTATTTTTCCGCTGGCAGGTTTTGTTTTTGCGGAGACAACCCACCCGACGTGGCAAAAGTGGTGTCGAACTTGTTCTGTCAGGAACTGTGTACTGGTGACCCGGCGTCCAAGTGCGGCGGTATCGGCTACGTCAGCGTCTACAGCTCCTCTCAGCCCATCATCGGCCTGGACATCACCAGTGACGCCGCCGGTATAGTGGCTGTCGGCACAACCGTAAACTTCGACATCACCGTGACGTCAGGCGCTAACGTGTACTACCAGATGGACTACGACGACGCCGCGGGTCTGTCGGAGAAGAACGCCACCGACTTCACCACGAGGACCTACTACGTCCCTGGCACGTACAGCGTCCGGGTGGAGGCCAACGACTTCAACGACACGCTGGCGGTGAGTTGCCACGTTTTGTCCAGTCGGGTAGGAAAAGATGAACACACCGTTTCGCCTACCTTTGGATATGAAATCTTTCATAGATCTGTAGCTACTGGACTGCGTTACAGTTACTGGTGTACCTGAATTTGGGGAATAATGACATTAAAACTTGTTTTAGATAATGAATGACACACGCATAACGTTGACTACTACTGATTGTATTCTTATAGTGTGCAAAAGCAATGAATGCTTAGTGTCACAAATTGATTTTTAGGCTTACACAGTCAGACGTTCTATGTTAAAATCATTCATGTAGGTGGTCAGCCTGTGCCCGCATTGTGAAGAGAGTGCCTTGTCAATCTGACGCATGTCTGTGTTGTTATGGTTACAGTTGCAGAGAGCGGTTACGACAGTGACGGTGCAGGCACCAGTTGCTGACGTGGACATTGAATGTGACGCCATTTTTGCCACTTGGGAAGAGGGCACCTGCACCGCTACGGTATGGCAAGGGACGTCTCTCTCTTTCACCGCCACCATTGCCGCCCTTAGCATCACCAACACCTTTACAGCTATCGCAGGTCTGTGGTTTTTATTCCACAACAAATACTGGGAATGAGCATGAAATTATGGTTTTTAAATTCAACTGTAACTAGTCTGTCCCTCTACATTCCCTACTCCTAAATCATGCGTAAACTGAGTTACGGATAGCAAATGTCTTAAATACCGAGCACGTTATCGATCTAATCGCACAATTTAACAAAATTATTATTGCGCCCGCGCTCTTCTTTAAAACTGATCGCACACTGTTTCTGCTGAAATTTGATGTGTGTGTGTGTGTGTGTGCATGGGTGTGTGTGTGTGTGTGTGGGTGTGGGTGTGCGTGTGTGTGTGTGTGCGTGTGTGTGTGTATGTGTGTGAATTGCCATAAGGACATCCCGTAAGTAAACTTGTATTAATGTTGGAGTATATTACAATTCTCTCGATAGGCCTATATTTATTTTCATTCTTTAATATGATGTGCGTGTGTTTGGGTCTTGAAAACGGGTCTTCCACTGAAAGGTTTTTCACGAAATTTGGTGACTGTCACCGTGATTTTTTCCCCCCAGACCCAATCGTAACGCAGGTTGGTCCAGGCATTCCTTCTAAGGACAGGCTACTGACCAACAGTCAGACGGGAACTGTGCTGGCTCTTGCATCGCTAGTGGAGAAGCCAGGTCGCATCGTTGGCTGGGAGATAAACGTCCAGACCATTGGCACCATCAAAATCCTGGTAGGTATCTGAATGCGCAATACAGGATTTATCGCCTGGTAAACAACAACAACAACAACAACAACAACAATAATAATAATAATAATAATAATAATAATAATAATAATAATAATAATAATAATAAAAAATTGCATTTATACAGCGCATTTTTCATTAGAATAACAACTCAATGCGCTTACACACCTCATTCGTACGCATCATCACAACATTCGCACTACATTATGTCCAGCATCATTCAGAAAGTATTATTAATGTTCTTACTATTTACACAGAAGGTGTAAGCAGCTCTTGAAAGAAACAAGATCTGTACAATGTCTTAAACCGGCAGGTAGCGCATTCCTAACCTTTGGGTGCTTGAAAACTAAAAGACTGCGCGCCAATTGTTTTAGGCCGAGTTTTGGGCGTTTTCAAAAGTGTTTCATCAAAGTGGCGGAAAGCTAGGACAACAATTTTGTATTCAATGCGGAACTTAACAGGGAGCCAGTGAAGCTCCTTTAAAAGAGTTGTGACATGATCACGCTTCCGTTTTATAAGCACAAGCCGAGCAGCACAGTTCTGTACACGCTGCAGTCGGCTAACTTCATCAATGGGGAGACTAGCTAGAACTGAATTACAATAATCAAGTCTAGATGTCACAAAAGCGTTGACCAAATGTGTGCATGCATCCCTCGAAAGAAACTGCCTCAAGGACGCAATACGCCGAAGCTCAAGAAAGGACAAACGACAGATGATACTGATATGGTCATGCATTGACAAAGAACTATTTAGCTTGACACCCAAATAGCGAACAATATTACTAAATGGGATGGTGCTGCCGCCAATGTTTGCAGAATCGCTACCGACCAGCCTATGACGAGAAGGTGCGCCAACTAGTATAACCTCGGTCTTGTCAGGGTTAAGCATCAACCTGTTGCTATTCATCCAAGCCTGGACACTGTCAATACATGTTTCTACTTCGGACACAACAGAAGGGAAGTCATCAGCCTGACCACTCTTTGACAGTTCTGTATCATCTGCGTATTTGTGGAACTCGCAGCTGCAAGCTGTGATTACATTAGATAATGTAAAACTATGAAATATAATTATTGACTTCGCTATACACGGGTACTGTATGACTTGAATTATTTGTGGTCACTCAGATCCTGTCTCCAGCCTGCGGCGGCAATATATACTGTCCGCTGGACAACAGGTGCTTGGCTAGCTGCGCTGGACCGGCAGAGGTTTACGCTGTATCTTGCGGCGCTGGTCAGTTCTGCCCGAACAAACGTGTCTGCGACGATCAAGCCACTTGCCCCGTCACTGCACGTTTCAGTGCCACCACAGCACCGGTAAGGTTGTTGTTTTTGTAATTGTTGTTGCTGCTGCTGCTGTTGTTGCTAATTCTTTGCTAAACACGTTTTGTTCTATATATCAAAGCCGGCTGAGCCGATTTGATGATTTTGGCATGCAGATAGTCTACTTTGTACAATTGTGAAGTGGCAATCCGGTTGTTGGTCGCAAGCACAATCGGTCGGAATTTCAATTTTCTGTTCAAACCACCACATTCTGTTCATTATCTCAAAATGACTTGACCGAGTTGGATTATTTTTACTATTCGAATTCTTTAACTACTGCTCAGCCTTTCATGCCATTGATATGTGCACTGTCCCAAAAGTCAAAGTCCATCATTTTCTAAACACGTTTTGGGCTGCACCTCCAAATTGACTGAACAGATTTTGATACATTTTAGCTTGCACATAGTTCAAATAGGAACCAATGGCTCAGTGTGTTTATTTTGCTTCTTTAGGATAAAGCCGACATAGAACATCTCCACGACAATTAGTGCTTTTAAAAATGCTGGTTTTCAGCTATGTATTTGTTAGTTTCTGGAAATGCATTTGAATGGCTTGCCAGCTTGTGTTGTATATCACTTTCTTTTACGTAGACGATCGAACTATCGTCAGATTACCAATTGTTTTATAGTTCCCAGCTTACCTTTTTCAGTTCCGAATAGGTCTACTTCTTGACTAGTGTAGTTTTCTCAGTTAAGAAACACGTTGCAACTTACGTCACATGCCTGTGCTAACACGACTCAATAAGGCCAAACTTTAATCATTATTCTGTCAATGTGGATAATGGCACACAGCTTTAGCCACAACGTCACGCTAAAGAAATGTGCGCCATTCTTTTAAAAGGCAGGTGACAGGCTAAAACAACAACAGCAACTACTCGTGCATACCCTTACATCGTTTAGGGTCGCTGTCTGAAACATTTGACAGTGCCCATCATGATGCATGCTGTGCTTGGCCGGTTGAGTTAGATGTGGCTTTCGTCCTTGAGCATATCTTTAAACTGATAAGTGCGCTACATAAATAAGAACAGCTCGTTTAATTTTTTTCTAAAGTTGAATACAATGTCATTGATTGTGGCTGTGATTGGTTATTACAGATCACAAGTTATTCTGTGAAGCAAGTAGTGGGCGTGACGGTATCGACCACAGGCTACCAGTACGTGCAGGAAGCCGGCATCGTGGACGTGGCTCCTGGTGACGTGCTGGGAGTGGACATTGGCGCCTCCGCTGGCGCCATTCTCTATGACATGGACTGCGACTCTCCCGAGCTAACCAATTACCACGTCGCCGGTTCCTACGCCGTTGCTTCTACTGTGTCCGCTGGCACTCCCACTGGTGAGTGTAAATGGAATGCTTTATGTAGGCTAATTATATTATAATCATATTTCCCTCATTTTAACACGCGACAAGTCTACTTGATGGGCTTGTGAGCTCGAGTATAACAGAGCCAATTTGCTGACTGAGGAAGTCGCTGAGATTTGTGGGTCTCAGCAAGCCTCGAATAAAGATGAATGGGCGAGTGGTGGTGGTAAACCGTTTTTTTTTCGAATAGCCTAAACTCAACAAGATGTCCTTCTAGTATTATCAGCTGTTTATGTCTTTATTCGCGGTTGTAGCGTCGTGCATGGCGCTGAGAGCCACCATGTCGGAGGGGTCCAAAGTGCTGCTGCCCTTCACCTTCGAGGCGGCTGGCAACTACACGCTGTCCATCACTGCCAGCAACAAAGACATCGCCAGCTCCCCCGTCGTAAACTCCACTGAACTGATCGTTATGGAGGGCGTCAACTTTACCATCATCGCTGGTCCATTGTACGTGAAGTCTGGCGTGGCCACTGTTTTCAGAGTGGAGCCTCACACAGGTCAGTAAACGTTTTGAGACACGAGAAGAGTAAACAATCCGGAGGTTTAGTTCGGGAGGGATGGCACCATACGATTCGAGAGCAAAAATCATTGAGATGGTCTCTGAGAATAGCCAGGACGTTTCGTTTCAGAAGTAAGTTTCGCT